>ML682021.1:23785701-23834698 GCA_007922195.1 Podocnemis expansa
CCCCTGGGGTGAGGTGCCCCGCTGTGCCTCACCTGGCGGGTGCCTGCATAGGCTGCCCCTCTGCGCTGCACCCTGCGGGTGCCTGCAATCCCCTCCCTAAGTGAAATAGCAGGTCCACACTGTGGGCCTGCTATTTTGCTCCCTTAATTCGAGGACACTGTTTTTGTCCTTCGAAATAAGGTGTTTTGAAATAAAGAGTTATTTCAAAACAGCTTGTTTCGAAACGTCTTGTTTTGAAACAAGCCCTCCCTGTGTGAACATAGCCAATGATGTTGGTTATTCCTCTTCCTTCCTCCCACCCTCACTGACCTAGCTTCTGCTCAGCAGGTAAGAATGCAGAGGTGTGGCAGAGCCAATAACAGGGCTGGAAAACTTTGCAGCACTTTTTCAGTCTTAAAATCAACACACTCAGCTAGGGGAAAATAGCAAGCTCTCCAAGAGTCTCATCAGGCTCTGTGCTTAGTCTAAAGATGCTGCAGATTTCATCTTGATCTCCCTTCACCTTTACATGCTGATATGTTAAAAAGGCAAGAGCAAGCTCCTTGTGACAACAGTAGACATAGCACTGAGTCAGGTGCGGAAAGAGGCTGCTGTCCCAGATGCATATCTGGGGATAATTATTCTAATAAACAGCTCAGATCTGGAAGTTTCAGGCTGCAAGAGCAGCACTGGGAGAACAATCACCAGGAATCTTTCCCTGCTGTGAAGAAATAAGCAAGTGCTGTCACACCACAAATGTAGTTTAATTTACACTTAAAACTTTCCCATTTTTTCCCAACGCTAATTTTTTACTGAATGGCAGTACCCCAGTGTGGCCATTTATTCTGCCATTTAATTCCACTTGCCTGTGAGAATCTTTCCTTTCCCTACAATGAGCTTTGTTTGGGTCAGGCTTCCAGATAGTTCCTCATGGGCTTTTACACACCAATGCTAATGTCTTGATCTTACCAAATCTGCCCAAGGTTGCACTTTTCTAGACACTCTTCCCAGAATATCTTCTGAGGAGTTGCTGGTCCTTCGTATACATACTGTGTACATACAAGCTACTGCTGCCCTCAAACAGCCATTTTGTAATTGTGTGTCTGCTGTGCTTTATGTCCTCTTCCAACTGGCAAGTAATCTTAGCTCCTCTTGTACTTGCTTGTAAATATTTGCAAGTAGAGCAGAGTCTCAAATCTGAGGACTTCAGTGAAGTTCATTGAAGCGATGTTTACTCTCTCAAATCATTACAGCTACACTCTAGAAACCCCCTTCCAACTTAATCCTCTTCTTTTATCGTAACTCTTTGTATAAAACCTTCTGAGCTCATAAACCCAAAGTCAGTCTGAACAGATTGCAAGATTTGGCTGCCAAAATTTGTTTGTTATAGATCCATGGTGCTAACATCCGTCATTTAATTACACATTAATTACACATTTTTAAAGAGTTTTTTAAAAAGTTTGGTATCTCAGCTACTTTTGAGCCATCATTAATTTATTCCCTTCATTCATTCGTTAATTAATGCACACACTATCCTCCTTGACAAACTTTTAAATGTTCATCTTAACCCCCAGTTTACCATGAGCTCATTTATGTTAGTGTAAATGATGAAATTACAATATATAATTTTGAAACTTTCTTTCATGATGGATTATAAAGTGCTTCAAAAATATCATGTCCAAGAATAATCTAGAGATCACGCAGCTACTGTGTTAGCCCTGTGTATAAGTGGAAGCACTTCAAACCTCTTCATTTGTAGTGGCCTAAATCAGTGTTGTCATTATTATCTGCCTATTCAGATTCGGATTTGGAAATATTTTGCTGTTATCTCCTGATTTTTTTTAAGTTTACAAATAAACTTGAAATATGGCTTTTAATTGGTGTTTATTTCTTTTCTTTATATAGGAATTAGCTACAATACTCCTGTCAGCTAAATTTCTACTTGCAAAAAACCCTGAAATTTGCACGTGTCTATGTAGTCCATGGAATCATACTTAAAGTTGTCTCCCTCCTCCTGACCAAAATTTGAAATGATGACTCTGACAAAAATACCCTGTCTCCTGTGGGTGAACAATTTTCACATAGGTCAAATATAGAGCAATTGTTTTTAGTCATTTTCCTCAAAGAAAACCTGCACTCTTTCAAACAATGAGCCTGGGAAATTAAATTCTGCTGGAAATGTCTGCTAGAGACAGGAGTGTTGCTGTCCCCAAAAAAGGGTTGGGCCCTGCCCCCCACCCAGCCCAGGAGCGCGATCTGGCTCCAGTGCCCAATATGGCCCCATCTGCTTCTGGCAAGTGGCAGGCAGCCCAGGTGGGCCCGATCCAGCCCCAGCCACAGCTGGCTAGCAGCAGGCAGCCCAGAGCTGGATCCAGCCCTTGCCGCTGCTGGCAAGCAGCCTGGAGCTGGCTATGGCTCCTGCTGCTGCCAGCAGGTGGCCTGGGCCAGCCCGACCTGGCCCCTGCCACAGCTGGCAAGTGGCAGGCAGCCCGGACCCAGACGCAGATCTGGTTCCTTCCACTGCACTGCTGGCCAGGTGTAGTAGGCGGCCCCAGCCTGGATCCAGCTCCTGTAGCTGCCACTGTGTAATGCTCACACAGAAAATATGCATGGTAAGGTGTTGTAAAAATTGAACATACAGTTTTTTTTTAAAGAAAGAAATAGGAGTGTATCTACATGGACACTGACATTCTCTGGCATGACTAGAGCTGGGTAAATAATTCAAAATTAGTAATTTTTTTCAGCAAATGTAATATCTTTTTCCATTAGCAAATTAATTGCAAACACACATTTTCTCACAACTGTCATTGGTAATTATTTGCTGAGTAATTTCAGTGAATAATTATGATTTTCTACTTGTTTGTGAATAGTTCATTTGTAGTATTTTATAGTAAAAAATCACGTTGTTTTGACTGGCCCTTCACAGGGATGAATTTCACCCCCTGATTCAAAACCTTTTCTTATTTTTGTCCCACTGTCACCAGTTTTGTGACCTAATCTCAGTTTATGATAAACTCTACCATTATTATAATCTAATGTTAAAAACATTTATATTTTATAATTGAAAAATCCCAGTATGTGAATTTAGACTTTTCTCTTATCTCACTTTTGAGTAATATTGCTAATCTTACTTTATACATATGTTTCCTTCGGCTATCATTTCAACATATATACCCAGCTTCCAGTTAGTGTTACTGAAATGAATTTCAAAGTTTCAGAACAGCTTGCAACTTATTGTTTCAATTATTTCTATGCAAAAAGGATAAAACTTAAGTAATTTACAATCTTTTAACTAAGGTATGCATTATCTGAGTCATCTTTAATTCAAAATAACCAAGTCTTCACTGAATAAATTATTATTAATTATTTGTATTATCATAGCACCTGAGAGTCTCAGTCGTGGAATAGGGCCCGATTGTGGAAACACATAACAAAAAGACAGTATCCGTCCCAAAGAGTTACAATCTAAGTGTAAGACAAAATATAGGTAAAGACAGACAAGGGAGTACAGGGAAACACTGAGATGATGTGTCAAAATGACAGGCATTGATAAAAGAACATACCTGTGTAAGAATTCTTAGTTAATTATTGAGTGAAACCAGTGTTTCTAAAAGTTCTCCAACTCAGTTTGACAGTTGCTCCTGGCTACTTGCTCCCTGGAGGTAGCTAGACAGTATCTTTATTTAATCAGGAGTTTTATTACAGGTGATGAGAGAGGACAGCAGTAATTTTGTTTTATTGCAGCTAAAAGCTGCAGGATATCTCTAGGTTTTAGAAAGAGAGAGAGATTTAATCAAGTGTTTATCTATGTTAAATCATAGATGGAACAAGTGGAAGAAACCACTGATTTCCAGATAGTAGTCTCAGCTCTGTCTTCTTTCAAGCTGTTTCTGGATCTGGAAGAAAAAAGCAGCTACAAATTTCTGGCAACTCAAATGTGCCAATATAGTTTCTGTTGAACCAGATTGTTGATCCTCCTGACACTCAGAGAGACAATCTCACAAAATACTTCTAATTTTAAGACCCACAGGATAACCCACAGATAAATAAGACACTCATCAAATTAAGCCAAGTGGAAGCATATGCAATAAATTTTCATATTTACATTTTCCAAGATGAGTTTTAACACTTAAAAAATCTATTTATGGAGTAAAATAATGTGCACCCTCTTTGCTGCTCCACTACATTCAGGCTCCTTTGTTACAAAGCTGAACCACTAGAGCCAGCCTCCATGCTTTGACATTCAACAGGTATATAACTAACCATTCCTCAGTCAAAATGCAATGAATGCTTTGAAATCCTATAAATCCAATGGATGTGAAAAATGCACAAAAATAAAATATATTGACTTTTTTGTATAGAATCATAGAACTGGAAGGGACCATGAGAGGTCATTGAGTCCAATCCCTTGCGCTCATGGCAGGACCAAATACCCTCTTAAACCATCCCTGACAGTTGCTTGTCTAACCTGCTCTTAAAAACTTCGGGTGGTGGAGATTCCACAACCTGCCTAGTTAACTTATTTCAGTCGTTAATCACTCTGACAGTTTGGAAAGTTTTCCTAATGTCTGTGCTGCACTTCCCTTGCTGTAATTTAAGCCCATTGCATCTTGTTTTATCATTGGCAGTTAAGGAGAACAACTTTTCTTCCTCCTCCTCATGACAGCCCCTTAGGTATTTGGAAATGGTTATCATGTCCCTTCTCAGTCTCCTTTTTTCTAGACTAAACAAACCCAGCTCTTTCAATCTTCCCTCGTAGGTCACATATTCTATACTTCTAATAATTTTTGTTGCCCTTCTCTGGACTTTTTTGTTCTCTTCTACATGCTTGCTAATGGATTCCTTAATTATTTGCTCCATTATTTTTCCTCGTACGGAAGTTAGGCTGACTGGTCTATTATCCCTGGATTATCCTTATTTCCCTTTTTATAGATGGGCACTATGTTTGCTCTTTTCCAGTCCTTTGGGACCTCTTCAGTCTTCCATGATTTTTCAAAAATAATAGCCAATGGCTCAAATATCATCTGAGTCAGCTCCTTGAATTTTCTAGGGTGCATATCATCAGGCCCTGATAACTTAAAGACATCCAACTTGTTTAGGTAATTTTTAAATCATTCTTTCCCTAATTTAGCTTCTGAGTGTGTCCAGTTTTTACCGCCCTCCCCTACATCAGTCATCCAGTCACTACCAACCTTCTCAGTGAAGACTGAAACAAGCAAATCATTTAGTTCTTCTGCCATTTTCATGTTTTCTATTATTATTTTCCCCTCTTTGTTGAGTAATGGACCTATGCTGCCCTTGGTCTTCCTCTTGTTTCTAATGTATTTTAATTTTTTTCCATTACCCTAAGTAAGGTTTGTGTGAAGGTTATGCGACAGTCAGCCTAACTATAACCTTTTTCACTAAACCGTAAGGCTACCAGGTGATGTAATCCATAACTGCTCTGAACAGAAGGGTGATACAAGTGCTTTTATGCAGTGCCTTTCTTCACCATTTTTTCTTTTTTTGGATTATGTCTTCCCCTTTGTATCTAGCTAGTCTCTATTCTGTGATACTGGAATCTGTCAATTTCAGGTTTTCATGAGCCCTTCCGTCTATGAGCAAAGGGTGTCTATTAAATAGTTATTTACCATCACAACAAGAAGGAATGAATCTAGCTTCAGAACAAAAGAGCGTGTTATAGAAACAGCATGTTTCAGAAGGGTTTACTAAGCAGCAACTCCACTACCACCTCTGCCACAAACTCTACACTAGGGACTTGGCAAAGGACCTAAGGCTGTACCACACAATTACTGCACTGAAGGCAGTCTCCCCTAGCAAGTTAAAGGGCACTCACAGCATACATACACTGCTATAGCACCGTACAGAGACTTCATTCCCAAATATTAAGATACTTTCAAGCCACTGGGTACTCTAATTGGGGTTCCTAGATACAAAGAATTGCACCCACAGACATCTGGATCTGAGATGCATGGCTGCACACACATGTCACTGCGCAACTGGATCCATTCTGCACGTGGAAACTGCTAGTTCCTGTTGGTGCCAGGAACACGTGGGAAGCTTTGAGCAAAGGAGCAAGGATTAGGTGGGAAGAGGGAGTCCTTCTACTGGGAAGGAACCCGGCCAGCATCCTTGGCTGTGTTCACACACAGGCATTATTTCGATACAAGTTGTGTCGAAACAACTTGTATCGAAATAATGCCTTATTTCGAAATAACTTAATTCGAATTAACAGTTTGTTAATTTGTTAATTCGAAAGCTCAAAGCAAAATAGCAGTTTCAGGCAACAGTTATTTTGAAACAAGTCACTTTTGTTTTGAGACAACATGTTCGGACTGCATTGTTTCGAGACAATCATTTCGAAACAACATTGTTTCGTCCCCACATGGGGTTTAAGGTGTTTTGAAACAATGCCATTGTTTCAAAACAACGGGTGCCGTTGTTTCGAAACAACCGTGCATCGTGTGAACAGGGTATTTCTTATTTCGAAACAACCTCTGTAGTTTCGAAATAAGAGTGCTGTGTGAACACAGCCCTTGTGACCTGCTTCGCCTGATGGGCCTTCTGGCTAGAACCCATGGTAGGCTCTTCTCAGTACCGAGGAACCAGCAGAAGCCTTGAGTGAACAGTGAGGGATGAGGATTTAGGTAGGGCTAGAGGGTGGAGGGAAGCAGTGAGTTCATCATAGCAGCCATCTGGAGATCCCCTTAATTTCACAGACAGCATCCTGGTGCCCTCTGCATTCCCTCAGGCTAAGTCTTTACTGATGGTGGCAAAAACACTGCCATCAGCACAATCTTCCAGGTTTAATTGAGTGGTCTGTGTAGATGCACTCAATCAATCCAGAAATTGCCATAGCAATTCCAGCCCTGGAACTGGAGTATTGGTAAATTGACTGGAAGGCATTTCCAGTTGGCTTAATGTAGTGTGTAGAGAGTATTTAGTAAGTTGTCAGGAGATATGCAAGGTATTTTATGTACCTTGCATGTCGACTGCCACCGAAAAGTGCGGCAAGGCTACACTAGGGCTAAGTAGTGCTCCTCGCTCAGTTAGGGGCTCAGGAGCTCTGCTGATTAGGTCTTCTGTGGGTGGCCCAGACTGTGGTGCTTGGACCCACAAGGTTTGCACCTCATCAGCCAGGGCTCTATCAGATCTGTTGGGTGGCTGTGTGGACATAACAATTGCTTGTGAGCCAGTATATCTAGGTTCTAGGCCTGTGAGTCCTCACCATCTAGGTGTTCCAGATGTCAGATTTCACCTGCTATGGTATTATTTTTGGTAGCACAAATGCTAAAATATTGGTTTGTCGTCTGTGGTGGGAGTGAGGCACTCCAATATTAATGTTTCTTAGCATTTGTGAAGCAAATGTTAGTGATATTTGAGGAACTCTGCATCCTTAATACCATTTCAAAGAGCTGAACCTTTGATTCGCTAATTTTCAGCAAGCTATTCAATCAGAAGGGGCCCACATAAGGGCATGCTGCAGGCATGAAGGTGCTCCTGCTTGTGAGTAGAATACATATTACTCACCTGTAAGAGTTTAATTAACAAAATATATTTTAAAATTTGAATCTCTCTTAATTATTGAGGGTAAATATTGATGAAGTGGAGGTTTGGTCTTTTAAATGGCTGTGAAAGAGAAAATAACAACAATGGTGGCTAGTCGGAAACAAACTGTAATGTAAATTGTTATGTATCTTTTATTGTTTTAATGATTTAGATTTTAATTAAATCCAATATTAGTCTAATTAAATTTAATTGCATTTCACCAGGCTTTTGCAGAGCTAAAGAAATTAAATGTGAAAAAAGATCATTAAGCGTTAGCCTATCTAGTCCCCCCGCCAATACCAACATGTCCCCTACTTATTCCAATTTTTATACGAGGCTTCCATCACTTTCTTCGCTAATTCTTGGAATCTACTGATGACATACTGATAATTGCGGGCTTGTATTCAAATGCTTTGTTATATAAGCCAATGAACTGAGCAAGAGGGTTTAATTAACTGCACTCGGGATCCATAAACAAGGTTGAAACCCACATCTCCAGAAATGATAGGCTAATGAAATAACTTATTTTACTGTGCACTTTCTATTCTATTGCCTACTACTGTGTCACCCTTCATTAAGCATCTGAAGTACTGAATTTATGTGAAGTATTTAAAATATAACACAACCAGACTTTTTTGAACATATGTGTTCAACCTAGGAATCTCATGTTGCATGAACACTGTGAAAGCTTCATTGACACTCAGACCAAAATTCTCCAACATGGATGTCTAAAAATAGACTTCTGTGTTTTGGGACCTAGATGAAAGTGGCCTGATTTTCCGAATTGCTGAATCTCTCAGAATTCCCACTGAAGTCAATGGGATCTGCAGAAGTCTGCTTATTAAGGAAGCCACCTAATTAGGTACCTAAATATGGATTTAGGTTCCTAATCTAGGCATCCAAGTTTGAAAATGTTGGCCTATCTTCTCAAAATTGCAGTGTGATTACAGAACTCTCAGTCCTCTCCCCTTCAAATAAAGCCTCAAGTGTAATATGAGAAGCATGATACAATCAGTTCTAATTCAATCTGTTTCTGGTTGATTTGTATATTATATTGTCACTGTGTTTTGTAATAACATTTCTGTCTATATATGATGTATAAGTTTAGTTCCTTAGTAATGTATTGTTGTAATTAAGTGTGGGTAGATAGTATAAAAATTGGTGGACATTTATTTAGTTTTAAATGAATTCACTTTAATTATGTCCGTGCCTTTGTAACAATGCAATCTATACTCTTTATGGGTATTTTTGTTCCAAGGTCTGCCAGTCTTTTCTTCAAAGGTTGATCCCTTTTAAGAACAGTTGTTCTGAGTCTTTCAGTCCACTGGAAGGATCACAAGACCAATCTGGGAAGCGGAACACAGAGCTATGCATCTGATTATATGCGCAAGACAGGAAATACAAAGGTCGGGTCTGTTTCTCAGTCAAGGATGGGAATGGGAAAGAGCTAGTGTAGGTCTCACCAGAGATGGCCTAGGCCTGGAGTGGAGCTAATCGAACCCTGCTAAGATAGTTCAGGGTAGGATCCCATAAAATGTCTGGTGGAATAAAACCAATGGGAGATTTGTGAGAAGCACAGAAAAAGCAGGACAGCCCAGAAAGTCTCCATAAAGAGGTGAGTTACAAGAGAAAAAGCATGTCCAAAGCTCTGACACCAGGAGTACCTATGGAGTTCTGAGTCAGAAACCAAATAAATCAGGGAAGCCCTTATGCAAGGGTTTCTGGGGAAGTCAGAAAGGACATGGCTAAACCTGCTGAATGGGGAAAGAATTTAATATTTTAATGTCGTGTTCTAGTAAACAGGCCCACGAAAAGGAAACTGCAACACTGGAATGAGAGCACTAACATGCCTCTTTTCTGTTCATTTTTTGCGACTGTTTTAGTAAATGTGATTGACCAGCACTAATATTTTGAAAAGTAAATGTGAAGCTAGACTAGCCAAATTTGTGTCAAAAGTGAATTTAAAATGGAAAACGAAATAATTATTATTACCAAATGGACCCATATAGTCACACCCTATGCACTATTGTAATAAAATGGCACAGCTCCTTACTGGTCAGGATTGCAAACCAGAATGTCATAATGATATGGATTTCTAATGTTACATTCCAATTTGAAATGTATATTGTGCTGGTTATCCAGTTAGGGAACGGAAAAAAACATGAGAAGACGTGATATTGCTGAACAGAGGATAAACTGCACAATTCAAATTCAGCTATGAACTGATTAGTAATAATCTGCAGACCAAGAATTATTTGCTGAAGAAATTAAGTAATAATTTTAAATAATTAATGGAGCACTTCACAATCTTTGCAGATTGTTTGCACACAGAACAAACAAGGAGTCCTTTGGCACTTTTAAAGACTAATACATTTATCACATGAGTTTTTGTAGGAGAAATCCCACTTTGTCAGACACTTGAAAATGGAGAATTTACATTATAGGAGGAAAAAATAAATGCCACTCATGCTGTAAATTTTCCATTTTCAAGAATTTGATGAAGTGGTATTTCTACCATGAAAGCTCATGTAAAAAATAAATTAGTTAGTCTTTCACAATGCCACAAGACTTCTTGCTTGTTTTGCTGAACTAGACTACCCTGGCTACCCCTTTGAAATTTAATTTTATACACAGAGCAATTTATAAGAAAAATTTGTCAATTATATGTCACATTCTAGTTTTAATAATTGTCTGTCTCTGTGGAAGGAATTAAAATCAGTTTGGTTTGTCTTCTGTGCCACACGTTTCTAGAGTACATATAACCTCTAATGTTTATTAGTTAGCCTTAGCTTGCCAGTTGCTTGAATTACTATAAAAAGTTCTTAACTGTAAACAGTTCCCATTTTGATGGATTCCCCAAGTTTGGAGCTGATGCTGGATTTTTGCTGCTTTCTGACTTTGTTTCTGCCATTTCACTTGAATATGTCTGTTAATTACAACTAGATATTTGACCTGAGGTAACAGCCTACAGATATTTAGTATCAACTTCTTAAACAATGCCATCAATCTTTCAATGGTAATCACAATATTACATCCTCTGTGTTTCAGTGGGCCTTTGGATCAAATATGGATCTTTCTGATTATCCAAGCAGGTTCTTAACTACCTATACAGCTCCCTAAGCTAGTTTATAAAATTCAGGACAGTGTGGTCTAGAAGTATTTGCCCCAGATGTTCAGCAAACACAGTTGGCTTGTGCACTATTACAGTTGCCTTTCCAGTGGCACTAATGACTCATGGATGCAACTGTGAAAATCCTGGCAAGCATGTATAAACTTACATTTCTTTGCAACCTGCTGCTAATGATGAACTGTTATTTATAATGAGTTTGTCTGGGATGCCAGGACATGGAAATTGATTTACCCCAAATAATGACCATCTCTCTTCTGTTGTTTTCTAACCTATTAATCTCAAAGTACAGCAATTAGAATCATCAGAACTGGGTAATCAATAAGCCTTAAAAGTTAAGAAATCATGTCATACACTTGCCAGATTTGTTTTAGAATGTTATACAGCTGTTTGGAATTCTGTCACTCTCATTTGGCTCATTGATCACACTTGGAGCCTACAGCTCTGAGTCTGTTTCCAGGGCTTGCACAAATATAGTATGTCTTTGTTTGGTCTTTTCTATGCCAAAATAGCACAGTATTTCTAGTATTTCTACCAAAACGTATGCTTCTCTGGTTTTTTTGTTTGTTTGTTTGTTTAAAAAAACACTAAAGAGTTATTTTATCATGATTGCTTCATTTTGATGCTAGATACTTCTGAAGTTCTTCCTACCAACTTTGTGTAATGCGCAACTGTGGATTTGTAAGAAAATAACAGAAAGGGTTTTATACATTAGTTCTTAGGACATTTTGTAGACTTGAAAAGGAGCTGCATCACCTCAACTTTGCAAGGCCCTAATTGACTGTCCTTTCTCTTGTAAGAGTCCCAGTGAAGTCAAGCAAAAGTTTACCAATATTAAACCAGTAGAGTCAGCCCATACAGAAGTGTTACTACACTTGATCACTTCTAACAAACTATCTGCTGTAAGGATGACTTTCCAGAGTTATGTTTAACATATAAGTAGTGTCATAGCAATATTTCTGCCCTCAGTTCCAACCTGGTGCATGACTCATTGAGAAAGTTTCCTAGTGGCTTATAGTTAGTTCACTCATCTTCATATTCCTGTTACTGTGGATATATATCTTTCCCTTTCAAGCCTTTCTTGGCCTGCAGTATTGTTGAAACTTTTCAACTGTTGTCAGTTTTGGTCATTCTCTTTTCCTTTCCTCACTGGAAGGAATTATAAACGTGTAGTGCTAATTTCTGTAACTTAAGTATGGGTCTGAAAAGAGATAACATGAAGTTATACCTCCCGAAAGACAGCTTGGAGAAGGATTGTGCCTAAGGAGGCATAATCCCATGCGGAGCTCTCTGACATACAGAAGTCCGCCCTGGCTAGTGCCTTCAACTCACCTTTCTGAGCCCTCATCAGCTATGCTGCCCAGTTAATAGAGAGGGGCAGGATCATTATCACACATTCCTCTCAGCTCTGTCTGTAGTGAACTGCACCTTTGTGGGACTGCATCTGTGCACTGAATTTTCAAAGATGGAGACACAGAAGAAAGGCTCATTTTGCACTCCCCCACAGGCTTGGGGAGCAGTCCAATCACAGTGTTGCTAACCCTCACCAGTTAATTACTTTCATGATAATTTTTCCACTTAAACCTCAGCTTTTGCAGACATGTGATTATGAGAGACTCTCAACTCCCATTTAGGAAGAGTAAGTTTTTAGCCCTTGTGGTTGAAGGAAAAAATTTGAAAACTTGAGCCTTAACAACTCAGAAAGAAGCTAACAATAAGAAGTAAGCCTTTTATTTATCTAAATGTTGTGACTTTTAAGCCAATATCATGATTTTGGGACCCTAAACCTTTTTTCTTTTAATTGGCCTGCAGCTGGCAGTCCTGCAGAGTGTTTCCTCTCCTATGTACAAGTAGGAACATTGAGGCCCTCACTGCATCTGATTAAATAGTGAGTCAGCAGCTTGTGCCACTAATTCCCCTTATAATGTTTCGGCTTCACTTGCAGCATTATTGTATTGCATATGCAAGTCTCATTTTGCAGAATCTCTGACACTAAGCTCTTAAATCCGTAACATGCTCCATCACTGGAAATGTTTAAATCAAGATTGAACTAGTGCATGTCTTTCCTGAATTAACTGCTATTTGAATGGTTTCCTGGGCCTGTGTTCTGGACTTACAATTGATGCTTACATAACATTATGCAGGAGAGAGAGAGAGTAAATTTAAATATTATTTTTTCTACTGCTTCAGTGACACAGGGAGAGAGACCCCTGCTCATACTTTGTGTTGTTTTTAACTCCCTTT
The DNA here is from genome assembly GCA_007922195.1 of Podocnemis expansa. Lineage (NCBI taxonomy): Eukaryota > Metazoa > Chordata > Testudines > Podocnemididae > Podocnemis > Podocnemis expansa. The sequence goes on from ML682021.1 coordinate 23,798,600, forward strand.
GAAAACTAAAGGATAATGTTAATATCCTGAATGAAGTGGCCAAGGGCTTTAGAGGACCATTTTGGTGCCCAGCTACTTAAGTTTGTCTAAAATGGATATAATGGGGCACAGGTTAAGCTTCCCTGGTGGAGTTCCCTGTTCAGCCATTTCTGTCCATAGCCACACCCACACTACGTGCCCTCGCACACACTCAGTTCCAGGCCCTGCCCCTGCTCTGCCTCTCTCCTGCTCAGACTCCCTCCACCACTGGAGGGACACGACAAGTGCTTGGGGGGGATGTCTTGTAGGCTATGGGAGGGAGGAGGAAAGTGGTAATTACTGGGGGCTGGAGCAGCCCCATAGTGGAGAGGGGGGCGACATGACAGGTGGAAGGGTCTCACAGGAAAAGGGGAAGAGGAGAGGAGATGAATAGCAGGTAGAGGTGTGCGGGGGGGCTCAGGGAAGAGATAGAGCGGCAGGGGCAGGAAGAGGTAGAGCAGCCACAGCCCAGGTATCTGGCAGCAGGGGGGGAGCAGCTGAACCATAGTATAATAAGCTAGGGCAACTTAAAAAATCACAACTGTTGTATCCACTGCCCATGATGGATATTAAGCTCCTTTCTTTTTGACTTCAATCATCTGCCACAAATGTGTACAGCTGAAGCAAATACTGTACTTCCTGAAGATTAAGTACATATTTTTGGTAAAAGTCAAGTTACAGTCTGATCTGCTTTAGCTGATGAAGTTATTGTCTCTGAGGAGAAGAGAGAAAGCGCACTTAAAAAAACAAAATAAAACCTCTTCCAAAGTTAAGCAGCTGAATTCAGGATGTAGAAAAGCCATTAGGCTTTTATTCAACTGTGCTAGTAAAAATAATATGTATTCTAGCTCTAACACATAGATATTGCAGCAATAGACACCATATAAATATATTAGATAACTTCTATCTGAGGAGATTTAATTGAAAGTTTTGCATTTGAATTGCTTCTTGTTTTCTTTGAGGCTTAGCTTAAAAACACAACATAGCACAATCATCATGATTAAATGGCAACATTTAGTTACTATACAGTTGTCTGGGGGAACTTGTCATTTCACAGTATTTAGAATAAAAAATATGAAGGGTATGAGTACTTCTTCCCCTTATCCCACCTATCTGAGATTGGGCTGCTGACTCATTCTTTTCTGCGCTTGCCAATCCAAAACTCACCCTGCATCACTCCATCCTTCTGTATGCTATCTAATCCATGTTTTCTTGGACATCCTCTTGCTCTCTGCCCATGAACTTTAGCCTCAAATCCCCCCCCCCCCCACGGGATTCCCTTCATCTGTCCTTCATACAAGGCTAAGACATCTCAACTTCCTCTCTTGCAGCTTCTCTCTGATGTCACTGCAGATAGGTCTCACTCCTGTTTGACCTCATTTTATAGATTTTTTCAGCAATGCGACCCTCGCCCTGCCCTCGGACATCTTATTTCAATGGCATCAAGTCTTTTCAAATGCCTCTTTGGTTGCCCATATATTTGGTCTTTACAGAAGATCTGGTCTTACCATGGTTTTGCATAGCTCTTCTTTATGGATTTTACTGGCATCTATTTATCATAAATCACTCTACCTGTCCTGTGCCAGATTTTACCCATCTCTCTTCCTTAATAAGGTCAGTTTCTTTTTCAGCCTGTTTCCCAAGAGGTAACATCAAAGTAGGAAACAGAGGAGTAAGCAATTATATCAAGGGACTGTTCTTACTGCTAGAAGACTGCAAAAACAATAACAAGTACTCATCTGGATTCAGAGCCCTCACTAATACTAAGTATTTATTATCAGTAATATTTTTGACTTAGAGCACATTTTTTTCTAAGTGTTTCATAGCGGTTGCTATGAAATTTAGCATTGCTAAATTCCTATGTTGTCCCCCACAAGGAGTTTCAAAAACTAGGATGGTCTACAAATTGAGTAGCAGGAGAGGCATCATATCATATTCAGGGTCCCTGTGTCTTTGTTGATACTGTCAGCAAAGATGCTAATTGTTATAGCAGTTTTTGTAATCTCTGCTAATTGGACCAAGACCACCAAGGCCCTTTATGTGTGTCATGGAACAACGAACAGATGGTAATGGTTTGGGTCACTAATGAACACTTGAACTAATTACTAAAGCTGGGCAAATAATTTATAACACTTTATTCAATACATCTTGATTTCTTTTCAGACCATGAGTGGTCTATGAACAGATTTTGATTTGTATAAAAAAGAATGTGTTGTTCAAAATTATTTGCTGACTAATTTCAGATGGGTACATATTAAACAGAAACCTTTCAAGAAGGTTTCCACAGCCCTCGTCTTCCCTGCAAACTCTTACTTTCCTGACCTCTCCTTGAGGGCTGCAAACAAATAATTATTCATGCCTTAATTAATATTGAATGCTAATTGGACTTCTGTTGTCTTTATCTTATGTGTTAGACCATAATGCTCTTCTAGTCATAATTTTAATAGGAGAATAGTTTCTTTGTAATTTCAGTTTACAGCAAACTTGGTTTCCATACTATCCAATCTGCTCCAAGAAAAACCTATTTTTTTACCTACCTCACAGGGATGTTATTAGACTAAATTCATCAGTGTAAAGTACTTTGCAAGCATCTGATAGAGCTGTCATGGCTCTGCTGCAATGAACATTGAAGTCTGAGGAAAGATTCCTATAGTCTTTAACGAAATAGGATCAGGGCCTTAATTAAGTGCCTTCTCTCTCTCCTTTCACTATATAAATTCTACGGCTGTGTCCACACGTCTTTTTTATTTTGAAATAACCGGTTATTTTGAAATAAAAAAGATTTGGTCCAAACTCCTTTTTCTTATTTTGAAATGACGGGATCCATCATTTCAAAATAAGAAACATCCCTTTGAAACAGCTTAAACCACATTCTTCCCAAAACGGTGGTTATTTTGAAACGGTCGTTTTGAAATAACCCCATTGGACATATTATTTCAAAACAATGGTTGTTTTGAAATAACAACTTTTGACCACCCTCAGCACCCTGGCCAGGGTACTGAGGGGAGATTGCCACGCGCTATGGGGGTTGCCCCCAGCCCCGCTGGTGGGGAACCCCAGTGCCCCGCTTCTCCCGCCACTGGGAGAAGCGGGGTGCAGAGCTCCCTGCTGCGGGGCTCCGTGGCAGAAGCCCCGGCGGCGGGAGAAGAGGGGCGCAGGGCTCCCTGCTGTGGGGCTTGGCAGAAGCCCCAGCGGCAGCAGAAGCAGGGCACCCCCACTCCCCTACCCCTGGCCCTGGGGCAGCCCAGGCTGCGGGGAGAGCGCGGCACCCCCGCTCCCTGCCGTGGGGCTCAGGAGCAGCCCCAGCAGCGGGGAAAGCTACACTAGACCCCCCGCTGGCTGGGGGAGCCCCTAGCCCAGGGACCTGGCGGGAGCCACTGCAGGGGCTTCCGCCAGCCCGCCTGGGCTAGGGTCACTCCAAGCGGGCGAGGGGGTCTAGCAGCTGCGGCTCCTGCCAGCCTGCTGGGGATCCCTGCCCTTGGGTCTTTTTTCCCCTGCCTGGCTCTCCAAGTGAGAGCCAGCAGGGGATTCAGTGGCAGCATGGCCAGCAGGGGGGCCATGTTGCCACACCTCCCAGGGTGCCCCTGTCCTGAAGCGAAATAGCATGTCCACAGAGAGGACATGCTATTTCGCTTTCAGGTTTTACCTTATTTCGAACTAAACATTTTTTAGTTCGAAATAGGTCATTTCGGAATAAGGGTTTTATTTCAAAATAAGTCATTTCAGAATGACTGATTTCAAAATAAAACCTTGTGTGTGGACATAGCCTATTATTTGTATAGTGGCTCCTTTGCCCATTGCGTGCAAACAGAACATTATTTTTTTTTCTTGGAGAAAAAGCAAATGATTGGCAAAAGCAATGAACAAAACCAGAACTGCGAAAAGAAAAGCCATGCACCCAAAACGGCACTGAAGCAACTTAAAAGGAAGATTGACACTATTAGAAATAGCAGGAAGAAGAAATTTAGAACACTTTAATCCTTTAAGGTCATTCTAAAGATAATAATGTTATTAAAGACTTTTCAATTAATCCAGTACTCGCAAGGTTTACAAGAATCTAAATCACAATTCTTTGATTACAAAGGTGAAAACCAGAGCTTCTAAAAATATAGCAGAACACCTCCTTTTTTAATGTTAATTCAGACACTTTCAGGTTTTCAAATCAGTTATTGTACACTAATGATCTTGTGTCAGAGGGTGAAGAGGGAAGGTGAAGCACACATGTCCCACAATTACTCGAACATTTCTGAGAGGTGTTTTTACTTATTAAACATAGATATACATGTACAGCTAAAAATAACTTTGCAGAAAAGCTCATAAAACAACATGAACAGAATGTTTTACCTATTCCATGGAAATACTGCAATTAAAAAGCTATTCTCTAAAGACTTAAAAGAAGATAAATTAATGTCTGAGTTTTATCTCTAGCAAAAAGAGATGAACAAAATTGCATGTCCTCAATTTCTTAGAAACAACCTAGTCTGTGAGTAGTTGTCTTTGACAGATTTCTCACAAACTCAAACGCATAATATACATGAAATTTATAATGAAGAAATGTGATTAAACAGACAATTGGCTTCACATAGAAATCAAGTATGTTTTAGGGAGATATCTATCCCCTTTGGTCCAGAGAATCGATTAGTGGATTATTAATTGCAATACTAGTGCTTTGGATAATGTTTACACTTCAAATACAATTATTTCCAAAATGAAAATCAGGCGGCATCTTTGAAGAATAAAATGTAGATTCTCTGGAGTTAAAACTACAAGCAGAGCTCCAGTACAGTGCTGACTTTAACCCCCTTATTACTCAAAATCAAGTGAATAATCCTCAGACTCTCCATGTTACAGTTAAATCTCACTGGTAAAGAGTATTCACTCTGAAAGTCATGAGAAAATTGAGCACATTCTTTTCCAGATTAAAAGTCTTTAAGAAAAGATTCCCTTTTAAAATGCTTGCATGTCATCTCTTGTAGGAGTGCCTCCCTCTGTCAGCCCAACCAAATACTTTATCCCAGAAATTTGAAACACACAGATTTTAATGTTGGCTTCTCCAGGAAGCAGTCTTCTAGAGTGGGGATAGCAAAATGTTTAACTTATTTCTCTTTTCTATCAGTTTAACCATTTCTACCAGGTTTCATTGAACTACTCCTCTTTGACTCCCACAAATGCCTAAACAGCTGCAAAGGTACACAACAAAGGCAATGCAAAGTTAACTGCCTAGCTCAGGTGGGTCAAAGGAAATCACGCAGCAACCCAGGGAGGGGTGAACATAGGAGGAAATGAAAAGGAATGCAGACACTTTGAGAGAGAGAGAGAGAGAGAGAGAAAGAAGCTGCTGGCTCTGGCCAGAGAAACACCATTTTAGAAGCAACTGCAAGATACTAAGGCTATCCTCAGGGCCAAGAGGTCCTGACCTGGCTGAACACCATGAACAGTTAGTCTTGTGGATAAGAATGAGGAAAATAGACCTGGAATAGTGTTAGTAGCATGTGTTTTATATCTTTTATTTACATGTGGTAACTCCTGACTCCTTTATTAAATTATTGTGCATTGATTTGCTATATACTCACTTAAAATCATATCGTAATCAATAAACTAGTGTTTAATTTACCTAAAGTGTGTGGACTTCAGAGGGTGTGAATCAGAGAGGCTGAGCTAATCCATTTTTATGTCAAATGGACAGACAAAGTCCATGCGTCTGAAGTGATTGGGTGAAGGGTCCCAATCCTGGCAGGAAAGGAGTTCCCAGTGTAGTGTCTGATGACAAGGGGTGCTCATGTGGGGACCATCCAATAAGTCACCAGAGGACACACACCCACTTCCTAGGACCAATTGCATGCAGGAGGCTAGTATGGACTGACTCAGGAGTGAGTGGTCAGCTGGCTGTGTGGGGTAAGTTGTGATTCAGGAGTGGAGATCAGGTGTCACGGCAGCACACTGGACCGGGTTCTGGGAGCAGTCTCTCACAACTCCCTTCTTCTGTATTTTTGCTCTGAAAGCTACATAAAAGCTCTAAACTGGGTCTCAGAGAACTGCAATGCTAACTCCCACTCCCTAAAAGCTTTCCCACAAAGTAAGATGAAGGCAGAACTCATACTTCTATCTACCTTGTGCTAGCCCTACAAATAGTGTAGTGGCTAGCACTTCTGCTTAACATGCAGAAAGTTCTGGGTTCAATTCCTAGGGGGTTGGACTTAATGATCTCACGAGGTCCCTTCCAGCCCTATGATTTGATTGATTGATAAAGTAAGGTGTTGTCTGCACTGGTATTTATGTTGGCAAAACTTTTTTTGCTCAGGAGTGTTTAAAAATACCCGCCAGGGTGACATAAATTTTTCCAGCATAGTCACTTGTGTGGACAACAATAAGTTAGTGGGAGAATATGTCAAATGGTACCGACCCAGCTGAGCCACTGCAAATTTTAGGAGTAGGCTAGTCCTATGTGGAATTTGTATGGTGCTTCTGTTCCAGTATGCTTAATCACAGACAAAGCACATTTAAAGACAATAGATATTGTTGCCTGCTGTATAGAAATATAATCAGTCCCCTCACTAGAGTTGGATGTGACAATCATGTGATACCTTTTACTTGCAGAACGTGTGCTAAAGTATTTACTGATCTATCTATCTATCTGTCTTAATTTTACAGAAGATTTGGTAAAATATGTAGATTTTCTATGGGCCTACTTATACAATTTGTATTCTCATTATGTTTCTAATAATGTCATTATGTTGAATGTGTGCTGTTTGAATAGAAACTGCATGACACTATTGCTATGTGGAAACTATAAGACATATTGCATTTTTGAAATATATCTCTGGCTGCAGCTCTAGGGGTTCGGTGCTCAAAATAATGGTAAAATGCATTGCAGCATGAAAAATTCACATTTTGTTTTCATTATTTTGTGATCGTCACAAAACTAGTTTCTTTGCCATACCAACCTGCTATTGTATGGCTCATTCTTTATTTGGGAATCAGTACTCTTCAGAATAGCTATTGAAACTAGACACCCTTACAAATATAAATGGGGGCTTTACAATAAATGAGGCCGACCTACGTATTTTGTTTTTAAGAATGGTATTGTTAAAATGTAACAAGAGGTAATATGCTTGAGTTGTGATGGTAAGGGAGGGGAGGAATGCTTGCCTTATCAGAGCCCCTGCCTGGGAGAAATTTAAGGATCAGCTTCATTATCTGCTCTGAAGATTGTACCATGCCTACGCTAGGAAAAAGTTGCATTTTTACATGTTAGCACTTCCAGGTAACTCCCTTCCCATGACTTTACTTGACATGCTCGCACACATTACAAGTACAATTGTCTTGTCTACAACTGGATTTTAACACATAAATTACACATGCTAGCTTTCACATCTTTTTTACTTTGCACAGTCAAAACCTGCTGTGGACAAAGAGAAATTGGATGGCAAGAGATTAGACATTAGGTAGAGTGGCAGGGGTCTCCATGGAAAAAAACCCATTCTAGTGAGTTAGTGTGACTAAGGAATTGGAAACCTTCAGTTCTTCTTTGAGCTCTGCTCACATCATTCAGTTACAGGTGTCTACGTGCCGCAGCGCATGGTAAGCTGGAAAAACTTTTAGCCCTAGCCCATCAGGTCAGGGTCAGTGGCCAACACCCCCTCCACACCGCAACCATGGCTATATATGTGACCCTGACCCCCCCGGTTCTCTCTCTCAGCAATGGTACTAGAACAGCTAGTCCTTGCTTTTCTCTTTTCTAGGTTTGTTATTTTTGCACAATTAAGTATGCCGCACTTTAAACTCTGTGCAGCTTGCTGCAAGGCATTCCTGATTGACGACCCCCATGATGGATGCCTTTCCTGTCTGGGTGAGTCTCACCTCGTGGAAAAATGCACCATATGCAAGTCCTTCAAAAGAAGAACTGGCAAGAATGGACATTCCAGAAACTCATCCAGGATTGGGCAGTCCTACTGGCTCTAGGTACACCTGCCAAGTCCACAAACTTGCCGGTACTGTGTGCCACATCGGCACCAGAGAAGACCCAGTGCCACTGTCCAGCAATTGCTAAAAAGCTGCAATCGACCTCCGATTTCGCACCGCCTCGGCACCATGCCACTTCCACACCATCCATCCCACCTTGGGGAAAGGAGTCGGTACCCATCCCCTTGACACTGGAGGCTTTCGCGCAGCGAAGGAATTATCAGAGCTGACCCCCTCCCTCGCCCCCCCCAGCACCACCCAGGGCAGTACAGTCTGGAGGTTAAACTGGCCCTTTCATCTAAAGAATGGTCCTCAACGGTAGGGGCGGCACTGGTCTCAGCACCGTTATCAGCCTCTCCAGTACCAGAGGAATCCACTGCTGCTGCAGGGCCAGAAGGGGTTCATTGAATGGTTATCCCCCGTCTCCAGTGTCAGCACATAGAATCATAGAATCATAGGGTTGGAAGGGACCTCATGAGGTCATCTAGTCCAACCCCCTGCCAGAAGCAGGACCACTCCCACTAAACCATCCCAGTCATGGTTTTGTCCAGCTGGGCCTTAAACACCTCCAAAGATGAAGATTCCACCACCTCCCTAGGCAGCTCATTCCAATGCTTCACCACTCACCTAGTAAAAAAGTTTTTCCTAATATTCAGCCTTAATCTCCCTAACTGTAACTTGAAACCATTGCTCCTCATTCTGTCCTCCGTTACTACCAAGAATAGTTGAGCTCCATCCTCCCTGGAGCATCCCTTCAAGTAGCTGAAGGTTGCTATCAAATCCCCCCTCAATCTTCTCTTCTGCAGACTAAATAAACCTAATGCTTTCAGTCTTTCCTCATAGGGCTTGTGCTCCAGCCCTTTAATCATTTTGGTTGCCCTCCTCTGAACTCTCTCTAGCATGTCCCTGTCCTTTTTGTAGTGGGGAGCCCAAAACTGAACACAGTATTCTAGATGTAGCCTCACCAGTGCAGAATAGAGGGGAATGATCACATACCTTGATCTGCTGGTAACACTTCATTTGATGCAGCCCAGTATGCCATTGGCCTTTTTGGCAGCAAGAGCTTCTCTCTCCGTTCAAGGTTTTAGTCCATGTGTTCCATCATTTCAGAACTCCAGAGGCCCCCAAATCACCACAGCCAAAAGTTGCCTACAGTTGTTGGGACACATGGCAGCTTCAGCCTCAGTTATTAGAACAGCCAGGTTGAGAATGAGACTGTTCCACCTCTGGGTAGCCTCGGTCTTCCATCCCCAGAAGCACCCCTTGAACAAGGTACTATCTATCCCATGCAAGGTTCTAGAAACTCTCAAAATATGGCAAGACCTCCTCCTTGCAAGGGGTGGGATGCCCTTCAAGACTATGACCCCCACCGTGATTCTGATAACAGATGCGTTGAACACAGGATGGGAGGCACGCATCACAGGGGGTTCCTCAACCCAGGGAATATGGAACCCCAGGGACAGGTTGCTCCACATAAATGTAAAGGAGTTCTGAGCTATTTGTCGAGTGTGCAATGTGTTTTTGGACCTAGTGAAGGGGAAAACAGTCCATGTTCTTGTGGACAACACAGCAGCCCTGTTCTACACAAACTGACAGGGGGGAGTCTGCTTGCTGGCGCTCTATGTGGAAGTGACCAATCTGTGGGAGTTCACTCTAACATCACTGCAATAGCAGCACAGATGCTGGGCATAGAAAATGGTGTGTCAGACTCGCTGAGCAGAACTTTTTGATTGCATCATGAATGGTCGCTGCACAAGGACCACCACAAATAGACCTGTTTGCTACTCACCAGAACAGGAAGTGTGAACTCTTCAGAGGTCAAGAGAAGGGCTCAGTCTCAGATGCCTTCCTGATCTCATGAGGAGGACATGCGATTTTCCCCCGATTCCTCTGAGTTACCAGCTACTTCTGAAAATAAAAAGAGACAGAGTGAACATGATCCTGATAGCTCTGAACTGGCTCAGAGAGCACAGGTTTCCAATTCTGAGGGACCTGTCAATAGATGCCCCAGTACACCTTCAACTCAGGGGGGGACCTACTGATGCAGAACTCGGGCAGACTATGGCATCCAAACCCGAGACTGCTTCACCTGAGTGCTTGGCAGCTGCATGGTTAAATGTCTCTGAGAAGTTTTGCTTTCAGAGAATTAGAGAAATACTGGTGGGTAGCAGAAAGTCCTCTGCCAGGGCTAAGTGGAAGCTCTTCTCCCTGTGGGCCAGGAACAAGGGGCTGGTGCCAGAGTCAGCATCTATCCATTTGGTTCTGGACTACTTCTTAACCCTTAAGGATAAGGGCTTATCTACTTCTTCTCTATGGGTCCACCTAGCAGCTATATCAGCCCTTCATAGCAGTGTGGAAGGCTTCACGGTCTTCTCCCACCCAACTATGTCAGGGTTCATGAAGGGTACTGATAGAATAAACTAGAGCTCCTACTCCTCAATGGGACTTAAGCCTGGTGCTCCAGCATCTGACAGAGATCCGTACAAGCCCCTAGAATCTTGCACCTTCCTAGTCATATCATGGAAGGTAGTCCTTCTAGTAGCAATAACTTCAGTGAGGTGGGTATCAGAGTTAAGAGTCCTCTCTCCAGAACCACCACGTACAAGGTTCTTTACAGATAAGGTGCTGTTAAGCCCGCACCCCACTTTTCTCCAAAAGGTGGTCTCACTGCTCCACGATATTTGTCTTCCAGTTTTCTTCCCAGACCCTCAGGTAACTGAGAAGCAGAGAAAGTGGCACATACTGGATGTCAGACGAGCGCTTCTGACATACATCGAGCGTACGTGCCCATTCCGCAAGTCCTCTCAACTCTTTATTGCCATCACAGAGGCTGTGTTCAGACGAGAGTTTTATTTCAAAACAACAGCCATTGTTTTGAAATAAAATTTCTTATGTCCACACTACATTCTGTTATTTTGAAACAACGGGACCCGTTGTTTTGAAATAACGGCCATTATTTCGAAACAGTAAAACCTTGCTTGAAATCAAAATAGCCATTGTTTCAAAACAAAGGTGTTTGGACACGTTGTTTCAAAAAAACTGTTTTGAAACAATGTGTCCAAACAGCCTTAGCCCTGCCAATAGTGTAGTGGCTAGCACCTCTGTTTAATATGCAGAAGGTCCTGGGTTCAATTCTCAGGGGGTTGGACTTGATGATCTCATGAGGTCCCTTCCAGCCCTATGATTTGATTTATTTTGAAATAACAGCCATTTCGATAGCAGGCTTTCCCTTAATTCGAATTAACATTTTCTTAATTTGGATTAATTTATTTCAAAATAAGGACTTTATTTGAAATAACTCATTTCGAAATAACTTATTTTGAAATAACAGTTTACGTGTGAACATAGCCAGAGAGGAAAAGAGGACAGCCAGTAACAATGCAGCGCATCTCCAAATGGATAGTGAACTGTATTAAACACTGATACAAGAGGTTGGGTATGCCACTGCTGGAGGAGGTCCGGGCCCACTCGACCAGAGCCCAGGCTTCTACCACCTTCTGGCCACAGGTCCCAATCCAGGAGATCTGCAGGGGAGCCACATGGTCATTGGTGCATACTTTCATGATGCACTACTTTATCGTCCAACAAGCGAAAGAGGATACTCAGTTGGGCAGAGCTGTACTCAATGTGGGTAAGCTGTAACTCTGCCCATTATCCTGGGTATGGCTAGCAGTCACCTGTAACTGAATGATGTGAGCAGTGCTCTTAGAAAAATGGTGGGTTACCAATATAACCATCTTTCTTCTAGATGGACTGCTCACATACATTCAGATCCCTCCTACCATCCCTGCTAATCGGAGTAGGTGACTGGGAGGGTCAAGGTCAGGGTCACATATAGCTGCGGTCGTGGTGAGGAGGGGGCGTTTGCCTCTGACCCTGACCTGACAGGCTAGGGCTAAAAGGTTTTCTAGATTACCATGCACTGTAGCACGTAAATACTTGTAACTGAATGTATGTGAGCAATCCATCTCAAAGAAGGACGGTTACATCAGTAACCAACCATTCTGGCTTCACCTGTTTTAATCTAGTTCAGACCATCTCTGACCAGATATCACTGCAGAGAGCTTTTTTAATAGTTCATTGCAGGAAGTGGCAGCAGTAGTCTTCTTCCTACTGGATTGGTGTTTGAAGCGGGGGGTGGGGGGGACCACATCTAGGATCAGCACCTTTTATGGTAGTGTCCTAAGTCAGTGGTTCAGATCTGAAGCTCACATTTAGGGAAAGCTTTCATTGCCATGTTCTGTCTGTGTCCATGTTCTAATCCAACTTGGCACATGTAGACTAATGTTTTAAACTGTTGTATAACTATAAACAATATTTATCAGTTTTCCTGTAGTGAGTATGGGAGTTCTTTTCCATATTTTTTTAAAGATTATGCTGATTATATTTGTTTATTAGACCTGGACTTTCTGAATGAATTCAAGATTTTTTTAAAGTGTTTCCCATCCTGAAACAGGACAAAACTTCGAAATCTCTAAAATTTTCACAAGTAAATAACCCCAGAAAAAAAGGGATCAGATCAATTGAAACATTTAGTTTATATAATTTCAAAACATTTTTTTTTTATTTTTAACCTTTTTAAAATATAAATTAAAACTTCAAAACAAAGTTGTTTCAGAATCCTTTCAAAGTTTCAATGGCTTCATAATGTTTTCTTAAATGCCAAATCAGGAGGCTTGTTGAAACCATCCTTTTCTTGCAAACAGGATTGACAAAGTCACATTTTCAAACAAAAAAAATGTTAGTAGGAAAATTTCCTATCAGTTCTACTGTTTATGCTTCTGAACTATTTAAGAAAAATTAGCTAATTAATATTCTGAAAAATAATTTATATCTCTTTTTCCTCACTCCCTGAATTCCTGCAATTATTTAATTTCTGTCCTATGGTAACACTTTTTTCCTTATTGTTTTAGGCAATGAGAGTTTAGAAGAAAACTATGTCCAGGACAGTAAAATGGGATTTGTCATCAATGCTATATATGCTATGGCTCATGGCCTACAAAATATGCATCATTCCCTTTGCCCAGGACATGTAGGGCTCTGTGATGCCATGAAGCCCATCGATGGCAGCAAACTCTTGGAATTCCTCATAAAGTCTTCGTTCATTGGAGTTTCAGGAGAGGAAGTTTGGTTTGATGAAAAGGGAGATGCCCCTGGAAGGTAAGGACCTAATTCATGTCACAAAAAGTTGTATTGCTACAGCTAGCAGAGCTAAAACCATGCAGAACTGTTTGTCTGAAATTGAGGTATGTAAGCTAACTTAGTCTTGCCAGTTGGTGACAGTAATTGTGGGTACTGAACTGATAGCTACAATTTCTACTGGGACTGGAGCTAGAGTAGGATGTGCAACCCTTTCTAGTGTTTCTGGAGAGAGAAGTCTGTCTGTCTTACAGAACTTCTGAGTTTGAGTTTCCATTGGGGTTTCAGCCTTAAAGGTTTTCTGAGTAATTGCAGAATAATTCAGTTATATTACTTGTACTGAAGTGTTTGAGCTTGGTGATTTTGAGCTTGAGTCTTCGCTCACATACAGCACTATTTGTCAGAAGCTACTTCATGTAAGTCAGTAGAGTTACACAGTTCTTAAACTGATGTGAGTGAGAGGAGACAAAAGCTCTGTGTCTGTTAGATCAGTGGAATCAAAGAACTGGCATTGTTAAAGAAAGAGCACACTGAATAAATGAGACTTCACTGTGTGGCAAATGGCTTCAGAGAATGTCTGTAAGGGACAAGGTCATGATAACATTTCTTTTAAAAATAGTCATTTATTTCACTAACACCTGAGGTTATCACAATGGACATTTCTTTTTTTATCATTTGTTTTTTGTGTTACTTGAGATATTTAACTCTGCTTGACCAATAAAAAGAAATTGGTCAGTTTTACTCCCCACTGCTTACACCTACTCCTCATTCATCAGTGCTGTGTTATTTTCTTTGCCTTGGTTTCTTTAACCAAAGAGTTCTTCAAACTAGGTCAGAGTTTGAGAGAGGTGCAAGCAATTGCCCCATTACCAAAATACCTGGCCAGATATACCGGGACATACACAGCTACACTGTAAGACTATTTAGAAACTGTATGTCCATTAAGTAGTTTTTCAGATCAGGAACAGAGTACACATGTAGTTTGCATTGACTACCAGGTAGCTTATGGGTGTTTTTTAGATATTGATAGGTCCTTACACTGTTTGGGATCTGGTTATGAAACAAACCACCTCTCTCTTCATGCAGTGCTGCTCCAGCAGTAATTGGTCGAAGGGGTACATTTAGTGGCCCCAATTTAAAAAGGAGAGGACTTATGACAGAATATTTCCATGAGTAGTTCTGGACTCCGAAACATATTCTCTCCATCTCTGGATCTATTGCAAGGTTCATCCCTTTTCCCATTCAGCTCCCCCAGTTTCAATTCTTAGGACGGGGTTAGAATTTGGAATGGGTGGAATGAGAATGGGTTTTTTCTTGCTGCCAACTTATATTTTAGCAGTTAGATTGATAAGTAAGGACAAGAAGATTTTTGTCCTCAGTTTTTAGTGTTTTTAATACATTTATGAGTGTATATGGCTGATGGGATAAGCAATATGTGTCAATATCAAACATTTGGATGCTTCTAAGAATTTAGGCCTGTGCAAATCTGCTCCTTCAGTGGTGCGAATCTGACTTTGACAATCTGGCCTAGTATTTCTGTAGTACAGAGTGAAAGTCCTTGATTGGTGTAAGTGAATGTACAGAAGCATTTTATCAATTCCAAAGTGTCTCTGTGACAGGGTCAGACTAGATGAGTACAGGAGGGTGGTCCTATTGTAGAGGATGGTAGAGTGGGTGGGCACAAGCCCACCCACTTCTAAAACATTTCCCCCAGCCTAAGGGGAGGTAACACTGAATCGCTCTTCAAAGGATTACTGGGGACAACTAATGAAATAACAGGATAGGTATGAAGGTCACAGGTTTAAAATAAGGGATTCAGAAGGGGACACCAAGCAGAGAACCCCAGACAGCACCCACTGCCCCCAAAAGGCATTGAGGGAGCCAGTGGATGCCAACCAGAGGAACTCTGCCTGGAGACGTGAACGAATGAGGGACCAGAAATAGGTCCCACAGTCACAGGCCCCTCTCTCAGCCAGCCTCCTTTCCCTGGTCTTATAGATGGCTATTTTTGCGTAAGCCAGGAGGAGGTTGATGAGGAGGTCCCGTGACTTCATGGGGCCATGGATAGGAAGTGCATAAATGAATATGTGAGGGGACTATGCCAGGGTAATTGGCTCCAGGTGTCTCAATTAACAAACCTGCTGCACTGCTTAAAAGCCTCCTTCTCAGGCAGGACGGGGCCGCTGAAGGGAGGCCAGAAGGGAGTAGAGCTACTGGAATAACAGTTGGAGAAGTTTTAGTTGCAGTTTTGCCACAACACTCAAGAAAGGTGCAGAGGGAGTAGGAGAATTCTTACAAGCAAGGCTGTTAGGCCCTGCAACTTGGAGGAGGACTTGATTTGCTCAAGAACTGAGCAAGGGAGTGAAGGTGGGTCAACCCCAACCCAAACAAAGAGAGGACCACAGAGACTGATGGCTATGAGGGTGGTACAGGAACTGTGGGGCCACACTTTGGCAACCCAGGGAAGACAGTAGCCTCCCAGACTCAGTTTGAAGGCTGCTGCTCATAGGGTCCCTGGGTCGGGGCCTGGGGTGGAGGGCAGGAATGGGCCCCCCCTCATTCCCTTCAGGGGTGCAGCCCCACTAAGTGGTTGTGGAACAGAGAAGAAGCCCCAGTGAGAGGAACCAACCAGACTTTGCCAACCTCAAGACAAATGCGCAGGACCTCCAGTAGGCAGACTAGACCTCACTTTGCCACAACTGGTGTCAGGGGAGGGATAGTTTGCACAGCAACTTAAACAGAAGGAAGCAGGAAAGAGTAACCTCTTTTCCCCATTATGGAGGATGTAGTAAAGGCACTCATACAGGCTACAGCAGCCCAGTAAGAGGCCATCAGGGCCCAAATCACCACTCAACAAGATTCCATGCAGTTACAGCAAGAGACCAATTAGCTGTTGATCAGCCAGGCAAATCAAGACCATGCCCTCTTGTGAGAAGTGATGGGCCAGCTGAAGACCCTGGCTTCCCAAACCCCTGGGCCTGACAGGACTAGGAAACTGTGAGCTACTGCATAGCTGCAAAAGATGATTGCAGAAGATGATGTAGAGGCATACCTCCTTACTTTTGAGAGGATTAATATGTGGGAGGCTTGGCCCCAGGCCCAGTGGGCTAGTATTCTTCCCCTTTTTTATGTGGAGAAGCCCAGAAGGCTTACTATGACCTACTCATAGTGGCTGCAGCTGACTACCATCCATTAAAAACAAAGATCCTGGCTCGTTCAGGAGTCACTATGGCCATGAGGGCCTAGAGGTATCACAACTGGAGGTACCACGAGAGAAAGGGTCTCAGATCATAACTATTTGACCTTGCCCACCTTGTCCAGAGGTGGCTGCAGCCCGAGATCCACCAACCAGAGAAGATGCTTGAAATCTTAGTTATCAACCAGTAGATGAGGGGGTTACCCCCAGACCTCCATGCGTGGGTAGGCCAACATGACCTCTCTTCTTCTGATGAACCGATTACACTCGTAGAAAGACGGTTAATGGCCAGAGGACTGACCTGAGTAACCAAAGAAGACTTCCTCAGAACTAGACAACCTAACCCTGGCTTTGGGCCAAAACGACCGAGACCCTGGGGACGGCCAGTTGGAAAGCAAAGGAAGCAGAGGGTCAGGGGGCAGGCAGAAAGGGATGGAATGACCTGGGCAAGGAAAATGGGAAAAGACCCTTAAGCCCAAAAGATAAAGGACACTTAGGGAAAACTATCGATGCTATGCATGTGGGGAGTGGGGACACATAGCAGTCCAATGCCCCAAGAGAGAGAAGCTTATGCAGTGCAACTTGGGAAGCTGGAAAGACCCTTGCAGCGTAATCCACCTTGTAGGGGTGGCACTAACCCCACATAAATACACCAGACCTATGAAACTAAATGGAGTCAAGATTATAGCCCAAGTGGACTCAAGGATTGCCATCATCCTTATTTCAGGGAAACTTGTAAAGTGTAATCAGCTGGCACAGGCCAAACGCACTGATGTAACTTGCATTCGCGGGATGGTTGGGTATTACCCAACTATCCCTGTAGACATTGAGGTTCAGGGTGAAGTCACCAGGGTAGCAGCAGGGGTGGTACATAGTCTCCCGTACTCTGTCCTTATAGGGAGAGATTTCCTGGGATTTGGGACTCTACTTCCACCTGAAGGTCCAGAAAAAGAGGAGGACCTGGAAACAAACAAACTGCAGTTTCCCCAGATGTCCACCCCCCCACCCCCCAGTATTCTCAGAGATAGCCCAGGATTTATTCCCTACCTCTGCGAAGGGCTGGAAGACACAGGCTGATAGGAGGGCAGCTAAGGCTTTGGGTACCAGAACCCTAGCCCAGGTAGTAAAGCCATCCATGGTAGGTAGGCAGACCCGGTCTGTAGTTAGAAAGGCTGTGCAGGGGGGAAGAGGAGCCTGAAGGAGACTCCAAGCCAAATGGCATCGAACCAGATGGAGGGGTGGAACCAGACTCGGGGGAGCTTAGACAGCTTAGCCCAGTACATGGAAAATTTGGCAGAGACCAGGCTGGAGACCCAAGATATGACAACGCCAGAAAGGAATTGGCTGGGATAGATGGAGTCCCAGTAGAAGGAAAGACCCAGGGCCCTGGGCCATATTTTATGTTAAAGAGGGACTTGCTGTATTGGGTCACAGAGGTGGAGGAAGAAAAGGTGCTGCAGCTCCTAGTGCCACAGAAACACCAGAAGTCCATGATGAGTTTGGCCCACAGTCACCTCTTCAGCGTACACTTAGGAGCAGAAACAAACCTTAGCTTGAATACTAAGGAGGTTCTTTTGGCCAGGGGTACCCGAAGATGTATGGCGATACTGCACCTCCTGCCTCAAGTGACAATTACACAGCCTGCGTCCTTGCTTAAGGGCTCCATTGGTACCCCCCCCATCATCAAAATTCCATTTGAGTGGATTGCCATGGATTTAGTAGGCCCCTGGAGAGAACAACACAAAGCCACCAACACATACTTGTTGTTCTTGACTATGCCACTAGGTACTTGGAGGCTATTCCCTTGCGAAATACCACATCCAAGACTATAGCAACTGAGTTAGTAAAAATTTTCGCACATGCAGGAAACATCGACGGACCAGGGAACACCATTTATGTCAAAACTAATGAAGGACTTATGCACATTATTACATGTATGGACCCTACGAACATCTATCTATCATCCACAGACAGGTGGCCTTGTGGGAAGGTTCAATAGGACTCTTAAGGCTATGTTAAAAAAGGCAGTGAGTCGAGATGGGAAGGACTGGGACACCTTACTGCCATACTTTATATTTGCCATCCACAAGATACCGCAGGCCTCCACAGGTTTTTCCCCCTTTGAGCTTCTATACAGGCACTACCCCCAGGGATCTTAGATATAGCCAGCGAGATTTGGGAAGAGGAACCCACACCAGAGAAAAATATAGTAGACCATGTGCTACAGATGAGAGATCGGATAGCCTGTTTTACCCCAATTGTATGAGACCATCTAGAGAAAGCCCAAAAAGCTCGGCAAGCACACTATAACCATCAAGCCACAGCCAGACATTTCCAACCAGGAGGCCGAGTGATGGTACTGATACCGACATCTGAGAGTAAACTACTGGCACAGAGGCAGGGGCCTTATGAAATAGTTGAGTCTGTAAGAGAAACCAACTATAAAGTACAGCAACCATTGCGTCGAAAGCAAGAACAAATCTACCATATCAATTTGTTAAAACCCTGGAAAGCCCAAGAAGCATGTATAACCTTAACAAAAGACACAGAACCACCTGAACAAGTAAGAATATCACCTGACTTGACACCAAATCAACAAGCAGAGGCAGCAGAGATGGTAGCTCGGAACCAAGATGTGTTCTTGACCAAGCCAGGGTGAACAACGGAGATCTATCACAATATTATCACAAACCCTGGTGCCAGAGTAACAATGAGGCCCTGTAGGATCCCAGCAGCCAAGAGGAAGGAAATTAAGGTGGAGGTGGGAAAGATGTTAGCGATGAGGGTCATAGAAGAAGCCCATAGTGAGTGGTCTAGCCCGATTGTGCTAGTGCCTAAACCTGATGACACTACAAAATTTTGCATTGACTTCTGCTGATTAAATGAGGTTTCCCAGTTTGATGCATACCCCATGCCCCACAGAGATGAGCTTGTGGACCACCTGAATAAGGCCCAATTCTTAACCAACTTCGATTTGACCAAGGGCTACTGGCAAATCCCTCTAGCCCAAGGCACAGGAAAAGACTGCCTTTGCCACACTGGATGGGCTATTTCAGTGTACTGTCCTCCCATTCAGACTCCAGGGGGCACCACCTACCTTTCAGCACTTGATGGACAAGCTGCTGCATCCACATGCCAGCTACGCCGCAGCATACCTAGACGACATAGTCGTATACACTCCGGACTGGGACACCCACCTGCAGAAGGTAGAAAGAGTAGTAGACACCTGGAGGCAGGCTGGTCTCACAGCAAACCTTGCAAAATGCGCTGTTGGTCTAGGTGAGGCCAGATATCCTGGGTACATCGTAAGAAGGGGAGTAGTAAAGCCCCAACTCAACAAGCTGGAAGCCATCCCGAACTGTCCCTGACCCAACCAAAAGAAGCAGGTCGGAGCATTCTTGGGCATGGTGGGGTACTATTGGCACTTCATTCCACATTTTGCCTCCAGAGAGACCTGATAGACATTGTTCCCCTGACAGACCTGATAAAAGCTCAGAGCCCTAACATGGTGCGGTGGACTCCTGCAGCAGAAGAGGCCTTTAATGACTTACAAACAGCCCTCTGGAGTAACCCCATATTACTTGCTCCAGACTTCACCAAGGAATTTATACTACAGACTGATGCCTCAGAGGTGGGGCTGGGGGGAGTCCTGTCACAGGTGGTGCGAGACAAAGAACACGCAATAATGTATCTTAGTAGAAAACTCCTCCCCAGGGAACAAAAATATGCGGTGGTAGAAAAGGAATGCCTCACCATCAAGTGGGCTATGGAAACATTCTGCTATTATGTACTGGGTCACTACTTGACCCTTGTGACTGACCACGCTCCCTTCCAATGGATGCAGTGAAATAAGGAGAAAAATGCACGGGTAACCAGGTGGTTCCGAATCCTGTCCCTCCAGCCTTTTTGATTCACAGTGCAACACAGACCTGGAAGCCACCATGGGAATATGGATGACCTGTATGTATGTTCACTGTATGGTGTCCCAAGTTGCTCAACCCTATGGGATTGAGCAGGGGGAGGATAAGTGACAGGGTCAGACTAGATGGGTACAGGAGGGTGGTGGAAGAGGTATATATTAGCCCCAGGCTTAGTAAAGCCTTGTTTCCTGGGCTAGGTTAGCCAGGACTATGCCAGGGTAATTGGCTCCAGGTGTCTCAATTAACAAACCTGCTGCACTGCTTAAAAGCCTCCTTCTCAGGCAGGACAGGGCAGCTGAAGGGAGGCCAGAAGGGAGCAGAGCTGCTGGAAGAAGAGTTGGAGAAGTTTTGGTTGCAGTTTTGCCACAACACTAAAGAAAGGTGCAGAGGGAGTAGGAGAATTCTTACAAGCAAGGCTGTTAGGCCCTGCAACTTGGAGGAGGACTTGATTTGCCCCAAGAACTGAGCAAGGGAGTGAAGGTGGGTCAACCCCAACCCAAACAAAGAGAGGACCACAGAGACTGACAGCTTCAGACCAGGAGGCTGTGAGTCCTTCTCAGCCCTAGAGAGTGGTACAGGAACTGCTGGGCCACACTTCGGCAACCCAGGGAAGACAGTAGCCTCCCAGACTGTTTGAAGGCTGCTGCGCATAGGGTCCCCGGGTCAGGGCCTGGGGTAAAGGGTGGGACCGGGCCCCTGCTGTCAAGGCTGTTTCCCGACTCTGGCACTCTGAGTGCAGAAGGTGGGGGCCTGCAACAGGCCTGAAAAGCCACTGGCCTTAAAGCCTGCTCTTAGAACTCTCCAAGGCCTCCAGTTCCTGGCCTTGGAGTGGTATTGCTGCCACCACCCAAATGCAAAAACCTCTTGAAACCCAGGAAGGCACACTTGGGAATTCCTTCCTGTGAGGTATCCTCAATCACTTTTATTCCTCCCTCAAGAAAGTGACTGAACTCCAGCTGCAATATGAGCTGGAACTGGAACAGAGTCCCCTTTAGTAGCTGCCTGTGCAGTCTGAGGCACATGCACACAAACCTCTTGCCCTTCCAGGACACAGAACCAGACCTTACTTAAAGAGGAAAATCTTTAATTAAAAAGAACAGGTAAAAAAAACCACAGAGAGTTGCTTCTCTGGGATTTAACTTAGGTAGTTACAGGGTAGTGGGGGGGGGGCGGGGGACATGTACTCAGCACAGAGAAATCCAAAAACAAACCAAAAACAAAGAAAATACCGTGACTGCATCTAAATAAACATTCCCTGTTCTACTCACACCTGACCAGTAACAAACTTAACTTATCTTTGGTAAGGATGTTGGTGGATACTTCCTCAGGCCCCTCTGGCCTCCTCCTGATCCTTCCAGGAGCTCCGCTGCATCCAAACAGGAACAGGCAAGGCTGCTGCTCCAATTCAAAAAGCTGTGCTTCGTTCCTATTGGCTGTCCTGAGACTCACTGACCAGAGCATTAATCCCTACCTCCCCAAGGGTTACTACACCCCCCCATTCCCTTTAGGGGTGCAGCCACACTAAGTGGTTGTGGAACGGAGAAGAAGCCCCAATGAGAGGGACCAAGTGGACTTTGCCAGCCACAAGACAAATGCATAGGACCTCCAATAGGCAGACCAGGCCTCACTTTGCCACAGTCTCCATACCTTAATGAAATATAAAGCTCCATTCTGCATTCAGCAATTCATCAATTAAATGAAGCAAAGAGCACTGGGAAAGAATAAACTGCCTTTTTGATAACCTTTATAGGGATAAAGAGATGGTGCCCCTGAGAAAAAATCAGATTTTCATATTTTTCAATATGGGAACCATTTCTAGACTACTTTGGAGTAATGTTTTAAAATTTAATAGCTTTATTTATATAACATAGTTTATTGTATATAATGTATTATAGCCCAGTGGTTTTCAAACTTAGGGTCAGGACTCACTATCGGGTTGCAGACACTCAGGCACTGGGTCATGGTGCCCCCTGCTGTCTCTGCCAAAAGACTGGAATGCATTGTCACAGATGTAATTGTTGGGTCATGGACAAAAGTGATTTTTTTTCAACTGGGTCCTGAGAATAAAAAGTTTGGAAACCACCGTTATAGTGGGTATAATTAGTGCTTCCATATATAAGGATGAGTTATAACTTCCTTAATTGCTCTCATTTTTCTCTGGTCCAATTCCTTTTGCCTGAAATTGTCTCTGCTGACTGGGTTTAAAAAAAAAAAAAAGCTTGCACAAACATTGATACAGTATGTGTGAATAGAGAGAACACCCTACAAGCACAAACTCTTCTCCATATATTCAGCACAGAACTTTTGTGTGTGTGCATGTTTAAAAAAAAGAAGAAAAAATAAAATTCCAACTTAATTATCTGTTAACCCAGCTTTTCTGGTAGTTGTCATTATGACTTAAAAATTCAAACTCAGTCTCAAAGTGCAAGCACTACTCAAGCTTTCCATGTTAAAGAATGTGTAGAAGATTTCAGTTGCCATACTGTACACATAGACAGCTGGCTAATAATGACATGAAGAAGGACACTTATGAATCATAAGCAAACAAGAAAAGTTAAAATTAAACTTTACATCTTATCTCAGTATTTGCTAAATTTTACTGATGTATTAATACTAGTTTATGATATGTAATGTGACATTTTTAGTTTTTTTAAAGGTAACCAACCTATGTAGATGCAAGTTCTATTAAGGGAATGTGAACTTTTAAAAATATTTTGGCCCCTCCAAAGTACATGATGATTGAATATCAGTCTAATTCAAGGTCATAGTAGGAAACAAGTACTTTCTACTTGTTAGCAGTCAATAACTATGTTAATGTTCATTTATACTCGTGTATGTCACATTTACATTATGAAGATACTGCTTCATGCACTACTGCACTATTTATTCACAAAGCTGTTGGAGAGTAGCATTTATTCTTTTTTCATATACTCCCTTTATAAAAACAGGGAAGTGAGGAGGAATTACCTTCTGATTACCTCCGTTTTAAATCCTACACTGGGGGTATGATTATAATTTGACTTTAGGCTGTCGAATTACAGGAAGTGAAGCTGATGATCACAGCATATTCCTCTGTTGGGGTCTTGAGTCCCCAGTGCTTACACTTACTTCTTCCTGAAATGTATTGTGCTGTGGGTAGCTATCCCACACTGCAACTAAGTGAAGGGGTTTGTAGAGAGTCAGTCATCCTCTGCTCACTCCTCTTTCCCCTCTTCTCTTAAAAAAAGGCAGGAAAACTTTTCATGCTGTCTTTCTTTGCCGCAGGCACAGACAAGCACAATGCTGCATGCAGAGAGAGGAATTAATTGAAAACTTCCCTGGGTTGCAGGCAGGGGAAGAGCTATATTGCTTACCTTTCTACAGTACAGCAGACTAGAAAAACAGGAGCAGCAAGATCAGAGTGTTCTGCAATAGATCCTGGAGGCCAATGAGCTTGAATTTCACCACTCTCTTGCTACACAGACTTAAATTCAAATTGCAGATTTTAACCACAGTGCTATGTCACTTGCAGGACTGGTGTTGTCAGGTTGAATTACAGCACCATATAATTCAGATTTACTGCTCTGACAGTGGAGATACAGGCTGCAGAACGCTGAGGCAAGCAGTACTACACTGATGTTCTCTGTCCATGTAAACTAAGGCTGCTTTTCAATTAACAGCCAAAGCTATCATCCTGCAACTACACAGATGGATCTCTGTACATGGACAGAGCTGTCCTGATAGGAGTAGTGCTTCATATATAGTCTTTGCCCATATGCAAATGGACATGTCACTGCACCCACTAGGGCACACCCCTTTTCCCAGTCTGTAGGATTCCAGGTATAATCTGGTTAATTTAGGAACCCCCAACTCTTTTCCTGTCCAGGCAAGAGGCATTTATCCTTACCCAATTCACAGGCCTTGGGGTAAAACTAGCCTGGTTAATTAAAGTACTCATACCCTTTCCCACTTTCTAGGGCTCCAGGTATACTATGCTGTGGGTTTGCAAAATCTTTTACCAGTGAAAGAGCCCTAGACACAGTAATATCCTTAACCTTTATATATTAAAAAATACCAAACATAATACACATGCTAAATATACAATGCTGTTCTCACCAATCCTGATCAGGCAGGTGAATTTTCCCTGCTGGCCAGGTAAAATCACCCTCAACTTGGGTAGAGATTGCTAAACTATCATGGTTCCACAGAGGATTCGAACAGCTCTGGTCTCAAGCTGTGTCTTAGATGTGAATTCTTCATCTTTCAGGTCTTTTCTTCTTCTTAGTCTTCCTCTTTTCTAGCTGGTCTTCCTCTTGGACTCCAGGTTTATAGTGATACCTGAATCCTGCCTGGCTATACCTCAACCTATCATTTAAGTAAAATATCACAAAATAGTTCTTTGATCAATCCTACTATATTACAATACTATCTGTAACCTGTCAAAAGTGAGGGGGGAAAATCAAAAGGTAATTTATGAAATACTTATTTATTTAAATTGATTAATAGCTCTTTAATTACAATATTTTTGCAAAAGTTCTATGGTCAGCTAGAACTTTTCCTTGGCAGTTCATATCCTTCATGTAAACTTTCAAATTTTCATGGTTTTCTTCCCTGAGTGAGTGCCACATACGATTTCAGCATTAAATATTGGAAACAGCTGAAAGCATAGCTGAGAGCTTTATAATTTTGACAAGTTCCAAAGGGGCAGCAGTGTCATCAGAGTGAATCATCCCTGGATTTCACTGGCTGTTACTGTCCAACTTTTAAATCCTCAACCATTTCACCTTTATGAATTACAGTAAGGTATGCAGCTACAATAAGGTATATATCTGTGCCATGCCAAGACACCAAGGCCATTGTGATGTCAGAGGTGGCTCAACCAATGGAGCTTTGAAAGGAGCAATTGGTTGCATCACTTCTGACATCACAATGGCCTGTCACATGGTACACTTCATATCACACACACACACAGAACAAATTAGAGGAACTGATAATTCTCTAACCAATTGTACCCAACCCCTGAATTGATTTAAATATTGCACACTTAGTTATGTAACAGACAGAAATAAAGAACCCCAGACTGAAACCATACAGATAAACAATAGATAAATGAGGACTATAAAAACCAAACAATAAGGAAGTATAGATTTTACAATCATACCTGTTGATAAGTGATACCTTCTTGGACAGAATGCTATCTAACAAAGTTTTCTTTAAACATTTTAAGATCTTTTTCTTTATCAAATGGTGGTCTTCTTAACAGCCCAATATTACACTGTTTGATGTAATTTACTTGGGAATGTGACCACATGCTACCTTATGGTTGCTTTCTGTCCTAAAATGGCTGCTACAACTTAACCAAAACAACAAGGCCACAGAACTTACAGAGCCCCATTGACTTCAGTGTTCCTAGAGTTGGTCAATTCAAAAATATAATAGGTCCAATTTCTCTAAAAAGCCTCTAGAAAGGTCATACACCCCCAAAGACGTACAAAACAAACTATGATGAGAGGCAATGAACAAAAGTTCAAGAGGCTCATGCACATAAAACTGCAGAAGTATTTGAAATTTTTAAAACCAGCAAAAAGATTTTGTTTATTTGAACCTCTGAAGGGAAAAGAAAATGATTTGGGTGTGTTGCTCCGTTTACCCTGAACTAGTCGATTATTCCTAACTATAACTAAAGTTACAGATACCTGTCTGCCCTTCCTGCTTCAGCCTTTATTCATTAGTAACACTTGAAAATAAAACAAACAAGGAATCCTGTGGCACTTTCAAAGACTAACAAATTTAATTTTCATATGATCTGATGAAATAGGATTTCTCCCACAACAGCTCACTCAGTTAATAAATTTGTTAGTCTTTAAAAGTGCCACAGAACTCCTTGTTTGTTTTTGCTGAACTAGACTAGCATGACTACCCTTTCGGAACTTGAGAATAAAATTCTCACCTCAACATGAATTTAAAGAATAAAGCTCAGAAAATTAAAACAACCAAGCAGAAAAATAAGGCAGTGGCTCTCAGCCTTAGAAAGCAGAAAATATTACCCAATTGACAGTCCAAATCACAATTTCCAGTTGCAGCCTCTTCTCACCCCCTCCCAGATCAAAACACTCCTCCGCCTGCCGCCCACAATGATCTGCTTCCCCATGTCTCAAAAGCCAGCTTGCGTCTCCATCCTCACTTGTGGTTCCTCCTCCTTGTGCTGCTCTCCTATGTTCAATCCATCACTCCTGCTTATTTTCCCCTATGAAATTACCACGGTTAATCATCACTTTGCACAAACTACAGGCAGGAAGAGAAAGCAGGAGCAAAACAATTAGCAATACAAGACTGACACACATCAATCCAAACACACAGGGGTAAAGGACTGCCAGGGTGGAGGGTGAAGATGGGTTTGTGATTGTTTGTAGAAGTAGCATTTTTATGCTTTCTTTATATCAGACTTGGGGATTCTTTTCTATTTGCCTTGGGTAGGAATGTAGATTTTTGGGCTGCAGCTGATACATTTTCCTGACAGTTTGGCAAAGCTACCTTATGTTAATGGTTAAATCAATGTTTGGGGTTTATTTATGTCATTCCTGTTTGTTTTGTTTGAATATGTTAATTGGATAATTATTGCAAAATGCATAACACCATACTGCCCAAATGTGGAGCTAAATTATGACTAGCCTTAATGTGGCCACACAAGGAAATTAGTGAATATAAAGATTTCCTTCCCTTTCTCACCCACTCCTATCCCATTGTATGGTCACATTAGACTTACACTAATGTTAGCTTTAGGTGCTGGAGGAACACAGAGGACTATACACTCCTCCTCTTGCTTCTGGGATTTAGGAGATGAGGATAGGTGGAAAATAGGCAGAGCCTTGTTTCTTTTTCTCCAAACATTGCTGGATGCTGTACACCTGCAAAGGAGGGCAATATGTTGCACCCGGAAAAAGACTTTAGCAAAGTACTTTCCTCCAGAACAAGTAGGAATGGGCAAAATGGGTATAAACAAATAGCCACCCCTGCCAAAAGCTCCCATGAGGTCTTTGCCCCCACTGCTCCACTTTCAATCTCCCTCTTCCTGCCCCCACACTCAACTTCCTCACCCTAGCCCCATCCCCTTCAGGAGCCGTGGCAGGGAGGGAGTCTTCTGGGAGGAGGTGGATCAAGAGTGAGAGAGAACAGAGCAAGAGCAAGGGACTGAGAAAAGCGAGCACCATGGGGGAGCTCATGGAAAACTGCTGAGTATGGGCTTGGCCTCACGGCTGAGCCTGCAGTGGAATGGAGATGGCCTCGGCAGAAAGCAAAGTGGAGGGTTGTGTCACAGGGGGAGCCAGCCTCCCCAAATTCAAAAGGCACATGCCACATGACTGGAGGACATCCTATGAGGAACCATATTCTTTGAGATACAGTTCCTTCTGGGATAGCACAACTACACCTTACCTCATTGCACCTTACTGAGGCTTGTATATAAAAGGCACAATCTAGTCATCGGAGAGTATCCTTAGATAGTAGAAATTAGTGATGCCAACTCTGGTCATTTTATCATAAGTCTCATGATAACTGATAGGAATTTTTAAAGCTTAGGTTCAGGAGTAAAGTGATCACATGAGACTCTCAGCTTCCATTTTTATTAAATTAAATTTTTAGCCTTCACTGTTACAGAGAAAGCTTGAAAATGAGATCCAAGTGTAACTCTAAAGATTCTGAATCCAGAAGGCAAAGAAAAAGAACCTCAACATGAATTACTTTTTTAAAAACTCATGATTTTAAACCAACATTCTGATTTTGGAGGATCTGGCTCCTCATTTTTAAATCTTGAGGTTGGCAATACTGAATGAGGAAGAAGTTGGTAATGCCTCAAAGACTTTAGAAGTGGACTTACCAAAAGCTTTTTTGGAGAAGAAATCATGAATTAGCAGGTTCCCATGCAGAAGGAAGGGGAAAAGGCTTAATACTTGTGTCCATAAGGCTCCACTGTTCTCTTTGCTTTCCCTTTCCAGGTATGACATCATGAATCTGCAGTACATAGAACCCAATGGTTATGACTATGTACTCATTGGAACGTGGCATGAAGGGGTGCTGAATATTGATGATTACAGGATTCAGATGAATAAAAGTGGAATTGTCCGGTCAGTGTGCAGTGAGCCTTGTTTGAAGGGTCAAATTAAGGTATGTCTTGGACTTTTCTCTGTATTATGGATATAGGAACATCCATGTTAATGAGAAGTCAGTAGCTGGCCTACACTTTTTTCACCAGATCTGAGCAAATTTGATTCCTATTGAAGAAAACATTGTTGAGTTTGGAAGTTCTTTGCTTTTCAGTTATACTAAATATATAAGGCTGTTGTGTCTGCATCTGCTTTTTTAGTTCGGACTTACTAGTCTGAACTAAAAAAGTCTGAGGTTAGTCCAAACTAGCCTTGGGCTAGTTCAAACTAACCACAGTTTTTTAGTTCAAACTAGCCGCATGTCCTCGTTCAAACTAACTTTCTAGTTTGAACTAATAAGCATAGCTAGTTCGAACTTTTTTAGTTTGAACTAAGCCATTAGTCCGGGTCTACATCTTAAAATTTGAACTAAGCGCTTAGCCCAGACTAACCAGTTGTACTCATTAGTTTGTACTAAGCTTTGCTTAGTTTAAACTAAGAAATTTCTGAGTATGAACTAGGCAAAGTCTAGTGCAGACCTGGACTAATTGGCTAGTGTAGACATAGTCTAAGAAACTAAGACTATATAAGGACTCAGAGGTCAGTATTTACAGGAAGTCAAGGCCTATTTCTTCATCAATAATTTACTAGTATATGTGCTTTTGTGTCTACATGTTCAAACCAACATCCATAGTATGCAAATACCAGCTTATGAGTGTGCTTTTGGGGGATTATACTTCTTGAAAATTCTATAGTTATTCAAATTTTTCTAGTGCTTTGGAAACAGAATCAAATTTCATCTTGTGCCACTGATGTAAAATGTAACAATAAGAAAAACAACGTGATTATTTTGTCATTACCCAGCACTTACTGTAACTACAGTTCTTTTGTGGGGCTGATTGTTAAAGTGGCGTACACTGCAGGCATGAAATTTTTGTCCCATCAACAGCACCTGAAAGAAAAAAATGCTTGTTTGTTTGTACCCTATGCTCACCACAGGAAGAGTACAAACACAAATTAAATCTCTATCTGTTTACCAAATAATAACATTTATATCCAGCTAAAAGTAATTTGCCACCTGCCATGTCCAGGTGGCATAGAGACAGTTTTAAAAAGTATCACAATAATAAGGGCACAGTTAATTTACAATGGCAAGATGCACCCATTGAGGAAAACCACCCTGCCAAAACAGCTTCGTGTTTCTAATTACATTTAAAATAGGTAAATAGTACACTTGCCTTCCCACTGTTCCCCTCCCCCTATTTCATCTAGGCTAGTATTTTAGGAATCTCATCTTAAAACATACAAAACAGTTGGCAAGACATCCACATTCATTGACATCTACAGATATCATCCCTAAACAAGAGTTTTGAGATTACACGGTGTGTGCATATGGACTTGTGTGTGTACAAATAAACACACCCAAACACGCACATGCACTCATGCATGCACAGTTTGATCCAGTTCCCACTGAAGTCAATCAGTCTCTCTTTCATTCTTCATAAACAGCAAAAAGAACAGAAGTTTTTGTACAAAACTCTGTGAAGCAAACACTTAGCATTTTGCAACTCTGTATGGGGATGTTAGAGAGACAGGATTTTTCCTGCTATCAAAATGAGTAAAAGTTTGTTGCAAAGTACTCTGGGTCAACAATATCCACAACTCATCCTTTCACCCTTGACTTTTGCTCCCCCTCACTGGGGCACTGCCTGACCCCCAGCAAAACCTGCTGCCTGGAGGGGCCCCGGCCTCCCCTCAGGCGCCTGCCAACCTTCTTATTTCCATCAGGCGTCCAGTGGGTTCCTTGGCCTCTCTGCCACTTGCAGCCCCTGTGGGCCACTGCTGGGCTCACTGGCCCCACTGCCAGCCCACTGTGGGCTCCCTGGCCCTGCCATCAGGCTACCCAGCCCCACTGCAAGCCACCACCAGGCTCCCCAACCCAGCTGCAAGTCACTCTGGGGGTTCCTGGTCCCACTGCCAGCCCTGCTGCAGGCTTTCTGGCCCCATTGCAGGATGCTGTGGGCTGCCACTGGGTTCCTGGGCCCTGCTGTAGGGATCCCTGGCCCCGCCACTGACCTCACTATGGGCTTCCTGACCCCACTGAGGGCCTCTGTGGGCTGTCACCAGGCTTCCCAGCCCCATCAAGGGCCACCACCAGGCTCCTCAGCCCCACCAAGGAGCCCCTGCTTCCCTGCCGTGGAACGCTGCCGGCCCTTGGCTGGCTCCGCCTGGAGCAACATTGGGCCCTTCTCCTGCGGGGCCCTGGGCAGCTGTGTACTCTGTCCACCCACTAAGACCACCTATGCATATTTGACCCCACAGATTATATGCCCCAGCACAGATTTGCAGAGGGAGAATTCAAGCAAAGAATCAAAGGGGTTTATATATCCTAGCCAGTGGGATTTGTTCTGCAGCCTTCAAATGTTTCATAAGTGTGCAATTCAGAGTGTCAGAGGCTTTCTCACCAAGCTTCCCCCTCACACTCGTTATGGCATTAGAATGAACAGATAGGTTTAAAAAATACAACCCTGTCACAGAGAGAAATCGTTACACAGTTGCAGAACGTTCACAGTATAACAAAATACATTGTTCACAAATATTGGCTTCTATGAGCATAGTGCCAGGATATGCTCTTGCATGCCACACAGCCTCAGACTCTAAGGTCAGATATGATCATCTAGCCTAACTTCCTGCACAATGTAGGCCACAGAACCTTTCCCTCCCCCACCTGCAATAAACCTCTAACTTATGACTAAGTTATTAAAGTTCTCAGATCATGATTTAAAGACTTTAAAATACAGAGAGTCCACCAGCAATTGAGTCATGCCCCATGGCACAAAGGAAGGTGAAAACCCCCAGACTCTAAGCTAATCTGCACTTGGGGAAAATTCCTTCCCAACCCCATATATGGTGATCACTTAAACCCTAAGCATGTGAGCAGACAGACACGTGAGAAAGAAGTCTCTGTAAAAACCCAGAACTCACCCTCTCAATGATCCCATCAGCATTTCTATGATCAGGAGCCAAAGATCAGTCATTTGTCAAGCTAGGCTGTGCCATTATACGATCCCCTCTGTGAATTTATCAAGCTCAATTTTAAAACCAGCTAGATTGTTTGCCCCCATTGTTCCCTTTGGAAGTCTATTCCAGAACTTTACTCCTCTGATGGATAGAAATCTGTGTCTAATTTCAAGTCTAAACTTCCTGGTGGCCAATTTTTATCCATTAGTTTCTGTGTCCCCACTGGCCCTAAACTTAAATAATTCTTCTCCCTTCCAGTATTTATCCCTCTAATGTATTTACGTAGAGCAATCATATCTCCCCTCAACCTTCTTTTGGTTAGGGTAAGTAAGCCAAGCTTTTTGAGTCTTCTTTCATAAGGCAGGTTTTCCATTCCTTAGATCATCCTAATAGCCCTTCTCTGCACGTGTTTCAGTCTGAATTCATCTTTCTTAAACATGAGGAACCAGAATTGCTCACAGTATTGCAGATGAGATCTCACCAGAACCTTGTTTAACGGTACTAATATCTCCCTATCTCTACTGTAAATATCTCTCTTGATGCACCCAGGACTGTAGTACTTTTTCAACGCCACATCACATTGTGGCTCATAGTCATCCTGTGTCCAACCAATACCCCCAAGTCCGTCTCTGTCACTTCCATATGATGCATTCCCAACTTATGGGAGGAGTTCTTATTAGTTCCTAAATGGATGACCTTGCACTTTCTCATGTTAAATTTCATTCCATTTCTATTACTGCGCTCTACAAGATCATCCCAATCTTTTTCTATGATATCCTGATCTTTCTCTGTATCGGCAATACCTCCCAACTTGGCATCATCCACAAACTTCATTACCTCACTCACACTTTTTAGGCCAAGGTCAGTGATTAAAAAGGTTAAATAAGATTATTTCCAGGACTGATCCATGAGGAACTCCACTAATAACCTCCCTCTAGCCTATCAATTCACCTTGCAGTATGACCCGTTGTAGTCTCCCCTTTAACCACTTCCTTATCCACCTTTTCATTTTCATATTAATCTCCATCTTTTCCAAATTAAGTAATCCTTCTCCATGTGTAATTCTATCAAATGCCTTAATGAAATATAGCTAAATTAGATCCACTGCATTCCCTTTGTCTAAAACAGGGGTGTCAAACAAGCAACCCGCAAACTTCTTCTATCCAGCCTGCGACTGCATTCTGTGGGACCACACTCTGCCTAACAGAGAGAAAGAGTGTGGTCTTGCATACCCAGTGCTCCACAATGCTGCAAGTAGGTCAGGTCTTGTGACATCACGGAGTGCTGGGTATGCAACGCTGCACTCCATGAGACCACACACTCTCCCAGGGGGAGAGAGAAATAGTGGTATTATGGAGTGCAGTTTCATGTACATAGTACACTGCAATGCCATAAGTACTGTAATATTTTGATTTACCCTACCTATGACCCACTTGAAGTACATTTACTGTAAGTCAAATCTGGCCTGCCATAGCAAATGAGTTTGACACCCCTGATCTGAAACATCTGTTGTCTTCTCAAAAAAGGAGATCCAGTTGGTCTGACAGGATCGACCTTTTGTAAAACCATGTTGTATTTTATCCCCAAAACCATTAACCTTGATGTCTATAACTACTTTCTCTTTCAAAATTTTTTCCAAGATCTTGCATAATCTAGAAGTCAAACTAACAGGCCTGTAGTTACCTAGATCATATTTTTTTCCCTTTCTTGAAAATATGTTGGCAATTCTTCAGTTGTACAGTACCTCTCAGTTTACCAATTCTTTAAAAATCCTTGCTAATGGGCTCACATTTTCATGTGCTAGTTCCTTTAATATTCTTGGGTGGAGAATATCCAGTCCCCCTGATTTAGTCTCATTAAGCTGTTCAGGTTTGGCTTCTACCTCAGATGTGATAATTTCTACCACCATATTCTCAGTCCCATTAACCACC
This sequence comes from Podocnemis expansa, assembly GCA_007922195.1. NCBI lineage: Eukaryota > Metazoa > Chordata > Testudines > Podocnemididae > Podocnemis > Podocnemis expansa. The sequence goes on from ML682021.1 coordinate 23,831,907, forward strand.
CTACCACAATCTCCAAGCTCTTCATTAACTTCATTAAAAACATCAGCAGAGTATTTGTGCAGATATTCAGCCAGATTGCCCTTAACCTCAACCCTATCCAGGGCCAAAAAAGCACTGGCTTGGGGTGTCCTATCTTAAAGATGCCAGCTCTGTTTTGAAATGCAGTTGAGATCTTTCAAATGCTAAAAGTTCAGTGTTCTGCCTCCCTCATCCCAGGGCTTTCTTTTTTAGAGATAACTAGAATCTGAATTAACTGCAAACCAGCTATGAAGGCTGAGTATTCCTCATGTACTTTATTACTGTTTCCTTATTTTGTTTTAAAATCAGTTAATTTTCAACACCTACCTCCTGTGTAACATCAGGATCTTCTAATGAGGCACAGGGAAAACAGGGTGAATGTCAGGTATGCAAACAAGGAGCCTGCAGACAATACAAGTTCTAATTCAGCACAGTTCACAGTTTTTGCCATTGACTTAAATGGGGTCAGGATTTCACCCACAGACACTGCAACAGAGAATGGTAACAAAAATGTACAGGCCATATTCACATATGTATACCACTCCATGCCCAGCATAACCCCACCCCACCCCCATCCCCAGTCGACTGACCCCTTTTCTCCTCAATCCATGGGAACACTGGGTTCATTTAATCCAAAGAACTATTACAGACCAACCATATTTCCATATATTCTTCTGATTTGTTATTTCTTATTGGCCACAAATTCTGTTAAGCATAGCACAGTTCTAGAAATACAGAGCTCTTCATGAACATAGGCATCATCTCTACTCAGCGTTGCTTCCTTTGAGATGGAAAATAAGACACTAAGGGAAGAAGTAACTAGGATTTTGGTGTATGTGACAGACAACCTGGGTACTATCATCTTTGTAGCACCATATGGCTATGTCCACACGTAGATGCTTATTTAAAAATAAGTTAATTTGAAATAAGTTAGAATTGTTAATTCGAATCAACTTAAATCAAAATAAGCAAAAACCTCAAATCGAAATAGCAAGTCTGGACACAGGACTTGCTATTTCAAATCAGGAAATGGGCACCATGGGAGGTGTGGCAACATGGCCCCCTCCCTGGGCCATGCCCCTACCCAATATATAGAAAAAGGAAGGCACCCTGGGAAGGAGAAGGGCAAAAGTGTTAATTCAAAATAATGGTTATTTTGAAATAACACATCCAAATGGCGTTATTTCAAAACAACCATTTCGAAATAACAGCTATTTCTATTTCAGCCTAGGTTTTGCTATTTCAAAATAAGGTTCATTAGCCTATGTGTGTATGGATCCCTACAGAGAAGTTAAACACATAGTATGTGTATTTGTGTGTGTGAGTAATACAATAGCACCCAGAAGCTCAAATCAAATTCAGGCCCCCATTTGGGCTGGGTGCTGTGAAAACACTTAGGGAGAGACATCTAGACCCTAAAGATCATCTGCAAGCCGAATTAAGTCCAAGAAGAAAAATGTAAAGGAAGAAGGAATGGGTATAAGGGACTCACAATGGGGTAAGGGTGAGGATGCATACACAGTTGTTTTGCCTAGTGTGATTATTTTATCTAACCCCTCTTAATTTGTTTTTAGTTTTAATTGTGCCTGTGTTCCTTTATTAACATAAAATGTGTGATAACTTTAGCTATTTTCTGCTTTTGTTTGTGGTTATCACTAGTGGTTCTGTTTGTTTTTAACCATTTGCCATTTTGTGTTTTTTTTAACCAGTTATCTAACCAAAAATTTTCTGTATTTTTAAAAATTATCTATAACATTTACTTGTTTTTGGGCCCCAGGAGATGAGAAATGAGAGAATCCGACTCTTCGCTCGTTCTGATTTTTGGGCTAAAACTGAGGAAGCAGCATCAGGTGGCAGGGTGGAATGGCAGAGTGGTATAAAGCTCACTAGAAGGGGGTATGACTAGAAGGAAGTGAGTGGGTGTGGGAAGAACCTGTCAGTGATCTACAGTTTGCTGGATGTTTCTGTAAAACACAGTCCCTATAAAAGCAGTGCTTCTGCTGTGTCTGTTTCTTTTTTTCAGCCACATCTCCATTAGCTGAGAGAACCCAGGGTGGCAGCCCCTCCATCCTTCTAGGCACTTGCTCTACATAAAGCAGCCAGAAGACTGCTCTGTTAGTACTGATGTAGACATTACCACAAATCGCCACTTAGGGACCTGAAAGAATTAACTAACTGGCTTCAGATCCAATACACATAACTTGATCAGACACAAGGAGCAGAGCAGAACACACCATGGGGCAGACTCCAATCTTTCGCCCAGCCTCTGGGCTTGTCCTCCCTGTACCAGAGCAAAGGTTGGGTTCTGCCCCCCCCCGGGCGGGGTCCAAAGCAAAAGCCAGATCAGGGCGCAACAGCCTCGTGAGCCAGCCCTGCCCCCAGAGGCATCGCTGGGGTGGGGAGGGACCCAGGGCACAGGCCCAGCTCCCGCCCCCAGCCGGAAGGCCCCGCCCCCAGCCGGAAGGCCCCGCCCCCTGGCCATGGACAGGGTGCAGGGGGGCTTCCTCCGGCACGGGGGGCTTTCTCCACCCCTCCGCATGGCTCCTGTCTGGCGCAGGGGCTTTCTCTGCCCCCCCACACGGCTTCTGCCTGGAGTGGGGGTCTTCCAGGGGCCGCACAGGGGGGCACGGGGGAAGCCCCCTGCGCCGGGCAGAAGCCACACGGGGGGGCAGAGAAAGCCCCCCATGCCGGGCAGGAGCCGTGCAGGGGGGCGGAGGAAGCCCGGAGGATGGGGCACCCCAGGCTTGGGGGCAGCCCCAGCTGGCTTACCCCCC
>ML682021.1:23834798-23871547 GCA_007922195.1 Podocnemis expansa
CCAGGATGCCGGGGGGGGTGGGACCTTCCCTCCAGGGTGCTATGCACCCTGGGAGGAAGGTCCTTGTTATTTCAAAACAAGGGTTGTTTTGAAATAACATGTCCAAATGGCTTATGTCGAAACCACTGGTTTCAAAATAAGCCTCCTTTTGACAGCAAAGTGGGTTTAAGCTGTTTCAAAAGGAGGGCTCTTGTTTTGAAACGAGGAGCTCCCTCCTTTCGAAACGTTTGGACATAGGGACTTTTATTTCGAAACAACCAGTGTTGTTTCGAGATAAAAGCCCTGTGTGGACATACCCTTTGAAGTTAAAGTCCTCCATAATCACACAGTTCCCAATAACTTTTACTTCATTTATGGCTTTAACAAGGTCCTTATCCATGTCCATATAAGATCCTGGTGGTCTCTTGCACACTCCAAACACTATCTCAGGGGAACTCTAGTAGTTTTCTTCCCCAATGTCATTGTATCCAGAAAGACTCTGTCCTATAACTTCCATCACTTCTAATTTCTTTACAATCTATCACAGCATTGATATGCATTGCTACTCCACTATTTTTGCTTTTATATCTGTCTTTCCTAAATAGTACATACCCTTTAATATCAGCACACCAGCTGTGACTACTATTTCATGTTTTTGTTATCCCTATAATATCTGGTTTCATTTCTTCTACCAGTAGCTCTAGTTCCTCCTGGTTTTGTTACTTGGGCTCCTCACATTTGTATACAAACATTTTAATTTTTTTGTTTGGCTTTGTTCACGTTACTCACCTGATCTGGCATAGTTATTCTGCTGTCAATATTGTCTTTTAGATTTGTCTCTACACTACCCTTCCTCTTAATGTCCATTCTGCTCCCCACTGCCATGCTCTTTTTTACTTCATCTGTCTCCCTCTCAGTGCTAAAATCACAAGTGGAGATTAGCTGGGTGTCTCCCAACTGTCTCCTCAACTTTCTAGTTTAAAGGTCTCTTAATTAGTTATGCCAGACTCCATGCTAGAAGAACATTTCCCTCCTTGCTCACATGACATGAATCCCAAGAGAACAGTCCTCTGTCCATGAATGTTTTCCAGCCACAGTTCATCCCAAAGCCCTCCTTATAACACCATTGCCTGAGCTGTCATCTGTTTATCATCAAAATCTTTTCAAGACTTTGCTGTCATCCTCTAGAAATGGACAGAATCCCAGTGAAGATCCCCTCAGCCTTGATTTCCTTAAGTGTCTTCCCCAGCCTGGAATAGTCTTCTTTGATATGTTCCAGTGGGAATCTAGCTATATCATTTGTACCCACTTGAAGGACAGTCAGTGGGTTCTTTCCCACTTACATTCGAATCCTCTTCACATTTAGGGCCTGATTTTCATTGATGCTAAGGCCCCTTTACACCACTGTAGCAACATAACATGTACTTTGTTCCCACTTAAAGTCCCCTTTATAATTGCCAGAGTGGGTCCTAAAGAGGCCTTTTTGCAATTGTGAATTGGATCTTTAGGGTTCTGAATCAGCTGTAAGATGATATTAAATGAGATTTCTAAAATGACTAGAAATAACATGTATCTTACAAGAGATACGTACAATATAAAGTGTGTGTATTTATATATTTATTAATAACTTATTATGTTTTAAGCCATTTTCTTGTCTGCTACTTTTTATTATTCATAGAGAAAAGTAGAAAGAATCAAACACTGACTGAGGAAGTTCAAATAAAATAAGAACTGGACTCACCTATCCTTCAAATTAAACCTCTACGGATGTTTAATTAAAAATATAACTCTTTCTGAGCTTGTATACTTCCTGATTCAAGCTGGGAAAGCAAGCAGAAATTCAGATGTACCACAAGAGAAGCTGTTTCTGTATTTCTAATCTATCTGAAGTGACACTGGAAATATCCCAAGAAAGTTTATTTTTGTGAGAGTTCAAGCACAGTTTTAGCCCAAAGGAGTTCGGATAGGAAGCCAGTTTTTAATATTCACCCACCATTAGAAACTTCCAACAACAAGTGCTCATATTCAGTTGTTTTACAATGTTGTAGGTGGTGCCTGGCTGTGTAGAGACTCATTTCTCTTTTTAACAAGGATCCTGAATAAGGTTATTTTTTGTGTTGCAGGTTATAAGGAAAGGAGAAGTAAGCTGCTGCTGGATTTGCACTGCCTGCAAGGAAAATGAATTCGTGCAAGATGAATTCACATGCAAAGCCTGTGACCTGGGCTGGTGGCCTAATGCTGACCTGACAGGTAGGTAAATCACCCACTATACATATCCTTACTTAACAGTATGCCACAAGACAAGTGTGAGAAGACAAAGGTTTAGAATATTAAAAGAGCACTTTAAATACAAGTGCCTGTAAAACATAGGTCATACCTTGGATAATACTGTGCCTTATAACTCTACCCTATACAGTGCGAGGAAGAAGGGTCAGGTGAATATTAATGTATGTTCATATATATTTACAGGAGGAAATGACACAGTCTATCAGTGCCACACATTTTCAGTTAACATTAATAAAACTGCTGACCTTATAAATTATAGAACAATCTCTGCTGTTTTTTTTTCTTTTACCAGTTATAGTGCCTCAGCTGATTTACTTGATGTCTTGTCAGTTCATTCCATCTCGCAACATGGAACAACATATCAGGGGATGTGGCTGTTTTGCAAAACTCCCATATGTTTCTCCACTCTTCCATGGGAATATCCCCATGCAGAGCAGTTGGAGAATCCATCCCACCCCAATCCTACCTCCCCAGGAAGTCTCTAGCGAAAGAAAATATCAGGGACATTCTGGGGAGTGAAGGGGATGTGGGAGAGGGAGGGGATATGACTAGAGCATGTTTCTACCCTAGTTACTTTATAGCTGAATTGCAAGTTCGGATAGTCCTCTGGACTCATGTATGCTGGCAGAAGAGAGCTCTCAGCAGTTACCAGATAATAAGATTCAAGCACCACTCCCAGATTTCTGTTTCTTGGGTTGGCTCTGCAGTGGGGAATGAACTCTAAAGTTTAGTGGTCATTGTGGATTCTCTTCTGAACATGTGTCCTATGTTCCCATGGGAGTCCCATGACACCGTGAGTATCTCATGACACTTTGGTCAAAAGAACTATTGCAATCCTAGGATACATCGAAAGGGGAATCTTGAGCAGGAGCACAGAGATTATTTCACCTCTCTTTTTTGCACTGATGAGACCACAGCTGGAATACTGTGTCCAGTTCTGATGCCAGCAACTGAACAAGGAGGTTGATAAATTGGAGAGAGCTCAGGGAAAAACCACGTGAATGATGAAAGGATGAGGAAATATGACTTACAGTGTTAGACTGAGGGAGCTCAATCTATTTAGTTTAACAAAGTGATGGTTAAGGGGTGCCTTGATTGCAGTCAGCCTACATGGGAACAGATATTTGATAATGGGCTTTTCAGTCTTGAAGAGAAATGTTATGACCAGATCCAGTGGCTAGAAACTGAAGCTAGACAAATTCAGACTGGAAATAAGGTGTAAATATTTTACAATGAGGGTAGCTTACCAGTGAAAAGTTTTCTAAGGTCGGTGCTGGATTCTTCATCACTGTCAATTTTTAAATTAAGATTGGATATTTTTCTAAAAAATATGCTCCAGAACCCCTGGAGAAGTTCTGTGGCCTGTATTATACAGGCCATGAGGTGAAATGATCTAAATTGTCCCTTCTGGCCTTGGAATCTATGAATGTATGTGGGACCAGATTCATCAGGATATCTGCACGCATTGAAACATTTGCGACATTTAGCCACTCAATTCATCAGGATATTTGCAATATTTAGCCATGTCAGCAGCACAAAGCAGATGTAACCATGCCTAGCTGGCCTATTAAACTGAGTTTGCAATTGCTTTGCATTGCTGATGTTATATAGGTCCTTATATCCAAAAAGATGTTAGAAACAGACATAAGAGGAGTCCAAAATATGCGGCTTTATTAAGACAGAACTACAAAATCACAGAGAACCAGCCCAACTGGTTTTACCTGCATCTATTTCTAAGGCAATCCAGGATACTACATATTTCTTCCACTCTAATGAAAATGCCTCCCTCCCCACCCCTGAATAGAATACGCACTAAGGTGGGAAATGAGGGTAGACTGCCTTGTCTCCAGGATAAACACTGGGGGTTACTCTCCCCTGTAACATGGGTTTGCCACTACTTAAAGATCCATCCAGTGAGGAGGTCTTCTCTTTCTAAGTGCATTATGGTGGACTTCCAGTGTTCTCAGATCAGGAGGTGTTATTGGTGCTGGGTATGACAATAAATTCAAGAGAAGTAGCTTGAACCAGTGGGGATGTTGTATCTGGTTGAACAGTGGAGGATGCTATATATGTTGGAGAGCTTGATGGAACAGGAGAGTCAGGAACAAGTGACTCTTGACTTGATGTTATCTCATTTCTAATGGTGAAATCAAGCAGTTCAGTTGGAGATGTATTCTTGGGACCCATATGAGCTGGCAACAGCTGATCTACATGCTGCCACCAAGTGAGACCATCTGCTGTCTGGACAGAGTAGGAAACAGGTCCAGTCTGGGCAATGACTGTAGTCAGGACATGTTTAGCTCCAGAAGCATAGTCACCAAGCCAAGACAGGCTGTCCAAGATGGAAGGTTCGATCTTTTGCTTTTGGTGCTTGCCTGATGACTTGGTTCTGCTGTTGGCATTGTACAAGTTGTCATGTTCTGGGTAGTTTCAGTATATCAAAGCAAGTGTGCAATTGTCATTCCATTATTAGGAAAGTTGGGGGTGGTTTGGTCGTAGCCTGAGGAGTGTTTCTGTATGACAGTAAGAAGTTGGCCATATGCTTCCGAGAAGATGAATGTCCCCTCACAGGTTTTAGAGCTTGTTTCACAGTCTGCACACACCTTTCAACTAATATATTGGTGGAAGGATGATATGGTCCTGAGGTGATATGATGCATTCCATTTGTCTTCATAAAATTTTCAAATTCCTGGGAAATGAACTGCAGTCCGTCCTCACTCATCAGTTGTTCTGGTAAACCATAATGACTCAAGGATCCACATAGTTTCACAGAGACTTCTGGCCATTTAGCCTGGGTATCTGCAACAACTAGGAACATGCGTCCTTCGAATGGGCCAAGGAAAACAACATGAACACATTGCCATGGCCTTTCCGGGCAATCCCATGGGTATATGGGTGCCAACTGAAGTGCGTTTCTTACACTCAGACGTGACATTCAAGGTGTTGCCTTCTCTTCAATGGCCCTGTCCAGGCCAGACCACCAAAATAGCTTTGTGCAATTTCTTTCATGTGTACTATGCCACAGTGAATTGAATGTAGCTGCTCCAACAATTATGATCTCAGTTCTGGTGGAATGACACTCATTCCCACAACAAACCACCAGATTTAGTTGATAACTACATCTCCCTAGACATGTAGGGAGTCACACAGAAATGTTCCATGCATCTCTAGGTCTATGACTTGAGACAGTACTGGGTCGACATGAGTTGCTCTCTTTACTTGAGCAGCTGTGATGGGTGTGTTCTCTGTCTGTTTGAAGTAGATTGATTCCTGGTCCATATTTCAATGTGTAACTTGTAAAGGGAGTCTTGAAAGACTGTTGGAGTTGCCATGTAAAGAGGATTTCCGATATTTTGTCTTGTACATGTGTCCGGAAAGTATCAATGCCCATCATTGCATGTGACTAGTAGACAATGGTGGAATGCCTGTCTGTGGTCCCAGAATTGATGTTACAGGTCCTGATGAAATTTTCAGATTCCAAAAACAATTCCCAGTGCTTCACATTCAATTTGGGCATAATTAGTTTCTGCTTTGCTTAAGGTATATAAGGCAAAAGCAACGGGTCTTTCCTCTCGTGAAGGCATAATGTGTGACACTACTGCTCCGACTCCATAAGGGGAGGCATCACAGATCAGATGCAGGGGTAAAGATGGATTAAAATGTGTCAGACCACTTGAATCTAGCAACACCACAGGCTTCATTCTACTTCCAGTCCTTGTTCTGGCCAAGGAGGTTATATAGAGGTTTTGGAAGTATTGCTAACTGTGGAATAAACTTACCTTAATAATACAATAATCTTAGAAAATATCAAAGTTGGCTTATATTCTGAGGAGGAGGAGCATCCACTATAGTCTTGACTTTTGATGGAGACTTACAAAGGCCAGCAACATCTGTAATATGCCCCACATATTCAACAGAGGACTAGAAGAATTCATGTTTGTCTTGGAGGACTCATCTGTCATACTCTTCCAGTCTTTGTAGGGTATCCTCCCAGTTTGTAAGGTGCTCCTCCCCCTTCTTGCCAGTGACCAGGATATCATCAGGGTAGCACTGCAATCCTGCTAAGCTACTCAAGATCTAGTCCATAGTCCTCTGGAACATAGTCTGAGCCGATGTTAGTCAGAAAGGAAAGCGGCAGTATCGGTACAGCTCCTTAAACATTACAAGTCAACAGCTCTTGAGATTTCTCTTCAACATACATCTGTAAGTATGCTTGACTCAGATCAATCTTACTGAACTTTTCTTTCATAGCCAAACAAGTGAAGATGTCATTGATGCAGGGAAGAGGGTATTGTTCTGTATATGGCACAGGGTTGACAGTGAGCTTAAAATCTCCACAAATCCAATTGGAGCCATCTTTCTTTAGTGGTGGAATGATCAGTGTGGCCCATTGGCTGAGAGTAACTGGCACTGACTCCATCTTTGACTAAGTGCTCCTAGTCTGCTTCAAGTTTGGGTCTGATGACAAATGGCACCATTGTGGCCTTCGAACACTGTGGTTGGCAGTCAGACTTAATGTTTAACTTCACAATGATTTCATTCATCCTGCTCAGGTCCTTTCCGAAAACAGCAGCATATTTCTGTAACACAGCTGCCACACCTGTTTCTTCCTTAGTCCTTCGTACATGTCTGCCTAACTGAGCTGAATCTTCTGAAGCCAAGACCTCCCCACTCAGGCCAGGTAATTGTCTTTCACCATAAACAGTAGCAACCTTGCAGACTGTCCATTAAGCTCCACTTTACATCAAAGGTACCCGACTTAGGAATGGCCTCTCCGGTGTACATCTTCAGAACAACTATCGTTAGTTTAAATGGAAGACACTTTATTTCCTTTTCATACACAGTGTCAGAAACTAGTGAAACTGCCACACTGATGTCCATTTCCATGCATACAGGTTTAGCTTCCAGCAGTGGGGTTACCCAGTATTTATGTGGGCCAGTTGTCATGGACAAGATGTGGATTGATAATGTATCTTCTGAATGCGTGTTGCCTTCATCACCCTGAGTCTGTTCTGTTGCATGCTGATTTTCCCTTTTGGTCTGTTTGATCACAGGTTCCTTCTCCTCTGGTCTGCTCTTTCTGTTTGGCTCATCTTTCTTTTGTTTGGAGGCATGCTCAATGTATCCCTTCTTGCCACATTATCAACACATTAGTTCTCTACACCAGCACTCCAATACATGATGACCTAGCCTGCCTCCCCACTGCCTTGTGGGTAGGTCCTGGGGATGCTTTAGGTACTCTGGCCTTGGTTTGTTGCACGTCTTGGGTGGCCAGCTGCATGTATCAATGGCTTTCTGAAAGATGAGCTGAGCCTCTGTCAATAGGTGCTTCCATGTTACTTCACTGTGTAGGCTACACACCAGCCTATCACACAGAGCCTCATTTAACATCTCATTAAATTTACAGTGTTCAGAAATACTGTTCAGAACTGCTACAAACTATACAATTGATTCGCCTCCTTAATTGCCTCCTTAATTCTTTTGTTGGAACCTATATCTCTCTGAAATTACCAGTGGTTTCAGGGAAAAATGTGTTCCCAGGATTTCGACTACATCACTGTAAGATTTTGTTTCTGGCTTCTCAGGGTACACCGAGTTGTGTAGCAAGCTGTAAGTTTTAGATCCAATAACTCTTAGGAAGACTGGTACTTTCTTTTCTTCTGTTGTATTGCTGGCCGTAACAAACTTCTGAAAACACACTGTATATGCATGCCATTGCTCCACAGTATCATCAAAAGGTCCCAGAGGGCCAGTAAGAAAAGCCATTGGCACCCTCTTGTGTTTATTTGGCTCCTCTAGTCACTGCTGGCTTTGTTTCAGTAGCTGCCTTCCTTGAGGCAAGCTGCCAGTTGCAGTTTCAGATTGAACAGTCCAGTGTCCCTTTTCCGAACAATAAAGAAAAGTTATGTTTCTTACATTGCCTTCTACTTTACTTTCGTTGCCAGAGTAGTCACCTTGATCCCTTCCTTGTCGCCAGTTGTTTTATATAGGGTCCTTATATCCAAAAAGATATCAGAAACAGACACAGTAAGGAGCCCAAAATGTATGGCTTTATTCAGACAGAACTACAAAAACACAGAGCCAGCCAGACTGATTTTATCTACATCTATTACTATGTCAACCCACCATTTATTACTGTAGCAGCCCACCATCTATTATTAAGGCAACACTATGCCACACCTGACACCTCAGACAGCAAACAAAGTCTATTACTGTTTGTGCAATTCTGCTGAGTTTCTCCTTTTTGTGTATCGAGGAGCAGGATGGTATTTTTACAGGGGAAGAAAACAGCTTGACCACAAAGTTGGGAAATAAAGGGGTATGTGTTGATACCTGGTCATAGTTCTAGCCTTTAACACTTTCTGGAAACAAAATGTCATTACTGTTCTTCATTCATGTGCCAAAATGCTATTTACCTGGTTGTTGAAAAACATCTTCAGGGAATGTTACATTGTGACATGTATTTGAGCAAGGTCTGGGGTTTTTTTGGTTGTTTGGTTGGTTGGTTTGGGGTTTTTTCCATGTAGAGGAAAATTGATGATCTCCAAAGCTAAAATAATTTCTGAAAATGGTAAGTACCTGAAAAACTTGACCCACATATTTTTAATTTGGTGAAATACAAAAACAGGAACCTCACTGTTCATTACAGAAACAAAGCAAGGGCATTATGAAGGCTCAGTATGCACTCAGAAGAATCCAAGCCAGAGCTATCATTTGCTGAAAATTGTTCATAAGGGAGTATTGCAAAATGAGAGCCACTGCCAAAAAGAGTCTAAGAAACTGTCTTCATTATTAGTGCTGAAGAAGACTGAGAGGCAGTTGAAATCTACTGGTTTGTTTTTTCCCATGGCAGTGTAGCAGGTCATCTTGTGCTTTTTGTCTGCTGTCTTTGTGGATTCTAGCTCTGCAAGGAGATGTATTTTAAAACCAAAGTACCCAAACTACAAGGCAACCATCTAATGTTTTCCTAGGGAACACATGATACAAAAAACTAGGAAAACCAAAATGTCAGCCTGCTTCATCAGCCACCTTCACCTGGGTTGAGATTTTTTTTAACCATAACACTGTTTTCTTGAAATGCAGTAAATGAGTGAAAAATTGTTAAGAGAATCTGAAGAAACGTCACCCCCATATATAAAATCATTTGATTTGACTAAATTGGGGCCTGTAGGCTTTGCAAGAGTGTTTATTTTAACCACTTCAGACAGAATGCTCTTTCCTCACCAGCACTGCTCCAATCACATGTGCTTTTTAAATATTAATGTTGTGTGTTGTATTTCCATTCCCTTTAAAGCCTGCATGATACAAATGTGTATGGTCCTCAGCTGCTTCCCTCACTGAAGGAGGTTCTTAAATACTCCATTTCTTTTAAAAAAACCCAAAGTGCCCAGTATATTATTTCCTTAGGCATATTTCTCAAGGTTCCCATTATCCCACATCAAGGGCTGAACAATTTTGGTGGCCACGGGTCATTAGCTGCCTCTTTTTTTTTTTTTTTTGAACTGTCCAATGGTTTACGGGAAATTTCCTCACCAGCAAGTTTGCTCAGGAGTCACAAGACAGGGAGAAGTTCTCACTCTGAAGGATGTAAAACTTTTTTTTTCCTGAAATGAGTTAAAATAAAAATTTTGGGATCTCTTGCCAGAAACCTCCTTTTGGTAACTGATGTAATTTATATTATCAGAATTTATGGAAGGGGAACAAATGTCAGAGCTAGAAAATGCAGTTTGTTCCAGCTTTAATTAAGAATAAAACAAGACAGGACAAGTAGTTTAACAGGGCTATTACAACATGAATTGTAAAAGTCTTATGCCTTCAGTTGCCTGAGACATGTGTTAACGATCTTGGGAAACACCCTGGAGCATATTGTTGGCCTTATAATATGAATGTTACTTAATTTTTTAAAAAAAAATCAATTAGCCTTCTGCCCTGAGACATAGCTCATAGTTAAAGCAGGGGGGAGGGTGGGGAAATAGAAAAAAATCAAACAAACTTGTTTTCATTACACATAGAAAATTAACTTTGTAGTCTTTAATGTTAAAGAAAATTCATTATAGAAGTTAAAGCTTGCAAATGTTCAATTTATTGCCTATCTTTTCTGTCTGTCTTTGTCTTGCCTTACACAGCTTTCCTGACCCCCATGTCTCCCTATTCAGATGTCATCATCATATGTGCCACCAGTCAGAGCACTCTTCTGATCTGAGCAAGACATGGCTGGGGCTGGTGTTGTGGAATGTACTCAGGCCATGGAGAGAATGTTGTGGTGCTCGAGTCTTGTCTGCACACAGAAATTATGGCAATGGAACTAAACCAGTTTCTAAGGGCAAGTCTACACTGCCCACCATTTTTGGCAGTAGTCAAAGGGAGATACACAAGTTACCTAAAATAACTTTCATATCTCCTTTTGACTACCTTACACCCAGTGCATCCACTATGCTGAGTTGAAGGGAGAGGCCTCAGGCGACAGTCGTTAGAGCTGTACCTGGGACATCAAGACTTCAAAGAGAGACAGCTGAACTCGAATTAATATGCAAGCTAAATTCTGTGAAAGCAGGACTGAATCGAGACTATGGACTCTTTTCCCATTACAAAGGGTAATTTGACTTCAGGCTTCCCATGGTTTGAGCCTGTAAACTGCTCTGATTTGCTGTTACTTCATGACCTGATTCTATGTTTTACACCCCCTTGCATTTAGTTTCATTCCTTTCTGTAAGTTCACCCATCTTCGAAGCATCTGAGGAAGTGGGATCTTCTCCCACGAAAGCTCATGCAAAAAATAAATCTGTTAGTCTTAAAGTGCCACACAACTCCTTGTTGTTTTTTCACTGGACTAGACTAACACGGCTATCCCTTTTAAGATTGACAAAGTGAAAACTAGCCCTAAGTCTTACATAAAATAGACTTAAACTTAAGTACATGTTTAAAAACTATGCTGAATTGAGGCCAAGGCACTGAAGATGTTGCCTGTGTTGGTTGAATGAGAATGTAGCTTGGTGTTACTAAATCTAGACAGCATATTAAGTTTTAACTCTTTGTGTGCCCATAATTGTGCTGCAGTACTGATATATCCATCAAGAAAGTACATTTGTTTAATATTATTAAAAATGCTCAGTTGCTTCTGACTGTTAATCTATTGTAAATGCAAAATGGTCTCTGATTCTAATTCTGTTTCTCAGTGCTGTCATGGCTGTTGCCAACAGGCTTCCGGCTCTAATTAAAATCTTTATTTTCAGTTACATTTCACCCTGAATACATGGTAAGACATGCCCCTTACCTTACCACATGAGCTTTGAGAACATTTGCTTTTCTTTTAAACCAACTCCCCCAGGTAAAAAAAATAGCATTGCTCTTGTTGGCAGTGCAGATAGTGCCACTTATAGTTAATGATGCCTTTCTATTATAAGACTGTTTTCATTTACTTATAAATTTGCCAAACTTTAACTGTTCAGGCTGAAATTTTACATGCCACAGACTGAATTTTTTTCATTTTGGTCTGTATTTTTGGGAAAATGTCAGCAAATATGGTTTACCTGTTTCACAAAATGAGGTTAGGGAAAATATGTTTCATTTGCCCATCTTAAAAGATGCTTACATCTGTTTCATATTTCATTGAGATGCTTTGCACTTTGGAGCAGAGACTTGAAATTTGGTAATGGTGGTACCTGATACCTTTTGCCATCCATCTGAATTTGGTCAAGTTATGAGTTTCTGACAATCTGGGTGTGCATTAGGGTGACCACATGCCTTGCTTTTATGGATATTGTTCTGATAATTGGGGGGTTTTCTTAAATAGGAGTCGATTACCCTCCATTCTGTGTCCCATTTTTTCACACTACCTATCTGATCAAGCTACAGTTCACATGCTCAACAGAGACCTAGACCTCTACTGAGATTCCATCTGTACCAAGCATACTCCATCCCAGGGCTGCAGGGGTTGAGGACTTTTCCTGATGATTGCTCCTAATAGCACCCTGGGGCCAGTGCCATGCTAGACATGAAAATTGAGAGCAGGAAGGATGTCTCTCTTGTGGGCTCATTGCTTTTCTTCCTGGTGCCCAGACAGGAAGGAGGAGAAAGAGAGACAACTCAACTTGATTGCACAGTTGTGAGGAGCTAGGTTTGGGAGTAATAGCTCAAAGTAGATGAGAAGAATGGGGCACAACTGGGGCTGTGATGAAGAATCAGTTGCATGGAAGGAGGCATTAGGATATGAAGCTTGAGGGAATGTTTAGAGCTGGGACAAAGAGCCACTGGACGGTAGGGGTAGGGACTGGGACATGGTCATAGATCTGAGCAGAAGAGGAGAAAACTAAGAGGAACTGAGGTGGGCAGGGAAGAGTGGACAAGCTGGAGGGGTTAGGCTGTCAAAATGAAGGTTTCCAAAGGGATAGCCATGTTAGTCTATTCCAGTAAAAAAACAACAAGCAGTTGTGTGGCACTTTAAGACTAACAGGTTTATTTTTTGCATGAGCTTTCATGGGAGAAGATCCCACTTCCTCAGATGCTTCGAAGATGGGTGAACTTACAGAAAGGAATGAAACTAAATGCAAGGGGGTGTAAAACATAGGATCAGGTCATGCTCTGATTTGCTGTTACTTTATGACCTGATCCTATGTTTTACACCCCCTTGCATTTAGTTTCATTCCTTTCTGTAAGTTCACCCATCTTCGAAGCATCTGAGGAAGTGGGATCTTCTCCCACGAAAGCTCATGCAAAAAATAAATCTGTTAGTCTTAAAATGAAGGTTGCCTGCTGTAATTCAGGCACATCCTATTTTTGTGTTTGACTTTGCAGCCTCTGCATTCTTTTAATGTAATTATAGTTTTTAGCATTTAAGTTACCGTGGTAGCAGTTAAAGGCTACGTAGGTTGGTAGCCACAAACTGAATGTTACCATTGGCTTGTGAAAAGCTCATCCAAAGTAAGCACCACTCCTTGTATTTTACTAGGAATAGGTGATCTCCTATTGTCAAATACACTCATGCATTGTGGATTTGACTTTGATGTCACTTAATTCATGTTATATTTAAAGGAGAATGTGTGAGAGGAGCATAAAAATCTAAATGAAAATATAGTGTGAAAATAGAACAGAGATATGGAAAAGTATAACAAAACACTGTAAAGAAGAGCAATAATGATTTTAATGAATACACATACACACAGTTACATGTATATCTAACTGTCATATGGGGGTACTTAGTAGCTCCAGTCTAGCTGTTAGTCGGGGTTCAGTCTATATCTTAAAAAAAAAGTTTTGGTTTTGTTTATTTTTCTTACAAAAGCAACCCTTGAAAAATGCATGAGTTTAAATTACAGTAGTTGTGCAAATACAAAAAATAGTTTGCATAGTTTGAAAACCTTGACTTCCCACGAGATCTTCCCCTTTCTGTCCTTAACTCCTGACAACCAGCACTTCACTGTTGTAATACTTAGGAGAGAATGCTGGTTTAGCAGCAAAGACTTCTGGGTTTGTTCACAACTTTGCCTCTGAATTGTTCTGTTCCTTTTGGAAAGTCGCTTGAACAAAAATCATTAAAAAAATTATACAGAAACAAACAAAAGGCTCTTCACTAATATTGGAGTTTTGGGTGCCCCATGCAATCAGAGCACATTAAATGAATGGTTGCTTCATAATTTGCTTAATCTTAACCTTTCTATGTTTCAGTTCAGTCATCTGTAAAATGAGTATAATAACCCATACCACGTCAGCTTACACTAATGTTTGTACTGTAGTTTGGGACCCCAAAAAAACAATTTATCATTCTAGCAAGTACCCTTCTAACACTTTGTTTCTTTTCTGTATACTGCAGGCTGTGAACCCATCCCTGTAAAGTATCTCCAGTGGAGCAATATAGAGTCTATTGTGGCTGTGGTCTTCTCCTGCCTAGGGATCCTGGTCACCATGTTTGTCACCCTTATCTTTGTGCTCTACAGGGACACCCCTGTTGTCAAATCCTCCAGCCGCGAGCTCTGCTACATTATACTTGCTGGCATCTTTCTGGGTTATATCTGCCCTTTCACTCTTATAGCTAAACCCACTGTCACTTCCTGCTATCTACAGCGCCTGCTGGTGGGCCTCTCCTCTGCCATGTGCTACTCTGCCCTGGTGACCAAAACCAACCGCATTGCGCGGATCTTGGCAGGGAGCAAGAAGAAGATTTGTACCCGCAAACCACGCTTCATGAGTGCTTGGGCACAGGTGGTCATTGCCTCCATTCTAATCAGCGTGCAGCTGACACTGGTGGTCACACTAATCATCATGGAACCCCCTATGCCAATCCTCTCCTACCCTAGCATCAAGGAAGTCTTCCTGATCTGCAACACCAGCAACCTGGGTGTCGTGGCCCCAGTGGGCTACAATGGACTCCTCATTATGAGTTGTACTTACTATGCCTTCAAAACTCGCAATGTGCCTGCCAATTTTAATGAGGCCAAGTACATTGCCTTCACCATGTACACCACCTGTATCATCTGGCTGGCCTTTGTGCCTATTTATTTTGGGAGCAACTACAAGATCATCACCACCTGCTTTGCAGTGAGCCTCAGTGTGACAGTGGCTTTGGGGTGCATGTTCACTCCCAAGATGTACATCATCATTGCCAAGCCCGAGAGGAATGTCCGCAGTGCCTTCACCACTTCGGATGTGGTGCGTATGCACGTTGGGGATGGCAAGGCTCCTTGTAGGTCCAACACCTTCCTCAGCATATTCCGAAGAAAGAAACCAGGTGCTGGAAATCCAAAGTGAGTAATTGGGTGTGTGTATGTACATGTCCATTTGTGCTTTTCTCCAGTTCTCTTTTGATCTACAGTAGATGCCTTCATTTTTAATAAGGTATGTACTGCTATCTCATCTTGTCTGTGGTGCTGAGAGTAAGGCTGAGTTAGAGCTGCCTAGACTAGTCACTAGCTCACCTTTCCAGGTTCTCTCTTGCTTTCTGAAGGTAGCTTCCTAGGTACTCTCCTTTTGGCGCAGATCATTCTGCAGTAGAATAACCAAAGCTCCCATTCTGAGCCTCCATCATCTTTCAATGCCGGCAAGTTTGACTCTCACAGACCCATTTGCAGTGCACTGCATTACCTCCCAAACTGAAGTTCAAGTGTATTCACCCCATACCACCAAAAAGGAGATCAGAAATCGCTGGGTGACTGGTTATCAAATAAACATACCTGTCAAATGACCACTGGAGTCTATATGTGAAAATGTAAAGCTTCTCTTTCATTCCCAGGGTAGCCTTCTGTTCATGACTGTCATCAAACTGCACCTCTCAATGTTGTGTGTTTTTTATTTAATTGATAGGTTTGTGAACAAAATTTTTTTAATAATCGGTGCTGTCAGTTTGAGTAGTCCTTGTTCCCAGTGCCAGTGTTTGCCTCAAAAAGTCACAAGGATTGAATGATCATGATGACAGTTCTGAATTTGTAACCAGCTTGAATATAGTCTCATTAATAATGGAAAATAACATAAGCTACAGGAGAGACAGAGAGGGAGAGAGAAAGAATCTGTTATTTCAAGCAGCGATTCCCTCTAAACAGCTGTCTGAACACTAGCATGCTTCATTTTCTTATTTCTTTAATAGGACTGTGGTTCTCTAAAGAAGCATCATGATGCTAGACACAGGCTTAGAGAACTGTTATTGGAGTTGTAATTATTAAAACAATTCTCCGTTGTGACCAAAACTGAAAACTACATACTACAGAGGAGGTAGAGATCACATTTCAGAGTTCTTTGATAGCATCAAAATTCAATTAAGTTCAATCCTTTTGTCTATGCTGAATAGTTTCTAAGCATGATGAAACCCTTTGTGTTGTTTTCTCTTCACTTTGCATAGGAACAATTTTCATACCTTTCTGAGATGCCAGGGGGATACAAGTAAGACCATATAAAACCCTTGCTGTGATCAATTTTAGCTTCATACTACATTGTTACTCTTTAATTTATCAGAAGGCAGGGGGTGGAATAAAGGGCAAGTATAAACAGTGGGAATATTCAGCTCAGTCAAAGAGCAAGAAGTAAAAGTATGCACGCTGAGTCTAAGCTGATGCGAAGAAAGAACTGTGACTAATGGTCAATTTTGGAGAATCCATCTTTGAAATGTGTTCTGGGTTATAATAGAATATCAAAATATTGACGATTGTTAAGTTATAGACTTGTGTTTCTTGAAGGTGGGTAGATATGGCTATCCAACTCTCACTGATTCAGTGGAAGTTATGTTGAGCCTTAGCTCTCCCCAAGAGAGCAGTGAATTTTATTTGTTGGCTCTATTCTCTAACCTCTGGGTCAGGCTGCCAGAAGAGGGCTATTGTGTGTCTTGCACCATGAAGAAGCTTGGAAATTGAGTTCTTTGTTGTGTTTGTTGACTTCTCTTCTAGCTTAATAGAATAGAATCTTTGAATCTGTGGAAGCTTTCTAGCTTTGGAAGATGGAGACGGAATATACATTGTGAATAGAATTATACTTAGTTAATAAAGTAAATTTAGAACAAAGCATATAATGGAACAACATTTCTCCTCATTAGAAAACAGTTTTTGAATTTCATTTGTACCTTATAAATATGATGGAAAACTCAGTTAAGCTCTATTTTGTTTGCTGCGTGTGTTTTAATAAGTATCTCCCGACATTTAGCTCTTTTCTACCCAGCATGGGTTTTAAGTTACATGGAACAAAAAGTCCTCATAGTACTTTTAAACTGTGTTCTGATGTAAAGGATCATTAGTCAGTTAATATTCCTTCTGTATTTCGTCTATAGTTGGGTTTCTGGATTTTTTACACACCAGAAGTCAAAACTCTGACCTCAACCTCTTGATTAACTATTGTTGTCTGCTTCATTTACATTAGCACAGAAGTGGAAGTATTACAGACTTGCTCAAATTGAGAGAAAGTTCTGCAGATCTCTGTCTCCAAATACTATATATAGCAGTGTGCCATACTGGGGAGTATGCAGGACTAAACATTTGATGACTTTTGGAGGGCCATCTGCTGTGCCCTGTAGTCAAATCCTTTAGTTTGAAAATTAATTTAAGATTGTTAATTGATCTTAGTGAGTTTTTTTTTTTTAGGGAGTTAGGTTTCTTACCCTAATTTTACCATATCTGAAACAAGAGGCTCCAGGGATGCTTGGTAGAGAAAGTCATACAAAACCTAGGCTAACTTTATGCAATTCTTTTTCTAAAAGCATAAATGGTAAACACAGAATTATGAAAGGATTAATTTAGTCAATATATATATCTAGCCTAATGACAATTAATGTCATACATACAAGAAATCTTATGCTTAATTAAGTTCGATATTTAAAACCCTATATTTGATACTGACACCCTGGTTTTCCAACTTGGTCAAGAGTGACGTCTGAAACCTTGATTCAACAGGAAGTGTGCTTAGGAAGGACTTTGGTAACTTTAGCTTGTATCTCTAGACTTATGAAAGTAACTTAAAATAACTATCTAATAAGAGAAGTAAAATAAAGTTGGTCTGAGTTCTTCTAAAGAAAAGACTGGCTGAAAGCTGAAGAAGCGCAGAGCTAGAAACTGAAAGCAAAAACAGAAATCTAATAAGTTAAAAAAGCTGAAAAAGTTAAAATAGCCAAAAAGCTAAAAATGCAGGGTCTTAGAGCCCTGAGTAATAGGGTTTGTGCTTTTATACCCTTCTCAACACAGAGCAAGTTAGATCCATCTCTATCATCCAAATTTGGGGAGATCACCCCAGAAATTGTAGGAGTGCCTCTGTCATTGGGCAAGGGGTTTGTGTGTATGATTGATGTATAATTGACGCATGCTCACCCTTCAGAATGTTTCATTATTGTTTATGGATATCTTTGTGGATTTTGTGGTGTTCTACTAAATGTCAAAGGTCTGAACTGGAAAATCATTAGTTGTCTTTCTGTTTACTGACTCCTAGGTCATGGTCAAAATATAACCTTTTGGATCTATGCATCATTGAACACTGATGAACAAAAAAACTCACCTGTCTTGTTACTAATCTAATATTATCTTAAATTTCCTATTTATGCTTATGCCCTTTAGATGCTTATATGACCTGTATATTTTCTTATATAGACCTGTAATGTACCATGCATTACTGCAATCAATATAAAAGTTATGCTAACTTATAAACTTAGACTACGTATAAAAAGCTTCTATAACTTAATAGCAGGATTTCTTAAACTTACAAATAAGGATACATAAATGATATATTAGGGAGTCTGGGGGAGGCAGCAGTAGCCAGAGGTCTTAGGCAGTTGGGTCACAATCAGCTCTGATAAAGAGGTGCTACAAGGAGAATCTGCATCTTGAAGTCAGAAGCAGTCCCAGGGCTTTGCTCAGATTCAGGAAGCTTAAAAGCCCGCAAGTCCACCATGTTGGGACCTAAACTCAATGGCACTCTGTCCATCAGGGGGAGCTTTACTTGGGCTGTGACATTCCCTCTCCCTCCATTCCATCCTGACCTAAGAAGCCTTCTTATCAAAACCAGGTAAGTTTTCGCTTAAGCATACCCTTTCCCAGAGCTCCAACCTTGTAGGCACTCTGTTTTACAGTTCAAACTTTGCCAAAGGTTCTGAAACCATTTAAGTATGTGGCAGTTCTCTAAAAGGGGCACATTTGGGAATTTTATGTATCCACTCTACATGCACCCTCATCATACATAATTTGAAAATGTATTTTATGTAAATTTAGAAGAGGTATAATGCAGTACCATAAGTCAGTAGGTCAGGTGAAACAATGGTACCCAAAATCTGAGTATTGGTTTTTGCACAGTTCCAGAAGCATTGCCAACTATGGCTACAGTTTTTACTGTGTAAGTTCATTTCAGCATCTTAATGTAGTGCATATGAGTGAAAGCTACCAAACAAAATGTATTAAAAGATTTGGGTAGAGGGGAGAGGGGGTTGCATGGTGTTGGGCAGGGGATCTATTCACACATCCACAGCTGGGCCCCCTGTAACTATACCAGTGAAGATCAGGATTCAATATCTTAAATGCAGAGCTGGTGTTTTGGAAAGTAGGTATCACAGACAAATAGAAAGGACCATACAACACCTCTCTCTTCTTAGTAAGCCTCAATTTCCTAAGCATAAACACTCAGTACCTATGCTGGTCCCACAAAGTATATTGATTAGTAGACAAAGGAGGTATAGATCAGTGGTTCCCAACCTTTTCTCTTCCATGGCACACCTTGATACCTTAAATTACTTTGAGGGACAGGCACAACTATATAGTCTCCAAATGAACTCATGAATATTCATGAGCCAATCCAGCACTCTTTGACTGGTTTCTCAAAAAATTCCATGGCACATGGGCTTAGACGTGATGGCATATCCATGTACCATGGCACACTGGTTGGCAAACACTGGAATAAATACCAATTCTAGATGGAGACTGTTTCCTTCTTTCTTTCGGTTCCGTTAGGGACTTGATCTGTTTTCTGAGTCCCCTGTAGCAGAGTTTTTGCTACCCTGTAGCCCTCTGATCTACAATCCCTCAGAGCAGGGTCTAGGTTACCCCAAGGCCTCTGATCTCACATCCAACAGTATCTCCGGTCTTCTTCTGCATATGAGACGTAGATAGAAAAGCTCACAACCATATGACCCTGCTGGTAACTTAGACCCTCTTCTCAGAGAACAAGAAGTAGTGGAAAGAAAGTCCAGAAACAAGTCTTTCCCCCTGCCCTGAAGTGTGGTGAAGAGCACGTTACACCTCTTGCCAACCATGTCATTAAAAAATAACAAACCCATTTGACCCTGATGCTTACCAACATACATACTAAACTGCACATGACATCAGCTTTGCAAGGGACTCTACTGAAAATAGATGTTGGTGACGATACAATGTTCCCTCTAAGCTGCGCGGGCGTGTGGCCGTGCAGCCCACCACAGCCCCCCCGTGCAGGGAAGGCTGCCGGCCGCACAGGGCCGGCAGCGAGAGGCCCTGCTCAGAGCTCCTGTGGAGCAAGGAGCTGTTAAAACTCCCGCCCAGAGAAGCTCTAACGGAGCATGCCCAGAATGTCTGAGCATGCTCTGTTAGTGCTTCTCTGGCTCCAGGAGGTGTGGCAGGGCCATGCCGCTCCAGCGGCAGGGTAGGATTGCGGGGAGGGGCTGGGCAGGCTGGGGGGTTACCAGGGGAGTGGACCCACGGGGGAGGCGCACGTGCCAGGATCGGGCCTGCGGGGGGCGCCAGTATTGGGCCCGTGCAGGGGTGGGGGGGCCCCACGCAGCGAGCAACATGAGTTGCTTGGCTGCCGGAGGCTCTTAGAGGGAACACTGGGAACAAATGAAGATATTTGTGAGAGGTGTGTTTGACTCTGATGGGACACTTAGTATCTTCAGTCCAGTCAAGAAATCTGTTATCAAAAAATTCACTGACATGGCCAAAGTGACCACATTTAAGTCTGCAAGGACGGGACAATTACAGCAGCTATCACTCCATAAAATGTTTTCCACACAGCCCTGTCCTTAGCACGATGAAGAAGTAATGTTCCAATCGCATCCATTCTTATTTACCTTATAGGACTTATGCCTGTGTGCCTCTTCCATGCTGATGGAACAATGAGAAGAACAGACAAAGCTGAATTATGGCATCAGCTGGAAGCTCAGTGGAAAGAATCCTTGAGTTAAATGTATGTAACAAAGAAACTAGCATCAGAGACACTATGGTTCTCATTCAAATATTGTTAAGAAAAATTCCACATGTTCGATGAATTGGATGCTGATTAGTTGAAGAGGTCCTAAAGGGATTTCATAAAGCCAATTCTGTAAGCAAAATTTTTGACAGAAATGACAGCATAGCTTGGTGAAAATGGCAGAAAGTCAGTGAAGGACATCAGCTAAGGCTGGATGCAAGAAATGCCAGATGACTACCAGATACCCTGCATCTCTGTGGACATAGTTTATAATCATAACTATCAACAAATAGTCACTTGTAAAATTCTTTTGTGAATAGGTGGTTCAAAATGCATCTGAACATATAGGGGCAGACCCTGCACATACACTATTTCCTGGAGGCTTTTCCAGTGAGGTAGCTAAGTCCATCTCCAGTAGATGTGTTGAAGAAGCCCAAAATTTTTACAATACACAAAGATGCTTCTGTATGTGCAAATATGGATTAGGGTGTCTTGATATCAAAGAAGCCAGAGTAACTAGGTTGCCTGATACAGATGTTTTGGTCCTGGTTTTTCATTACTCTCCAAAAATGAAACATGTAGATGACATGTAGATTTAAACAAATGCCAATTCCTACACAAGCATCACTTTTTACATGTGCATAAAATTGGTGATGTACATGGCTTGTTCTTCAGTTTAACCACCAACAAGGACAACTCATTAGCCAAATCCCAGATGAGAACAATTTTGAAAATGTCAAAAGAGTCTCTTGGAAAACAAAGATTTGTATGTCTTTGCACATAGGTAAACCGATATTGGGTCACCAGTGCAACATGGATGGAAAAGATGTGGATGATAAACTGTATTTTTCAAAACAAGCAAGCAGTCCTGTGGTACTTGGACCCAAAGGTACCTGAGTGTTTACAAGACCTTATTTGTGTCTAAACTAATAGGAATCACTGCACAATCAACTATGTCTATAGTCAGGACAATATTCTCTGCACAGAACTGTGTACATGCCAAGACAATGAAGACTATGGTATCCAATGCATTACTCTATGGACAACATGATGAACAAAGTAATAATGATGTTGAAAAGAAAACTCATGAGAGCCATTATATTTTAATGATACCTGTACAAATTTATTATTAATAATTCTTTGTTTTGCCTGTTAGCTTGTTGTTGTGATGCTTCTTAACATAGTCCACCAATAGTTATTAACGAGGAGAGCAAAGGATGCAACATTATTCTCCAGATGTCCTAAACCTCTAACTGCCAGAATCTGGAACTAGACCACATAGGACAGAGCACTCAAAATTGCCCTCTTCTGATAATTCCCTTTGAAGTATCTGGTACTGGCCATTACCACAAGACAGAATATTGTGCTTGATGGGCCATGGAGCTCACCCACTACAGCCATTCTTACATGATCACAAAGAAAACCATTAGTATGTCTTGAAATAATACATAGCCATTAAACTAACAGAAATGATGAATGCATTATTTCAAATTGGTCATTTTAACCTGTTGAGGTTGTCAATGTTTATCCCTGTTTCTATGGTAACAGTACTACTTGACAGCCCCGTGTCACACCTTATCTTAAAGTAGATATAATGAGCTTTCAAATGATGTATGATGTGCATGTGTGCTGAGAGAGTACATTAAGCTAACCAAATCCATGTTGTCTGCCACAAGCCTAATTTGCTCTTTATTTTACACAGAACAAGAAATATACAAATGTAGACAAAACAATATAAAATGTGTATGAATTTCTTCAATCTTAAGCATTCTTTGAGCTTAGGTCATAGTCCAAGGAGGAGTCCATGATTCCTCCGTGCCCTATTCCTGCTACAGATTACCCCTACCCACTCCCCTCTTCTGAATCATATAGTGTCTCTCCTCTGGAGCCAATTTCTTTCTTCCTCAGGTGATCCTGCAGTTAAAAGGAATCATCTGACACAAAAGCATGATTCTCTGTTCCTCTCTCCTCAGGATTCACTTTCTCTCTGTGAGTCCCTCTGTGTTTAAAATCTCACCACTAATGCCTTGGTTTTTTTCTCCTTCTGGGGAAATTCCATTCCTTTGAACACCCAGCCTCTCCATGCACAGAAGATGGAGAAAACTGTTTTTTATTTAGCATTCAGTCACTCCTCTGTTCGCTCCAGACCACACCTATTCATGCATTGATAGTACTCAATGAGCAGCCTGTTCATAAATAGACATACAGGCAACACTCCTTGGTCTCTTAACACAAGGAGCATGAGGCAAGGTATAGTCATAAGGATACAGATAGTCCATAAAACTGTAATTCATAAATTGTCCATGGACAGATTCCCCACATCATCACTCTGTGGGTGGGAAAGTGCATCACTCCAGTATAGCCAATAGTCCAGTGGGTAGGGTACTTATCTGGGATATTGACCAGGGACTGAACCAAGGACTCTCATCTCCTAGATAAGTGGCTGTAACCAGTGGCAGTTGTGAAGTAAGTCTGTATGTGTCTGGTTTTCAACAATAACTGGACCTCAGAAACCATTCTGAACTTCAGAAGCTTTCCCAACCAAAGTTTCATCAAAAGCGAGAGGCATTTTAAGAAGGGTGCTGTACCTTATTCAAAGGAGTTGCTGGTTCTCTCACATCCCCTCTGAATGCCTTAATCTCCAGGCTAGTGGCTATTCGTGTGTGGACTGTCTTGCATAAGAATAGAACCAAATGTCGAAACTTGACATTTTTATGAAACAAAATGTTTATTTTCCAACCAACCCTTGTTGGGAGCACTTCACTTCACAACCTTTATTTCAATGTGTATTGTGCTTAGCTGATGCAGGTCAGCAGGGAAGAATAGATCCATTACTGATGAAGACTGTCAGAGCTTTTCTTAGGCTGTCTACTTGCCCTCCTTTTCTTAAAGAAGCTGTTGTGAGGCCTTAGCTATAGAATCATCAGGTGACACTAACAATCTGGATAACAACTATCTAATAATTTATCTCCCTTTTCTGGTTAGGATTACAGAGAAAGTTAAGACAGATCTGAATACAGCATTTAGGTGCCTCACATACCTTTCACATTTGTCAGTCCAGCTATGGCCTTGGATACAGAACAGACTGCACTCTTCCTGGCAGTGGAGAGAGATTGGGCGTCCACTCTAATACAGTTAGAACTGTCAGCTGCCTTGATAGCATTGATTATGGCATTTTATTGACTCGCAAATGGATGGGAATGATGTTGGGTGACTCTGTGCCTTCCCTGCTGAGCATTCCCAATGGTGGTACTAGTATGTTGCTTTTCATTGCCTAGGATGCTAACATGGAGGATCCCACAGGATTCCATCTTGTCCCTGCTCTGCTCAAAGCACACAGAGGGAGATGGGAGTGTGAGTGAGGTGGTATTGATACAGGACTTTCACTATGCCAGTGACACCCAGCTCTAGGTATTTATCATCCAATCCAGGAATTGCCTGGTTGAGACCGAGGTCCAGTTCGGAGCTGTTACCTGAAGCTCAGTCCAAATAAAGACTGAGATAGTATGGGCAGACTGGGGAGAACAACTGGGAGATCACATTAGTCTTTAATTTGTAATGAAAGAGGTGGTGGAGTGCAAGCAGTAAGGTGCATGCACTCAAGCATTTAAGTACAAGGGCTCAAGCAATGTTTTTACATCCATAGATGCTGAGGCAAACTCAAAGGTGCCAGGGGTATGAACTGCCAACTCTAGAAGTGCCAGGGCTCAGTCCGCTGGCAAACCCTGGCACAAATTAACCACTGGATGACTCGTGCTTCTTATATTGAGGATGTTTATGACCATTTGTTGATGATATTATGGAATCCCAGCCTATTAGATAATTGTATACCAGCACTTTCTAGGAAGGCCTTTTACGCTTCTTTGTCTGCCTGTAAGATTATGCATTTTTCTTTTGGATATGGATATTGCTAATAATAGTCATGTATTTTCTCACCTCAGGATGAGACCATGGCAACATGATCTACATTGTGCTACTATACTCTTAAATCAACACCAAGAATAAAGCTGGTGCCGAATGCAGGATCTTGATTATTAAGTGGTATAGCTCCTGGGGAGCACATCAGGATCTCATAAACTTCACTGGCAGCCTATTGATTTCTGGATTATGTTTAATTACCTTTAATGCTTTTGATCTATAAAGCCTTGAATGGCTAGAGATCAGCCTACATGAGAAACTGCCACCAGCTAGAATCCACCAACTATAAAAAAGAGGTAGCTGCTGTCAAGGCCATTAACCAGCTTGCCTCCTCTCCCAGCCACAAACACCATTCTACAAACACACACACACACAAACAGACACTCCCTTTGGCTCAAAATAGACCACGAGGGTATGCTGCAAGGCCTATCTCTTTGTGTGGACTTTTGGGATGGAGAGATTTTAAAAGGCATTTATTCAATAAGTTTGATTTTGGGGTTGGATTTTGTCTGGTTAATTAGTTTCTGGTTGTGTAGTGGAACATAGCTGCTGGCTCAGTCAGCTTCTGTGATCACTTTAAATTTATAATAAAGTACCCAGTCGAGGCACCATTTCTGTGCATTGTATATCGCAATAAATAAGCATTTTGTTTCACAAATAAGATTCATGCCAATATCTGACTTGTGATGATTTAAAGGCCAGCAATCAAAGAATGCAAGTATGATCAGGAATGCACACTAAACAGTGAAACAGCCTGATCTGCTGTTTTCCAGTATCTTTTTATTTGTATTTGAAGCCTCTTCTCCCTTCTTCCCCTATTCTGCTAGACAAAGTATTGCTGCTTTTATGTATTTCAGTAGATTGCCCAAAACTACTGCTTTTAATTTTTCTTAACATATTGAATTAGTTCCTCACCATTTACAAATGCCTTTCAGCCCCTGTTGTCTTTAACAACCAAATAGACAAAAATGGTAGCAAATGTATATCATCAACAGCAACTATTTTCAGTCATGTGTGCAATCGCTGACGACAGATTATTATACCCTTGCCCATGCTCAGGAGTACTTTACTCCATGGCAGAACACACTGATTACAGTGGGATTACTTAGGGATTTAACATGTAACATGCTAAAAACAGTACTGTGACCACAGCAGTGAGATTAGCAGCCCAAGTAGAGCCCTGTCCAAGCTCCCTGTCTTGAATTCCCATTTGTGGATGTCCCAGTTGTATCCTCATGCTTGGTCTTTCTGGGCAGCCCGGAGGGTCTCTTTTGTGATAGCCCTTATGTGGGTGAAGTGTGCTTGCAGTTCAAAGATATAGAGCAACCCTTCAATGTGGGAAGGATTCAGTCTGCTCCCACATCTCCCTCAGAAGTGTAAGACAAGGGCCAATAGATGGATACAGATAAACTGATGGAGGAGTACCAGGAAACAATGAGATAATAATGGTTATCATGACAGGCTATGGTCTCAGCAATAATACTAATGGCCAGGTTGTGGCTTCTGCTATATCCACTTTATGCTACTTCACTTTCTTTTATGTCATATGGAGATCTTTTGTGCCTAGGTTCCACAGTTTTACAGAGATGGGTAATTTGTTTTGTTTTCCAATTTGCCTCATTCCCTGGTACCATGTCGCACTGTTTCTTGTAAGTATAAAATTCTCTGATCATTGCATTATTTTATCCACTTCTGGGCAGCTCTCATTTTAAGAAAAGCATCTCACATTTTCACAAGGATAATTCAAAGTTTAGGTGCCTAATGCTTGCCTCTAAGCAATGGCACATTTGCTGGTGCTGTTAGGCAATTACTGAACTTAAACCATGAATGATTTTATTTGAACACATTGTCTGTGTTAGGTAATGACCTTTACCCTTTTCTACCATATGTCTGATGTGAATTTCAAAGAAGGACATTCAGCTAGCCTGCTTGGGCAATTCAAGCCTTGTCAGTGTATTGATTTAAGAGAATTTTTAAAACCACCATGTGACACAGAATTACCTACTTCCAAAGCAGCTATTACAATTAAAGTGAAAAATAGAAATAAACACACACTGAAACAATCTGAATTGTAATAATTCAATGGCACTCTGTATTGGCCATATGGCAGGATTGTTCATTACATCTGGGCAATGCATTTGTGTCCAGTATTGTCCTTTGCAGCTTTAAATTTGCATTTGATTTTATAGTATTGGATGTAGTTCTAGCTAGGATAATAGTTGTAACCAGGTGGTTTATTTCTCTTCTTGCAGATTTACATTTTCAATATTCAATAATATCACCAGCAAAGAATATATTTAGTGGCCAAGTATGAGCCAGTGCTCAAAACTCTGACTGGGCATTTTTATAATAAATTAAAAGAATTGCCCTTAGATGCTATTTAATGTCGAAAGAGCTTCCCCTTCCCTTGCCCTGTGTTACCCATTCAATCTTTACCCCAATCCATGAGACTCAAGGCATAACCTGGTACAGGTACCCCCACACATTCCCAATCCCTATGTCCCTGTGGGAAAGGCACCTACCCTTACTCAATTCATACTTTAGGGCTCAGGGTTGCTCATTCTCAGTGCATAGGGATCCAGGCACAACCTGGTTAATTTAAGTACCCACCCCTTCCCAATTTTTAGGGCTCCACGTGTATGTTCCCTGCAGATTTTCATGACCTTTTACTGGTGAAGGAAATTTACACAGCAATGTCCTTATTTTCTATTTATTAACAGTTACCAAAACAGAATACATATGCTGTGCATGCAATGCTCACCACTTCCAATAAGGAGGAAAAACTCCTGGTGACCAACCAAGATTAGGTCATCTGGGGACTTTAGCTTCTGCAAGTAGAGTTAGCAGGGTGTTGAAGTCTGTCAGCTCTGATCTTGGGCTGTGTTCTGGAGTTAGGATACAAAGAACTTCCCTTTGGACCTCGGTTTATGTAGTTGAAACTTGGATCCTGCTTAACTATATCATTACCAATCATTTTAAACAAAGGTACTTCAAAATACCAATCCTAGTCCATTATAAAAGAGTTCTTTAATCAACTACAGCTGACCACTTAATTGATTTAAATATTGCACACTTAGTTATGCAACAGACAGAAACCATACAGCTAAACAACAGAGAGGTGGGTGCCATAAAGACAAAACAGAAAGTATAGATTTTACAACCACAGCTGTTAAGTTATTTGAGGCCAGACAGAATGCTTTCAAAGGAAGTTTTCTTTAAACATCTAAAGATCTGTTTCTTTATCTGGTAATGGTAGGTATTATTAGGACAGGAGCACCTTCTTAACAGCCTGATATTATGTGTTCTTGATGTAATTTAAGGACTTTGAAGATGTGACCACATGCTTCTTAGCTTATGGCTGCTGCCTCTCCTAGAACAGCTGCTACTGCTTAGCCAAGGCCTCACACCCTATGCCTATGTTATCTGTGGCAAAGGAAAATTGCAATATGCATATAGAGAAAATGAAAAATAGAATTAAATCATGCACACTTTCATTGTTCATTTAATTAAACTCCAGGTCCACTGTATACCCTACTAAACTAGCTGAGTTAAGTCCTGGAGTGGACCACAATGCCGAAGAAGCAGAAAAGAAAATAATTACTTCTCTCCGGCTATAGTGAGAAATGTGTGGCAGGATTGCATGAGTTGTGGGCTGAAGTCAGCATTGTGCTGTGGCTTTATTATGCTACCAAACCCTGTGTTCTTCTATAGTCACAAAGCAGTCATAGGTGCCCTTGGGGAATGTCTCTGATTTGGGGGGAGTGCCTTCAGGAGCATAGCCAGCAATCTGCTAAACCACATTTGTTTCCACACCTTATTTTATAACACGGAAAACCTACAAGCAATAAGCAACACATCAAGGATCTCCAATCCTGGTCCACAGGATTCTTAGAAGCTAGTAAGCACCAGCTTGCCATCCAGTGACTTGCTAACGGTTGGTAGGGCAGAAGCTGGACACCAACAGAGGACTCCAGTCCTGGCACCTAATTTGCCCACAGCTTCTATATAAACTCAGTGGAGAAACACCTGGCATCTACCCTGCTCTGGGCCATGTGCCAGCAGCTTCCCGCTCCCCTGGCTTGATTAACTTGTGGTTCAGATCTATGGTTTGTCTCCCACCTCTGACCTTTTGGTATCCTGCCTGGCCTGACTGGTTACCGATTTGTAGTTCTGCTCTCAGGTCTGTCACTTGCTTCTGATCCCCTGGCATCCTGACCCAGCTGACTCTTGACTCCCACCTTGGCTCTGACCACAGGGAATAAAAAACCCAAAACAGTTATAATTTAAATTCTTGCTTGATGGGATACTTTATGCCTTTTCATGGTATTTCTGTATTTGTTTATAATTATTTTCACTATGCCTCAGTTGGTCATAGCTGAGGATTTCAGATTCAGGACAAACTATACAGAAATAAGGCAAACATGCCCATGACTGGTGGTTATTCTTGCATAAGATAAACAAGGACTGGGATAGATCAAGATATATACCAACCCAGCAATAAAAGTAAACATATGTCTCACCACATTAGTTAACAAGAAGTCAGAAAAGCAGCATTCTTAGATATCCCATCCTTTGTTTCACAACTCAGCTAGTAGGCTTTATGATGAGTGGTTATTTAAAACCAATTTCATCAAACAAATTGCCCATCCAGTCACAAGGGAACAGTCACACAGACAGACCAATATATAACTCAGATCTTACACAATAATCACACTGCTGACAATCCTTTAGTATCCAATATTTAAAGGTTTATTCATAAGGGAAAAAAGAAATAGAGAGTTAAAAGGGTCAAAGAATCACATACATACAATTATTGCAAAGTTCTTGAGTCATATTTTACTGGAGGTAAAATAAAGTGCCAATTTGCAAAGTATCTGGAAATTACCCAAACAGCTTAGGGGTCAGCAGTCCTTGTTTAAAGCTTCCCTGTTTGAAATCTAGTCCAGAGAAATGAAGCTGGAGGTGAAGACAGGATAGAGATGGTGCCGGTACCTTTTATACCTTCTTCCATGTAAGTGGAGGTTCCTTCAGTCTCAGTCTGTGGAAAATTACAAGCCCAAAATGGAGTTCAGGGTCACATAAGCAAATCACATGCCTTTGGGTGCTTAGTTAACTCGTAGGAGCAGCCATTGTCCAGATTCTGGTTGAAACTTTCACAGGGAGACCAATCAGTTGGGGACAGGCTTCTTGCATGGTCTGTTGAGCAAGCTAAATTCAAAAGGGGCAGCCTTGTTAGTCTAGCTCAGAAAGGCTATGTCTGCACTTAGCATCTGAATTTGAATTACGTACTGAATTTGAAGTGACCAATTTGAATTTAATTCGAATTCAGTCAATTTGAATTGACATGACATTGAATTGAATGTCCAGGGACTGGACTTGTCAATTCGAACTGGAATGGGGGCATCATGGGAAGTGTGACAACTGCCACAGCCAATCCCCTGCCAGGCTCTGGCGCTCTGAGCCGGGTAAAGGGAAAAGCATCCTCTGCCCAGCTCCAGCCGCAGTGTGGCTAGAGCTGGGGAGGGGATGCTTTACCCCATGCCAGGCTCAGAGTGCCAGAGCCTGGCAGGGGAAGTTTCCCCTGCAAGGGGGAGGGGGAGGCTTCTCCCCAGGACTGGCCACCCGCCAGGAAGAGACCCCGATGGCGGCTTGTCCCGCACTGGCTGCCCTGGGAACAGACCCCGGTGGGTGGCTTCTGCCGGGCTGGCCACCTGCTGGCAATGAAGCCCAGTGGGCAGCTTCTGCCGGGCTGGCCACCCACGGGCAAGGCACCCAGCAGGCGGCTTCTGCCAGGCTGGCTCCCCGCGGGCAAGGCACTGGACGGGCAGCTTCTCCAATGCTGGCCGCCTGCTGGGTGCCTTGCCTGTTGGCAGCCACCCCAGCAGAAGCCGCCTGCTGGGGTGCTTTCCCGGCGAGTGGCCAGCCCAGCAGGAGCCACGTGAGGATGCTTTCCCTGCACGGCTGTGGGGTAGAAGCCACGTGGGGGCTTGCTTCTCCCCTGCACAGGCAGCCCCGCACAAGCAGCCCACAGGGATGCTTCCCCCGCATGCGACTGCAGGGGAGAAGCGGCGTGGGGGTTGCTTTTCCCCTGTGTGGGCAACCCCACAGGAGCTGCGCGTGGGGATGCTTTCCCCTGTGCCCACTGTCAGGGGTCCCTGTCCCCAACCAGGGGACAGGAGCCCCATTCCTCTTCACCCCAGCCAGATCTGGCTGGGAGGGATGAAGGCACCTTTGGGGCTGCTGCCCCAGGTGCCAAAGGGCTGGTCTTCCTCCCAGGATGCATGGCACCCTGGGAGGAATGTCAGCCCTTGTCAATTTGAACTCAGTGAGTTCGAATTGACGTGGCCACACTGCGTCAATTTGAACTCCTGGTTTCGCATTCACCCTGACTTCGATGTCAAACGAGGTTTGATGAATTCGAAGTCAGCTTTCATCAATCATCAATTCAAACTGAGGAGGTCCTCAGTTCAAATTGATGAAAGCAGCCATGTCCATGCGCTTAATTGAATTCAAATTGATGACAATCAGTTCGAATTCAGCTGTAAGTGTAGACACAGCAAAGAACAAACAAGGAGTCTGGTGGCATTTTTAAAGACTAACAAATCTTTTTAAATCTTTTTAAAAAGACTTTAAAATAAAAGCTAACAAATCTTTAAAAGTGCCACCAGACTCTTTGTTTGTTGTACAAACTAAGTGTCCTTAACCGGTCCATCAATTTGCGCGGTGCATTTACCATGGGATATCTGGCTTTCAATGTAAATTTACCTTGTGGGTGTTACTTAGGAATGTGGCATATATGTCACATGCCAATATATACTCAATATCTATAGATGCAAAATATGTATTTCAGACATATTTATATACACAGGATAATCATCCTTCAAAAATCATAACTTTTCCATTGACACCTTACATGACATACTTTGCATGAGTTTTGCTGCAACTGTACAATAGTGGTTATTTGTTGATCATACAACATCACAATTATGTATTGCATTTTGTTTTCCACAATAGAAAAATGCAGCCATGACCCAGTTAAGTAGCTTGATGTGGTATGAAAATACATTCCAACACAGTAATAGCTTGCTGGGACAATTATTTTTATCTTTACTAGGCTCTTAGGTAAAACAGTAATAAGCAAACTAGGTGTAATTATTGCTAAGACTCTGGTGGTACTGCATTTAAAATTCAGTCATCTTTGGACAAGAAATCAGTCTGTAAATCTTATAAAATCAGGATTTTTTTGTGAAGCTACTAGTTGAATCTTAATTTGGAGTAGGTCAGAAATGCCATGAAAAACAGCTTCTGCTTTGTTGTAATTAAAAAAAATTCAGACAGCATCAAGAGTTAAAATAAAGTAGCTAATGAAAACTTAAAGATTTTTAAATATGAAACTGTCCTCTATCTCCTGTCTCATCCCCAAAGGTAGAGCATATTTCATCCCTCTGCTTTGATTATTCACACATTCCCAGCAAAAACAAGCTTAGCTGTGGCACATTTTATGAGCGCAAGGTATTTCATTTGCTAGCACTTGCTAGAGCAAGCCACACATAGGAGATTCCTCAGGTGTGTAATCAGTAGGGATCTCTCAGCCAACATGTGATTTTATACATCTTTCGGCTAATTAAGATATATAAACATAAACTTAACTTATGGTATTATTTGAATTTGTGACAGTGTCTAGCTGATAGCATGTCTATAAAACAGTGAATGGATTACACTGATCCATATGCTGTATACTATTATTTTTTAACCTGTGACATATGTAGTCTAAATAACGTTCTTATTTTAAGTTAGTCTAGTGCAATTCAATGCAATTTACTAACATAACTTAGCCTATATTTTATTTAACTCTGTCAAAACACGATGTATGAGATGACACAGATGGCAAGTTCTTACAAAAATGCATGGGGCCTGAAGCAATTTTTGAGATGTGATTGTTTCTTAGTGAAGTAAAAGTCTCATCCACAGAGACATGCCACGGTTTTAAGCCAGCTTGTGATGGACCTTTCTTTTTCCTGAGAGGCATGCCACATGTCACAAACTGCTTCAAGCTTAAATGTAAATGTTTTTAATACACAGTGACATATTGAATAGCTGCGATGAACCTTCTGAAAATTTATTATAGAACAAACACAAGATGAGAAACCATGGCTACATACATATGACTGAAAGCCATAATATTTCCTGGCCAAACTTATTCTGTTGGCCAAATTTCTGGTAAAGATTTTATGCTAGTCACATAAAGTCACTTCAATCCTGTGATGCTCTGCTTGATTTAAAAAAAAATGAAATCCATTCTGTATTAGGCAGCCAGAATGATGCACATGCTAAACAGAAAATGTATGTGAAGCGACCCACACATGGGTAGATCTGTAAAATGACCAGTGCTGTGTTATGAGGAAGTTAAGCTTTAACAAATAAGCATGTTGTCACGATCGCACAGATTTGCCAAAGGAAACATAGCTATTCAGTGAAAGTAGGTGATGCCCTTACAGGCTCTATCTACAATAAAGGAAGTTTCTCACTCACGGAAACATGGATTCAGCTTCATCACTGTTAGAGTTACACTCCTAGTTTTAAACAGTGGAGTTTTTATTGAATTTAATATCTAAAAACGCAAATACAGACAGCTTATACAAATCCTGTTGGCACTGAGTCTCTCCAGAGATCACAAAACTCTCCTAGGATCACACTCTGCTTACCAGCTGTCCCCTTTGGTCTTTTTAGCATGGCTCCAGTAATTAAAGGGACAGGGCCCAGTAAAATAACCCTAGCATTCCAGCCAATTTTTAAGCAAAAGATTTACTTTCAAATTAAAATACACTAACATACATGCATAGTAATTTGAGTGATATACTCCCCCTTGTAAACTTAATGTCATCCTGACATTTCCACCAGCAAAATATGCTGCTAAGTCCATTTCAGTGATTCTGTATGATCTGTGGTAGAATGATGTGACTCAGACACTGAGCATATGGCAAGGTATTTTAAAAAAAACTATGAAATACTAAATATTAACTATAAAATAATTGGATTAAGACCAGTATTCACACCAGAAGGCAATATTAATTCATTTTCTGATATTGCCTCAGTCTTAGACAAAATACAGGACAAGATACAGAAATAGGTATTTTATGGCACATATTATACGTGAGGATAATCCCATGGGGCATTCAACAGTCCAAAAGCTGGACTTAGACAATGATGAGGCATTCCTTGATGTTCATATGACCTCAGAGATCAATGGATTGTTCTTATAATCTGTCCTCTTGTGCACTACGGATTTTGGGTTCTGTGGTCTTGTTTTGACGTTCATGTCTTTCAGTGGCAGGAACAAATGTCACAGTCTGATCAGCAGTTTCAAGGGTTAACACAGTCAATAACATCCTCATTTGCAGATGTGGATAAAATATTTCTGCCTCTGGATTCAGTCTCCAGTACCATCATATAAAGTAGCTGATCTTTACTGTCACTATGGGTATGTCCACACAGGCTTTTATTTCAAAACAAAACTGGTTGTTTTGAAATAAAAGTCCCTATGTCCACACCACGTTTTCTTGTTTCGAAAGGAGGGAGCTCCTCATTTCGAAACAAGAGCCCTCCTTTCGAAACAGCTTAAACCACTTTGCTTTCGAAAGGAAGGTTATTTTGAAACCAGTTGTTTCGAAATAACGCCGTTTGGACATGTTATTTCGAAACAAGGATTGTTTCGAAATAACAGGGACATTCCCCCCAGGGTGCTACGCACTCTGGGGGGGAGGTCCCACCCCGCCCCCTCAGCACCCAGGCCAGGAGCGGGTGGGGGGGCGCCGGGGAATCCCAGGCGCGGGGGGCGGCCCCAGCCCCACTCACGGCAGGAGCGGCGGGGGGAGGTGGGGAGTGGTGGGGAAGCCCCCCCACCTGCAGCAGGAGTGGCGGGGGATGCCAGGGAGTGCCCCCCACCAATGGCAGGAGCGACGGGGGGCACCAGGGAATCCCGGGGGCGGGGTGGCCCCGGCCCCACACAAGCCCCCCCGCCCCTCCCCTCCTCTATCTCGAAATAGCATGTCCACTGTGTGGACATGCTATTTCGATTCCCACTTTTTTCCTTATTTTAAAATAGCTTTTTGTTATTTCAAAATAAGGCGTTATTTTGAAATGGCTTGTTTCGAAACGGCTTGTTTCGAAACAAGCATTTGTGTGTGGACATAGCCTATTAGAATCACTAGAATTCGTGCTTTCTGGTAGCTCAGAGGGCAGTGTTATGCCCAAGGGTAAGAGATCACAGGGAAGTAAAATGTCACACTGAAGAACTCTAACTCATCTATTCTTTTACTTCATAGAGTATGCTATCTCATTTCCTTTGAAGCTGTACATGAATTTTATCTTACCAATAGGATATTAATTTTCCTGGGCCCTGTCTCTCAGAGCCCAACCACAGAGATGAACTTGGCAGTTGCCTAGAGCTCTGGGCTTTAAGGGGCACCAAATTAGATGGAAGAGAATTTTCACTCTTATTTTAAAAAAATATATTAATATGTTATTTCTTATAATATGTGAGGGATGGGTTGCCAAAATCATAGTTTACCTAGGGTGCCAAAAACCCTTGGGATGGCCCTGGATCTCTCTGATGGATTCCTGACAAGTAATCCTTTCCACAAATAGCAGATTTTTAAGAACATTTTGATGCAGGTTCATAAGCATCTTTCATTTGCTGTTTTGATTTCTCAGTGTAACCTTTATGGTCCTCAGGTGCAAATATAGAGTTTATAGGTAAACCAAACAAGATGTCAGTGGGTAAACAAGGTGATCTACCACATAATAAGCAAAATAGTGGGAATCCATAGCCTCATTTCACATATACTTATAGACATAGCTTACTTTATTAAAGGAGGCCTTCCATTTTGACTTTTGTTCATCTGGCAGGTTCTTAATGTAGCCGTTAGAGTCCTGTTCAATCTTTCTCCTTCCCATTGTTATGTGAGTGGTACAGGGTTGAGCAAGGTGTTTAATTTTGCAGCAGTGTGGTAACCATCTGAAAAAAATATATTTTGGTCCTGATGAATACTTTTGGGGACACTAAATTTTAAAACAAAGTAAGTAAAGATCTCATCTGCCAGAGTCTCTTGCATGACTTGCTGGTGGTAGAATAAGTTTGAACACACCCAATGAGGTGATCCACTTTGACTAATGTGTATTTATGTTACCTGTTGCTTCTTTCTAGATGAAAGAAGTCTGTTGACCTAAGTCTATTGACCCAAAGGGTTCGATTGCGACTATGTTAGTAAAGGGAGTTCTGGTAGGCAGTTGAAGTTTCTTTTGCTCAGTGCATGGAGAGACACTAGCTCTAGCTCAGTGCTCCTCTTTGGGTATGTCCACACACACTCCTTATTTCGAAACAACAGAGGTTGTTTCGAAATAAGGAGTGCCATGGCCACATGACGCACGGCCATTTCGAAAGAAGCAAACCGCTTCTTTCGAAATGGCCGTGATCTTTGCGAAATAACTTAAACCTGGTTACCTGTCGAAACAGGGTTGTTTCGAAACAGAGGTTTCGAAACAGCCCTGTTCGGACATGTTGTTTCGGAACAAAGTGTTCCAAGACAACATGTGCCCCTCCTTCCAGGGTGCTAAGCACCCTGGGAGGAAGGGCTGACCCCTCAGCACCCTGGCCAGGGTGCTGAGGGGTGTCCACGGGCTGTGGGGAGGGGCGCGGGGCTGTGCCGCACGCTGCCGGTGTCTGCAAGGGACTGCGGGCACCGCGCCTCACCTGGCGGGTGCCTACAGCCCCCTGCAAGCACCCGCCAGGAGCGGGCAGCGGGGCACTTCACCCCAGGGGCTTTAAAGCCCCTGCTGCCCCCCAACCTGGAGGCGTGGCCCCGGCGCGCGGCTCCAGCCCGCCGCTGCCGGGGCCGGAGTAAGCGCGGGCCGGAATCCCCGGCCTGACGCGCCGGCAGGGGGCGCGTCACGCC
>ML682021.1:23871947-23924703 GCA_007922195.1 Podocnemis expansa
GCTTGTTTCGAAACGTGTTGTTTCGAAACAAGCACTCCCCGTGTAGACATAGCCTTTGTCTGCAGCCAATAAAACCACTTTCTCATGACTGATTATTCACTCTCCTCCTTGAAGTCACAACTCCTCATGCAGTACTTGATATACTTACCATTTGTGTTTTTCAAATACTACAGCATGATTTCTTGAGTTGGTTTACTGATAAATTATTTGATTTTTCTCCAAATACAACTGATTGATTCATGCATGAGAGTGAAGACCCTAACACAGTCGCATGTGTTTTCATGATTATTAGGCTTGCATCACAAAGATTTACAATAAAGAATTTTAGCAATAGCAGGATTTTTTTTCTGTGATGCCAAAATTTCTTTTTATGGTAATAGGCTTTCTGGTGGGTTTAATACCCATGAACAAGTTTTATAATGCCAAGTTTTATACTGTAATAGTAGCTCCCAACAAAGATACCTTGTCATCTCTTGTATATCCCAGGACTGGAAGACAGCATTAATATTATTTTTACTTGCCTCTCTTGTGCTTTCTATGATAGCTTTCCAAATTGATGGGCATTCTAGCTGGGGCATTTGCCTCTATATTAGATTTCCTTGAAGAATATTTCACCTTGACATTAAATTCAATTCATTCTGCAACCCAACACCACTCTGTGCCATTCAGTTTAAGTAACGCACATGTTCATGAGGTGTTATTCCTGCAAATTATGAATGATTGTGTGTATAGAGGTAGTCATGAAATTTGTCAAAACTCATTTCAAAGCTAGAAACTCCAGCTTTTCTGAAACCGTATTTTAAGCATCTTTAATTTTTTAACATACTAACTTCTCTACTTTGACGGTTCTCTTTTTGCTGTGGCACTGAAGTGTAAAGTCCGAACTTTTAACTCCAGCACTGTAGACACTCTGATCATCCACCTCTGCCTGCTCTTCATTATTTAAGTGGTTTGTGTATATTTGACTGAAGCAAAGCAGTTTTTTGCTGCAATTTTACTTCAGTTCGTCCCAGAAGTGCCCAGAGAATCAGACTTCCCATAAATTTTTATCCGTTAGTTAGTATGAGTTCTTCTACCTTCACAGAAGTGTTCATAACATTTTACCAACCATAGTGCCTGCCAATAATTAACAAATAACTGCAGATGACTTCTCTGCTAATACTCGTCAGAGTATTTGGAAGTTAGGTAGAATGATATTTATCTGTGCCCCTGGGTAACTCACTTCTGTCCCCTAATGTCCTTCCCCTCAGTTACCAGAGAGAACTTCCTTTTTGAAAAATCATTTTTGTTTGCCTTACCTTCTGCAACTTGTCCTGGAATGGTCCATGGCAGCTCATTAATCTCAGAGAGGTCAAATCATTGCTATTCAAGATGGTAAAAGTCTTACACTGGTGAGCAATTTCTCCTATGAGTGATGCCACATACGGCTATAGGACTGTTTGCATAAGTAAATACTCATCAGCATAAGAGGTTTCCACAGTCCATTTTTATGATTTTAATCATTCTGAACAAGGTTTCAGGCTCATGCATTCTGCTGATTTTGTCTCATTCTTTAGAATTCTTCATTGCAGCTTTAAATGGGCCATCTGTGAAACAATCAGATCTATCTATTCTTTTTTACCCTTTTTTCCTAAAAAGAATAAAGCTATGTGTGGAGCAGATGCAAACTAAATTGTCAGATCATTAGCTTCTGATGCCCAGAGGCTCACATGATTGATGCAAAGGAGGAGCCTAAGACAGAAGTTTTGCATCAAATTTTAAGATTCAGACCTGGTACAACAGGAAGACAGCCAAGTTTTGAACCTTTTTGTACACACACCTGTGGACCTAGCACTGGCAACCTTGTAATGAGGCCTGAATCCCCCATATGGTAAACATCAAACCTATGAGCATACTACCCTAAAATTGAACACGCCTCACAGCCTCTGCTTAGGAAACACCCAGGGTTTAGGTTGACAAGAAGTGGTAGGATTGATGTGCAAAGCCAAAGAACCTGGCTTAACTTAAAAATACTATTGATCAATCCCTCACATTCACAAGCATCCAACTGAGCTCCAGATGGTCAAAGGAAAAAAGGAATGTTTAGAAACTTTTCCACTTTTGCTATTTTGCCCTTCTGGAGTGGAGGAAGTAATATGTCTCAACTCTAAAACATGTTCATGTGACGTGATTTTGTCATGATGTCGTGAGGGACAGAAAGGGGATATCTTTCCATACACATATGAAATGGGAGGTTTGTTAATGCCTTGTAAAAGAGCTTTTGAATGATTTAGGATCATTGATTTGTATGCAAAGCTTACCCAAATAACAGCTTGATATTGTCATTGGCACCTTCACCTTCCCTCCCCAACACCATATTTTCCTTTGATTTATGGCACTCATTTGTTTCAAG
This sequence comes from Podocnemis expansa, assembly GCA_007922195.1. NCBI lineage: Eukaryota > Metazoa > Chordata > Testudines > Podocnemididae > Podocnemis > Podocnemis expansa. The sequence goes on from ML682021.1 coordinate 23,874,340, forward strand.
TCAGATTGTAAGCAATTTGGGGCAAAGACTGTGCCTCCCTGTCTGCTTTTGATCTTGGTGATTCTCAAACTCCTTCAAATTGCTTTGACAACAATTAGCACAGTGGGTCCCTGCACCTGGTTAGGCCTTTAGATTAGAGCTGGGCAAAATTTTTCAGATGACCTTTTTTTACAGACACGCGTGGGCACACATACACACTGAATATTTGATGACCCAGAATTGTTTTGCAACTTCAGGTCAGCTTTGCCCAATTGTTCATGTTGGGGGCATGGGACATTCCAGAATAGTTATTTTTGTGTCAACATTTTCAAAAATGATTTTTTTTAATTTGAAACATCTTTTATTTCAAAACTTCCTTCAATTTTTAAAAAAATAAAACAGTTAAAAATAAAGGGAGTGAGAGAGAGAATTTCCTAAGCTGTAGTTGACTGTATCAAAGTTCACAACTATACAGAAATAAAACATCACAGATAGCAATTTACACTTTCCTGACTTCCTGACACAGCTGTTTGACTCATGGGATGATTAATTTACACTTAAGGAAAAATACAGTGAGAAGAGCAGCTCTTCTGTCAGACCCATTCTTCACAGCATATTTCATCAGACCTGTTACTTTTCCTGAATTCTGACCAGCTGGCTAGAAAGATCTATATGCTTCAAAGAACTTAAAGTTAAGCGATTAATGGACTTCATTCAGGAACCCTCTGTTCTGTTAGGATTCCCTCCAACACATTTTGCACTTTGCTTATTCAGAGCACCTTGTCCAGGTCTGGAACAACATTTCATGTCATTCCCTGGGATCCAAAACATTCAGTTCAGCTCCAGCCTTTCACGCAGGTTTGACTTGCAATAGCTTTTTGCCATGCTGACCAGGCCAACATGCAGCAGGGTTAGGTACAAGGTAAAACTACAATTCCAATTCATGTCACACACCACGCAAGTAATATACATAGTTCCACGTTGCTATAGCATCTATACTTCTTGCACGTATAATGGCTCAGTCAGTTTGCAGATCGCATATAGACCAATCACCCTGCAGATTGCAAAAGGGTGTTCAGGGCATTTCTGCCTACTTTGTGTGCTATACCCATACCCGCATAATTGTTTCAGCAAGAACTTGTTCAGCAGTTACTTCAGAGTGCTTTACCTTACCTTGGAGCCTGCTTGTGGCAGCTAAGCCAGCTTTACATGCTCTATTATAGACTTCTCTCTAACAGACTCCATGCTGGTGGAATCTTGTCTTTATTAGATAGCATTTTGAACACCTTCGTTATGGTATGCCAGCTCCTCCTTTGTACACACAATAGACCTGGTTCTTTTTCTACAAGATACACAAATAACAGGTTTCGACTCAGTAGGAGTTATCCATATCCCACAGTGGGAGACTAGAGCCCTTAATAACATTCTTTTAATCATGGTATTAGAAAGATGGATGGGATACCAATTTTTTTGAAAGCAGAGAAACACATATGCAATATAGAGATCATTTGATTTACCACTAAATACTGCTTTCCTGAATTCCATTTTGGTGGACTTGGGCAGCCAACTTAACAGTGTCAGCAATGCTGCACAACAGTTGAAGGACAGAATGGAAAGAAGACACCTTTCCCACTAAACTGACAGGGCTTTCATGGGGTTGTTGTGTTATCTATCTATTCTTTATTTTGGAGAGACTGCTCAGGGTTTATATGGCCCACCCATAGAAGGAGAAAAGAATAAAGTTGTTTTCTGTAGGTATTAGGAAGATTTTTAGTTGGGTCTAGAAGTCTGTATGCTTCCCCCTTTTGTACCTGAAGAATTCATAACAGGAAGACATCCCTAGAATGTGAAAATGTCAAGTGAGGAAGAAACAACAGAGCAGATAGACAGACAATCCTCCTTCCCTCTTCCCACAAATGACAGGCAGATGTAACAGGACTGGATCCAATAAAATCAGTTGCCTCAAAAACAACCTAATCTCATGCCATAGTTCAAACTCAAAAGAAGTTTTGGTGTTGTTTTCAGTGATGTATGACTAGGTCCTTTGTGTCATTGTGACTTCACTTGTATATGTGGTTTGAATGCTGAAGCTATACATGTAATGAGAATGTATTTGGAACTGGATGTTTGTCTCAAATAATTGGCTACATATTATCAAATATCTTGTAAAATCAGCCACTGTGACTGAATACATACTGGTTTCTGATTTTGAACAAGGCAATCAGCAATGAGGCACAATTCACATTATTTTCCACTAAATGTAACAATTGGCTCTGCCAATAAACCCAGAAAATGGAAAAACAAATAGAAATGTTGGTTTTTCTGTTTAATCAGAAACCCTATAATCTTTAACATATAATCTTTGTGATCTTAATAAAGTGAAGAAGAGATCACAGTAGCTAAATTCTTAATTATGATCGGCTTGATATTTTCACATCTCAGAGATCATCTTATTGCTGGTAAGGTTTTAATTATTCTAGAGACTCTAAAGTGGATAGTTTGAGTGCTGAGAAAGAGTCCTGCCGCAAATCTTACTTGTAATCAATTTATAATACCATGGACATCATCTCAAGGCATTTACAGCCCCAAACCAAGAATGCATGCATTACTGTATACCTCACTGTCCTCCTGTACATCAGTGTGTTTTGAGAAAAGTGGGTTTGTTTTAATCACCAGAAGCTAAACTAAATATTCAGTATTTGTACATGCCACTACCTTTGAACCCTTTGTTCTGAGGAGTAAACAAAGGTATGGCAAGAGTGCACCATGATTGTCTGTTTGTGGACAAAAATGCTGAGTTTTGTTTTTCATTTCATTTTAGCCCAACTGAATTTTTTTTTGCAGAATGCTGTCCATGCACTCCACTTGCAAAAGTACATGAAATTTTTGTGAAAGTATTTTTTTCTTTTATTTGTCCTATGAAAGACAACATGGAAACTTGCATCTGCTTTTGTTAACAATATAGCATGGCAGGGAGGAGAAATGAAAGAAGAAACTGCCTTTCATTATCTGCAGTGTTAACATCCACAGTGATAACAGTTTTTAGTTTCGAGGCATTAAGTCATCTAAGAGAGCCTAAACTTTTTGCCTGTCCTTCAATAGCACTGTTACAGCCATGAGAAACAAAGATTCACATGCAGTGAATATCAATAACTATTCACTGTAGCCAGTCACTGAAAGGTAACAGTGAGAAAAGCAAACGAAAAACATAAACTAAGCATATACTTAAAAAAAAGGAAAAAAGAAAAAAGAAAAAGCTTATAGTAAATCTAAAGTAAAAGTGAAATGAAAAGAGTGCCTTGCTCCTTTTGTACTGTCCCTACAGAGCTTGGAGAAGGCCAGGTGAGAGTTACTGCTGAAGACTAAATACACAGCAGTTTTGCTATCTGCTATTTGATTATTTAAGGTATCAGATTAGACAATGAGTATAAAACCATGAGAAGCCACTTGAAAACAAGTCATGCAGTAGCAAATTAAAAATCTTTTTGCAAGTTGCAGCCAATCACTAAATAAAACAGAGAAGGAAGAATGGAAAGAGACAAAGAAGACTGGGACTAGATCAGGGACAGGCACCCTATTGAGTGGTACAACCACCATGTGTGTACATGTGTATAACCACTCACTGGGTGTCTTTTTCTTTTCAATCTTCAGGAAGAGGCAGCCAGAATTCTCGCCCACCAGCCACTGTCCGTCGGCACATGTGCAGCTTTGAAAAATCCCACACTGCAGTGAATGTGTAAGAGAAGCTGCATGACAAATAGTGGTTTTACCCCTTCCTTTCTCTTTCTCATGGGTTTATCATTTCTAATGATGGGACAAATGTGGTGCATGCCATTAAGGTTGGGGAATTTGCTTATGTGCCCTGTTTTGCACAATGCCTTACTCTGATTTGTCCATACATTCTTAAGAGGACACAGCTGAATGATTTTTTTAGAGCTTAAATTTTTCATGATTTTGACTTTTGTCTGTAAATGCCTACTTATAAGTTTGCAAATACATATTTCAACTCTAATTTTATCTTCTTGCATTTAGCCAGCATTTTTCCTCCCTTTTTACAGTTTTGCATGGAATTCAGATTATCCTGTGTGCTTTTAACAATTTCAGTTTCTATAGTGGCTGATTCATGGCAAGACCTTTGTTGTACACTGCTCTTGCTAACAGCACTTGTTAGTGAACTGCTGCTGTAGAGCCAGCAAAAGGAACATTAAGCACTAGTTTGTGGGCTTCACAGAAATTGGGGAGGCAAGAAGAGCTTTGTATGAATGAGATTTTCAGGATCTGGGCTATAATGGCTATTGGATTTTTTAAAATGTATGTTTTTAAGGCAATGACATGAGAATTATTTTTAATTCTTCATCTTATTTTTTAAAGATACTTGCAATTCAAAATACTTTCCCCCATTGGACTGTAACAGTTTTATGGTTGGTCAAATTATTAGTAAAAAATGTTTGCCGTAACCTTCTAAGGCAGCGAGCAAAACTATTGCTGAAAACATGCTAGCTGTTGTGCACAAAGTCTGTGGTCACCCTTAGCCTTTTCCATGATTGCCCTGCTTACTGCACAAAGAAAGACAATGTAGTGACCAGGTGAAAGTCCACTTCTTGTACACATCCAAAGTTCTTTGGGCTATGTACAAATCTATTTATAATTGGAGCTGCAGTCCATCTCTCCTCTAATCAGTGACCGTCACTCGTTTTTGTTTCAGTCAGATCAGTTCTCTGATTTGTTTAGTAGAAAACAATATGTCTGGTGCAACATATTCTGCAAGAATTTAATGTAAACAGTGATAGTATTGCAGTGTTAGGGCAACAGCTATATTTGCCTCAAAGAAAGGCAAATTTTATAAAGTCAATTTAAGGATTAGCACAAACATTTCCTCATTACCATCTAGTCCAGAGTCAACACGCCCTCTTTTCTGATCTAGAACAAGTCCTGCAGAGTACCACTGCCAATTGCAATGTCAGGGAGGACGGATTAAGAGATAGAAGATTGACATAGCCATGCTGTTAGGAGGCAAATAGAGAACAGTGCAATGATAACAATTCTAAAAAGTACACACAGGTGAGCTCTGAAATTCTGCAAGAAAAGGCGTTAGCTTTTCGATCTTAGCTTTGCAACTTGTTAAAAAAATAGTAAAAATGAAACCCAAAAAGTCATCATCCAGGTGAGGTCAGGAGATCTACCACTAATGGAAGAACATGAAATAAATGAGCCTTAAAAATGGCTATTGTTGTTAATGGGTTCTGATAGGTTCTTTAAGAGCAGTCACTTACCCCAAATGGGTTGGTACCCAAATCGTATAACAAAGACAATGCCTATAGCCCAGGGGTGGGCAACCCTTGGCAAATGTGTGGACAGTGGCACTCAAGCCCATTCGGAGCAGCATGCAGCACCCTCTGTGAACCCACTGAAATTGCTGCTCCTGCCACTAAAAGCCACTCCAAGCAGCTTCTTTTGGGGGTGACTGGGGCGTGAGGGGCTCATGAATGAGTGGGGGCACAATTCCTGGGCCTGGGTTTACAAATTGAGAGACAACATTTTTACCGTTATAAAGCACAACTTATATATTTTCTTATAACATGGAATAAAGACATTGCAAGTTAAATTAATGGATGCAGCAACTGGCAAACATTTGATAGTCTTAACATTAAAGACTGTCTTATAAGAAGTGGTTTTTTTTCTTTAAAAGAAAAAAAAAAAGGAAAAAAACAGTGCTAGAACTCTCCTTTCCTCTGGTGACCTGGCCCTCCCCAGCTGGGCAGTGGGGCTGGCAAAAATCGTGCTGGTCCTCCATACCCCTGTGTACCATCACAAAAAAAAGCACTGCTTATAAGATGAATACTTATTTGGAACAAACCTAACATACAGGTGAGTTTGTTTCATTTCTGGATATGAGTTTGTCATTTTTTAACTAATGCCTAGGGTCTTGGCCAGAGCTGCCACTTAATTTATGAGTATCATCACACAACCTATACTTTAACTTCGTTAACTTCAATTAATTTCATCTCTTGACTTTCAGTTATATGTCCCCATTCCACACTACATAATCACTCTCCATTCTTGGTGGTAAAGCTCTTTAGATATTTGAAGTCTACTTTTTGATGGCCTACACAGGCTGTGCATATTGCACTATCTTAATCTTCCCTTATATGCCATCCCTTCCAAATTCTGATAATTTTTGTTTCTCTTCTCTGAATATCTTCCAGTTTATGCTTATCCATCTGATAACATGCTGCCCAGAACTGCTTTGCTTTTGCACCTGAATCAAAAAAGGCCCACTAGAATCAATGACAAACCTCTTATTAACCTAAATAGCATATGACTGGGTATAAAGGGACTGACTATTATTTCCAAGATCTGTGGAGTGATGTTCCATAGAAGAAAGTAATCAGATTCACAACAAATATTTTCACAAAGGAAAGCACTGAGTTACTTTCACATTGATTCATGGGCCCCTGTCTTCATTCTCTTGAGCATTTGGAGCATTTGCCTTGTATTCAGGAAAAATATTCACAATGCTGAACTTTTCATGAATTTTTAGCATGAGTGATTTCTCAGAAATGCTTTGGTCATTATTCACTCTTCTTCTTTAATATTTGCCATCCATCTTGGGAGTTAAAACAACGTCCTGTGATTTAGATGATACCCATGCAGTGTAAATAACAAATAATCAAAACCAACAGTTCATAAAAAGCTCATAACAGTTGTATGTTATTTAGCAAATCCTGCCAAATTAGCAACACAATTGTGGGCCAACCTTGCATTCACTCTTAACTGCATAGATGGTTGCAAAGAAGGAATAGTCTTGTATTTCAGGTGAGGGTGATTCAAACTACTAAAAATTAATACTGGTGATAATAATTAGCAGTCAAGACTTATCAGCTGCTAAGTAATTAATCCTCTTCTCACCCTTGTCAGATAGTAGTTAAGGCCTTTTCTTCATACAACGTGGATCACTATCCCTGTACACCTGAGGCAGAACAACTCCTCCTAATCAGAGTAAAATAACATTGGTATAAAAGTGCTTAGATTGATATAAGTAATGCTACAACTTATTACCATACAGGAAGGAAGATAAGTTACACTAGCATAAGCACAATTATACCAGTGTCCATACTAGGAGCCGTGTCAATGTAACTAATACAGTTAAAAAAAAATCCCTAACCAACACAGAGATACCCAATAAAATAATTGTGTATAGACCAGGTTTAAAGTAGTATAACGGGGCTTGACAGATAGGATTACAATTACAAGTGCAGAAAAGTTTGAAGATTGGCCCAAATGAGTTCATTTCAGAGCAGAGATTAAAATTCACTCAGTCCACTAGACTAATGTTGTGTCTGCCCTAGAAAGTTTTATTGATACACGCTGTGGTAAGGATCAAAAAGTTCAGTAATTACAAAGCTTGTGCCAGTCCATACAGCACGCATTGTGTCAGCAAACCACATCCACAGTTGATGCCTAGCACTGAGAGGGAGAGCAGTGCGCTGTGGGCAGCTATCCCACTGTGCAACTCGCCATCTTGTGCCGCTAGGACTTGTGAGAGGTCAGAAAGGATTATGGTGCATCATGGGTGCAGGCTCAACATTCCATGATGCAGTGATTTCAGTCCTATCATTCCAGCCTTCACAGCATTTTCGATGGCCTAAGTTTCCTGAGTGCCTGCTTTCTCTGTCTGAAAGGATGGATCCTACATTGCTCTCCCCTGTTGTTGTCAGCATTCTGAACACATAGTGGCTGGTCACGCAGTGTATCTTCAGCTTCCAGTCATAAAAGAAATCTAAGGCGCTTGACCTTCTGTATGCCATGCAAAAACCAGATTACTGTTTGCAGTTACAGAGCATTTGCACATGGGGTACCACCATACTTGTGTGCATGAAACAGTCACTGAGTGGTGGGATCACACGGTTAAGCAGGTCTAGGATGATGAGCAGTGGCTGTAGAAATTTTGCATGCACAAAGTCACCTTCATGGTACTCTGTGTGGAGCTTGCCCATGGCCTGCAGCCCAATGACACCAGAATGAGAGGTGCCGTCTTGGTGGAGAAGCACGTGATAACTCTTGTGTGGAAGCTGGAAACTCCAGACTGCTGCCAGTTGATTGCTAATCAGTTTGGAGTTGGGAAGTCCACCACTGGAGTTCTGTTATCACAAGTGTGCAGGACCATTAACTGCATTTTGCTGAAGGACTATGAGTCTTGGAAATGTGCATGACAGAGTGGATGGCTCCTCTGCAATGGGATTTCTTGACTGTGGCTCATCATGAGCATTTCACTGACATCAACATGAGTTAATGAGGGAAGGTGCATGATGCATGCATCTGCAGGAACAGAAAGCTGCATTCAGGGACTTTTCTTCCAGACCAAAAGATTCCAGTGGAGGATGTTGAAATGCCCAGAGAGACCCAGCCTACCCCTTTGTGCAATGGATCATAAAGCCTTATGTGGGAAATGTGGCTGGCAGCAAAGAGCACTTCAATAACAGTTTGACCAGTTGCTGAATACCTGTTGAAGGTATGTGTGACTCTGCCAGCCTGGAGTAACCAAAATGTCAAGATCAGGGCATCCTGCAAACAGAAGAGCAGATTCTCTCAGTACTGATGGGCAACACTGAAATCAGGCTTCTCAATCAGTCACAAACAATGCTTCTGATTCCCCACTCTTGTTATCAAGAAGCTACGACAAAAATACAATCAGCCCCTTTTACTGCATTTCAGTCTCTGGTCCCCATTAGGCCACTGGGTCTAGCAAAGAGATAAGTTACTTAAACTCCATGCTCTTTACTAAAAGGTTTCTCCTGACCCCCCAGGAATCAGCCACATGATCAGAGCAATATAAATTTGGCTCTAACCCAGAATTCCACACTGCAAGCCAATACTTTAGTAACTAAAATTAAAAGTTTATTATTGAAAGGAAAGAAACAAGCTATGAGAGCTGTTAAAGGATTAAAGCAAATCACATACATACAATGATGCAAAGGTCCATGAACATCAAGTCCTTGGTAGAAGCTGGAGTTTGCAGGCTTGTGTAGTTCCTCTGGTGTATATTCAGTACCTGGATGGGTTTCAGTTCTTTGCTCACAGCTTCAGTTGTAAATGAACAGAGCCAAAGGTAGGTGTTGGGTGAAAGCTGCATAGACTAAAAGACAAAATGGTGGTGGTGAAGCTGCCTTTTTATGCCCTTTGGCATTTTCCATGCTCTTTGTGGAATTTTACAGGAATTTATGGAGTTCAGAGTCACATAAGCAAATCCTGATGACTCATCAGATCTCTCCCTGGGCCCGTTGTACCTGAGAGTTTTCTTAATGAGCTATTTAGCAGACAATTGCTGCAGCTATCCTGTCTGGCATATATCCCAGAAACACATCACAAGTTGAAATACAGATATATCGAACATATCCGTAACTTCTGATACAAACATGACACATATACCTGAAACATATCATCATTATCAGCAAATTATATTTTTCCTATCAGTACCAACATGGTATATCTGATATAAATTACTACAAATTCCAACATATGGATATGAAATGTTATCAAAAATAGTCCTCCTAATCCAGACAGTGCCACAGTGTGTTTGGCAGATTAAAAGCTTGTTGTTAATGTCTTTATGGCAAGTTAGATTTAAATGAGGAAAGTATTGCCATGGTCAAAGTCAACTGCTGTGTGCTCCATGATACTTGCAAAGCTGAAGATGAAAAGTTTCCCCCTGGGTGGAGTGCAGAGGCAAATCGCCTTGCATCTGACTATGAACAACAGACGTCAGGGCTGTTAGAGGGGCCCAATAGGGGTGGGAGGGGCACTCAAATCAAGGAGACCTTGAAGAGCCATTTTGACAATGAGCACCAATAAGGTAAACAGCACTGTGCCATGCTGTGACTGCTCTCCGGCTTACACTATGTGTCAATGGGAGGTGCCACTACTGTGTTCAAGAGACAAAGATTCTTAACATGTTATAACTCTGGGCAGGTCTCCTGTGCTTGCCCCTTTTTGCCCTTACTTAAAATAACTTGCCCATCTGCGTTCCGATCTTCCTACTCCTGGCACATCCATACTGTACTGAGTTCAAGTGAAGGGTCTCCTTTTGACTCACGCTAACCCGGTTCCTGGGATGGTGTTTAGATATCCACCTCCTGATCAGCTGAGCAGGTGTTCACAGACCCAATCAGGAAGTTCAAACTGACAGTGCCGAATTTGCTCCCATCCATGAAGACCAGCCCTTTATTAAATAACAATTATTCACAACACGGACAGAAAGCTGGGCTGGAGATCTATGGGATCTATGGCAGCTGGATGTAAGTTCAGCTATCATTCTGGAAGCTGTCTGAAAGGGTGGAGCGAACAGGGTACCAAGACAGACCATCAGTTTGGTAAGAATGTGTGGGTGGAGTTTGGGGAGGATATGCAAAACAGTTCTGTATTGACTGCACCGTGCATGAATTCAGTCTGCAGCCTTACCAGTGATGACAGCAGCTCCATTTGCTCCTCCCTGGCTTTGATCATGTGCTTGTGACATTTTATCACTCGCTCCTGGTTTTCACTTCTTTCCTGTGTATCAATTTGCTGCTTTTCGGACACAGTGTGTCTTCATGGGCCTTTTTTTTTTTTTTTTTTTGGTCACCTCAGAAGACTGGAGGAGTTCTTAGAATATATATCTCCTCTTTGCTTCTCCATGGTCATTTTCCACAGGCATTTGCAGGTGAGGCAAGTTTTCTCCTGAAAGCTGCATCTATAGAAACACAATAAGCAATGAACAGAAGCATGATTGTGAGTTCAGTAACAGCACTGATGTATAACATCACTGTAAAATATACCTCTTTCCCACTGTCCCCTGCAAAGTCCACAGCTCAACAGTCAGCTAGAGCATTGTGAGTTGTTCCTGGGGGGAAGCCCTCAAGTTGGGGAAGAGGTTCTGGGTGATTGTTTGGGGGTATTGATGCAGGTAGATAGGGACAAAATTTCAAATTGTGCTACCATTTTCCACAGACAGAGGCCATGGAATCCAATATCTCACTCCTGAGTTAGCAGGGAAGCTAGGGTGCATCTCCTCCAGGCAAGCAGCTTCAAACCAGGTCCCTATGCTGCTCAACTGTGTGCCACTCTGATCTCTGCACAAATGATTGCCAATTGGCATGGAAAAGTTTCCACAACAAGGTATGAAACAAAGGAGCTCTGCTCTGGAATCTGTGGCAGAGGATTGGCACATACCTCCAGGAAATTTTCCTAGAGATCTCACCGGAGGATACCCATAAAATCTAGGTGTGCATTAACACACTTCTCTACCACATTGCCTAGTTGAACAAAGGAATGAGATGCACATGTAAACATGGCTACTTTTATGCATTTCTATCCCTTCAACCAGCTGTACAAAAAGCTGTACAAAACAAAATACAGCTCTACCTCATGTAACTAAGCAGCATCAGCTCATTTACCTAAGCTACCATTTCCTACATCCCTGCACACCAGAGCTGAAGGGCTGGGATTGGTTTGAAGTCTCCAGGGTCAAGAAGAGGTCCTGATTCCCCATGTCAGCAAAGAACCCAGTCCCCTACTCCACACAATCTTCCAACGCAGCTTTCTCATCCACTTCTTTGTCAGTGGTGAGTCTGGTGTCCACTGCCTCCAGGTCCATGGAGGTGACCATGGGTCTGTTGTTATGGAGCTGGGGTTGCTGATGAGGATGAGTTCCAGCTCCTTATAGAAGCAGCAGGTCTTTGGCTATGCAGCAAAGCAAAGATTTTGCACCAGAGCCTTTTGGTATCCCTGCTGCAGCTCCTTGAATTTTGCACTGTACTTCAGCATGTCCCATTCATAACTCTTCTCTTCCATTAAATGAGAAAATTGACCATATGTTCTGAAGTTCTTTTCACTGGAGGGGAGCTGAGACTGCACAGCCTTCTTCTCCCAAACACTGATCAGATCCAGAAACTCCAGGGTACTTCAAACAGGAGAGCATTTGGTGCATGGAGTTGCCATGATCTTCTAGGAATATGAGACATGAGCTCTCCTCACAGATTAAACAGGCTGTGGAAGTTCAAAAATCTACAGTGGGATGGATGGATGGATGCAGGGCACCAGAGTTCAAACTTGTGGCCAGAACAGTCAGGATGGGCATTGTGAGATACTGTCTGGGAGCCATTTTCTGCAACCTAAGCAAATTCAGTGTCTACATGGATGTTTTGTCAGTAAAAGTTTCACAAAGAAAAAAAAAAAGCTCTACATTTCTTAATGAGGTGTTTTTAGTTTGTTGCAAAATCAGAAGAGTTGGGCTGGCAGAGGTGGGATTGCCCTATGTGCACCACCACCATTTTGGTGCAAAAAGCTGACTTCTGTCAATGAAAATGTGAAGTTTAGACCAGGCCTAATTCTCTCTCTAGCCAACAACTCACCAGCCAGGGTTTGAGTTTGCCTACTTTTTAATCAAATAGTTTCAAAGTTATATTTAAAATAGCCTCTAATTTACACAGAACATTAAATGTCCCGTGTGCATGAAAAGCAATTTGTTTTGTGCTACCAAAAAGAAAAGGAAAGGTTACTTTAATTTACTAAAGTTCCAAAAATGCCAGTGGGAGGTTAAAATTTGTTCTAATTATACAGCAGCACAGAGAGGACTGGAGTCAGACAGTGAGAACTGTTTGTTGTGAGAGTCTCTTATCACTGAGCTAGAAATTACATTGTAAATGGACTAAAACCAAAATAGTTTGTGATTTCCTCCTCTTGGTGATAATCAAGCACATTAAACAGACAAAGACCTGATCATGTGCTATAATGAGATTTTGACAGCATGTATATACCTCACTTTTGGGAGAACCTTTTTATTAAGTTGAGAAAAAGATAAGTCCATAGAGAGAACACTGCAAATATTAGTCTTGCAGATAAAAGTGGCCCATTAGGTTAAAAGACTAAGGGTTTCATTAAACCAGGGTCAATGTTGCCAAACTGGGATGAGAGGCTTGGAGATTAGACTAATGCTTTTTCTTTATCCCTTATCCCCTTTGATGCATGAGAGGCTCTGCTGTAGAGCCTACCTCAATGGCAGGAGCATTGTGAATGATTCCTGTCATGAAGGAAAGCAGAGCAGGATCTGCTAGCCTTCCTAGGATGGGAAGGACAATTGCACTAACAAGGGACTTGCTATATAACGTGCTTCTCTAGGAGCTCTGTAAAAGGTTGGTGACCTGTACATGGTGGTAACCCTTCTACAAAGACTTCTACTTTGGCACGGTCCTAGACTAACATCCATCCCGGTAGGGTTAGTGCTATAGTATAAATGATCAAATGGCTTCAGCTCTGGAAATGAGGGGTTCTTTCCTTGATGACTGGGCAATAGCACGCATTCACCTGCTGAATCAAAAAGTAGAGAATGTAGACAATGGGTTCATTTATTTATTGTGTGATCAACCAATTGGCCACAAGAAGGTTTGAACTGTCTCGGTACCTTCCATTTTTGGTTTGGGCCTCTCTTTTATTAACAAATTAGATAGCCATGTCTCCAGATGCATAAAAAATAATTCAGGATTTATAAATTCATAGACTTTGGGTCAGAAGGGACCATTAGATCATCTAATCCAATAGTCTCCAACTCTTTACCAGCAGATGGAGCAAAACTCATTGATTTCAATGGCAACTGCCCTTCAGATGTAAATTGTGATTTACTGGTTGTGGACCACTGATCTCATCTAAGCTGTATATCACAGGACATTAAATTTCACTCAGTTGTCCCTATATTGAGCCCAAAACTTCTGTATGGATAAAGTATATCTTCTAGAAAGGCAACTGGTCTTGATCTGAAGCCAAGAAGTAACTGAGAATTCATCACTTTTCTTGGTAGCCTGTTCAAATGGTGAATCAACTTAACTGTTAAAATGCATATCTTCCTTCTAATCTGAATTTGTTTGGCTGGAGCTTCCAGACATTGATTTTTGTTATGCCTTTCTCTGGAAGATTAAAGACCCTTCAGCATAGTTATGAAAGTGCCTCCATGGTAGTAATAAATCAAGTCTGTCTAAAAACACCAGGCCTAGACCACATCTCCTACACTGCTTGTCCCAGCGTGATTAGAAACCCCCCTTTTTACCGTGGTGTTTGGAGAGGCTAACAAATCAGAACTTTGGCATATTGCAGGGAGAAGGAGAATGAATTCTAAAGGTAAGGATTCAAAAAATACTTTGCTAATATCCCCTTCTCTTAAACATAGAGGGTTCAAGCTCAGTTTCCTGTATTTATTTAATCTCTAATAATATCAGACAGGTACATAGGCAGCCACTCAGATGACAAGCATTTATCTGTCTCTATCTATCTGTCTGTCAATCTGGTTCACATCACCATAACATCTGAGCATCTCAAAAACAGTCTTGGATTTATCTTTACATGTTTAGGGAATTATTATGCATATAATAATCAAAGCCAGAAGAAACTGAGGTGACTTGCCCCAACATCACACAGGGAGTACATAGAAGAGCTGGGATTTAGGGCTTATAAACTTAAAACTATGACTGAAATCTCTGTGGAAAGATACTGGCAGCCAGTGCATCTTATGGTGTCCAGATTACTTAGCAGAGATGCATACAGAGAGCACACACACAAATCCTAGAATTTATTTCTGGAACACACAAATTGCCCAAGACATATCTGTCAGGGAAAAGGAGAAACAGCAGCTAACCTCAAAACCTGTCCCTGGTGGTAAAGCACAAATAAGCCCATCTTAGTTGTGTCAATAGGACATGCATGAAATTGCCTGAACATTTAGCATATAGGCAGTCTTAGTTGCAGGGATTTAGATAAATGGTACTCAGATGAGCTGTTCTGGGCAGACATTAACTTAAGCTTGTACTGCCTGGATGATTCAAAAGACTTGCTGTCATCAGAATCTTGTAAAGCATTGAGCTCAACCCAACAATTAGTTGTTAGAAAACCCACAGCTAACAGAAGCCAAATAATAAATAATTTGATTAATTTTCTCGGCTCCAAACCTATCACACTCAGCAACTGTGCAGGGAAAATAGCAGTTCTTCGAGCACTGCTCGGATGCACTCAGTAATAGGTGTCTCTGTGCTGGAGAGCCGGATTGGTCAAAAAACTTTTGTCCCAGCCTGTCAGGAGAGGGAAGGTGGCCACCACCCCTTACGCCACCCAGTGGCTATACATACGGCTGTCTCCTGACTCCTCCTCAGTTTCATTTCTTCCGCCATGCACACTGGATCTGGATCGTCCACTCCTTGTGAACGCAAGCAACCTGTCCTCTCCTTTATAAGCTTTTCACCCAACTGTAAGCACCTCTTCGTGGACATAGTTCCACCACAGGAGCCTTCTACCGTCAGACCAGAACATCGCTCAACCATGCCAGGATTCAAACCCTGCGCCGAGTGCGGCAAGGCTTCCCCCAGGATGATCCCCACAGGAAGCGCCTCAGGTGCCTGGGCAAAGACCATATGGTCTCAGCCTGTTCCCTGTGCTTCTCCTTTAAACCTCAAACCATCAAGGAGAGGGAACAATGGTGCCGTGCCCTAGCCTCTGAGGAGGCTTGGCACTCTTCACCTGAGGCTTCGGGTTCCCACCCGGTGCCAAGACCCAGCTCGGCATCGGAGCGCACGAGGCACTGTACCACCGGTAACCACCGCCGCACAACATCGGTGCCAACTCCGGCACCTCAGTGCCAACCCAGCACCTTGGCCCCTCAGCACCGCTCGAGGTCACCTACGGGCAGCCCGGCACCACCGGTACCTGGATCACCCCGGCGGCACAGCTCAGTGCTGCTGGTGCCCAGATCATCCCAGTGCCACTTATAGCTATCTCCAGCACTGTTGGCTCGGCACAGCATGGCATCGCCAGTGCCAAGTTCACCCCAGCACCGGCTGCAATCACCCTCAGCACCACAGGCTCACTATAGCCTGGTGCCGCAGAAGTGGGAGTCCTCCAGACCAGGCAGTCCCCCTTCCCTGGGCGAGGACTTGCCCCAAGGCCATGAGGAGTCGCTCCTCATACCGTCCACCCCTGAAGTGGTGGAGGCTGCTTGAGCCCTCCTCTTACTCCACACACCACCTGCCCCAATCCCAGCTAGAAGGGGAAAACCGGCCTTTACTTCTAAGGCCTGGATGCAACATGGGCGCCGCTGTCCTTCGCCATCTAGCCTCCAGTCTCCCTCTCCATTTGGGCCCAGTACCGTAGGGCCATCCCCATGGCAACACATCACCTTGCCATCACCAGTACCGCCCCGGGAATCTTGGTCTCCTTCCCCCACTTCCAATTCAGAGGAAGGGCCATCAAGGGGCTCTAAGCAACCCCAGAGCCGCACTTCGGCACCGTCGCCGTTTCGCTTCCACCCACAGGAATGGTCCCCCCGGGAGACTCCTCCTCCCCAACGGCAAGCTCCCGGTACCACTTTGTCCCTGGCACCACGGTCCTATATGGGGAATTTGTCAGCCCATTTTGATTTGTTGCACCGGGCTACAGCCCATCTGAGAATGGAGGTGAAGCCCTCGGGTCCCCCTCTGGATACCCTCTTCAGGCCAGCTTTTATCTCTGCGGAACCCTTGACAGTCCCACTTCACCCGAGCGTCTGGGACCTTGGATGTTCCCGGTGGCAGAACCCAAGCTCCACTGCCTCTGTTTTGGACACAGCGGGCATTAAATATCAGGTCCCTGCATCAGACTTTCCCTCCCTCACCAATCACCCAGTTCTTCCCGTGGGATGTGGCACAGATGGTGTTAGGCCCAGGGGAGCCCCCCCCAGTGACCCGCTTCCATCTTCCAGGGAGGCAAGGCAACTGGATCTTTTGGGCTGTAAGGTCTACTCCTCCTCAGCCTTTCAACTACACGTGGCAAACAATCAAGCCATAACTAGCAGATACTTGCTGGATGTGTGGGAGTCAGTCGTGAACTTCTGGTGCTTGGTCCCACCCGAGGCCAGAGAGGAATATGATGCCTTCATGGAGGAGGATAATATAATCTCCCAAGACCTCTGCCTCTTGGCCTGCGATGCGGTGGCTACAGCTGCCTGCACTATGGCCTCGGCAGTAACTATTCACCAGATGGCCTGGCTCAGAGAGACTAGAGCACCCCCTAATGCACAACAGGTGGTCCTTGACCTGCCTTTTGATGGGGACGCCCTGTTTCCCCCCAGAAACCGTATCTGTTTTGGGCACTGCTTGGGACCCCAGGGGAGAGGCCAAATACTTAGGCCTCCTCCCTCCTGGACCCGCCCCACCCACATAAGCCCCCATCTTCAATTCCCACCCATCTACATCACCATGGGAACACAGCAAAATTTTCTTTGCCACTGTCATCACCCCGCTGCAATGTGCTGAGACCCCTTTCCTCTCCCACCTGCGGCAAAGGGGCCCACCCAATTAGCTGCCCCCCTAGTTCCAAGTTATCCAGGGTGAAATAAGTTGATGCCCTCTCCCTTCCTTGGGAAAGGGGAACGGGGCTCGATTGGGACCGGCCTCTCTCCCTTGCACTAATTCTGGCCATGTCGTCCCTCCCCACCGCCCCCGGTCTTGGGTCGACACGGGCCGCACAAACCAGCTCCTGTTCCCTGCACCCCTAGTATATCGGTACCAGGGACCTACCCCTACATATCCTCAGCAGCTGCTACCTCGGGACTTACAGGAATCTGCCCCTCACACCCCCCCCCCCCCCCCTTTTTCGGTACCCTTCAACCAATAACCCCGGCACGGTTCACATTAGAATGGGTCTTAACAGGGATGAGAAGCACGTCTCATAGTGGCCTTAGCCACTGCTGCAGAGGCTCCACAGCATCCATACACGGTGTTCATCTGGGTGCAGAACCACTACTGTTCACCCAGATGCCCTACATCATGTAAGCCCCATTCTCAATTTCAGGTCGGGGTCGGGAGATACCTTCGCTAGCATACTGTCAACATACCGGGTAGCAAGCTCTATTGGGACCCTGAACACCTCGGCCCAACAAGAACCTCCACTACCCTACCCATCAGGCAGGTCATGCCCACACCATTGCGGCAGACCCTAGCCTCTAACGAAGGCCAAGGCAGAGCGGTCCAACCCCTGCCACCCTTATCCCCTTTTCCTCATGGAAGTTGAGGCTCCATAACAGCCCCTTCCCTAGCGGACAAGCTAAGTCACTAGCAGGACACCTATCCCAGGAGTCCTCATCCTAGATGCACCTGACCCGAAGCGGTGGCCAGCCTCCTTATGCCCCCCCCCCCTTCACTCGGGGAGCAGGGGCCTGGGGTACCGGGCTGGGACCTCCCGGGGCAGGGGCCCTCCAGGGATGGCACCTACGGTGCCTCCCCCTGGGAACAGGAACAGTGGCGGGATACCTTATCTTGGGCCTGCTATATTAGCGTCCACCTTCCAGACCTTACTCCCCTGTCATAGTCGGGTAGAAGGCCACGCTCCAAGCACGGAAGCTCCTTCCTGAGCTGCTTGTACTTCCCGCCTAGCCTCCCTGACCTTAGGATACGTATCCTGGCAGGGTACCATCTCTTGGGCATGCCAACCCACTATATTTGCTTGGGGCCCTACAGTTCAACCATCAGGTCACCTCCATGCAATGTCGGTGACTACCTTACCAGGACCTTTGTTCCCTCACCTCCTTGAGGGACCAGATGATATTCGTTGCTCATACATATGTAGGCAATAAACAGAGGAAAACAGGTCACAGTTCCTGTTTCCAAAACACTCAGAATACAGAGACTTATACCCCCCCCCCAGAGGAAAACCATCCAGTTCTTCGACTTGAAATAACCCTCCACATCGGTTCTCTAAACCTGGGATACCTCTGGGATTCTGTGGTCGCTACTCTCCGAGTAGTTTCACTTCCTAGGTGATTGGAAGATGACTTCTCTGTCTCCTGACAACCATATTTGGGGGGTAGCCCCGCATCAACGTGTCCGCCCCCTGGTGCTCGCATTGACGCAATGTAGTGGTGAAACTATCCCTTGGTTGGTGCCCTAGGCACACGAGACCGTGTCCCTATATGGCGCCTCTACCAGCCCCTTGGCCACCTCAACTGGGTAGCCAAACGATAGCCAGCATCCTTCCCGCCCTCACTTCCCCCTTTTCAACTGCATCCTCATGATGCCAGAATCCCACAGGACTACAGGCCAAGAAGCAGCTCTCTCTCTCTCTCTCTCTCTCTCTCTCTCTCTCTCTCTCTCTCGCTCCCTCTCCACGAGTTCACGCGTTACCAAGACTCCTATAGGTACCAAGCCATCAGCACCACCCAACGCTATTCCGCTGCCATTGGGGTGCTAGTGTCCTGGAGTACCCCCTTCAGCAAGAAACCCTGGTTTTGGTACCCTACTCAGTTCGACGCGTACTCCTCACGTACTAACTCGAGATCCTGTAGCCGGCATGCCCTGTGCCTCCTACCACACCACTTGTGGCTTTGGCCTTCAGTGCACTGGCTTGAAGTGTCTTGCCCAAACCCTTCTCGATCGTTCTTGGGGTCCCCTCTTTCCCTATGCAAATACGTTTTCACTTTTACTCTTTTCAACCAGACTCCACTAGGGCTGGCCGTGGTCACTCCAGGGGATAAAATTCATCCCTCCTGCGGCTACCTGCCTGGCCCACATCCACCAGGCCTCACCGTGACTCTTTGAGTCTCGGCCCACGGGATAATGTTCACCCTTTCCTTTGTCTCTTGTGTGGGCTACAGTCATTATAGCTAACCCGCTTCCGCTGGTCTCCAGCGTCCCCTAACGAGTTCACACTGCAAGACCCAGGGCCAGACACTTATCTTCTGGCCCTTCATACCTTGTGTTATACCACTTAGGTGGAGCACCAAATGCAACCCTCTATGTTTCATGTTGCATTCTTTATCCTTGCTATGGTGACCTTGGTCCATCCTGCCCTCACTCATATGTCTCGGCAGGTTCGGCCCTGCCCCTGACCTGGGTTGGCCCTCAGTTGCTCTTCTGTTGTGCTGCGTCAAGAGCCTAGTTTGTCTCTTGACTCTGGTTAGAGTCTTCTCTTGTGGATCTCTTCCCCTCTGGGGCATTGTTGCTGTGCTGAAGGCGGAAGACCCAACTCCACCTGCCATCCTTTAGCATGGCTAGTAGTCACCTATTACTGAATGCATCCAAGCAGTGCTCGAAGAAGAACGGTGGGTTACTCACTCTTCAAGATGGGCTGCTCGGATCCATTCAGGTCCCTCCCCTCCATCCCCACATAATCAATCAATCAATCAATCAAATCATAGGGCTGGAAGGGACCTCATGAGATCATCAAGTCCAACCCCCTGGGAATTGAACCCAGGACCTTCTGCATGTTAAGCAGAGGTATTAGCACATCTGGAGTTGGTGACTCTGAGGAACTGAGGAGGCGGTGGGAGGTGGCCATATATATAGCCACAGGGTGGCGCGAGGGGTAGTGGCCCCCTGCCATCTTCTGACAAGCTGGGACAAAAGTTTTCCAACCAATTCGGTGCTCCAGCATGGAGACACCTATTACTGAATGGATCCGAGCAGCCCATATCAAAGAAGGATGGTTACTGGTGAGTAACCCACCATTCGGCTGTGAGACAAAACTCAGTGTCATATCCCCGGGCAGGGGAGAAACAGGCTATGTATTTAAAAACTACAGTAAGGGCACTGATCTCAGCATTGCCTGTTGCTGAGCTTCAGAAAAGGGGCAGCAGCTTGTGGGACAGACCCAAATTTAACACAGGATTGTGGTATGTTCTGCTATCTGTGTTAATGAATTTGCACTACACAATTTGTGCCTGGTCTCTGGCCAAATTAGAAGAGTAAAGTATGCTGTACTCTCTACTGGCCTACTTCGGGGAAAAAAACAGCATTCCAAGTTTTTCTCCTCTTTCTGGCAAAAGACAGGGATTCTCTATATCCTAGTGAAGAGGAGAGAACAGAAGTTGCTAAAGCTGAAGAGAGACAGTGAAATGAAAAATAAAGCCAATTCAATTATATCACAAAGGCAAAAACTTAAATACTAAAAATTTTATTAGTGCTTGTGTACTAATGCAAGAAGTCTAAATATTAAGATGGGTGAACCTGAGTGCCACATATTAAATGATGATGTTGAGATAATAAGCATCAAAGAAACTTGGCAGAGTGATAATAATGGGACATAGGACATAATATACTGGTGAGTATATTATACAGCTTAAGACATGCTGGTAAAGCAGTGGCACTGTATGTGCAAAAAAGCATGGTGGCAAATATAATAAAAACTGTAAATGAACGAAACTGTAACTTAGAATCTCTATGGATATAAATTCCATGCTTGAATAATATGAATAATAAAAAGATAGCAATAGAAATATACTGCTGACCACGTGACCAGGATGGTGATGGTGATAATGAAATACAGGAAGATTAGAGATGCTGTAAAATAGAAAATGCAAGAATAATGGTGGATTTCAACTGTCTCCATATTGACTGGGTACATGTCTCCTCAGGATGGGATGCAGAGATAAAATTTCTAGGCACCACTAATGACTGCTTCTTGAAGCAGCTGGAACCACAGGGGAAGAGAGAGTTCTTGATATAGTCCTCAGTTGTGCACAGAATCTGATCCAAAAGGTGACTATAGCTAAACCACTTGGTGACAGTGACCATTATGTAAGTTTAACACCCTTGTGCAGGGGAAATACCAAAGAAGCACACTACTGTGGCATTTAACTTCAAAAAGGGGAACTGTGATATCTGATACATATCCTATTATTTAAATCATCAAGCATGCGGACAAGAGTGTTTCCCTCACCAAAGGCTCTTAAGTCTTAAGCAAAGTAAGGCTGTCATGGAATAAGAGGGAAGATCCTCTCCTTGATCAATAACTGATTAAAAGGTAGAAACAAAGGGTATGAATAAATGATCAGCAAGCACTCTCCAGCCCCCAGATACCACACTGGGAACTTCTGTTCTGCAGGGATCAGGCCCCAGTTCTTGTAGTTGGTTACAAGATAGAGACCAAAGCAGGAAAAACCTCTCACCAGTTAAAGTGTCTCTTTTTTCCTCTTCAAACACCTCTTCCGTCCTCCTCCTCCTTATGGTCAAGTGAATCTCTTTGTTCAGAAAGGGTGGGTGATCTACAGACATTTATCTAGTCTATTGTTTTGCATATTCCTTCAGCTCTGATTGCTTGGTCCTACATGAGCCATGTGAATACCTTCATGGACATGTTTCATACCTGTACACATGTATAATGTTGCAGGAAACTAGCTATCATAACAAAATGTAAAGCATGCCAGGAGCATTAAAAATACCTCACATGGCATTAAATCATACCATTACATTACCAAGGTGAACAGGGAAGATACACAGATCACATTACAGAGGAGTGTGGGGGTGCAGTATGTCACATTGCAAAGTTTGTAGATGGAACGAAATTACTTAAGTTTGTTATGTCCAAAATTGACTGCAGAGTTACAAATGGATCTCAGAAAGCTGTGTGGCTGGCCAACAAAACAACAATCACTGTTGATAAATGCAAAGTAACGCACATTGGAAAACATAGTGCCAAATATACATACAAAATGAAGGGGTCTAAACTAGCTGTTTCCATTCTAAAAAGAGATCTTGGAATCACTGTGGATGGTTCTCTGACAACATCTGCCTGCTGTGCATAGGCAGTCAAAAAAGCTAACCTGATGTTAGGAACCATTAGAAAAGGAATAAAAAATATCATAAAAAGCAAGGGGTCTTGTGGCACTTAAAGACTAACAGATTTATTTATTGCATGAGCTTTCAGGGGAGAAAAATCCCACTTTGTCAGAAGATTTGAAGAGGGGGAACTTATAGAATTGGATGAGAATAAATGCAGGGGAGTGTAAGACATGGGATCATGTCATACTACAACAGCAAATCAGAGCATTTATAAGGATTCAAACACTAGGGAACAGCACGCAGAGGGAGGGTGAAGTCAAATTACCTGTTACAGTGTGAAAAGAATCCATAGTCACGATTCAGCCCTGCTTTCACACAATCTAATTTACATATTATTTGAATTTTGGCTGTTTCTCTTTGAAGTCTGGAAGTCATATTTGGGGATGGGAAGGAATTTTCGCCCAAGGCAGATTGGGGTGGGCCCTGTGGTTTTTTTTTGCCTTCCTCTGTAGCATTGGGTATAGCTCGCTTGCTGGTTGATTCTCTGTATTAAAGTCTTTAAATCATGATTTGAGGACTTTAATAGCTCAGTTATGGGTTTCCGGTTCATTGTACAAGATGGCTGGTGAGGTTTTATGGCCTGCACTGTGCAAGAGGTCAGACTAGATGATCATATTGGTCCCTTCTGACCTTAGAGTCTATGAGTCTATGTCCCATTGCTTTTCTTGAGGACCATCATTAACAACTCATCAGTGGAGTGATTAGGAAGATGGAAGTGCTCAACAACTGTGGGTTTTGGGTTATGATTTCTGATGTCAGTTTTGTGTGCATTTATTCTTCTGCATAAGGACTGTCCTGTTTGTCCAATGTATAAGGCATGGGGGCATTTCCAGCACATGATGGCATAAATCACATTAGTGAAAGAGCAGGTGAAGGACCCTTTGATGGAGCAGCTGGCTTGATTAGGTCCTGTGATGGTGTCTTTAGTGCAGATATGTGGACAAAGTTGACAGTGTGGTTTGTTGCAGGGATATGTGCCTGCTTTAATGTTCCTGTTGTTAGGTCTGTAGTTGCTGGTGAGCATCTGTTTAAGGTTTGGGGGTTGTCTGTTGGTGAGGCGAGGTCTGTCTCCCAAGGCTAGAGAGAGTGAGGGGGCATCTTTTAAAATAGGCTGGAGCTCCTTAATGATCTGTTGTAGAGGTCTGACTTGGAGGGTTGTATGTAGTGACCAGTGGCATTCTATTGTGGTTTTTTTGGGGCCTTTCCTGTAGTGGTTGACTGTGGGATACCCGTCTAGCTCTGTCATTCTGTTTCTTTACTTCTCCAGGTGGGTACTGTTGTTTTAAGAAAGCTTGATAGAGATCCTGAAGATGTTTGTCTCTGTCTGACGGATCAGAGCAAATGGGGTTATATCTTAGGGCTTGGCTGTAGACGATGGATTGTGTGGTGTGTTTAGGATGGAAGCTCAAGGGATGTAGATAACTATACCCATCAGTAGGTTTTCAGCATAAAGTGGTGTTGATGTGTCCTTCCCTAACTTGTACTGTAGTGTCCAAAAAGTGGATCTCCTGTTTGGAGTGTTCCAGGCTCAATTTGATTGTGGAGTGGAAATTGTTGAAATCTCTGTGGAAATCTTCAAAAGCATCCCTGCCATGAGTCCAGATGATGAAGATGTCATCAATGTAGCGTAAGTAGAGAAGAGGTGCTTTGGGATGAGACTTGAGGAAACATTGTTCTAAGTCACCTATAAAAATGTTGGCATATTATGGGGGTCTAGAAGATTTCCACAGAGACTGAATCCTTACAAGTGCTCTGATTTGCTGTTGCAGTATGCCGTGATCCCATGTCTTACACTCCCCTGCATTTATTCTCATCCAATTCTGTAAATTCCCCCTCTTCAAAGCATCTGACAAAGTGGGATTTCCTCCCATAAAGGCTCATGCAATAAATAAATGTTAGTCTTTAAGTGCCACAAGACTCCTTGCTTTTTTTGCTTTACTGGACTAACACAGCTGCGCCTTTAGAAAATATCATGATGCTACTATATTAATCCATGATACACCCACAGCTTAAACCCTGAATGTTGTTCTGGTCACCCCATCTCAAATATAGATCATAGAATCATAGGGTTGGAAGGGACCTCATAGGTCATCTAGTCCAACCCCCTGCCAGAGGCAGGACCACTCCCATTAGATCATCCCAGTCAGGGTTTTGTCCAGCCGGGCCTTAAACACCTCCAAAGATGGAGATTTCACCACCTCCCTCGGCAGCTCATTCCAAGGCTTCACCACTCTCCTAGTAAAAAAGTTTTTTCTAATATCCAGCCTCGACCTCCCTAACCGCAACTTGAGACCATTGCTCCTCGTTCTGTCCTCTGTTATTACCGAGAACAGTCGAGCTCCATCTTCCTTGGAGCATCCCTTCAAGTAGCTGAAGGTTGCTATCAAATCCCCCCTCAATCTTCTCTTCTGCAGACTAAATAAGCCTAATGCTTTCAGTCTTTCCTCATAGGGCTTGTGCTCCAGCCCTTTAATCATTTTGGTTGCCCTCCTCTGAACTCTCTCTAGCAATTAGATATTAGCATTGGAAAAAATATAAAGAATGGCAACAAAAATTATTAGGAATATTGAACAGCTTTATATGAGGAAAGATTTAAGAAGATTAGGACTGTTAAATTTAGAAATTAGACCAGTAATTGTCATTATGATAGATGTCTATTTAAAATTTTGAACATTGTGGAGAAAGTGCATATGGAAGTATTATCTACCCTTTCACAATAACACAAGAATCAGGGGTCACCCCATCACATTTTTTTTTTGGCAGCAGGCTTAAAACAAACTTAAGGCAGTATTTCATACAATGTACAGTCAACTTTTGGTACTTGTTGCCAGGAGATGTTGTGAAAGCGAAG
Source organism: Podocnemis expansa (assembly GCA_007922195.1). Lineage (NCBI taxonomy): Eukaryota > Metazoa > Chordata > Testudines > Podocnemididae > Podocnemis > Podocnemis expansa. The sequence goes on from ML682021.1 coordinate 23,899,777, forward strand.
CACATAACTGGATTCAGAAAAGAGTTAGGTAAATGAATGGAGGATATGTCCGCACCATCCTTTGGTGGCTATTACAAAAGATGATCAGGGAAACAACTTCATGATCTGGGTGTTGCTGAGCCTCTGACTGCTAGAAGCTGGGACTGGATGACACAGGATGGATTGTTTGGTAACTGTCCTATTCTGTTCCCTCCCTCTGAAGCATCTGGCCCCAGCCACTGTAGAAGCCCGGATGCTTGCTTTGATAGACCATTGGTCTGATCCAGTATGGATATTCTTACATTCTTCATAAGTTGCCTCCAGCATAATTCTGCTATTGCCCAGTTTTCATGTCCACTGTGATTTTCCTCATTACCATACACATTTCATAATTTCTACCACCACATTTAATTCCCAGAACAGCCCTAGCATGAGGAAGCATTATTATCCCATCAGTCTTGTGTATTCTATTCACACAGATTGTTCTCTTAACTTGAATGGGTGTTTCAGAAATAGACATCATTATGGTCACTCAGATGTTCCTTTTGCAATGTTCCTGAGAGTACCATGCAGAATGCAATGCCAACATGCCATAGAAATTGCATACAACCCAGTGGCAGACCAAATGGTTTTCTGTGGGAAGTGTTTTTATAAAACTTTGGATATTAATCTGTTATATCTATGTCTATAAACTCATAATATAACATTTTCAGTTATTTGACCTGCTTACGTTGACAGAATTTTTAAAGCCAAATAATGTAACACATCTCACTTTGATCATAATTGTGACAATCTGCAGAATATTTCTTAAATCTTCCACATCTTTTCACTATGTACTATACATCTTGTATTCTTCAGCATTGGGAAATTTCCACTTTTCTCTAGTCAAAATTCTGGGGCAATAATTTCCATATTTTGAAGGGTATGAACAATATGATTGGCCCTGGTGGGCCAAATCAGGCCAGTTTTCCCAAAACCCATCCTTTGGCTTTAGATCTGAACTTAACAGTCTAGATGCATCTCAGACTCTTTTTTTGTCCAGGAATATTTGCACCTCAACAGCAAATGGCATGTCGCCTTCTAAATTTCTCCTTCTCCTACCCACAGATTACATTCTGCACCATTTTCCTACAATTTCCATAGAATTGCATTTGCTACCATAATTTTTACAAACTTTGAACAATGACAGTTTATTATATCAAACAATAGATTGTTTCATTGTTGTAGGAACAGTGCTGGCAAGGAACCCGTGTAAGAGAAAAACAAAACATTCAGGATAATTTATTCCTGAGCAGTGGCTAGTAGGAAGAAAAAAAACCCCAAAAAACTAGTCAGCTTGACTCTGGTGGAGCTCTGCTCACTAAGAACTGTGGAATAGACACATGTGGTCAGGAGGCAGTACAGAGACACAGGATTACCTTGGACTTCAAGTGAAATCACAGGACTTGGAGATTGAACCCCTGCTTATTCTTCTACGGGGCAAACCCCATTAATTATTTCTCCTCCCTGAAGAAGTGGTTGCTATGTCACCATTAATTATTTCTACTGGTTTTGCCAGCAACAAGAACATTTTAGCTTCATTGTGCTGATCACCATTCTGCAACATGTGCTGTGGCAGCTGAAAGACTAGCTCCCCTTCAGGCACTAAGCTCTAGTCTATAGTTGGGTTCTTTTCAGTGGCAGTCAACTGCCAGTTACGCAAGGAATGTCAAATTCCTTGTGTAACTGATGGCGACTTTCTTAGCTGCGGGTACGCATCAGAGAAAAGCTGACTGCAAATCCCTTGTGGTCGGCTTTACCCTATGCCCCTTGGCCCCCAGGACTTCCAGAGCCAACTTTTGGGAGCAGCACAGCAAGTTCAAACTCACTGTGAACCGTTCCTGGAAAGTCGAGCTGACGGCAGCGATTTTGCCGCCGTCAGTGAAGGCATTCCCTAATTCTAGTGGTGGCATAGGTCATAGGAAGATAGGAAAGCTCAGTTCTTTGGTTCAGTGCAGTTCACTTCAGTTCCTCTTCTGAGGACAAGAACATAGGCCAGCCAGGTCCTCAGGTTTTCATTCTAGCCCAAAGTCCCATTCAGAATGATTTGGTGGAGTTCTGTCTGATCAAGGCCTTGAAATCCTCGGCCCAGGAGGATTATACAGCTGCTAATTGCTGCACTTTCCTGGCTCAGCCATTATAAATTGTAGCACTTGCTTCCCTGCTTGAAAATAGTCCCACTTTGTTCTCCACATACAGGGGACATGCTCTACTGTGACAAGTTCACCAACAAACTGTGCACAGCTTCCTACAGGTTTTTATTTTTGCCCTTTGTTGCGCTGTCTGAAGTGCTCACAACTGTGAGTACCTTCCGCAAAGCAGATTGCCAAAAACAGGCAAACACCCCAAACTGATGGTATGCTCTAGAATTGGATTTCACCAGCCCAATAACAAAAGTAAACTCCTGAATTTCTATATCAGTTTTAGAGTGGAGTTGCAGGCAATCACCTTGGGCTCCCACACCTTCTTGCCACTCAGGCAAGCTGGACTAGTCCTTTATTCCAAAAAGATTACAAAATATTTGGGTTGCTCTCAGTCTCCAGAGACCAGTAACTTATCCCGGATCAATTGTCCCTTAGATCTTGCACCACAGACAATGGTGGTAGCCACTCCTATAGTAAACTAATTAAGGATTTATTAACTAGGGAAAATAAATTTGAATGTGTGTATAGATAGATAGATAGATAGATAGATAGATAGATAGATAGACAAAAATGAGTTCAGTCTATGGTTCCAAAAGGTGACAGGCATAGTAATCTGTCAGTACTGGATGCCTTTTCAGGGCTTAACATGCAGGATCTCTGTGTTTTTGTTTCTTAACGCCAGCCCTTGTAAGCGTCCAAACAGCAAAGAGATGCAAAAGCTTCTTATTAACTCTTTCCTTTTTCTGGCATTGAGATTGATGGTATGAGGCCTGCTTTACGTACTTCTCCATGGGTGGATGGGGCAATTAATAAAGCTTTTTTCTTATGACAATCCACTTAATTTTGATAGTCTTCCTGGATGGGTGGAGGAAGCCAGTCTTTCTGCCTGAGTTCACAAGTTCAGAGCAGGCATTTTTACAATTCTAAAACACGTATGTATTTTACCCTGTAACATGGAATACACACATTACAAGTAAGATTAATGCATGCAGTAAAGTACAAGCATTTCATAGGATCTGACCATTAAACACATTCTTACAAGTCTTACACCTAGATTGAAAATATTAACATACAGGTGAACTGATGTGGTTTCTAGCTATGAATTTGTCAGTGCTTAGCTGATGCTCAACAGATTTGGCAAGAGCTGGCACCTGGTTAATCAGGGTCACCGCTTTAATATCAGAAAGCAGTGACAAAAATGAACGGGGATGCTTAAAAGCAGAGCAGAGTATCAAACTTACCTCTAGAAAGGCCTTCAGCTCCTCTAATATCTGTGACTTTTAGTTATGTCTAAGTGTGTTGGAGGGGAGTGGTTTGGCTAACGAGAAAGGAAGAGTTAGCAGGACCTTCTGCTACCAATATTTTAAATGCCAAGGGCTAAAACCGGGGGGTTTTTTTCTTCCAACACTTAAGAAATCTTTTATGTAAACAGCAGTCAACATTAATTAGAGCACTGTCTGTTATTTTTCCCTGTAAGATGCAGTGAGCAAACTGAGATGTAAACCAAATAAATAACTGCCATCCCTAAAACCTGGGTCACCTTTCAAGTGTCCTCAGTGTCAGATTTTCTGGTTTGGCTCCAGGGTCAACAGCCAGTGGGGAATAATTGGACTCAGCTGCAAATTATGGTAATTGCTGCTTTTAAGAGAAATTATTGTTTCTCTTCATAGTATTTCGCTGTGCCTTGTTCTAATATGATATGACTAGCAGGGGAACTGATTAATCAGGCAAAGCAGCCAAGTGTTGCCACAGGCTTGTTTGTTATGCTGTACATGTGTGCATATTGTAAATGCAAATAAACCCATCTTTATTTTATTCATAGTTCTAATGGAAAGTCTGTGTCATGGTCTGAACCAGGTGGAAGACATGTTCCCAAGGGACAACACATGTGGCACAGACTCTCAGTGCATGTAACGAGCAAGGAGATGGGATGCAATCAGACAGCGGTAATCAAGCCCCTCGCTAAAAGCTACCATGGCCAAGGCAAGAGCCTGACTTTTTCAGACATCAGCAGTAAGACTCTATACAATGTGGTGGAGGAAGAAGAGAGTGAGCCAGTGCGCTTCAGCCAGTCCAGCAGCCCTCCCATGGTGGTACACAGGCGGCTGACAACAACACCCCCGCTTCAGACCACGGCAGAAGAGACCCACCTGTTCTTACCAGAACAACCCCCCAAGAATCTGGTGCTGCAGCAGAGATCAATTATGGAGCAGCTGCAAGGCGTGGTCAACAAGTTTGCCACTGGCATTCCTGACTTCAACTCTGTGATCCCAGTGCCCAATACAGGGAATGGAGTGAGGCCTCTCTACCAGCCTCCGACGCAGCAACAGCAGGTGCTTCCTCTCCAGATGGCCACTTTCAGTGAAGAGCCAGTTTCACCACCAGCTGATGAGATGGAAAGTGAAAAGTTTAAACTCATCCAGGGATATGTGTATGAGAGGCCAGAGACCACAGAGGAGGAGGAGGAAGAGGATGAAGAAGAGGAGCGGGCAACTAGCAAACTGACTCTGGAAGACTCACCAGCGCTGACACCCCCTTCTCCTTTCAGAGATTCAGTGGCTTCCGGCAGCTCTGTGCCCAGCTCCCCAGTGTCAGAGTCAGTGCTCTGCACCCCCCCAAATGTGACCTATGCTTCTGTCATCCTGAGGGATTATAAACAAAGCTCATCCACCCTGTAGAATGAGGATTACATCAAGGCGTGAACAAGGAGGACTTGGCTGCTCTCAACTGGAAGTTGCTGGGTGAGGATGAGCACTGAGATGTGTGGGTGGGAGAGCATGAGAAAGCAGAATGTGATGTTACATAGGATGGGATAAAAACTGTATCCTGCACTAAAAGTGATCTATTTGAGGTCTCAATTCTTTAGCTGTTAAAAAATAATAGTAAAAGTATTCTACTTTGAGAAGACAATTGGAAGTTCTGACAAAGCACAACCCCAAGAAACAACTTCTATAGCAAAAAATGAGTAACATGAAAATCACACACATTCATACTCTCCCTTGGTGATGCTTGAAAATGACTCTGGAAAATGCAACTATGGATAAGTCATTAGCACATCCCTTGGCCGTAATTCTTCATCTGGTGCAGAAGCAGCAGACTCAAGAGCTGGAAGGGCACTGTGTGGCAGGAACGAGGGAAGAGAAGAGATCGCTGTGTGAGAGTTTATATATCTATACATTTCTTCTGGTTTGTTGTAGTATGTCTCTGTCAGGGAAGAGCAAAGACAGCAGGCTGCCATGTGATTTTGAAAGTGTTTTGTCAGAACAATCAGCTCCTCACATTAGATCTTATTTTCCTTGTGCTGATTTTGAAAAGGGGCCAGAATAATGCATCATTTTTTTGTGATGAAGATTCAAGAGGGCTAGTTAAAGGAGCTCTTGTTGTAGTACTTGTAATATACTGAGTACTTAGAAGAATTGCCCTTTTGTATAAGATTGCAAGCCATGTGGCTAAACTGTTACACTACATTTACTGTAGCAAAATACTTACCAACTAACCTTTCATAATACAGTATATTTGCCATGTGACTCCATTGTTTTTTGTGTTATAGGAACAAATGCATCAGAAATACTTGTATACTTATCGCAACAATGCAATTCTTTATCCTGGGTCATAAAATCCATTGTAGAAACAAGAGGATGAGCGTATGGTTGTGTCTGCGTTTAATGTGTGTGCACAGTATGTGTGAAATGTAATGTCTAATAATGGCCACTGGAAGATTGTCTAACAAATGTACCTGGATATTTTTATGTTCCAATCATGTTTTATAGCATTGTTACAAATATACAATAGATCTTTGAAGGTTTGTATGCTGTGCTAACACATTTTTCATATACAAGCTAAGACAGTTGTTACCCTTATAATAGATGCTTTATTTTGCAGATATTTTATGGTGTGGAAATATGCTATTGATAATTAGTGCTTTGAGAACTTGTTACTTTAAGTGTTTGCAACAAGTGTGGTTAACCAAAACAAAAAGTGTGTTTTAGAAATCTTGCACATGCCAGTATTAAAACTATAAAGGCAAGACTGGAAGAAGTATTTAGACCGTTTCTAGTTATTTCAAATAGTTGAAAATAAAATCAAGTTCAGGCAAGAACTTTTCATCAGTGCTAATGTGTATGCAAAGATCCAGATCTTTTCAGAGTTGTCTATTTACCTCTCAGCTTCTTCAACTTATATTTCTTCTTCCTGATGTTTGTATTTTCCTTACATTTCCATTTTTGATTTGGTCTCTCTTTCTGAACTTCTCATTTTTAATGGTCATTTCTATGTGTTTATATTTCTGTCCTTCACATCCTCTGCTCCATTTTTCACATTTGCCAGAGGTGAGCCTAAAACAAAAACCCAGCCCAAACATTCTTAAATATTCTGGTGTTCAAAATGCAGATCCAAATGTTGTGGCTTGAGATCATCATTTCAATGGACTCCAGGATTTATGTGGTTTGATTTGGTTGGTTGGTTTGTTTTGTTTTTACATATGTGATATTGTATCATCTAGGCCACTCATATGGAGCCTTGACTGTTGTAAACTGTCCTAGCTCAATTGACTTCAGCTGAAGATTTTTCCATCATTTCTACATTTTTATTTTCTCTTTATATTTGTGAAGTGTTCTTTTTGTGCCAATGGAATTACCTGACTGCTTTTTGTCATAAGGCTTACATGTTTTCTGCCAAAGTTCTTCTGAACTCCTCATATTTATAGTTGATGTTTCCCTTTTATTTCATTTTTATTCTAAAAAACACCAGCTGCCAATAATTAATTCTTCTTTTAAAATACAAGGTTTTTTTTATCTAATTCTCTAGAAGCAGCATTAAAAAAAATTAGGCTGGTGCCCCAAATCAGTTCCAATATTTAATCTTTACTCTTTTCTTTACTCCTTTCAGTATACCTTGTTGCCAATTGTTTTTATCATCTTGATATGAAAAGCAAGCATGACTTTGTCCAAAGAAATTGTTACATCTTAGTTAAAAGATGTCTCTGGGCATCAAATGATGCCTTTGGGTTTATTGGTTTGTTTTTGTTGGCTCACAGTTGTTTTATTTCATTTTGGTTTGGTTTGGTTTGGTTTGGTTTTTTTGTTACTATAGACAGATTAAAGAAATAAGGTGGGAAAAATCAGAATATTTGTCTCTTGATTTCCATACTAGCAAAGAATTATAATTTCTCGTACCTATGATGAATATGATTTTTGTGCTGCTATCAATAGCATATATTATCTATAGTACAGGGCTAGTACTTTGAAGATATGAATTTGATATGACAAAGAGATTGATAGATTCATAGATATGTATGCGATGGCAAGTTTTTGGGGGGGGTTTTGATGTAGCTGATTTGAACACATTAAGCACTGACTTTACTACTGTTTAATCATAATATCATGTAAGAGTTCTCTTGAAATCCAGTATAGTAGCTCTTAGTTTGTAATTGTTAAAACTGTGAACATACACAGACATAAAGTGTATCTAAAGGGCAAGAACTCACCTTCGTGTATGTGACTGTATAAGCTATTAAACTTCCTGTAAAAGTTCTTTCTTTTGGCCTGTCAAATGCTTGATTAAAATTGCCTTTTTGTCAAAATGATCTTGATGATGCTGTATAATAAATATTTTCTATTTATTATTTTTAAAGAGTCTGAATTTTTGTTTCATCAGACAAATGGAAGTTTTTAAATGTACACATACATAAAAAAACACTCAGGTCTTTACATCTGTGTATTATGGTACCAAGTTTTTGTGTGAGAGTGTAGAATGCCTTTAATGCATGCAAGTATTGATTAACCTATGTTTAAAAAAGAAAACTATTCCACTTACTGGTGAAGACAAGGCGCACTCAGTCTTGGGCTGTAAATTGTGGAGAATATTTAAATGGGAATGGGTGGGCATCTCTGCAGGGGCTCAGACCAGAAAATTGTTAATGTGGGTCTTCACTGCTCTCAGGATCTTATGCATGCCAGTTCCATGGCCCCTAGTCAATCTGTTTAGACTAAAGACCTGTCACAAAAGACATAAAAAAATGTCTACACTGTTTTAAGCTATGGACAAACCCATATCACGTGCTCTCCTGTATTGCTTAATGTTAAGGTCAGTGAACTGAGACTCAGAAGTCCTGGCTCCTATTCTTGGCCCTGCCAGTGTCTCCAGTAGCTCTTTAGCATTGATTTGTGATCGATTTGTTTGTGCTCTAAGAATCAATATGGTTATCCATAAATGGGAACATAATAAAATAAGCGTGAATCATGGACCTTTTGGTTTGCAGGCCATTTCAAAAAATTGGGGAGGAAAAACTGTTTCAAGACAAACTGGAAATGAATTTTTCCTAAATTTCTGGCAAATCAGAACATTTAAAAAAATAATTTGAAATCAAAGAAAATGTTTTGCTTTTTAGCATTTAACATTTCTGAATTTTTTTAAAAATGATTTTGAAGTAAATTTCAAAGCAAAAAGTCATCTTGCACCAAACCATTTAAATGTTTCATTTAAAAAAATCTTTTGACTTTTTCAGAATTTTGTTATGGTCTGTGGCCTTGTTCTGCACAAACAATTAAGTGAAATCAACATGAATTTGGGGAACATTTTGATGCAGTCAAACTAGATTTTTTGTGGAAAAAAAAGTTTTAAGTAAAAGTTTTAACCCAACTCAAATAAAAAGCAACTCTCAAAAAGCATTTGAGATCCTGAGGGCAAAGTAAATTACAAGCATATGTCCACAAAGCAGTTGTGAGATGTGATTCCCAGCACAAGGAAACATACACCTCCTGGATTTCATTGAGCTAGTGTACTAAAAACAGCAATGTGGCCACAGCAACATGGGTTGCAGTTTGGCCAACATGCTGGAGTACATATCAGAGGTCAGATGGGATCATACTTGGGAGATTAGTGTGAGTCACCACCTGTCCTGCTGCAGCCACACTGCTATTTTTATTGAGTAGAGCTAGCAAGTGTGTCTATTTGAGCTGGGAATTACACATCCCAGCTGTTGTGTTGACATCCCTGAAGGCGAAAATTAGGGTTTGAAGGGATTTACAGAGGTCATCTAGACCAACTTCCTGCTCAAAGCAAGACCAACCCCAACTAAACCATCCCAGCCAGGGCTTTGTCAACCCACCCCTTAAAAACGTCTAAGAATAGAGATTTTACCAGCTCCCTATGTAAGTTTTCCTAATAGCCAGCCTAGACCTCTCCCACTACAACTTGAGACCAATGTTCCTTGTTCTTTCATCTACTAATACTGAGAACAGCCTAGGTCATCCTCCCTCAAACACCCTTTCAGATAGTTAAATGCTGCTTCAAATCCTCTCCTCATTCTTCTCATCTGTAGACTAAACAAACCTAGTTCCTTCAGACTCATCTCATAAGTCATATGTTCCAACCCCCAAATCATTTTTCTTGTTCCTAATTTGTCCCACATCCTTTCTACAGTGGGGAGCCCCAAAAACTGTACACAGTGCTTCAAATGTGGCCTCAACCGAGCCAAATAGAGGGAAAGTTGCAAAGAAACAGCCATGTTAGTCTAGTTCAGCAAAATAAACAAGGAGTCCTGGTGGCACTTTTAAAGCATAACACGTTTATTTATTGCATGAGCTTTCATGGGGGAAAATCCCACATCCTCAGATGCTTGTAGATGGGGAACTCACAGAATGGGAGCAAAACAAGTGCAGGGGAGTGTAAGTCATAGGATCAGGTCAAATTGTCACAGCAAGTCAAAGCAGTTGTTATGATTCAAACAGTGCAGTACAGCAATTGGCAGGGATCAGGGGGAAGGAAAGCAAAATTACCTGTTATAATGAGAAAAGAGCCCATAGTCTTTTTTCAGCCCTGAGTTCACTGTGTCAAATCTACATATGAATTCCAGCTCTGCAGAGGGGAATTATAATCCCTTTGATCGTTTTCTCAAGACTCTTGGGCATATGTTTTCAATGACTTTCTATTTGGGGCCTGATCCTGAAACCACTTACTGTACTGAGGATTGCTTAGTGCTGTGAGTGGTTCCATTGGTTTTCAAGGAGATACTTAGTAATTACCACTAAGCTCAGTAGTGAGTATTTGCAGGCTCAGCTGTTAATTTTTAATGAAGCTTATTACTTTTTTAATCAAATTGGGAGTCAGTGGCTCAAGGAAAGACATTGCTGTTAAAACAGGCTTAATCCCACAAACACAATCAGGCATGATGAAGTGATGGGCTTCCTTGTATAACTACAGGTGACATGCATATAGCGCCTTGCAAAATATTGCTACCATAACTTAATATTTAAGACTCACATTAAAGAAGTGTTTGTAGGTCCAGGCCCAACCTTGCAAACACTTCTACAATATGGGTAATTTCACTGAATACAATGCCAGTTGGACTACTCACATCTATAATGTTCCTCACCCGTCATATGGGCTTAAACAGTAGACATAAAAAAAGAAAGCAACCCACAGCATTACATGACTGCTAGACAACAGATTTATTATTAGAACACATTTCCTCTAAAGCAGAGATGGCCAATAATGACTGACAAAGAATGAGACTAAAAAGCCCTTTTTTGTCACAGCACCCTGAAAAGGTGCTACTGGACTAGTCATTGTTAAGCATTGTTTTTCTCTTTTTGTCTTTAAAAACATCATAGAAGAAGGAGACCCAAAAACACTAGCAAACTTGATATTCTCTCACTCTAAGTTTAAAAATATGAAAGAGAAAGAAAAGGACCAGAGACTAGCTTCTCCTCCCACAAACCCCAAGCCACTCTGTGAGATACAGGGTCAAGCGAGGGGCTTCAATGAGCTGTGGAAGTGACAAAGGAGTGTTGTAAACCAAATATAAATGGAACTGTACTTCACCCTACCCATAGGCTCCAATACACTGGAGCCAGCTCCATTGCGCTTGTGCTATGGCGATGCTGGGCTGCAGAGCAAACCAGGTAAGGTTCCCATAAGTGAGATCATCTTTGCTGCCACCTTCTGGAAGGTATGTGGTCAGTGTTGCATATCAAGAGGCACAATGCAGAATTTATTGCAGGATATTCAAGGACATGAATAGGTTTGGTTCTAGTGTTTTGTTCCTGGACCTAGTTTTACCCCACTATATGTGTGCTAAAATATTTTGGACCTGCTTTTCCTCTAATACTCACTGATTTAAACCACGTGTATATAAGAGCAGATTCAGGATTTTAATTTCCCTGGCTTTATAAAGGCACAAATATTTCTATTTTACAAAGGAACATTTTCTAGAAGAAAACTTCCTTTAAAGTGAATTGTGATACATATCATGTTTATGTGAAGATATGCTTTCTCAGAAATAGTCTTTGGTTGGCAGGATTTCAGACCTCTGTTTATATTTTAGTTTTAAAAATACTGTCAAGGAGAAAGTCAGGGGTCTGATTTTCCTTTCACCTATGTATGTTTAGATCAAGAATAATGTTATTGCTGTCAGTGGAGCAACACCAGTGCAAAAGTGATGTAAGACAAGAGTCAGAGCCTCATATGTTTAAATTAACAATCCTTGTCTGGTTATATGATTTCCTACATCTTAGACTATTGCCTAAAATGAACACATTTTAAGCTATAAAACAACCATTGTGCTACTTATGTTGTTCATTTTATGTTTTGCATTTCACTCAGATGGGATGGTGAAATGAGACTAGTTGGTTTTAGATTCCGGTATGCATGTTGTTGGGTTTTGGCTTGTAGCACTGAGGAAGAATATTACAGCCTAAGTGACTTAAAATCATGTACATATTTCTGTTCATGTTGTTTATTAACTTTTTACATAAAAGCACAACAAAATACACATTTACAGAAAGAGCAGATTGGGCACAGTATATACAAACAAACTTCATTAAATATGAGCAAACAACAGTTGGCAGAAATGCTAAAGGGAAACATGTAGAAGGACAGATTTGTAGACTGTTAAGTCTGCATTATGCATCTCTGGAGGTCTGAAGACAACCTTATCCTGACTTAGCTGGACAGTGGAGGATTCCCCTTATGCAGGGGAATCTTCCAGTGGTGTAAAACCAGGGCAGTAGTTCTTACAGCATCCCATCTTGGCCCAAGCATAGGGAACACGGATGGGGAAAGGGGCATTGCTACTCATCTGCTACCACATGTCTCTTTAGTCTAACAAAGCAAGTTGCAACAAAATCCAATAACTGGAAGTTGAAGTCAGGATGATTTAAACTGGGAATGATAGGCATATGTAACAGTGAAGATAATTAACCACTGCAACTGATGACAAAGGATTCAAGTAAATTTGCCGTCACCTGGGATCTTTAAATCAAGACTAGAGTCTTGCTAAAAGATTTACTCTAGGTCAATCTCAAATTATGAGGCTCAATGCAGAATTCACTGGATGAAATTCTATGGACCGTGCTGTAGGATGTAGCCTGATCTATAGATTGTGTATTAATTATATTGCTACTTAAGAATTCTCAGTAATCACTCTGAGGTTTGACAGGTTCTTGTCCCAAAAGCAATGCCAGTATCATTAAAATTACTGTTCAGTTTGGAGCCCCAATGTACATAGTTACCACAACCACACTTTACGGACCCTTCTGTATGTGCAATAGTTTATTAATACATTTAGCAAAGTCACAAATGCTCTAACCCAGTAAGGTATATAGATCTAATACACAATGCATTTCTGAACATCCATATATTCACAGTATCTCTTGTAGAACAACCTCATATGTTAGTCATTATTTTCTCCATCATCATCACTGTCTTCCTCATTACCATTGGCCATCATCCTAGAACCTCCCAAGGCTTACATTTCTCTGTCCTCTGCCCACAAATGGGATACAATTTTTAAATTTGTTTTGCTGAAACCACTATGTATATTCAGTAAGGGTGTCTCCCTTCTTTATTTGTATTTCCTCACCCTACTAATGTTGGGGTGTCCTTCTTCTATAGGTTTGTATACTAATAACCTCAGATCATTTTCATATACATCAATTATTTGCCATAGCACTCTTGTGGTCACACACCTGTGGATGTTCTATCCCAAAGATGTTCATGTTCGTATAGTTGGCTGGTGTTGTCATGGACAAAATTCCACTTTAAATGCTCTATTCCCAGTTTCCCAAAATGTAGGGGTAACAGTTAGTCCATTTAGCTATACCAAAGTTCATAGGCCTCATGTCTTATGCTAGCTGCTGAAGCCAATGTCTTGCAGGATACAGGCCTGTATGTTCTTTTGTTACTGCTAAATAAAATAAATACTAAGACTAGCTCTGTGGGCTATAAATAGGTCATTTTAGATTATCATAATATTTTCTACCAACCTTGGTCTGCCAAAAGGAACCCTGTAGACCCCAGGCAGCTTGCATAAAATAAAACATTCTGATTTTGTGGAGAAGTAAACTGGTGCCATTCATCCCCATGACACATGGAACAGAAAAATGTCTTGATGCCACTTTTGACCCTGTCTCCAACCTTGTACCAAGGGCATCTTAGCTACTTCAGAGGATCTGCTTCTCCATTGCTTTTGCTGTGCATGCTCATTTACAACTGTGCATAGTAGCTAATGGCATTCTGACCTGGAACTAGTTTGCAGCTATTTTGCACAGAAGTTATAGATGTAACATCATGGACGGCAAAGAGCTATCAGGCCCATGGAGTTGAAATTTGGCCAAAGTATTTATCATTATTTAGGGAAGAAGAGAAAAAGATTTGATAAAAGCTGTTGTAACAAAGTTTAAATGTTGTCTTTTAAAGTAGTTCTGAAATGGAGCGGTAGGTGAGGGGAAGGAAGCCTGCTGGTTTTGGGTTGTTTTGTGGGGATTTTTTCAAATAAATTAATCAATAAGGAGATACTTGGCAAGCATGAGTCTATCAAACCACAAGAAAGAGGAAGCAAACCTGTGGTAAACAGGAAGGACAAGACTTATCCGTAATGAGTTCTCTAAAATAAAAACAACAATAACAAGCCAGTTGGAGTACCATGTGGACAATGCTGTTGCATGGCCTACAGCTGGCACAAAGCTAATGGCTCGATAAGCCCTTCTAACATCAGAATAGACATGTTAGCAGAAAGATGAGAGGATAAATGGAGGAAAAAAGACTGGTATTTCCAGTACTCTGCCTAATCCCATCCCCCTCAAAATCTGATCCAAACAGCTTTTGCTCCATATTGTTGCAATAAGACTAATAGCTTCCACTTTTAAATAAGGCCAAAAAAAGTACCTGGGGTGGGGGCAGCAGTAACTGTTTTGGCCCATTGAAGAAGTCTTTCACAAACCTTTGTTTAAAAAACAATGAGAGTCCTGTGGCACCTTAAAGACTAACAAATTTCTTTGGGCACAAGCTTTCATGGGCTCCAAGCCATTTCCTCAGCCATATTTTGTTAGTCTGCATCAACAACCTAGAAATACAGAAAAATTGTGATGGCCTGTGCCACTTTGCTATGCAGAAACATCTAGGAGGTGGTTCAGATGACACTGATACCAAAGCAGCTTGATAAAACAGTGATTATGGGTATTGTGCAAATAGGGTGGTACTATTTATGGATGATTCTTACTATACCCACATATTTACCGTGCACAAAATATTCCTGTTCTATGTAGATGAAATGAAATCCATATAGGTACAGCTTACCTCCTCCTGGGCTTTTGCTATTCCTCTCTGTGACATGAAATTAAGCTTTGTGATCCTACCACACTTGTTTTGTGTGACATTGTGAAGGCTAGTCAGCATAAATTTGACTCTTTTCCACTTCCACTCTCTGCCTCCGCTTTGGCTTATGCACAGCCAGAGACCCTTTCTTTGGCACAGAGAGAGTGTGCACAGGGCACACCACATTTCCCATTCCCCATGACTGTTTCATGTAAATCTTATGTGGGGCTCAAGTGGTACAAATGGCCTTGTACACAAGAGTTATATGAAACAAATAAGGAGTTCTGTGTGGCACATTTAAAGATAAACAAACTTATTAAGTTCCACAAGGGAAGCCATGTTAATCTAGTTCAGCAAAATAAACCAGGAGTCCTGTGGCACTTTTAAAGACTAACAAATGTATTTATCGCATGAGCTTTCATGGTTTAATCCCACTTCATCAGATGAATGTAATAGAAAGTGTAGAACTTAGTTTTCATGAGTTTGTTTGACTTTGTCCACTGGATAGTTAGCTTACATCCTTCACTGCACAGAGTTAGCCTGAATCCTTTCACTGCACATTAAAAGAGAAGAAAATCATCTCAGAGGACAGAAGAAAGCAGAGTTGTGTTGAATAAATTGTGTCTTATTTTCCTTAAAAGTCTTCAGCCAGATCCTCAGTTCTCTTCCAGTCAATGGAACTAACCTGATTTGCAGCTAACTGGAGCTAAAGATCAAGCCCAGAGGTCTCAAACTCGAGCCCCGCCTGTGGCCCCTAAAGTTATTTCCTGCGGCCTGCACTGATGCTATCAGTATCAATATTTGCAATATTGTTTTATGAAAAGGTTTCAGTGGTGTGGCCCTCGGGCTAATGTACTAGTCCTCGTGTAGCCCTCATGGTGATTTGAGTTTGAGACCCCTGATCTAGCCCTTCATTTGTTAGCTTGCCCTTGGGCATTTACACTAAACTGAAGAGACTGGTGGCATCACCAAAGCAAGAACTTCTCCTAAAGTCAGAGGACATTTTTTAGTATCAAAGACTTCACTGGTGGTGACATGTCTCAGCAGCACTGAGAATCTGAACAACAGTTTTTCACTTGTTTGTAGGGTAGATTTTTTCTTTAAATATATCTTTAGATTGAACATTCACATGCTTTTTCATAAGTAAAAGATACCTTTTCATGGAGGAAAAATTGAGGTTTTTTTGAGGGGTATTTGTTTGTTTGGCCATTTAAGGAAAATCTATTCAGCTGCTTTAAAAATGCTGTCTGCTTTAAAAATGGCTCTAAATTCAATAATTTGTTGCAATATAAACTTGGCATTGTTACTCCCCTGAAGCTATTGACACTGCTGCTTTCTACCAGCTAAAGATCTGACCCACTTACAGGTGCAATTAACTTTTGCCTTTCCTAATTGTTTTTTAGTTTAAATTTTCAAATATCATGTTACATCCTTGTGTGTCTTGTGTTTATTTCTTGTTTTGCTGCTGCTGTTCTTTCTTAACTTGGAGGCTGTCTGCTCCTTTTAAACCTTGGAGCAGTGACAGAGTGAAAAGATAGGATGTGCCAATATTCTAACTCCCTGGAAATGTTTAAGTTTCCCGGCTGAATTACACCTTTCTGGCAGAGTTCTGATCTTTTGCAATGTGGGGAAAATCTCACTTTCCCATCCACTCCCCTGATTCCAAGTCCCTTCTCCTTGGGTAACATCCATTTTCTTAAAAGGAAAAACAGATTTACCAGCCTCCCCTAATTGAGCAAGAGGCTCTTCATCTGCTGATTCTTATCTTAGCTCTGCCATTGATTCACTTTTTCTTTTAGATTGAGATATTTCTAAGCCAATTTAGGGATTTGGGCACCCAATTCCTATGAAAA
The DNA here is from genome assembly GCA_007922195.1 of Podocnemis expansa. Classification (NCBI taxonomy): domain Eukaryota; kingdom Metazoa; phylum Chordata; order Testudines; family Podocnemididae; genus Podocnemis; species Podocnemis expansa. The sequence continues at coordinate 23,916,386 of ML682021.1, forward strand.
TTTATGGAAATTGAGCATCAAAATCCTATAGAGCAGCTTAGAAATTCTCATCCTGAATTTTTCTATTGTAGCTTACCTTGAAGGCCAGATGAAGAGGCCATGATCCTCATGACCCTTGTCTTACCCAGAGTTTCCCTACCTGTAAAGTGCATATGATGTTTTGGCAGGACCAGCCTGGTCTAGTGATGTGCTCCCACCTGGTCAGGTGGAGCTTATTTTCTTTCTTGTTTCCAGCTTTGTCATCACCAAAAAGTCCTTAGCAATTGTGAAAACCTTTGTAGAGGAAGGGCAGGAGAAGGCAACTTAACTACTACTTCTGGCTCTTCTGCAATCTGAGGACAGAAAGAGATTAAACAGAAGCTACCTTCAGGGGACAGAGCTCGGATTCTGCAGTGTGGAGCAGCCTGAGGATATGTCTATACTGATGGCAGCAAAATTGCTACTGCCAGTGCACTCTTCTGGGTGCAGTCTGTCAAGAAGCACTCAATCACTCTAGAGTTTGCATCAGCCCTGGATAGTATTTCTGCTTACCTCAGCACAGTGTGCAAGATGTGGTAAATGGTAGCTGGTAAGGTGACAGGAGATACGCAAGGTATTTTACATTTCTTATGTAAAATACCTTGCATATCTCCCATTGATTGCTGCTGGAAAGTGTGGGAAGTGTAGATTAGGGTTGAGAAAGACAGTGTGACTATTGGTCCTGAAGCTACCAGCCAGCTGTAGAAGATGAATGCCATAGATGCAGGGAGCAAAGATGACTGAGAGCTCCTGTCATAGTGAGCTCAGAATGCGACAGACAGCCTGGAGTATCTGGGTTCTGTTCCCTTCTCTGTCATTACGTTGCCATGAGGAAGCCACACGGGCAAAAACTGGGTGCCTAGTGTCTGTTTTTCAGGTATCAAACTAAGTGGCTGGATTTTCAGAAGCCCTGAATTCCCACCAAGACCAGCTTCTGATGGAAAGGCAGCAGCCTCCAGAATACTTATCCCTTACAAACAAGTTGTACAGATGACTACCATGTACACATGTACTCCCTCACCATCCTGATAATGGGGAGTTTTCAAAACTTTCTGAAACTAACATGTTTTTACAAGGGCAGGCAGAACTCTGCAGCTCTGGGAACAGGAAATTAGGAACTAAAGCCAGAACAAGCTGATGTGTAGAGCACAATACACAATGCCAAGCCAACTCTATATTCTGTCTTTGTTCTCATCTTCTCCAAGCTCTGCCCACTGGGAGTCACACCATTTCTGTTCATAGCAACACACACACTACTCAGCCTGATCAAACATGTTGCAGAAAAGCAAAATTTGCCTTTTGACCTTAACTCTTCAGCATCTTTGTTACAACCTAAATTCACACTTATAGGCACGCATAATTTGTCACTTATGACAGAAACAAGCAAAGCAAGTTCTATACCAAAGAACTTTTCACGTCTTAAGAAACCAGTGAAAGGATTTAATTTGCTGGGTAAGTATGGCCTTGAGAGGCACAAGGAGTGATTTCCAAGGGGACAGATTACGTCCCAGAATTCACAGACAGAGGGAATCCTCCATGCACTGCTTTCCCCTTTCCTGTAAGGAGCAAGAGCGAACGACCTCCTCAGCACTATGTCTTCCTGGCTCCTCTAACTTTTACTAACTGCCTTTGCATGGTTCAGAACCCCCTAAGTTATAGGAAGTTCTGGGGTATCAGCTGTTAGAGGAATCATGCTGTAAGGGAATGGGGTAAAGGTGCCCTGGAATTGATGTAGATGCACAAGGCTTCCAAGTGGATGGCCCTGACCTCTGGAAGATATCCTAAAACAATGGTCCCCAGCTTGGGTAGCAGGACCCTCTGGAGGGTGCCAAAGATTACAGGGGTGGGGAGGTCCTTGAAGCTTCAGAAATATTGAGGTAATTTAGCCACCCCAAGCTCTGTGCTGGGTGCATCCCTCCCTCCCAAAACTCCATGCAGTCTAGAGAGAAGAAACTTCCCCCACCAAGAGAACAGCAGCCCCAAGCTCCACTCTGGTCAAAGCAGGGGAGCAGCCCCTCAGGCCTAAACTGACTAGCTGTCCAGCCAAAGAGGAGCAGCCCTGGCCAACCTGCCAGAGCCTGCCTCCATTACCATCAAGCAGTGAGTGATGGGAAAAGGTGGGACCACACAGGGCATGCAGTGGCAGCTGTGCCAGGGAAGGCTTAGTGCCATATTCAGGTAAGAGTAATTTATTATTTTTATTATGTAGTTTACTGTTATTAATATTATATGTGTTTATAGGGGTTATATGTGTTTATGGCCAGTGGTGGGGGACACATGTTTTACCTAGTACTAACTAGTGAGGTTTTCAGTCAAAAAAGTTACAAAGTGTTGCCCTAAAGTACCACAGTCTAGTGGTCATTTCCATCATCAGGGTACCTCCCTGAGTTGTCATCCAGCTATAGGCCTTGACTCACACTTTATATTTGGAAATTTGATCTCTAGCAACAGCCCGCCGTTACAGTGCTGCCTCCAGCCTGCAGATCTCACAGGTTCTAGCTCTGTCCCGAACCCGGATCTTCTTCACCCTCAATGTCACCTCCTTTTCTTGTTCATGCTGCATAACACAGTGCCCTCTGTTAACTGGCCCTCTCTTAGAGTGACCTGTGGCACATTCTGAAGTTGTAGGTAAGAGATCAGTGGATTCATTACACTACAGAGTCCCCATAAGAAGAACCTTTTCACCCCAAACCCAACTGATCGGACTCTCCTTACACAAAGACTGACTCCCAGCACATGTAGCTAGGACAACTGAGTCCCCAGTCACAAAAGAACCATTAGGCCTGTTGTTGTGGATAAGGGAGTGTAGTGGTGAGGTAGGAAGCAAAGTGCAGAAACCAGCAATTCAGGGTGGGTATACCCACACAGAGTTTTTAAATTGAAATAACTCTGGTTATTTCACTTTAAAAAAACATTAGGTTCACACAATGTTTTCTTATTTTGAAATGACAAGCTCCATCATTTCAAAATAAGGGAAGTTATAGCCATTCAATAAAGTCTCGTTTTATATTGAAACAACACTCAGATCGAAACCGCTAAATTGAACTAGCCCCATTGGGATGTGTTATTTCAATTTAACGGTTGTTTCAATCTAACATTTTTGCTCTTCTCCTTCCCAGAGTGCCTTCCTCTTTTCATATATTGGATGGGGGCATGCCCCTTCTAGGGGGCCATCTTGCCACGCCTCCCATGGTGCCCCTCTCCTAAATCAAACTAGCAAGTTGTGTCCCTGGACATGATAGTTCGATTTGAGGTTTTTGGTGTGGACCTGTTAACAATTTTTACATCTATTCAGTTAGATTGCTTTAAGTTAAATCAATTTAATTGCCTGTGTGTGGACACAGCCTGTAGGTCTCTAAGCAGCTACTCTGCCAAGAGGGTACTAGAGTGCCTATTCCAAAACTGCTGTTGGATATTAACCTGATCAGTCATGGTATCCTTGCCCCATGCCAGAGGAGAGTTACAGGTGTTTCTCAGCTTAGCAAATTTATCACATGAGCTTTCATGGGAGAAAATCCCACTTCGTCAGAAGTTTTGAAGATGGGGAAACTTACAGAAATGGGAGGAAGATAAACACAGGGAGGTGTAAGTCATAGGATCAGGTCACACTGTAACAGCAAATCAAAGCAGCTGTTAAGATTCAAACACTGGGGAATACTCCCCAACCCTGCCACGGGACTCCATAATTCATAAATAGTACCACCTTATTTGCACAATACCCATTATTATTGTTTTATCTAGCTGCTTTGGTATCAGTGTCATCCGACCCACCACTTAGAAGTTTCTGTGCAAGAAAATTGCACACGAGATCACAAGTTTTGTGTTTCTCTAGATTGTTGATGCATGTTTGTCTCTGAAATCAAGTTTGAAACAAAGTCCAGAGGGGTAGTTGTGTTAATCTGTGTACTTTTTTGTGCTAATGTCAGAATAGAAATGTTAGCAGAGATCGGAGTATAAATGGAGAAAAAAAGCCTGGTATTTCCAGTGCTCTGACTAGTTCCATCCCTCTTGAAACATGATCCAATATCTTTTTCTTTTTATTGTTGCAATAAGACTAATATCTTCCATTTTTAAACAAGTCCAGAAAAGTACCTGGGCTCCCCAGCTGCCATGGAACTCCAGCCCTACCACTGGTCACTGCGTTGGGCTCCCCACCTCCACTGCAGGCCCTCTGCGCTCCCCACTCCTGCTGTGGGCTACCGCCGAGGACCCCCAGCCCTGCCTGCCAGCCCCTCTGCGGGCTCCCACGGGCCATCACTGGGCTACCTGGTCACACTGGGGAGATCCTGCCAGCCCCCAGGAGGCTCCCCCTGGAGTGGCGCAGGGCTCCTCCCCCTGAGGGGCCCTGGGCAGCTGCCCATGCTGCCCACCTGCTAAGACCACCTATGCTGGTCATGCAATGTACAGTTTTCTCCTCCTAATCCTGTTGCCTAACTTAGGTTGACCACCAGAAGTGCTGAACTAAGCCTGGAGGCTGTTTATCCAGTTCAATCAGTTTTTCTAACATTTTTCCAGTGGTGTATCTTCTGTTGGCAACTCTTAAAGATGTCATGGGTGATTGATATACATTTTAAACAGTCCCAGGCACAGACAAGTCTTGTCTTTATGGAACGCTGGTTTTGTTTTTTCCTTGTTTTGCAAGCAAAGTCACTTTGAACCCATAGAAAAGTCAGACAAAGTACCATATTATTTTGCTGTACCTTTCTGTAGAAATCTGTAGTTATCCTATTGGCACCAGGCTTGTCACCAAAAGAGAATATGTATGTCAGATATGTATGTACTTGAATATATATATATATATATATATGGGGGGGGGTGTTCATAATTGTGTAGGATGCCTTTCACCTGTCATTCAATGACATGACCCTGGTCTACATTGACAGTAATATTGTGGTCAAGTCATCACCCTCTGACAACTGGCTTGAAGTAAGTGTGAACTGAGTTGGTAGTTTCAATCCACTACCTAACAGACACATTGTAAATGGCACTAACTGGTTCCCTTCTTAGAGGTCACAGCAGAGAGCTTCAGGCATCATGACTTAACTATCACTTGACATCTAGTGGCAAACCCAGAACACAGCTGACATGCTGATGTAGTGAGCAGAAGCTGCAATTACAATTGACTGTACTCTTCCTAGCTCAGGGGTAAGCAGTGGATTTAAATCACCATGGCTAACAATGTGACATCTTCCACAAGCATGACATTCATTTAAATCATTTATTTTAGAAGTCCATTCTGGCTTTGAAGCATATGCCATTTAAGCACATTAAAAGAGCAGTGTGATCTGAAATGATAATATTTTACATTTCTACCCAACCTTCCATCCCAGGACCTCAATTACTTTAGAATATTTATGAATTTAGCTGCCTATAAGCTGAATTTTGTGAGGTAGATATGCATTATTATAATACCCTTTTGCAGACAAGACCTAATGCATATTTTAACTTAAAAAAAACAACCTTTTATTCTGGAACAAGTTCATCTAGCCAACTAATGAGCCTCCATTTTGAAAAACTTCTTTGCTCTGTCTCCTCATTCTCCCAGAGCATGCTCAGTTCAGCCTTAGGGCTTCTAACTCCCACAAAAGCTTGTGCGATAAATAAATTTGTTAGTCCTTATGTGCCACAGGACTCCTTGCTTCCTTTGCTGAATTAGACTATCACAGCTACCCCTTTGGAACTTAACAGTAATAGCTATTCTCACATTGGCCACCAGGAAGAAAGAAGCATAACAGAATATCTACATTACACTTCTTACCCTTTAAGTGGTTAGTTACAATAAAATGAAAACATTAACAGTATAACAAAAAAACACAACATCCCAAAAGGTTCGGGTAGACTACCATAATCCTCAAGACATTACAAGTGCTTATTCTGTCCTTTCTATCAAAAGTGTCTTACTACTACAAGCACAGTCGGTTGCTAGGCTTGGGAGATCTTCCAAAATGGCTCAATGGCAACACCTGGAGTTCTTCATCAGTAGCAGATGCAGAAAGGCTTTCTGATAATACAACCGTCTCTGCAGCCTTAACTTCCAAATCCACTGTAGTGGCTGGTTTGGGATCCTCAGCAATCTGATTATTTCTGGATGTAACAATTAGCTAGTCTAATGACTCCATAAGATATAGTAACCCAGCATCTGAATGAGAATTCTCTACAGGTAAGTCCCCATACTACTGCTTATGAACCTTATTGTGATGCCTACGAATGTGCCTCCCACCTGATAACTCAATCACTTAAATTCTGGGTCTACTTCTGCTGATGAGCAACAAAGGATTTCAAGCCACATAGAATTCTTCTTCAGGTCTGGGAACAATACTCAAAGCATTCCAGAAAAATGCCACATGGAACAGATTGTTTAGCATAAATAGTCAGCACATATTATAAGAGGACATTCAAGGTGGAAGTGACACATTAACACCTCTATAGCCATAGCACAAAATGGGGGTGGGTTACAAACAATGAATGAATCCAGTGTCTCAGTTCAGTCCATGATTTTTAGTGTCTAGCAGAGTATGACAGGGTAGTCCCACCCTGCACTTTAAAAGCCCACTACACACTATGGGTGGTGGAAGCCCTGCCCCCTAGACTCTGCTGGGCATGCTCAGACTCCAGCCCCAGTATAAAAGGAAGCAACTCAGGTCAGTCTGGGCTGGCCAGCAGAGAGGAAAGATATTTGCTGGGAGCTCTTGCACCAGAGCTGCATCAGTCCCAACCTGAAGGAGACTCAGTGGCCAGAGGGGATTCTGCAGAGTGATTATCCTCCAAGGAGCACCTCATGGCTGAAACCCAGGACCTGTAAGAAAGCTGACAACAGCTCTTCTTGGTCACAGAAAGCCATGGTCTAGTGCTCAAGGAGGACTTTGCTCAGCCCAGGTAGGAAGTAGTCCAGGGTGTCCAGAGGGTGAGTTTAGGGTGTAGTAAAAACCCAGTCATTGTTTTTTGGTCTGGATCCCTGCTGACTTGGGGCCATACCACTGGCACCCATTGGGCCCTGGGCTGGGGCTCAGTGGAGTGGGTGGGCCTGAGTCTCCCCTACCTGGGTACTGTCCCCCATCATAGACTATTCTACTGACCAGGGCCATCCCTAGGTGGATGTGGGACCTTGGGTGAATTACTCTCTGTGGGGCCTCCACATGCACCCCTGGGCACTGGGGGGGGGGGTGGCTGGCCCAGGGGAGGGGCAGGCCCTTGCACTGGCCGTCCCATGCCAGGGACTGGGTGAGCTGGCCAAAAGCAGCGGAACAGGAGTGCAGGATCTGGTTTCTCAGCCACCCTTAAGCCAATGGTTGTCAAACTCTTTTCCTTGGGACCTACCTCTGGAGCTCTCTGCCATGCGGCAACCCTCCACTGATAAAAAGCGGCCACCATTAGAAAATTGAACAGTGACCATGGTGGTGGGGGGTGGCAGCAATCCCACATGGCTTTCATCCTTTCTCTTGAGGCTTCTATTGCATCTCTGAAATCTACACATCTAATTTGAGATTACCTACTTGGAACAAGCAGAGGGTGATCCCACGTGCCACACTCCTGTCTCAAATCAGGAAGTATGTCAAGTCTCTAAAATGGCATGTAGTAGCCAGGAGTGTGCATGTGGGAGCTCCTTGCAAATGGGGGTGGGGTTGACTAGGTTGAGAAATGAGATGGAAGTGCTGAGACAATGGAAGGAGAAGAGAGCCAATGCCAGGCTGGGACGAAAGATCCTGCAAGATCCTGTCTGCTGCTGATCCTGTTCAAGTCCCTCCAGGTCCTGCTCCCTTCTCCACTGCCAAATCCCAAGAACTGAAGCACCCCTCTGGGTTCCACTTTTACCTCTGCTCTTCATCTGTTCCCTGAGTCTGCATGAGTTTTCATGAACACACAATTGTCCACAGCATTGTAATTGAAGGGGTGCTAGCCCTCTCTGCTTGGTCTGGTGACCCCTGGCAGTGCGCATAAGGCAGCAACACAATGGGGCTATCCACTCCCCCCTTCAGATTAGGACCCTGTTATAACTTCTCCTTCCAGCAGATCCATCCCTGAGTTGGATTTTATTCTGTTACTTAGGCTTTCTAATTGTAGCAAAAATACCATACTTTCTAACATAGGCTCCTACTCGAACAGTTTGCTTTTCTCTTCTCTTTTTAATTATCAGTCAAAACAATCTCTGGCGTTTTTATTAAAATCTACAAGTTAACTTTTGTTGCAAGCAAGGGAGTTCTCAACCCACTGAAAAAAGATGCAAGTCCTAATTTGCAAAAATAACCACAAATGGTGGATAAGGTTGTGTTCAGTTTTTTCTTCTCTTCATTGGGTCTATT
>ML682021.1:23925103-23995972 GCA_007922195.1 Podocnemis expansa
TGGGAGAAGATCCCACTTCCTCAGATGCTTCGAAGATGGGTGAACTTACAGAAAGGAAAGTTCACCCATCTTCGAAGCATCTGAGGAAGTGGGATCTTCTCCCATGAAAGCTCATGCAAAAAATAAATCTGTTAGTCTTAAAGTGCCACACAACTCCTTGTTGTTTTTTCACTGGACTAGACTAACACGGCTATCCCTTTTAAAATTGGCATAGATGTTGGTTGAACAACAATTAGCACCTTACTGTTAATCCTAATGACTCACCTTTGTTGCATTGCTGATCTACTGCCTTAAGCAACTTTCACACCAAGCCAGTCCTCTGGCCCCACAGTAGAGTGAACTGGGCTGCCACTTTTGGCCAACTTGCCCAGTCCCTGGCATGGGAGGAAGAGGGGCAGCAGCGCAGGCGGCTGCCCCTCTCGCCCTACCTTAGGAACAGTGCTGCTACTGACTCTGGCCAGTAGGCCAAACTGACCTGTGCCTGAGGGCCTTGTACTGACTCTGGCCGCTAGGCCTCATTGCCCTGAACCTAGGGATTTGCATGGACCCAACCTCTATGATGTACTACCCCAGCACAGTAAGTTAAACAGTGTCACGTAGGTACCCTAACCTGCTAATTGTGTCCCCTTTGTATTTCCCCACACAGGGGCACTAAAGCAGTGTACCCCACAACAGAGTAATGAATTTAAGCTCCCAGGCTTGACTTTTGAAAGTGTGGTATAAATCATTTTGTGAAAAGCACTCACCCACAGGTAACAGGGTAAAACAAGCCAGGAGTCCCAAGGCACTTTTAAAGAGTAACAAATGTATGTATTGCAGGAACTTTTGTGGGAGAAACATTCCACTTCATAAGACACTTCAAAGCTGATGGTCTGTGGAGAGATTGTTTCTGATGATGAAGTTGGAGAGGTGAGGGATTGCTTGAAGGCAAAAGTGGGAATATAGGAAAGGATCCCCACTGAGTGTGGGTTGCAGTTGTTTGACAGTACATTGTATGGGATGTATTCCAGTGTGGAATGGTAGATGAAAACTAGGGGTGCGTGATGAGAGAGGGTTTTATTTCTGTATATAAATGTGTTCCCTCAATGTATTGGGATGTCCTATTCCATGAAGCAAACACCTTTACTTTAGCAGCTTCCTCTGGGAGGAGAGAATCCAGATGACTCTTTAGTTTTCTCCCTCTGAGAGTTCTGCAAATGACTTTCTTGTTGTGGCTTGTGGCATCACACAACACTGAAAGAAGCCTGCTTAATTTGATTTCTGTAGTACCATATACCAACTTCTTCATTCCCTCGTTTATGATTGGCACAGCCTGCTCCTCTAGGCCATTTGACTAAGGGTGACATGGTGCAGCTCCAGTGCATCTGAAGCTTTTTTTTTTACATAAGTCGCTGCAGTGAACTGGGTACTGTCATACTCATCATTGTCTCAAGCAGCATACTAGCTTGAAATAGCCTTTGCTGTAGAGGAAGGTGTGGCATGTGGCACAGTCCATTTTGAATGAGCATCAGTTTTTATTAAAAACATTTTCCCCATAAATGGATCAGGATAGTCTATATCAGGGGTGGCCAAACTTGCGGAACTCAAGAGCCGCACAAGTCAATTATTAAACCTTCAAGAGCTGCACGGAGGCATATAACCACATATTTTGATCTACTCCAAAATTAATAAGTTTAAAATTCATTGAGCACTTTAATTTTATCATAAAAATAGGGCAAATATTGATCCTACTAATGTCAGATTCTAATAATTATTTAAGGTTACCATGAAACTAGGCCCATACAGTAAAAAATTTAGCTGTCGCTAGATGTAGAACACTACAGCTTGTGACAAGGTGGTTTTTTTTTGTTTTGTTTTTTTTTTAAATCAGGGCAGTAACGTGTCAATGCAGTAGGTAAAAGCTCTCTCAGATGCTGATCTCTAAGTATTGCACAATGTTTTGAATTTCATTTTGGCATATGATGCTTCACAGCAGTAAGTTGTGCTGAAAATTGAAAGTAATCTGCATTCAGTTTTAAACTCTTCTCCTTTGTATTTTCATTTCTTAGCATTCTACATCATGTTTAGGACTTGTAAAGCATGATTTTATTTTAACAATGAGTACACTGCAATAGGACCTAATGAGAAAATCTAAACATGCTATAGCTTCTCTGACCATGTCACACTTCTCTCCCCCACTTCTCTGCCATCTCTTACCACACTGCTGCTTTTCTACTCTCCCCAACCATGTTGCACTTATACCCCCCACCCTACCCTGGCCCCAACCATGCTCCCGCTTCCCTGCCAACATTTCTGCCAGTAAACTTGTTCACTAAAATGCCCATGGACTGTGCAGACAAAAGGTCTGAGGACTCAATCAGAAACAATTAATTTTAAAATGAAAGTAATAGTAAGGGAAAACACTGCTCTCATCTTAATCTTGTGAAGAGATGCACACAGGGACACCTTTTTCAACTGTTCAGAATCTCAACAATTCAATGAGAATTTATGGGGACAGAAAGTGCAAGATCAGAGCCTGTTTCAGTAAGTGCTTTGGAGTCCATGCACAGAAGATATTATACAAAAAAATCCTGTTGAGTTTATTCAGTTTGGGGTCAGGCCTGTAAAAATTCTAAATTTCATTATTTGGTTTTTATAATACAAAGTAAAATCTTTATTGGTGAGAGATTTTTTTTTCAGAAAGTTTACAGCACAATTTTCCATCCTCAGCCCTTCACAACAATTACTCTGTCTAATGGGCTCAGATACCCATAGAGTCATTCATGAAGACTGCACTGAAATATAAATGGATTTTGACTACAGTATACAACAAAGAAAAATTAATACATGTTGAATGCTATTTAATCAGTGGACGTATAGTGCTGCTATTGAACTTTACAGTGAATGTAAATTATCTTGGTAAAGTAATTGAATTAGTTATATTAATTAAAATTTTCTTATAAAATACATGTACTAGCAGTTCCTTCTGCAAACAGATGACATACTGATGTCTCAGGACATTTGTTCAATAGACTTAAGGAATTTTTGTTCTAAAGCCAATTTTCTGTAGTGGTAGTCTATCTTAACTCTAAATCATTTTCCATGCTGAAAATGAACCATGATCCATAATAAGTACTTGTAACATTCTTTAAATTAATAGAGGTTTCTTTAATAGCCTTTTGACAGTAGTCAGTGGTTTTGGATGCAACACTTGTGTCAATTTTCAGTCATTTCTGATCATTATTATTTAATTCTCAAAATAGAAATACAAGAGAAATAATTTTGCATTATATTACCATATCTGGAAATGCCAGGTGATTTTTAAAAAAGAGAAAAGCAATTGTAAATTTAAGTTTATATTGCTAGATTATCATCACTTATCTGTAGTTCATTGTAGACTTGCTCTTGATCAATTTATGTTGCCAGTTTTAAAAATATTTACCCAGAAAACAGTATCAAAAGAGAATTTAAAAAATCATGGACTCAGAAGGTCAGACTTTTTTTTGCTGGTGCTACTTTCATTTTGCCTCTGTGTGCATCCAGTTTGTACAATGAATGAAGCCTGTGATGTAATTAAAGACTGTATCATAATGCATACAGACAAGGAGGGTAGAATTAATATTGTGTGGGTAAACTGTAGAATCTGACATATCTCTGCACCTAACTAATGACATTGCTTTTTCCTGCCGGGTATCACAATGCCGCCCCTCCCCTCCCAGCTCTTACCACGCTACTTTTTCACTGCAAGCTCACAAAATGCTGCTCCTCCCGTCCTGGCTCTTACCACGTTGCTTTTCCCTGCTGGCTCTCAAAATGCTGCCCACCCCCCGGCTCTGCCCACACTGCTTGTTTCTGCCAGCTCTCACTATGCTGCTGCCTCTCTGCTGTCCCTGACGATTGCAACTTTCTCACCCCTGGCTTCTGCCATGCCACCCTTCCCTGCTGTGCTCTCCCAGGAGCCACATTTTTTCTTTAAAGAGCCACACGCGGCTCACGAGCCGCAGTTTGGCCACATCTGGTCTATATGAAGCCTCACCCAGAGTCATGTCTGGACTGGACTGACACACCACACACTGTTGCACAATAATCTGTCTTCCCATCTATTCATGGCCATGTCATATAACTGTGCACAAGCCTCAATGCATAAAATGCCAAGAGTGCCTTCCTGTAATGGCTTCAGCACCGCCAGTCTAGTTACTAGAGGTTTGATCACCTGGGCCCTAATAATACATGCCTATCCTAAACACTTAAAGACTCCTTTTGGCAGTTTTGTGTTTATACTCTCTGTCCTGCCATTTGTAACCATCCTCTGAACTCAAATGATGCCTGCGCTGTCTCTGGCCTGCTTTATGCTAAAAAGTTAGGTTGGCCAAGCTACATTACTCATGAGTATGGATTTTTCACAATCCAGAGCAAAGTAATTAAGCTGACCTAACCCACAGTGTGGACAGCACTGATGGAGGAATTGTTCCATCTGCCAGGGAGGTGTATTCCTGAACTGAAAGGATAACTTCAGTATTCTGTGTTTTTGAGTCTCTAGTCTGCCCTTTTATCTATGCTGTATCAGTTAGGAAAATGAATATTAGTTCAATAAGGAGGATGGTTTCTTTAGGCTGAGCTACTTTTGGCAGACTAACAGGTACATATTCAGAGCACCTACACTCCCCAATGCTTTTCCAGATGTAAAATCAAACTCATAGTCATAAGCTGATAAGGTAAAAGCTCATCCCTGAATTCCAGCAGATGCCATAGGTTGTGTGTACACTAGAGGGCTCAGGTAATTCGACTAAAATAAGGTTGACTTTATTAAGTTCACTTAGAGTCCCCATTTGTTTAAGTTGACTTTATAAAGTTGACTTAAGCCAGGGGACCCATTTAAAGTTGACTTAATAAAGCTGACTTTAAATGCATCCCCTGGTTTAAGTTGACTTTATAAAGTCAATTTAAATGGCTCTCCTGCCTTAAGTCGAATTTATTAAGTCGACTTTAATGGCCATATTTTGTTAAGTTGACTTAATAAAGTTGACTTACTTGCTTAAGTCAATATAATGAACTCCAAATGTTGCCCTGGAATTGCTTAAATTGACTTAAGCCTCCAGTGTAGACATACCCATAGCTGGTACAGATTTCTTCTCACCAAATAGATGTTTGAGAGCCTTATGGTCTGAAGGTATAACAAAAGGCCTGAGATATACATAAGAATGGATTTTCTTTAACTGAAAAAACAGTGTTAGCCCTTCTTATTTTAATTGAGAGTATTTTTTTCTGCTGAAGCAAGTTGATGCATCACTGAAGAAATGCTCAGATCCGTCTGACATTCAGGGGGCTAGTACCACTCCCTTCCCAGATAGGGGCGGCATCACAGGACAATACCTTGTGATTATTGACGATCACCATGAGCTAAAAATTTTGATGACTTCAGCAAATTTTTTGCTTCTGTAAAAGCTACTTCTTGTTTTTGACTCACTGGAACTGTATTCTGTTCTGTAACAGGGCCAATACAGATGCCAAGCAAACACTTTCTGTAATAATTTGGCAGGCTTAGAAAAGCTTTGATATTGGACACTGACTTTTTGGTGGTGGTGCCTCAATCACCTGCACATTGTCCTCTAACTGAATGTAAGTCAGTATAGCAAGGGCTTATGGCCTGCTGTGGAGCCTGGTCCGGAGGAAGGGCCTGAACGCCCTCTCTGGCCAGCCCCAGCCACTGCATGACTGAAGCCCTGAAAGGGAAGAGGCCAGGCTAAGAAAGGAAGGGGAAGTATAAAAGCCCAGCGTGGGAGCTCAGTTGGGGCCAGGCTGCGTCAGGGGAAGGATGCTCCCTCTCTGAGGCTACTAGCAAGGCTCAGCAGGGGCTCCACTGCAAGGCTGTCCCTCTCCTCCCCAGCCAGAAGTCCTGAGGGCCAACTCAGCTTGCCTGGTGCTAAGGACTGGAAGGAGATCCCCTGAATGGTGGACTGGGCAGATATTGTGTGAACTTATACCCCTGAAGAGCTGCCCCTCCCTAGCAAGTTAGAGGAAGCCAATGACCCCAGGGACCCTCCTGAGCCCTGTGACTTGGAGGAGCTTCCCTCTGCTGAGGACCCCAGTGCCCTAGAGGAGCAGCAGACTATGGAGGGACCCAACAAGTTGGAGGAGCTGCCATCAGCTGATGGACCCAAAGCCTTCCCCAACCTGGCACCCATGGGCAACGAGGGGCTTGTCGGGATCCCCCAAGTGATCTACCCTCCAGACCCAGAGGACCCCCTTGGAGACAGGTACCTGGACACAGGGTAGGAGGAAGTGGCCCAGAGGCAGCTGAGCCCAGTTCAACCAGAGGCTGACTCATATAGGAGTCAGCGCATTGCAGCAGGATCCCCACTGAGCCAGTGACTGACCCTTTGGTCACTAACAGGGGGCCCTGGGCTGAGACACAGTGGACTCAGGTGGGCCTGCATCTCCCTTCCCCCTTTTTACTAGTTTCCCCAACCTTCAGGAATCCCATGTTTGTCTCACCTCACCTGGAGGCCGAGGGATCACTGGCCCTCTGTTTACCCCACCTCGCCTTGAGGCTAAGGGGTTGCTGACTCTTTATTTACACTGCCCGCCTGAAGGGGGATGTCTCAAGATTAATTCCCCTGTGTTACCAGCAGAAGGTGCCCTCTCAGCAGGTTGGGTGCAATACACGCTCCTACAATCAGTTGCACCAATTTTGTGTTCCAAGTAACTGACTTCAGGAGCCTGAAAAAAATACACTTCTTTCTCTTAAGATGCACATCTGCATCAGCCCATTTTCGTGATACCTTTTTCAAGCAAACAAAAAAAAAAGTGCTTCTTGAACTAAAATCTGATTTAACCAGCTAGAGGTTCTTGCTCAGAGAAACAAACAAGGAGTCCTGTGGCACTTAAAGACTAACACATTTATTTATTGAATAAGCTTTCATGAGAGAAAATTGCACTTCATCAGACTCTTTGAAGATGGGGGAACTTACAGAATGGGAGGAAATACATGCGGGGAAGTGTAAATCATGGAATCAGGTCACACTGTAACAGTGAATCAAAGCTGTTGTTAAGATTGAAACCCTGGGGAATAGCATATAGAGGAAGATGATATTGAATCACCTGTTGTAATGAGAGAAAAATCCAAAGTCCTCATTAAGCCCTAATGCAATGCAATCAAATTTGCAAAAAAATTAGGTCTCCACAGCTTCTCTTTGAAACCTTGGTCTGGTATTCACCTGTCTGAGCACCACAATTAGTAAATCATCAATGGAGTGACTGGGAAGATTGAAATGTTGACCAATTGGTCTTAGAATGTTGTGATTTCTGATGTCAGATTTGTGCCCATTTATTCTTTTGTGCAGAGACCATCCTGTTTGTCCAACAGATATGGCAGAGGGGCATTTCTGGCACATGATGGCATAAATCACATTGGTAGATGAACAGGTGCATAACCCTTTGATGAGGCAGTTGGTTTTATTAGGTCCTGTGATGGTGTCTTTTGTACAGATATGTGGGGAAAGTTGGCAGGTGGTTTGTTGCAGGGACATATGCCTGCTTTAATGATTCTGTTGTTAAGTCTGTAGTTTCTGGTAAATATCTGCTTAAGGTTGGCGGGGGGGAGGGGGGGCTGCGTGTAAGTGAGGAGAGGTCTGTCTCCCAAGGCTTGAGAGAGTGAGGGATCATCTTGTAGAATAGGCTGTAGATACCTGATATGCTATAGAGGTCTGACTTAGGGGTTGTAGGTGATGACCAGTGGCATTCTGTTTTCTTTCTTGGGCTTCTCCTGTAGTAATTGACTTCAGGGTACTCTCCTGGTTCTGTCAATCTGTTTCTTCACTTCTGCAGGTGGGTACTGTAGTTTTAAGAATGCTTGATAGAGATCCTGAAGATGTCTGTCTCTGTCTCAGGAATCAGGACAAATGCAGTTATATCTTAGGGCTTGGCTATAGACAATGGATCGTGTGGTGTGTTTTGGATGAAAGCGCAAGGGATGTAGGTAACTGTACTGATCAGTAAGTTTTTGGTATAGGGTGGCACTTATGTGTCCATCCCTAATTTGTACTGCAGTGTCTAGACAGTGGATCTCCTGTGCAGAGTGTTCCAGGCTAAGTTTAATAGTGGAGTGGAAACTCTTGAAATCTCTGTGGGAAATTTGCAAGGGCATCTCTACTGTGGTTCCAGATGATGATGTCATCAGTATAGCATAAGTAGAGGAGAGGTGCTTTGTGATGAGACTTGAGGAAACATTCTAAGTCAGCCATAACTGTTGGCATATTGTGTGGCTATGTGGGTACCCATAGCAATGCCACTGACTGGAAGCATAAATTATCCTCAAATCTGAAATGGTTGTGGGTGAGTACAAAGTCATAAAGTTCAGCCACGAGGTGTGCTCTGACATCTGGGATAGTTCTTCTAATAGGTTGTAATCCATCCTTGTATGAGAAGTTGGTATAAAGAGCTTCTGTGTTCATAGTGGCCAGAATGGCATTTTTCCAGAAGCTCACCAGTGAGTTGGCTTTTTCTCAGGAAGTCCATGGTGTCTCGAAGATAGCTAGGAGTGTTGATAGCATAGGGTCTGAGGAGGGAGTCCATATAGTCAAATTAGCCTGCTGTAAGAGTGCCAATGCCTGAGATGATAGGGCATCGGGTTTCCTTTTTTATGGATTTTTGGTAGTAGATAGAATGTTGTTGGTTGCGGTTCTGATGGTGTCTGTCTTTATTCGTTCCTGTGCTTTCTCAGGGAGTTTGACTAAATTGTGTAGTTCCTTTTGGTATTCCTCACTGGGGTCAGACAAAAGTGGTTTCCGGAACATTGTGTGGGAGAGTTCTTTCTAAGCCTCCTGATCACAATCTGATTTATTCATGATGACGAAAGCACAGAAGCATTCTTTCCCAAGTCTCTTTACCAGCATAGCTGACAAGATTCTTTGGCTAGGACCCTTCACAGAGCTGTGCATTCTCAGTTTCTTTGTGTCCTTAAGTGCAGAAATGTAGGGGATTTTGTCCCCCTTTCCTGTAGTCCAATAAACTGTTAAAACAGAGGTAGACCACATCTAGCACATGTGCTGATGGTGGCACATGAGACCCCCTATTTGGAGTGGCACACAGCACCCCCTTCAGGGCCACAGAAATTGCCTCTCCCATCAATGAAAGCCACTCTGGGCAGTTTCTTTTGGGGCCAGCTTGGGTGTGGAGAGTCCCTGCCATGCCCATGTTCCAGACATGCTGTGGAAAGAAGCCACCTGGAATGGCTTCTCTCTATGGTGTGCTGCCACCAAAAGGAGACACTCTAGGCAGTTTCTTTCCATTATGTGCCTGACGACTCCCAAGTGGAGTTGCTCCAGGCAGCTTCTTTCTGTGTCATCTCTGGAGACTCCTGTCCTCAGGCATGCTACCAAGAGGAGCCAATCGAGGTGGCTTTTTTTTTTTCCACAATCAGCTCCTTTCAGCAGCATGCCTGAGCAGTGGCTTCCCCCACAACTTCAGCCAGGGCTGCCAACAAATTTTCAGGTGGCTGTGGCTGCCATTTTTTACAGTGGAGGTGGCCACTGGCACTGGCTGATCAAGTAGCAGGGGCTGGCATAAGAGTCAGCAAAGATTGCTGACCCCTGCATTAAAACCTTCAGAAGGGTATCCCCAGATAAAGTTCCTTTCCCCAGCCCTCCTAGGCATAAACACCTGGAGTGCTGGGTAGAGAATCCCTCCATGCTGACTCCTCCACTGCTGGTGATTTTATAACACAAATGTTCTCCTCCTCTGACACAAATGAATAACCCTTTGAATTTGTTTACGCCTGATCTGAGGCGTTAGCCTCATTCCTTTGCCTGAAAAAAAAACTATTTTATAACCTCCCCCCGATGCTGGCTTGAAAATATATTAATCACAAATTTCCAACACAGGTGTAACGTTCTCTGTGGGTTTACCATACAAGAATATTAATGATCAGTGAGTTATTACTTTCCCAGTGATGTATTACATGTCACCTTTTGTATAAATATCATGACAGCTGTGTGCCAATTGGTTTTTACAGTCACAGTTGTCCCATGCCATATTTACTACATGCCATTCAAAGCCTCCTCTGAAGGCAGAATTATTAATTTCGACATGGGACTTCTGTGGCATTCATCAGTAGCGTATCTGAGTGCTCCACAAACATCACTCTATTTTTACAACAGTCCTGGGAGGTCAGAGTATGGTATTAGTCCACATTTAGCAGCTAGGGAACTGAGGCACAGACAGTACCAGTCTCCTTGCTCAGCCTGTTTCAACCTCCCCCAAGTTCTCAGGGTCAGCCCTAGAGTCAGTTCCAGCCATCTTGCCTAGTCAGGTCCAACTTCCTCATATCCCAGCTCTCAGACTGTTCCCCTCTCTCCATCTCTGTCAGCTTTTAGTCCCTGTTTCTGCTTCCCTATCACAGGCTCCTTGACCAGTTCTGCTTTGCAACACATCTATGCCTTTGCTCTAGCTTTTGTCCCTTCTGCATTTGAATCTGGCCACTTCCTCTGCCACAGTGGAACCAAGCAAGGTGATCATTTAGCACACAGAAGACTTAGCCATGTCTACACTTGAAAGCTCAGAGGCATTACACTATCAATGCCACTGTGCTGCTACAAGATCTCCCATGCACAGTCACACTAACAAGAGAGCTCTCCAGTGAACTTAATTAAACAACCACAACAAGTGATATCAGTTATGCTGACAAAAGTGCTAGTGTAAATTAGGTATAGCCATAAATTGGCTTCTTTCAGGTCAGGTGACTGGATCAGGCTGTGACCTGCCTGCAGCAGAGCAGAGCTTTAAAACTCTTGCTCAGTCCTGGGCTACATCATGCCCAATATGGAAGGAATCATCAGGAAATTCAGCTGCTAAAATTGAAGATGTCTTGACTGAGTCTGTGGGAATTCTAGTTTTTCAAAGGCCTAAAACTTGATGAAATCTAGGAAGTTTTTAATGGCAGTGGCAAAAGGCACATCCCTTGCAAAAATAAATAAATAGTCTCCCCCTGCTCCCTCCCAGCTAAACTTCACATCTTTGCTGCAAAGCATGGAGGTTCCAGAGCTTTCTGAAGCAGCGGTCACCAGCATTTTTAACATGGGCAATGCAACCTATCTTTTCCCATGTCTCATTCTCATAATGACTGTGCTCAGGAAACAGCCGAACCTTTTTGAGTGAAAGTTTCCAAAAAAGAAAAAAATCAGCCTGAGGCAGTGACTTAACATGGAACATTTGCCATATTTCAGTTTGGGCTGAAAGCAACCCAAACCAGGGGCTTATAATAGGAAGTGTCAGGCAATCTGAAAAAGCATCTTTTTGCTTTTGGTTTTCACCGAGATTTCTTGCAATGCCAGATCACCTTGTCTAGCTTGCTGTAACACAGAAAATCTGAGTCTATTACCCACTGACACTTATTGTTACTATGTGTCATGGGAAGGAAAGGGAAGTTATTCATCCAGGAACAATTTGACAATATAAATGATGTTATCTGTGCCTCTATTGTCACTACAATTAATCAAGTAAGCGATGAAGTGCTATTCTGGCCATAGCTCATCTCTGAAGTTTGGCAAGTTGACTGCTAGACAATTGTGACCCTGAAATTCTGCATCATCTCATGGCTAATTTTGTCCAGGTTGCCTAGGGGAATTCAACAGCAGCTTTCAATAGTCTACTTCACATGCTGGGAGATAAGGAAAACTTCTGTCGTCTTCCTCCTTCCCTATCCTATCCAGCGACCCAGACAAATGGGAACACTGGGTCCCCTAGTGACCACCCACAGTCAACACACTCGTCATGGGCATGAACCTCATGGGTTCCACCTGCTGGGATAGGTTGCCTTCTATCTCTGTGCATGCAGTGCAGGGGTTAAAGTATAAGCTGGTGGGCCCTGGAACCCTCATAAATTTCCAGACCCCCTTCATGCACATCTGGGCCCCCTTCAGGCACATCTGGGCCCCCTTCCCCCACCCCAGCTACTGCCCCTTAAACACCTACCCCATCAAACCACTCTTGCTCCATGCCCCCATGGCCCCACTCCAGGACTCCTAAACCCCAACCCCTCAGCTCCCTCGTCTTCACTCCACTCCGCTTCAGCCCTCCAACCCCCTCCACAACCCTCCATCCAAATCCCTTCTTTCCACCCACCTCCCAGGCTGAGCCACCGACTACCTGATTATCCCCAAACCGCCCCCTTACCTAGGCCACTGAGGTGGCCGAGGAGCCAGGCCGGGCTGGGCCAGGGGGAGGGAGACTGCGTCACCAGCTGGCCGGCTGGCAAGAGTGAACACGGGCCCAGGCCCAGCAGGAAGGGGTGGGGCCACCACAGACTCCAGGGAAAGGGGGGAGGGATGGCTGGGCTCGCTCCAGCCCGCAGCCCTTGAGCTAGCCCTGGGGGAATGCATTGGAGCGTTGCATTCTGCTGTGGTCATCTATTTTTAGGGGGGCCCTGGAACGCAGTGCTCTGGTGCATTCCTCTATTTTAGGGGCCCTGGAACATTCCAGATTAATTTAACCCCTGGTACGGTGCTTATACAGGTCTGCAGCCTGTGGCTCCAGAGCTTCATGTGGCTACATGCTCATAGCTACATGCTCCTCATCCCAACCTCCCCTCCCCCGCCCACACCAGGGGACCCCGTAACAAGTGCCCTGGCTCAGCTCGCAGCTCCCCCCCCACCCAGAGGCTACACCATTGCGGCTCTCAGAACACACGGTTATTAAATATTGCCAAGTTCCTAAGGGGTAGCCATGTTAGTCTAGTTCAGCAGAATAAGCAGGGAGTCCTGTGGCATTCAATGACTAACAAATTTATTCATTGCATAAGCTTTCATGGGAGAAAAATCCCACTTCATTAGACTTCTTCCTACTCTTTATAACAACATTTTATGTACTTGAAAACTGTTATCATGTCCCCCCTCAGTGTTCTCTTCTCCAGACTAAACAACTCCAGTTTATTCAGTTATTCCTCATAGGTCACATTTTCTAGACCTATAATCATCTTTATGCTTCTCTGGACTTTCTTCAATTTGTCCACATCCTTCCTAAAATATGGCACCCAGAACTCCAACTGAGGCTTAATCAGTGCAGTGTAGACCAGAAGGATCACTTCTCATGTCTTGCTTACAACATTCCTACTAAAACATCCAAGAATGATGTTTGCTTCTTTTTTTTAACAGTATTACACTACTCATATTTAGCTTGTGATCTACTATGACAATCAGATCTCTTTTGCAGTACTCTTTCCTTGAGAGTCATTTCCCAATTTGTACATGTACACCTGATTGTTCCTTCCAAAATGGAGTACTTTGCATTTGTTCTCATTGAATTTCACCCTATTTCCTTCAGACCACTTTTACTGTTTGTCCAGATCACTTTGAATTTTAATCCTATCCTCCAAAGCCCTTGCAACCCTTCTCATCTTGGTATACGCTTTATGCCATTATTAAAATCATTGGTGAAGATAATGAACAGAACCAGATCCAGATCTGATCCCTGAGGGATCTCAAGATGCATGACCAGCTCAGCCACCAACAGAAAGAGCCTTCAGCAAACCCCAGCTCCCCACCACAGGATGTTTACGTGTAGTTTGTACACCAGATGTCTTTTTATCTGATGTGCTTCAGAGAGAATATGCCATGATACATGAATGCACTGATGCGAAGTTGATAGGGCTGACAGCTTGCTTTTTAAAAAAACCAAAAAGACAGCCTGAGGTTAAGAAAATAAAATACCTTCAGAGTTCAAAAAGAAGCACTTCAAAAGGACTGTGGAATGTAATATTCTGGCTGTCTCCCAAAAGACTATTGAAAAAGAACAATATTAACAATCTACAATAAGATAAATACACACACACACACACACACACTTAAACAAACTAAATTTTAAAAAAATGTATTCAAATAACATTAAAGATCTGATTTAAACTGACACAGCCATGGAAACTAAGACTAAAGGTAAGATGGTAATCTACCATTAACTATATTCTTGATGTGTCACGCCTCACATGTAACCAGCTTCTGAATTTAACTTCAATCAAAGTTTTGCCTGAGTAAATATTCAGTAAAAGCCACGTTACCAGTGCTGCCTACTGCTCTATGACCTAATTCAGATAAGCAGCTCTGTACAGGAAGGCATTTAAGCATCTGCTTAAATTTAAGTTAACTACAAGTACATATTTAAGTGCTTTTGTGGTTTGGGTCCCCATGAAAGTGCCCACAAAATGCTGTTTGCAGGACTGGGGCCTCTCAGGATTTGGCTCACAACAGGTAAGTAAACCTAATATTTGGAGACCGCACAGCTTAGGGAGCTAAACGCCACAAATCAATTCCATCCTTTGGAGGCATCTGTGGTGTTTCTCTGTACAACTTGCAAAGTGGCTGTTAAGTGGCCAGTGTAGAGTACTGGCCATTCACTGCACAGAAGGAAAAAACTTCTTTTGTTGTAGGTCTATGACATACTGTCTGCTAGCGCTGACCTGCTCCAGCTCTGTCTGATCCACATACACTGTGCAACAACACATGCCATAGAACCATGGAGGATGTCTTCAGGGGTGAGTTTACTTTTAATCATCTTTATTCATATTCTCCAGAGGCTTTATCATATTGTTATCTCTAGTGCAATGTTTTTCATTGTGAATGATCAGATACTAAACTGCTGGCTATACTAAACTGATCAAATACTAAAATACAAGCTATACTGTGTATCTGTTATGCTTGTGGTGCCCGCTTCATTGAAAACAGATGCCAAAAAAACCAGAGTAGGTGGGTTTGGTGCAGAGAAGTTACATGTAGTGTGTTTCAATTGTTGTTGTTGTCTAGACCAGTAGTTCTCAACCTTTTGCAGGTTGAGACATGCTTGGTGGAACGCACAACTCTACAGGATGCACCACTCCTCCCTTCCCTCTTTCCCAGCCGAATCCAGCTCCACCCTGGCTCTCCATGATGCATTTAGCACTGCATGGCGACACCATGATTGAGCATTGGCTGGTCTAGACATTACCAGAATGACTAGAGGACCCAACAATGATCAAGGTTACAATCTGCTAAGTACTGTAAATGCACTTAAGCCCAGATCCTCAAAAGCGTTTAGGCATCTAGTGCCCATTAATTTCAAAGGTAGTTAGATGTCTAAATAACTTTGATCTGGGCCTTAGCAAACTCTGTCCTGAGGGGCCCACAGTCTGTGGCCCTGCTCCTGTAAACATTTACACACACATGCTTAGCTATATGTCTGAGAGTTCTCTCATTGCAATGAATGGGTGTTTGATAAGTACTTCTGAAAATCCTCCTAGGCATCCATCTGCATGTTTAGGTGTCAAATCAAATCAAATCTAAATACCTTTGAAAAGATGCTCCTGGGGGTTCGCAGGATTGGGGCGGTAACCAGCAATACAGACAACAAGCAAGAGAAAGGAAGCAATAATATCACCATTTGACATTTATGCTACTGTACTCTGGTACCAACTGCCATGTTTTCAATATCCATTTTATAACTTCCATGTCTCAGAATGCTTGGTTCCTGGAGATGATGTTGTATAATG
This sequence comes from Podocnemis expansa, assembly GCA_007922195.1. Lineage (NCBI taxonomy): Eukaryota > Metazoa > Chordata > Testudines > Podocnemididae > Podocnemis > Podocnemis expansa. The sequence continues at coordinate 23,940,594 of ML682021.1, forward strand.
AGAGCCCTGTTTATCTGAACAAGAGGATTCACAGTACATTCTTGGTACTTCTCATAAATAGAAAATTTAATTCCTTCTGTAAATACAATTGTGGCAGCCAGTCACAAGTGCTGGTCTGTTGGAATAGTTAACTGATCAGTGTGGTAAATTGCCCAATGATAATGCTCATTCATTTCAAGAGACCTTACTTTTATTATATGATGGTCTTCTAAAATGATTAGGGGCAAATAGATTTAATTGTGAAGAAAAACCACTGCAGGGTTTGACAATCCAATTTCCTTTTCTTCCAGTTAAGCATTTCACTAATATGAAAACACTACTAAAGGGTACATATTTATAATAAAATGCTGAAACCTGACAGCCGGGTGTTGCTAATTAGGTGTTGAAATATTTGTGAAAATGAGAGAGATTAATTTCATTGTGTGATATTAAACACAACATATAACAATTCTCTTGTAGGTGGACTTTATCAATAGCCAACAACCGGTCTTCTGAATTAAGCCTCAGAATGTGAGCTCTATTCTTATATTAAGCACAGTAGTCAATTTGAAGGAGATTGCTGGTAAAACAATTTAGCTTCAATGGCTCATTATAATAGTAAAACAAACAAGTAGTCCTGTGGCACTTTTAAAGACTACAAAATTTATAGTCATAGTCACATTTTGGCAAAAGAAGCATCATGAGGACTGCTTATTAGCTATATATATAAAATGCTGCTGAAGGGAAACAATTGATTTGCCAGTGATTTGGGGCTATTTTTTCGTTAATCAGAAATCAAAATATTATTCCAAGTACTTAAAATACATAGGTTTATCACTCAAATGATTCTTAAAAGATTCTTGAAGAAACTTTATTAAAGTTGGGCAAGTAGCTGGAAACAGAAATTGAAGTAATCAAAACAGATTAATACAACAGGCTCCACCTCTGCTTAGTCAAAATAGTTCTTTTAACTGGAGATAGGCTCAAAGTGAATGATAAAAGCCAATCAGTACAGGCAACGTGTATGTCATCACACAGTGTTTTCTGATGAAGAATGCAGTTTCCACAAAATTAAAATTTTCCACCAGAAATGCTGCACTCTCAATTTTCCATAAGAAAGATCTAAAATGTTTCTTTTTAAGCCAGTTTGACATGCATCTTCGTCCACATTAGCTGAAACAGTGCATCATGGGATTTGTAGTTTGGAGGCCTCTTACTCCCATTCTCTTATATGAGTCAGGCTCTTTTGGATGGACTACATCTCTCACCATGATGCACTGTGAGCTCCCTCCTCTGTGTTTTCCTGTAGAAGGAAGGAGGCAGCTAGTGGACCTCCCAGATTGTTTGTTTGTTTTCAATGAATCTACACTGATTTACAGCAACTGAGGCACTCGTGCTATCTCACTGTACTGCTAGGCCACAGAATCCAGTAAGGATGCAGGCTTTTAATGGAAGAGAGAACTTTAAACTTATTTTTATCATATTTAAGACAGTGTTAGATGTTTGTGGTTGTAATGTAAACCCTTGAAAAACTGGGATTTCTAATTGCAATTTTGACACAGCATTAGTTAGATCATCACTTTAGAAGACAAATAAGAATTTGAATACTCTAGAGTGAACAAGTTTGCACTATATTAATGACATGTTATCATATACCATATTGCTTTTGAATAGTAGTTTTAAAATAGTTTGAGCCTAATCCTCAGCTGGCAGAAATTCATTGTTACATGACCCTGTTGCTGAAATAGTGGAGCATATATTATATACATTTTCAGGGAAAGCAGTGTGGGTACAGACAAATATTTCATATTCTTTCTCTAGACTGCTGGAAGTGAACATTCCTAAAATATTGATGTAACCTCAATTAAATAATTCACCAAGTAGAGCAGTATAACAAAATATTATGAAAGTGAGCAGAGCTTTTCAGTCTTTTGGTCCAGTGTTTTAACACCAGAGTAGTTGAAAGTGATTGAATTTTAATTGTATACTCTAATTTGTTGTCATTATAAGAACATTTGCTTTTCAATATCACACACCCTACTTAAATGTTTGGTTTACAAATGAAAGGAAGATGAGATCACTGCTTTTGTTAGCAAAACTATATCACATTTCATAAAAGAATCAAGCACACAGATGGATGTCTCATTGGCTTTTTATAAATAAAAAACCATTGAGTTCTAATCCGGACAAAACTAGTGCCCAAAAATTATCATCATCCAGCTGATAGTTCAGTGCCCCATAATATTAATGGATGAATTTCAGGGAGTTAAGTGCAGAATGAAGAATATGAAGAAGAAAAATAAAGACAAATAAGAATATGAATAATAATAATAATGAAGAATGCATATAGAATTCTATATGAATAATAATCTGAGTGCTGATTTCTAATATGAGCATACGGATGCCTTTTAAATATGATAAAAAGGGATAGTTATGTGATATCTTAGAAAATCTTTTGCTGCAGCAAAGAAGGCCACCAGCACAAATGGCTAGTGTGCCCAAACCACTTAAAATCTAAATTAAAAGAAGACTGCAGAAGAACTGCCACTGCAGGGTTAATTCATGCTAATGTTTCTAATAACAGCATTTCCATTTATATTGTCCTAAATATTGCCTCTGTATGCTGTGCACAATCATACATGACCTTAAGGCTTGTCTACACTTGGGAAGGGGGACACAGAAAAATCAACCTGAATTAAGTATGAATTTAAAGAGGACTGATAAATGACATGATGCCTCTGTGTGGACTTTCTTATTCAGAATTAAAGTGGCCTTATCCAGTTTATCTTAATTCACTTTCAAAGTGAATTAAGATAACCCACATGAAGGCAATTTTAATTTTGAATGAGAGTAGGCGCAGAGTAGGTCTACACAGAAACTGCAGACCCATGCCTGGCCTGGGACAACTGATTCAAACTCATGGGGTGTGTTCACACAGCAGTCTTATTTCGAAACAGAGGTTATTTTGAAATAAGAAAGGCCATGTTCACACGACGCACTGTTGTTTTGAAACAGCTTAAACCCCACGTGGGGATGAAACAACGTTGTTTCAAAATGATTGTTTCGAAACTATGCTGTCTGAACATGTTGTTTCAAAACAACGGTGACTCGTTTCAAAATAACTGTTGTCTGAACATGCTATTTTGATTCCTGCTTTTTTCCTTAATTGTTAATTCGAATTAACTTATTTCAAAATAAGGTGTTATTTCGATACAACTTGTATCAAAACAACTTGTATCGAAATAACCCCATGTGTGTGAACATAGCCATGGGGCTGCAGCTGTGAGGTTATTTCATTGCTTTGTAGACTTCTGGACTCAGAATGGACCCTGGGCTCTAGGATCCTGTGAGGGGAGATGGTTCCAGAGCTCATATTTCAGTCCAGTGGAAATCTACACAACAATGAAATAGCCCTACAGCCCTAGCTGGCTGGCACAGGCCAGTCACAGGTGTCTAGTCACTGTGTAGAGGCACAATGTGGTTTTGGCAATCCACTTTAAATTTACACTTTTAGTTAATTCACATTAATTTTTCTTAATTCCCTGTTTAGACAAGTCCTTAAAAGACAGAAAAGATGCATATTCTGGATCTTCATGTGCAAACAGTAATAATAATTTAGCTCAGCCTCCTCAAATTATAGCTAATCTCAGAGAAAAGTAACAAATAGTTCAGGTTACCCTCTGGCCACAGAGTCTTTAAGAGTGATCTTTCCACAAAGAAACAGTGAGGAAGACAGAGTATTTTAGCTGCATTCCTGTTCAGAGCTACAAAAAGAAGGACATATATGAATATATTCTGCTGACATTATGCATATAGTCTGTCTGCACCAGGAAAAGTTCGTTCAAATTTGTTAATTCAAACTAATAAGTTCGAGTTTAGTTTGAACCAAACTCAAACTTATTAGTTCAAATTAACAATCTGGACTAATTCAACTAATGTTAGTTCTAATTAGTTCACATTGTTAATTCAAACTAACTTCCCTTAGTTCAAATTTATTAAATTCAAACTAAGGGTTAATCCTTGTCTACATCATCCTTAGTTCAAACTAACAGTTGAACTAAGGGCTTAGTTCAAATTAACTGGTGTTAGAGCACAAAGCTCTGGTAGTCCCCGAGTCGGTCCAAGTGGTCCCAAGACACACAAAGACAGAGGAGGTCACAAATGCATATATGCTTTATTACCTTACAGAAATCTTGTGGAGCTAGCTCTCAGAGGAGTACAATACCGTGGGTTTTATAGTACAGTCTACAGAAAAGGGGTAAGGCAGGCACAGAGCCAATCATAATTCAGGGTCGGGGGCTGTATACCTTATATGGCTGGTCACCTCACCTGGGTCAGGGAAGGGTCATTTCCTAATATGGTGCATCTGGGCCCATGTGACTGACCTGGAGATGGTGAGGACAGGTGAGATGTGACTACCCTGGGTCCCTGAAATGGTGTCTCAGGACCCAAAATGGAGTCTGCTGACTCATGCCCCTTCACTGGCAAGTCTTACTAGTTTGAATTAAGCTTTCATTAGTTTGAATTAATGAATTAATGAAAGCTTAGTGTAGACAGGTACTAAATTAGTTTGAATTAAGTATCCTTAATTCAAACTAACTTACAAGTGTAGACATACCCATAAGCAGTCACACTGAAGTCAAGCTGTGTGAGTAAACTGAGGGTATTGTGGTATTGGTATTGGTTATTGTGGTATTTACATGTAAATGGAGCGCATAAATATAAATGTTTGAGGAAAAATTCCTGTGAAAATAGAATCTCTGCAAACCAGAGAATGGGAAATCTTATTTGTGATTTGGATTTACTTTTCTATCTCTCTCGCTCCGCCCCTCTCACTCCCAAGCTGTTTGCATTTCTCAGGCATTCATTTCCCCCCTCCTTATCTCAGATATACCTTTTTGGCAAATTTTCTGAATTATCTACTGAACTGGAGGAGGGTAGGTAAGTTGCATAATTTAAACAAGATGTTCTATGCTGACCCACTTCTTGTATAAATTGTGATTAGACAAGATCCTCTGTGACCCAGATCACAGTATGGATATTAGATCTGATACAGTGATAAAATTGGGAAATTTAGCAGCAGATACTTGAAGTAGCTCACAGCTGGGGAATTGGCTGGATCAGAAGTTTGGTTTAATAGATTTTAAGGACAAACGAGACCATCATGATGATCTAATTTGACTCATGTATAACACAGGTCATACATTACATACACCTCACCCAGTAATTCCTGCACCACACCCATAATTTCTGGTTGAACTATAGCATGTTTTCTGCAAAGCCTTCCAATCTTGATATAAAAGATTTCATGTGATGGAGTCATCACATCCCATGGTAAGTTAGTTCAATGAGAAATTACTCTGAATCCCTCTTAAATTAATAAGGACAAAAAATATCTTCACCCAATGTTTGCTAATCCATTGAGTTTGCAGGCTGGATTCCCTGATTCTTCTATGAACTGTAAAGGGGCCCAGTCTTCCTCAAAATGGAATAATTTAGAAGAAATTACATAATGGTAACTGCACACTATTCCTCATCCAAGGGCTGTTCCTGCAAAATTATCTGAAGTTATGATTTTGCTCTTAATTCTTCACAATTATTTAAGGATGATTAAATCCAGGTATACACTTTCTGACCAGTGGATAATATATGGCCTTTCATCCTGATACCTCAGATTCCCTTCATGTTCTCTACAACAGGAGGCACTGATGCAGGACATGAGCCAAAACAAACAAACAAAACTAAAAGTTGTATTATCAATGGTAGCTACTTGTCACCAGTTTACACAGGTTCACTAGCATGTTAACTAAGGACTTAACTCAGTTTCAAGCCAATGAAGCAACTAGACTTTTGGCTTTTGATAGTTTTTTTTTTTTTTTTGCACCCTCTTGCGATCCTTGACTCCAGGACAATTAATTATGGATGACTGCAGCTGGGCATAAATCAGAGCTGTTATTAAAGTGCTCTAAACTATGCAGGGGTTGACCTCAAGATGGGGAAGAAGAAATGGCTTAAAGTACACACCCCCCCCGCGCACACACACATATACACCTTTCTTCGGCTGAACAGGCAGAGTTCTAAATTAGTAACTAGGTGGGTATGCAATAGCTGTATTTGTCATGTGTTTCCAACATACTGTAAGCAAAAACATCTGTTTTTCTACAAACTTCACACGTTAATAGTCATTGGAGAACCAAACTTCCATCTTCAACTAATGCTTTGGCTTCTTCCCACCACCTCGTCTACCTCTGTCCTGAGGAGCTATTTACAGAGTTGTCTGGCCGTTATGGAATAGCTAAATTGTACCTTATCTGTAACATACTTTCTGTATAAGATTTAGCATGACTTTAGTCACCACCATGAATTATGTATAGCAAACATATGTCTTATTTGGGGCAAATCCTGAGCAACAATATGTAGGCTGTGTACTGTTCTGCTTCATGGGGGTTACGTGGAAGAAAGTCTTCCCATCCACAGGAATGGTTACATAGCAGATCTGTATCTGGTACTACATCCCTTAAACAGCTATAGCTCTGCGATGCCAGAGTGCTCGCTCTAATGTGTGTGTGGGTAGGGTGACTGGGACAGAAAGATCCACATAGTGCCAGAATCTCCATCCCTGCCCAGTTCATAACCTGATTCTGTCTCCACCCACCTCTGCATACTGAGCTCCATGACTAGGCCATCCTTGCTCTTTCCATCCTCTGCTACCCCTTTCTACACAGAAGAATCTCACAAATTTCACTATCAAAGGAGCCCCACCAGGAGCATGACTGCAGGGTTGGATTATTGCAGGGGCTTTAGGGGCTGGTGTCCCAGGCCTTAGCCAAAAGGAGGGTCCCAGGATCCAACCCCTAAAACCTTTATCCAGCTCCCCCTTGCCAATCTCAGCTCCAGAAGGGCTGGAGTGCTGAAACCACTCCTGCAGTACTGGTTCGGGGGGGGCCCTGAAGCAAGAGGCTGGGCTCTGCACTCTGTCTGTGACCCTGGCCCGGCTGGTCTGCTTCCAGGGGTGGGGTAGGCCAGCACAGCATTTGGGCCAGCTGGGGGGTGGGATCAGCTGGTTCTCGGCACATCCACCACTTCAGCACAACCTTCTAGGGCCCATGCCCCTGGGGGGGCTGCACCGTGCCAGCTGGCCCTGCCCCCAACCCTGGCTGTAGTGGGGCCAGGGTGAGAGGACCCTTTGGCCCCAGACACTCCCCTCCCCAGCAACAGGCCAACATGTTGAGAGGGCTTGAGCCCGGGCATCAGGGGCCTCAATGCAGGAGGAAGCCTGGGGCCCCCAGGCCAGTTAATTGGGCCTTGCATGGCTGCACAAACTTGACAAATCCTGCCTATTGAAAACAACAACCTATAGAAGAAAATAAGTTACCAAAATAACAGTTGAAACTGATACTCACTGATGTCCTTCAGACAAAACAAACCCAGAAAACAATCCTGGTGTTAGAGAATTGTGCGGAAAATCACACTCCAGATTACTGCTAAAACTCCTACAACAGGTTGATCAGAATATGTTCTTGTCATAACCTGCAATGCATGGGCTTAGCACGGATTGCAAATTGTTTCTCAGAGAAAAGTTGAGGGGGAAAAAAATTAAAATTTCCTGTAAAAACTTTTGGGTTTTGATTCAAAAAAACCAAAAGGCACAATTTGTCAGTTTTCGTTTATTTTCCAAAAAAAATTGGAAATTTTTAAATGAAACAAAAATGTACCAGAAAGGTTTAATTTAGGGGAAAAATGGAAATTTTTAATCAAAACTATTTCAACAACGATGTTTTGATCAGCTCCACACTCTATACCAGGGGTCTCAAACACACAGCCTGTGGGCCGCCTGCTAAAGCTATTTCATGCAGCCCATGATGACACAATCATTATTGATATTTGCAATATCATTGTATGAAAAGGTTTCACCAGTGCAGCCCTCGGGCTAACATACTAGTCCTCATGCAGCCCTCATGCTGATTTGAGTGAGACCCCTGCTCAGTGCTCCTTGTTCCCCGCAAAATGCCTAGTTTGAGCTGTGTAGGTGAGAGCAATCTGACTGAAAGACCGCTCAAAAGTGTAATGACAGACTGACCACAGGCCTGCATATCAGCATGGGTCAGAACATATTGCTTTTCAGTTCACTATGCGAATAATTCTGTGAACAAACACACCACTTAATTCTACTGGGTAATAGCCTTTTATGAAAAGATACATGCTAATAAGTATCAGCTGCTGCAATGCATCTGCTGAAAGGCTTGCTGGAAAACACATCAAATAGCAACATCAATCCAGAGATTAGCTTTTCAGTGTTACTCTGTAACAGCCTGTGCAGATGGTGATTTGCTTAGTGCTTACTTTCTAGAGCCCTCATTTCAAGCAAGATGCCATCTCATTTGCATCATTCAAGTTCAAGAAATTACTGTTTATACTTCACAACATTTTCATACTCAAGAATGCTATAAAAGATGTAGACAGGGGTGGAGATTTGTGGAGAAACCTCTAATGATCTTAGGAACACAGAGTTGCTATCAGTTATGCCTGGTCTCTCTCTTTTCATGTGCTTTTCCATGCTAGAGATTTCCTTTCTAAATGGTCTTTCAACACCTGCATCCCATAGCACCACTCATAACTTCCTAAAGTCCTTATGAAACTTGTAAGTCAAATCATGTCAATTACCCAGCAGGGCTGTATGTTTCTGACTCAATATGCTTTAGTCAAACACAAGTTAGTGGTCTCAATACAAGGGTAATTGTGTGAAATTGTATGTCTGTGTTACACGGGACTGTGTGACTTAACTATTAACCAGTCAGAATGCTTTTATTATGTTATTAACCAATTGTAGTCAATAAAAAATAATACTTGATCAATCATTTTGATGTGATAGATAAATAGCTATTTCCCCTCTCATATTGTTTAAATATGATTATATAATGCTATAGAAAATGAAACAATGAATTCACACTACTATGGCTCTTTCGGGTAATGTCGATTACTGATTTGGCACCTGTCCTGTAGAAGCCTGAGTATCAGTGGGTCAGAGCATCATACTGGGAGTTCATGTTCATCTGATAATCCACCATGACCCCCAAATCTTTTTCTGGTATTGCTTCCCAGGACAGAGTTCCCCATCCTGTAAGTATGGCCTACATTCTTTGTCCTGAAATGTATATATTTACATTTACTCATATTAAAATGAATATTTTGTTTGTGCCCCATTTAGCAAGCAGTCTAGCTCACTCTGAATCAATGATCTGGTCTTTTCACTATTTATTTCTCCCTCAATATTTGTGTCATCTGAAAACTTTATCACTGATTATCAATGTTCCCTCTAATTACTCGTAGACTGTGTGCGTAAACAATTTCTTTGTGCGTGCAGAAACATTTCTTTGTGAGTACCAATATTAACACTATTGATTTTTTTTGTGCACACTTTATTTTGTTGTGTGCGCAGTCTTCATGACCTGTGTGCGTGCGCATACGCGCACAGCTTAGAGGGAACAGTGCTGATTATATGACCTATGCAAATCCAAGTATACTGTATAAACACCGTTACCTTCATCAGTCAATCTTGCAATCTCATAAAAAGATAAGTTAGTTTTTGGAAACCCTTGCTGATTTGCACTGATTATATTTTTGCCCTTTATTTCATTATTAATCAAGTCCTATCAGTCATTCCAATATGTTGCCCAGGATCAATGTCAGGCTGACAGGCCATCATCCCATTTACCATTTTAAAAAATTGGCATACTGGCTTTCTTCCAGTCTTCTGTAACTTCCCCAGTGCTCCACAGCTTACTGAAAATCAACACGTACAGTCCAACAAGCTTCTCATCCTGATCTCTTAAAATTCTTTGGTGCAAGTTACCCAGACCAGCTGATTTAAAATCCAATCCTAGTAGCTAACTTCAGTAGCCTCTGTTTAACATCCTACAGAGATACCAGTGGAATGAAAAGAGCTTTATTGTTACCATATGTTGAGACTGCATCACTGTTTTCCCCAAACATATAATGAAATATTTATAGAACATTCTGCTTTTTCTGCTTTATTATTAATAATTCTCCCATTTCCATCTAGTATTGCACCAATACCATTGTCAGGATTCTTTCTGTTACTAATGTATTTTTAGAAGTCTTTTTGTGGCCAATATGATTATGACATTATGGGTACATCCACACATCTTTTATTTTGAAATAACACTGGTTATTTCAAAATAAGAGATTAGATCCACACAATGTATTCTTATTTCAAAATGACGGGCTCTGTCATTTTGAAATAAGAGCCGTCATTTTGAAATAAGAGCCATCATTTTGAAATAGCTTAAACCTTCTTTAAATCAAAATGGCTGTTATTTTGAAATGGTTATTTTGAAATAACACTGTTCGGACATGTTATTTTGAAACAACCATTATTTTGAAATAAGACTTTTGCCCTTCTCCTTCCCAGGGTGCCTTCCTTTCAGCCTATATTGGGTGCAGGCATGGCCCAGGGAGCTATGTTCCCTCTAAGCTGTGTGCCTGTGCGCACGCACACACGTCATCAAACCTGCGCACACAACAAAATAGAGCATGCACAAAAAAATTCAACAGTGCTCATATTTTTATACCACTTTAAGAAGGTGGATTCAAGTAGCATGTTTCAGATAAGGTTTTGTAATTTATAAAAATCATTTCCATCACCATATTAAAATATAGATATTATTTGCATCATACACACGTGCTTTGTTGTGCTCACAAGTTTGATCACACTCACTGGAGTGCGCACAAATTTGGGCACTGATTCCGAAAATTTGCACACAAAAAATTCTTTGTGCACACAGCCTATTAAAAAGTAGAGGGAACATTGCCAGGGTGGGGGCCATGTTGCCACACCTGCCATGGTGCTCCTCTCCTAAAGTGAAATAGCAAGTCCTGTGTTTGGACATGCTATTTCACTTTGAGCTTTTCCCTTAATTTGAATTAAAATTTTCTTAATTCAAATTAACTTATTTCAAAATAACTTATTTTGAAATAATGATGTATGTGTGGACATAGCCTATGATAGCCAGCTTGGTGTTTGCTACACTGCTACACTTTTATGGGCCAAAATATGATCTCCACTGTGTCCTAGTTCCATGCTAAGAGCTGACATAGCTGGGATGCAACAGCACATACACAATTTAGCATCATGCAATTCTAAGAAGAATGTATGAGACACGCAAGGAGGAAGAAAGCACTTTTACTCCCCTGGACATGCATGTTCATACTTGCTTTGTACTTTGTTTAGCTCAGCTGTAAAATGAGGTCAGTTGTGCTCAACCACTTTGTAAGGTGTTTTTGTAAGGAGACCGACCAATGAAAAGTGCTATCTAAAAATGAAGTAGTATATGCCAGGCAGCATTTATATAAGCATTTGTTTTCCTTAATGAAGCAAAGAGGTAGGATGATCTAGTGGCTAAGGCCCTGGCCTGGGACTCAGAACTGTAGGTCAAATCTCCCAGCTTATCTTCAAACTTCTTTTGAGATTTTGGGTAAATCCTTTACTTTCTCTAGGTTTCAGTCTCCCATATCAGAAATGGAAATAATAATCCTTCCTTAATCTGTTGGGACTGTTTACTTCTTTGAAGCAGAATCTCATATTATATGGCTGTAAAGTGCCTAGTACAATGAGTCCCTAGTCTTCTAAATGCTATTGGTCTACAAATAATAATAATATTGAACAAATGTAGTACAATGTTAATAGCTTCTACACTGAGATCTAGAATTTACAGTTCAGTATACTATGTGTATGATGGGAACCAAAAACAGTCTGGAGCACATCTTTCCATTGAACTTGTTTGCAATATGATTAAAATGTCACTTTTCATGAAGACTGGTGAACATATATGCTTTTCACTGATGATGTCCTCTGTAACATTTATGGTCTGTAACAGTTATTTGACAAGTATCCTAGATTTTCTTCCTCAAAGAAAAGATTTTGATGTTTCAGAGACAGAGTACCTATGGTATATATATTTTTCTGCTGTATCCAGGCTTCTTTTATATTGACCTTGACTTTACAGTTCAGTTATGCTTTTGCCATCCCAGTTTTTACTGCAATCCATGGGGACAGAGGTTCACTAAATCGTGATCCCAAGTTCAGGGATTGCAGAATTGGCATAGAAATACAGTGTGTATTTACATCCCAATCTTAAATCAACTTTCCTGTTCTTCAGACATATTTCATTATTTAGCAAACTTACCACAGTTTGAGCAACTTCTTCTTACTGTCATATCCATGTTCTGGGACAGTAAGATTAACATCGAGCTAAGATCAATAATGTTATGAAACGCTAAACAAAATAAAAATGACAAGTTATACATATATTTTAAAGTGCAGGATCTTTATCTAGTAGATAGTACTGACTGTGATTATATTCTCTTTTGGTCTCGTACAAGAAGACCCACCTAATACTTAAAACAGAGGACTGGTTTCCCAGTTTTATTCCTGACTTTTCGTATGACTCCAGGTAAGTCACTGAACCCTGCTGAGCTTGTCTTTACATATGTAAAATGATTATTATAAAGATGCCTTGCATCTTGTCAATTTCCAAAGGAATAGCCGTGTTAGTGTCACATAACTCCTTTTTATTATAAAGATACCTATCTCACTTACGAGCTGTGAGATTTAATTAATGCCTGTGAAGTGCTTTGAAATCTTTGGTACTATACAAGTGTAAAATATCAATGAAGGGTTAAATGAAGTCTTGGGAGCACCAATCCATTAAGATGTTGTCTCCTGTTAAATGCTTACTGAAATACTCCAGGAATTTTTTGGGAAAACTCCATGGCCTGTGCTATACAAGAGGTCAACCTAGAGGATCACAATGACCTCATCTGGCCTCAGAATCTATGGCTAGTTCTACACAGCAGTTAAACACACGTGGCTGACTCGTGTCAGCTAACTTGTGCTACATCATTTAAAATTATAGTGTAGACATTTGAGCTTGGGCTGTATCAACTGACACTGGCTAGCTGCAAGCATTTAATTGTAACGTACACATTCTCTATGAATGCCCTCAGCTTACTTGGATCTGGGAGTTGTGTCCAAGATGAAGTCCTTATGTGGTAAGCAAAATCCTTAAGGACAGTGCTGGGCTACTGTGTCCCATCAATGGTCCAAAATCAATACACAAAAACTTTGAATAAGGCCTGGCTTGTGTACACCCACACTCCACTGTCTTACTGGATTACTAATACATACCTTTAGTATCTGCCTCTCCAGGCTCAGATTGAATTTATGTTACACACTCTAACAAGGCTCAGGAGAAAAACAGTTTCATAAATTTCAGGGCTGGGCAGATTGCATAGCCATTAGTTGGACTGCTGGAGCATTCTGAAGAGGATTATCTTATGAATTTTTATTTTAGGAAAAAATATTCTCAAAATCTTTCCAAACTGTTGTTTTGGGAAGAGCTATAAAATGAATAAGGATTTTAGTTTTGTTTAAATTACAAGGATATAAAGAAAATCCCATATTTGCACACTTTTTTTATTTATAAGATGAGGCAAAATGTTTACCTTTTAGTTGTTTTAAAAAAATATTGCAAGCTTAATGAGCTTTAAATTTTCAACTGCCAAAATGCTTCTGTATTTTTCACACTTGCAAATGACTAGTTGATGCAGATAGGCTAACTGAATGGCTTATACAAAGTGAGATCTGCACATGCTAATATTCACTAGTCATTTTCAGTATGTAAAACTGCAATTTTGGAGGTACAGAATGCCCTCAGAAATAGCTGAGGGCTGAACAAAGACTGAACTTCAGCCCTAAACCCTAAAACCAAAATGTGCCTGAAGCTTTTCTGTCTCTGTCTTTTCATTTGTCAGTATTTTCTCTTCTGTTTTTCTACTCTGTCCCTGTGTAGATGTGCATTATAATTGCTTTGTATTTGCATATAAAAACATTACTATAGCACCGTGCACTGAATAAAAAACTTACTGTATTGGATCTGGTTCAGCATGTAATTAATAGCACTCAGATCCATATATTGCAGTCCTCCTTTCTGGTACATAAGGGTTTAATTTGTCATTTTGGATATGAACCAAAGCCCAGTGAAGTAAATAGAAAAACTCCTCATTGACTTCAACGTGTTTGGATTAGGCTCTATGTTACCTTGGCATGAAACCCTCCTTTGGATGGCAAACAAGCACAAAAAGCTTTCTCTCATTCCTGAATTTACTGGTACAATACCTAATGTCTTCTATGTTGCCAAGATCCAAAGGAGCAGCCATGTTAGTCTAGTACAGTAAAAACAAACAAATAAGGAATCCTGTGGTGCTTAAAGTCTAACAAATATATTATTGCATGAGCTTTCATGGGAGAAAATCCCACAAAAGCTCATGCAATAATATATTTGTTAGACTTTAAGCGCCACAGGACTCCTTGTTTGTTTGTTTTTACTGTCTTCTAAAAAGCCTTTTACTGTGTTTTCTGTGTTCTGTGGTTCTCTACCTAATGTATAAAGTGGATGGCAAACAGTTTGGGGCACAAAACAAGCCTTTATTTTGCTGTAAAAGGCAAAGCACAAGAATACTATTATATACAAATATTAAATAGTAGAGATTTGTCTGAGTTGCTTAATCTGTTTACATCTGAGGGCACCCAGAGTTCACGGCTATTCAGATCCATCTGTAAGGAAAACAAAAGCTTTGACTGTGAAGGCTGCTCATCAATGATTTTGTAGACGTTTGTAATTTATATCTTTTAACAAAAGAGAAGTCTAACCACAGTGACTCTGATTGATTAGACATGATTAGCTCATTTTCAAAATAATTCCCAAGTATTTGACTTTACTGGTGTGAAACTAGCTTTTATCTCTATAGGTAGCATGATTTCTTTCAAACACTTCTATGTATTCAGCTCTTTATCACACACTAGAAGGGTGACCAAGGACAGGTATACACTGCCCACGATTTTGGCAGCAGTTGAAGGGAGATAATGCTAGTTATTTAAAATAATTTGCATACCTCCCTTCGACTTTGTTACATCCAACATGTCCACACTGTGCTGAGTTACTCAGCACTACTCCAGTTGCCCAAGTGATATTCAGGGATCAACTTCCTTATCAACTGAGTGGGTCTTCATAGACCTGATCGGTCGATCCCGAAGATCATCTGACAGTGGTAAACTTTGCCACCATCAATGAAGAAAAGTTCAAAGTCAAGAAAACATGTTTATATAATTCTAATAGACAGAATGCATGAGTTAAATATGACAGCTGAAAACTTTATAAATAGGAGAGGGTATTACTTACTATAGCGTCAGGTTATAAATTACTTGCTTTGTGCAAACAGTCATGGGAAGTGAAAGGAACAGCTGAACCAGTGTCAGTAGAAGATCCTGTTTCCGTTTTAATCAATGGCAAAACATTCAATAATTTCAATGGGAGCACTTTGTGTCCACTGTAAATAAACCCTATGGTACTGACATATTTTGTGGGGGGGGTTTCCACCTCAGTACAGTGTTCTCTCCAGGAGCATTGTTGCCCTGGAGAAAGACCACAGGGCCCAGATCCAGGCTTTGTCCCCTTGACCCCAGCCCCACCTCCTGGCCCCAATCTGGAGTTGAGGTTCCCGGTTCCTGCCGCTGCCAGCCTGACCTCTGATCCCCAGCCAGGGACAGGGACGGGCAAGACAGTGGCTGCCATAGACAGTCCAGCCCGGGAAGGGGCGGGCACCGCCACAGCCAACATGGACCTGGATAACAGGCCAGCGATGGGGCCAGGAAAGGAGGGGGCACCCAGGCATTCAGGACTCTGGCACCGGGACTCGGGGCATGTGCTCGGTGTGCCAGGTACCAGTGATGCCCCTGGTTCTATCATACATTACCACTGCTTCACTGGCCTTAGAGTTTTCAATGCCCTCTAGTAAACTTGATTACATTGCTTCACATAGGACCAGAAAGATGAAAGAACAGTTTAGAAGGGATTGTCATTAATAAAATAGACATTTCAGGATTCTCCTTCTCTTTCAAAGTAACAATACAAATAGAAATAGATATTCACATATAGGAAGTCAGAAGTGTGGTGAAAAATCATGGGCCAAATGGTAGAAACTCTTTAAAATTTAAAAGGGGAAGAGAAAGAGGTGAATGATTTGTATTTTGCTGCCGCAAGACACAGAAGTTGCCTGTATCCTCTGTACATATCTCCAACAGACTGCCCCTTTGCTTTGTTTAAGTTGTCCGTGGGCACTGGAGTTTTTATTTTAACAAAATCTGAATTTGGGGCCTAATGTATGTGATAGTCTCCCAAATATAGGTTAAAAAAGAAATAAATTGTCAGACCATGTGAGGGGAATGGTAAGTGCAGGAGACAAGTGGTGTGTATTTAATGTGACAGTTTTCTGGTGTGCCAGTATTCTTTAGTTTCTGGGAAACAAAATAAGAATTCAGGAAATGGAAAGTTTCTAAATGTTGTTTGAATAAAATTATACTTTAATGCCAGACATTACCGAAAGTAGATCCTCTACAGGTACTAAAACATTTACGATGTCAAATGTTTATAATGTACAAAGAAATATAAACTAAGCCTGCTCACTTAACACAACACAAAGTACAAATATCTCTACACTTTATTGAATCATGTGAAGAATTCTTACTGCCTTCCAATTCTAGCATGAAAAAATAAGTCAATAAAAACATTTAGGGTTCTGCTGATGTGACTCCTGAAGAAGCACTGTATATCATCTACAACAGATTGCCCAGTGTGAGCCAGTTATACAGCGGGTAATGAAATGACAATGCAAGGTAAAAAGTTGATCTTCAGATATAGCAATTGTGCATCAGATTTTCCAAAAGGCAAGTCGGGTCACAACAAGTGAGTGTCAGAGCAGAGGAAAGAGCTAGGGTAATATTATGAATGAAGATAATTGTAACCTTGTCTTGCTCTGTTTTGAGAAATGGGGGGAAAAAGCCTGCTAGAACAGATGACTTCAATAATATTGGTGAATATGCAATTAGACATGACAGTTCTTACTGTTTCTTGCACAAGGCTTTTGACAGCAGAAGCAAAGTCAGAGATTTAAGATTATGAACAAGTGCTTATCAATTTTTAGAACTGGAGAAAGGCTTGATTTTTATTCAAATAACTACATGAACTTCTCACAAATGTTGTTGGAAAATGTAATTATTTATAGGCAAAAATTAAAATCTATGAAAAATAGTTCTGCATTCTGCCTATAGCCTCATAAAAGGACATTTATCTTGCTGAAATGGTCATATCACAGGTAAGTAGAAAGAAAGACCCTTCCATACTTATTTTAACTGAATGGTGCTAGTATATATCACAAGTAAAGCTGGGTGATATTATTCCCCAAAACATTTTTGATGAAAAATGTAGGTTCAGTGATTCCAAAATGTTTGAGGAATATGCGTCAGTTTCACCAAAATATGTTGGTCGAAAATAATTGTGAAAAACAGCTACAATGATTTGTTTAGACATTTTCAAAATGAACTATTTCAATATTTTCATTCAAAATTACTTTCATTTCAAACTTTTCTTTAATTTTTATTAATGTCTTTTTTAATGTTTTAAATTGGTTGAACAAGAAAATACTTTGCTTTCATCTACTCTAATTGAACTGTTTCATTTGCTTGAAATTATTTTATTTACTTATAATAAAAAAAGTTAATTTTCAGTTCAATGTGAAATAATTTTCCTATTTTTCAGAATTGCCAGGAAACAGCTCCATTATTTGCACATCTGCAACCACAACAATCCCACAATGCAAGAAACCACTACAAAGTAAAAAACAGTATGTCAAGCAAAACCCATAATTCAATACAAATCATTCTTAGTTCCAGCAGAGAAGACACAGGTAAAGGAAGGGAAAGCCCCAAGTTCTGTTCATTACATTTTACGGTGCACCTGTTTTGCTACAAACATGCGATCATCTGATGAACTGGGAAATGTAACATGTCATGATGTATGCAAATGATTTTGAATGGTTTCATGCCACATTTTCTGGGACCTGAAGATCTCTATGGAACCTCAAAAAACTTGTCTTTCTCATCAATGGAAACTGGTCCAGGAAAATATAGTACCACATTCCCCTTGTTTCACTAAATGGAAACATACACAGTTACAAGAGGAAATTATCTGATTATTGTGCAGTACTGACAGCATCTTGCTACTGTATAAAATACAAAGGAAAACGTTGTTCCTGCCCTGTGCAGTTTACAGTCTAAACAAGCAGACAGAGCAATTCAGACAGAAAATGCCCTGACACAAACAGAACATGGTTCTGATTTAAAACTTGCTCTCATTTATTTATTTTTATATTTAGCAGCTAGGTGTTAGACCCACGTTCACAGGTGTGTGTTAGCTCTGTGGACTTGATGGAAAAGATGAGAGATGTTCCCATTGAATTTAAGCCAGAATTTTTTGAAGCAAAATTATACAATGGGCATGAAACCATCACACATCATGACTTGCTTTGTGTTAAACATGCCAGTCCATCACAATTGCGCCAATGAAAAATATTACTTCATCCACCTTGTCTCTTCATCTCACCTTGTATCCTGAAATCAACACAGCTATAATAAAACTGCAGACAAAAGATGTTCATTGAAATAAATGCTGTAAATAGTTTCTTCACTGGGAGCTGTTTTCTTTTCACTAACAAAATAAGATTAATGGTATATTCACTCTTTTTTTTCTAGTGGCATTCCTTATGCACAGTTTGCAGGAAACAGTGGGTCAAGCATGCTATTTCAGGGCTGGTTAAGATATGGTATGGGTAATACAAACAAGGAGTCTTGTGGCACTTCTTCTGTAACAGCCTGACCTGATCCTATGACGTATACTTTCCTGTGTTTATTTTCCTTCCATTCTGTAAGGTCTCCATCTTCAAGCATCTGAGGAAGTAGAATTTTCTCCCATGAAAGCTCATGCAATAAATAAATTTGTTAGTCTTTGGGTGCCACAGGGCTCTTTGTTTGTTTTGCTGAATTAGACTGACATGGCTACCCCTTTGGAACTAGTATGGGTAATATATACCACATGGCACAAATACAGTGATGTTCAGAACTATTCATATTTTAAATATGGTGACCATGAGGGCAAACTGAACCTTAAAAAGGAGGAAACCAACATAACTGAATGAAAGTTTTATGATGGGAGAATTCCTACTATTAGAGAGTAAAGCGCCTATGGTGATCACGTGGTTGGTAAGAATTGTAACACGCTCTGCATCCTTATTCAGTGCAGAGGCAAGGACTTGTTTGCGGACTTTGTCTTTACTACCTTTTTAGGCACTTCTTTCTCTCATAGCATTTGCATATGAAGCTGTGTGTCAGTTCTAACTCTAATAGTGACCTGGGAGTAATGTCATTGACTTAAACAACCATTTTCTAGAATATTTTCAAAGGCTAGTACTGCATGCATAAGCAATTACAAATAAACTTGTCCCTGGGCTAAGTAGATGCTATATTGTATGTAGAAAACCATACAAATAAGAAAGCATTTTATTAAGAATTCCAGTACAAGCTATCAGTACACAATCTACTGCCATTGGGACACAAGCTTCAGTGTAGGACTGATCTGGTTAGCAAATGTTATAATCACTAGAGATACTTTTCTTGTTGCATGTTCTTAATTGTCAAACATTTCATGGTAGTAGATTGCAGAATGTTGAGATTGGTATTTTTGCCACCTGCTAAACAGCTCAATAACTTGACAAATATATATAAATACTCATTCATGCAAAATAAACATTGCATTAAGGTGTTGAAATTAATTTATACAGTAAAAACTGTTGTCATAGTCATGTTTAAGTGTTTTCTGGAACTGTGCAAAAAAAATGACATTTTCTTATTTGGGGTGCCATTGCTTGCAGCGCTTATAGGGTTATAGCATCACATGACAGATCCACTCCATACCTCATCTAAATATACATAAAATAAGATTTTGAATGAGAGATGATGTGGGGATGTGTAGGGTAGAGACATTAAACTCCAAACTATAGCCCTTTTTATGAGAATTGTTGCACACCTAGTTTACCAAGAGTGTCATGGATTCTCCATCATTGGCAATGTATAAATCAAGATTGAACTTATTTTTAAACCATACAGTCTAAGATCTAGAAAGGATAAGATCTACTCTGGCTATGTCTACACTGGGGAGTTCACTTAAGTCAACTTAACAAGGCCAACTTTAAGCTGACTTAGGGGTTTGTCTACAATAGGAGACATAACCTGGGCCCAGTCCAGCCCCAAGCCACCTGCAGCAATGAGCTCAGGGCTAGATCGGTCCCCAAGCCCCCTGCCGCCTGTGGCAGGAGCCGGCTCACACCTGCCTGCCACTTGCTGCAATGGTCTTGGGCCAGATGCAGCCCCACACCGCTTGCTGGTGGCGGTGAAAGCCAGATCGGCCTCCAGGACCAGACTGGGGCAAGGGGCAGGGTAGGGGGCATGGCTTGGGCTCCTGCTCCTAGGTTGACTTAAGTCTTAACCTGACCTTAGGAGCAGGTGTTATTAGGTCAACTTAAGCTTTATTCTTTAACAAGTGGAACTGAAGTAAATTATAATAATGGATAATGAATATTAGAAAATCCAATACAAATCGAGTAGATGACTCAAGTTATTGGTAATCATGTACAGAATCTTTTGCTTCTAGGTTGTCCTGTCAAATCTGACAAACATCAATATTAGTGACCGAAAACTATTAGCATACATTGGCTAGTCAGTGATTTATGGAGGAGATAACTGGTAGGACCCCATATGTTGCTATGTATCCAAGGGCTTTATAAAGTTTTTCATCACCACAGTGCCTGATCACCTTCCATAGAAAATCAATAGTAACTTCAAAACCTCTAGAAAACTTTGTTATATCAGGCAAGTTTCCTCTTTCCAGCTTAAAATGCCACTGTGAGGTTTTAATTTTTTACTTATTTACTTCTGGGATGTTTGGGGAGGGAGTGCAAGGGAGAGAAGAGAGTGTTTCAGTGCTTTCTTGTTTTAGTTTTTACTTCATCGATTTCTTCTTTTAGTTGGCTGGCCAGTTAGTGGTAATAGAAGGGAGTATTGGTGTTGTGAGTGAGATAAGGTCTTTTCAAAGAGAGAGCTTTTGGAGCATTTCCTAAGTCTGGTCAGACTCTGGATGCACCTGATTTTCTTTGACAGACTGTTCCCTATCCATTTACTTTTGGCATAGAATACATTGTTGTCAGTTCTCCCATGCTTCATCCTGGGCTTAGATCTGCAGGAGTGCAGCTGTCATGGTCATTCATAGGTCAAAATTTGCTTTTTTGTTGTAATTAGGTCTTGATTCATTTGAAAATTAGGACCAGGGCCTTTATACTAGCATCAGAAGCTGTCTGGGACCTAGCAAAGGGATCTGAGCATGGTCCTGATGTGCTCACAGCAGTCTAAGCTATGGATAATGCAGGCAGCAACATTCTGTACCTCCTGGAGTCTGTACATCCTCCTCACAATCCACTTCACACTGTGAATGTCTCTTAGTAGCAGCCTGGATATTAACCACTGCTGGGTAATAGCAACATTTTGCAGGGAGCCAATCCTATCCATTGCCTTTTAATGTTAATGTACTTCAGATATTGGCACTAACATGCTGCATATTGGGAACTATTCTTGGAAGAAAGACACTAGTCACATACCAGTTTGAAGGGCTGTAGCCAAGGAAGGGCGAGTGGGGCTGTTGCCTGAGCAACACAAGGGAGGAAAGGGCTGGGGCACTTGCACATCTACCCAACAGGAATATGACACTGTCGGATTAGGGGAACCATTTATAATTTTTAACATCAATATTTCAAAATTACAATAATTCATATGGGATATGCCATTTCAGGAACAGTTAGAAAAGTTAGTTTGCTAAATATCATGTTATTGGTTACATGTGTCCTATTTGTAATGGAGGTTATGGATATTTTGGTATATCTGTATTTCAACTTGTGCTGTTTTTCTTGGTGACTCCCTAGACAGGATGGCAGCAGCAATAAACTGCTTAACAGCCCATTAAGAGAATTCAAAGGAACAATAAACCCAGGGAAAGAATCCATGTGACTCACTCATGTGACCCTGGACTTCATCTTATTTCTGTAAATTTCCACAAGCATGGCCAAAAGACGTATAATGCAGCTGCACCACCTCCTAACCGGGTTTAGCCTTCAGCCATTCACTCTTCATTTCTGTGCCTGTTTACCTATCACTGGATCAACTCATCTGCAAATGAACTTGTAAAACAAAGGACTGAGACCATCCAGGTACTGGATTTGTATCAGAGGAACTGTACAAACCTGCCAACTCCACAACTCTAATGAAAACCTGATATATATAGATAGATATGGACTTTTTAATCATTTCTATGTATGTAATTGCTTTAATCATTTAACAATTCTCTTATAGTTTGTTTCTTTCCTTTTTATAATAAACCTTTAGTCTTTGTTACTGAAGGAGTGAATACTTACTTTGGATAAGATCAAACTCATATTGATCTGGTAATGTGGTTAACTCATTGGGGTCAGGAGAACTTTTTGGTAAAGAGCATAAATCTTAATAACTTATCTCTTTATTGGACCTAGTGGCCAATTGAAAGCCAGAGACCAAAATTCAGTAAAGCTAACTGTGTATTTTGTTGTAGCTTCTTGTTAATCAGTGTGGGGAATCAGAAGCATTGTTTGTGGCTGGCTGGGAAGTCTGATTGCAGCATCACTCATCAGTACTAGAAGAATTTGCTTTCCTTTTGCAGGATCCTCTTTTGGTATTTTCAGGGGGCTACCCTAGGCATGGATGGGTCACAGGTGGAACCCCTGTTTGGTGTTCGGGTGCTTTGGGCTGTGAGGGGAAGCTGTGAGGGAAAGGGCAGAAGCAGGGAGGAGGGCTGCAGCCTGGATATGAGGGCTTTCCTTGGGGAGCGAGATGCTGAGGGCCCATGGAGTTGCATAGTACCTCTGCCTGCTGCTGCCTCCTCACAGCCTCCTCCCACTCTCAGCTCACAGGAAGAAGTACAGTGAAACTCTATGGACACTCAGCTCCCCTGCTTCGCTGCTGCTGCCCTGCTCAGTCTTCCATCCCCATAGAAAGTCTTCATCTGGGTTGATGCCCCATTCCTGCTGTTATCCTCCCAAAGGCAGGTCTGCAGGGCTGTAAAGGCTGCTCTCTTTCCAGAAGGCTCTTAAACACAACAATACAGTAACTGAATGACAGTTCTCAAAGGAGGATATTTACAACCACACACGAAGAAAATTCCATGTTTTAAAGTTGAGAAAAAAATTGAGTCTTCTGAGGTATAACAGGGCTACTGAAGGCAAGAAAAGAAAATAAATAGACACAGCAGCTCAAGACAGCTCCTCCTCTTGAAAAAATGTTGGAGGGTCAAATCCTTGCTGATCTAGATGACATGCAAAGCTTTTTTCAAGCAATGAAAGCCACCAATGGGCAAAGTTCAAATGACATAACCCCTTTTTGATCCCAGGATGGCTCCACCATTCTTAGGGACAATGTAGCCTTTAAACAATGTTGGAAGGAGCATTTTGAGACTGCATGGAACTGACAATCTGGTCTCAGCTGCCACCATCAAATCCATTCCTCAGAATCCAATAATAGAACCTCTAGCTGACTCCTTCATCTTCTGAGGAAGTTTAGTATGCCATCATTCAAATTAGGACCTACAAGGAACCAGGCCCAGATGACATCCCTGTGGTGGAATTCAAAACTGGTGGAATAGCACTCATGCAAAAAGCTTAATTGCTCATTAGAATTTGAGTTAATGAGGAAATTCCACCAGACCTAAAGAATGCCAATAGTGTGAATATTTTTAAGAAAGGGGGCAAGTCAATGTGTGGAAATTGCCAAAATATTACACCCCCCCCTCCAATGCCAGGAAGATCCATGCTCACATCCATTTGAAAAGCCTCCTCCCTCTTGCCAAAGATATTCTTCTGGAATCCCAGTGTGATTTTCAGATCACAAAATCATAGAACCATAGGATTGGAAGGGACCTCATGAGGTCATCTAGTCCAACCCCCTGCTAAAAGCAGGGCCACTCTCACTAAATCATCCCAGCCAGGCTTTTGTTCAGCCAGGCCTTAAATATCTCCAAAGATTGGAGATTCCACTACTTCCCTAGGTAACCCATTCCAATGCTTCACCACTCTCTTGATGAGAAAGTTTTTTTCTAATATCCAACCTTGACCTCCCCAGCTGTGACTTGAAATCATTGCTCCTTGTTCTGTCTTCTGTTACTACTGAGAACAGCCTGCTTCCCTCCTCCTTGGAGCACCCCTTCAGGTAACTGAAGGTCACTATCAAATCCCCCCTTAGTCTTCTCTTCTGCAGGCTAAATAAGCCTAGTTCATTCAGTTTCTGCTCATAAGTCATGTGCCCCAGCCCCCTAACCATTTTCATTGTCCTCCGCTGGATTCTTTCTAATTTGTCCACATCCTTCCTGTAGTGGGGAGCCCAAAACTGGACACAGTATTCCAGATGCAGCTCACCAGTGCCAAACTGAGGGGAATAATCACATCCCTCGATCTTCTGGGAACACCTTTACTGATGCAGCCCAATATGCCATTGGCCTTTTTGGCAACAAGACCACACTATTGATTCGTATCCAGCTTTCCATCCACCATAACCGCCAGGGCCTTTTCTACAGTGCTGCTACTTAGTCGATTGGTGCTCAGCTTATCACAGCGCATGGGTTTTTTCTGTCCTTACTGCAAGACTTTGCACTTGTCCTTGTTTAACCTCATGAGATTTCTTTTGGCCCAGTGCTTCAGTTTATCTAAGTCTCTCTGGATCCTGCCCCTGCCCTCCAGCATGTCTACCATTCTCCCCAGCTTGGTGTCATCCGCAAACTTACTGAATGTGCAGTCATCATCCAGGTCATTAATGAAAAGGTTGAACAGAACTGGCCCCAGGACCAACTCCTGGGGCACTTCACTTGTTACCGGTTGCCAACTAAACATTGAGCCATTGATTCCTACATTCTGAGCCCATTGATCTAGCCAGTTTTGTATCCACCTTATGGTCCACTCATCCAAACCATACTTTCTTAACTTGCTGATGAGAATGCTGGGAGAAACTGTATCAAAAGCCTTGCTAATGTTGAGGTATATCACGTCAATGGCTATTCCTGCATCCATAAAACCAGTCATCTCATCATAGAAGTCAGTGAGTTTGGTCAGGCCTGATTTGCCCTTGGTGAATCCATGCTGACTGTTCCTGACCACTCTATTGTCCTCCAAGTATTTCAGGATGGATTCTTTGAGGACCTGCTCCATGATTTTTCCAGGAACTAAGGTGAAGCTGACTAGTCTGTAGTTCCCCAGATCCTCCTTTTTCCCTTTCTTGAAGATAGGTACTATATTGTCTTTTTCCAGTCCTCTGGCACCTCCCCCATTCACCAGGCGTTTTCAAAGATAGTGGCCAGCGGCTCTGCAATCACATCAGCCAAATCCCTCAGCACCCTCAGATGCAGTTCATCTGGCCCCATAGACTTGTGCACATCCCACTTCTTTAAGTTGTCCCTAACCTGACCTTCCATCACTGAGGGCCGCTCTTCTTCTCTCAATTCTACATTACCCAGTGTAGTGGTCTGGGAGCTGGCCTGCCCTCTGAAGACTGAAGTAAAAAAAGCATTGAATACTTCAGCCTTTTCCACATCCTCCACCACTAGGTTATCTGCCCCATTCAGTACAGGACCTACACCATCCATGATCCTCTTCTTGTTGCTGACATACTTATAGAACCCCTTCTTGTTATCCTTCACCTCCCTTGCTAACTGCAACTTCAATTGTCCTTGGGTCTTTCTGATTCTATTCCTGTAGTCCTGAGCAATATCTTTATATGCCTCCCTAGTCATCTGTCCAAGCTTCCCCTTCTTATAAGCTTCCCTTTTAGGTTTCAGCTCACTGCAGAGTTCTCTGTTAAGCCACGCTGGGTGCCTTCCACATTTGCTGTTCTTTCTGCACATCAGAATAGTACCTTCCTGTGTCCTTAGCAGGGTTTCTCTAAAATACAGCCAGCTCTCTTGGACACCTTTCCCCTTCAGATCAGCCTCCCAAGGGATCCTGCCCATCAGTTCCCTGCGGGGCCAAAATCTGCTTTTCTGAAGTCCAGGATCTATGTTCTGCTTCTTTCCTTTTTTCCACTTATCAGGATTCTGACCTCTACCATTTCATAGTCATTGGTGCCCAGGTTGCCATTCACTTCTACTTCCCCAATTAATTCTTCTCTGTTTGTGAGCGGCAGATCGAGAGGTCAAGGCCCCTTGTTGGGCCTTTTAGCATTCATACCAGGAAGTTGTCCTCAAGGATCTCTAAAAACTTCCTGGATTGCCTGTGCACTGCTGTATTGCCCTCCCAGCAGATGTCAGGGTAATTGAAGTTCCCCATGAGAATCAGGGCCTGTAATCTAGAAACTTCTGCTAGTTGTCCATAGAATGCCGCGTCCACCTCCTCCTTCTGATCTGGCAGTCTGTAGCAGACACCCACCATGACATCCCCCTTGTCCTCTCCTCTAAACTTAACCCACAGACTTTTAACCACCTTGTTTCCACTTTCATAGTGCAGCTCTGAGCAGTCGTTCAGCTCTTTTACATATAGTGCTACTCCTCCCCCACTTCTTCCCTGCCTGTCCTTCCTGAACAATTTATACCCATCCATGACAATACTCCAGTCATGCAAGCTATCCCACCACATTTCTGTTATTCGAATTACATCATAGTTCCTTGGCTGTGCCAGTACCGCCAATTCTTCCTGCTTGTTTCCCAAGCTCCTCACATTTGTGTACAGGCATCTAAAATACTAGGCCAACTGCCCTGCTTTCTCCTGTTGATTATCTCTCCTGTTGTATCTTCCTCCTTGTGTTTTATCCACTGTCCTCCTTCCCTGCTCACCTCAGGTATTAGGGTTCCATCAGGACACCTAAGACAGTGATTTGATTCCCACTCACACTTCCGACTACCCTCTCTTTTATCCCTGCTCTTACAGTCCCGGCACCCCTCAAGTTCCATCTCTTCCCCTAGGTCTCCCTCACTGTGACTTACCTGTAGACTTTGGTCAGCTTCTCCCTTCAAACCTAGTTTAAAGTCCTCCTCATTAGCGAAGCCAGTCTACGTGTGAAAATGCTCTTCCCCTTCCTCAACAGGTGGAGGCCATCTCTGCCTAGCAGTACTTTTTCCTGGAACAGCACCTCATGGTTGAAGAAGCCAAAGCCCTCCTGATGACACTATCTTCGCAGTTATGCATCCTGAAGGTGAATGCCTCTGTCTGTGCTCAGGCCCCTATCTTGGGGCACCACTGACATGATTTCCTGCAACAGATCCCAATAGAAAACACCAGCCATTGTTTATGGAATTTGTTGACCTAAGGCCTTTGACTCCATCAATAGTGGAGCATTGTGGAAAGCGTTGTCTGTCATATGGAAGCCATCTAAGGTTCTACAGTTAGGAAGTTTCTCCATATCAGATGGGAAGACCCTCATACCAATGCCAGTGTTATTTTTATAGCTAACATCATCAGTGCTAAGGCAAAGATTATGAAACATCAGCTTCACCAGATTGGTCATTGTGGGCAGATGGCTAATAATTGTCTCTTGAGGCAATTCCTCTTTTCCCAACTTAAATATGGTAAGAGAACCAGCAGGGGACAGAGGAAATGGTACAAAGACACATTGAAAGTATATCGTAAAAAGGGAGGCATTGACCCCATGATTTGGGAAGACTGCAATGGCATCGCATTATGGATCAAGCCTCAGCCCGTTTTGAAGAGAATTACTTTGCTCAAGAGGATGAGGAACATCAGAGGAGGAAATAAAGAGTGAAGCATCCCAGACAGCAATTATGTGCTCTCCAAGCAGCCACCTGTCACATATGTGGAAAAATCTATAGAGCACAAATTGAACTCCCCAGCTATCTTAAGTCTCATCAGTAATTTCCCTCTGGCAGACATCATCCTCATTGAGAAGCGATTGCTGATGACATTACATTTTATATCTGTTGGCTCAGGAACTACATTTTATGGCTTATTCTGAACAGTGCTGAGCACACAGATGGTTCCCAGTGAGTAATGCAAATCATGGCAATAACCATTGACTTTATGGACTCTCTGGATGTAATTTCTGTTCTTTGCTCTGGAATTGTCCTGAAACCAGCTGAACGCTCCCTTCTCCCTCTCCCCACCATTCCTGTTTTGCAGACTCATCTAAGACTTCAAGATCCTTACTTTAAGCACCAGTTCTTTCTTAACTTAATTGTCCTGCCTCTGTTTGTAAACAAAATAATGGGGTACAAGCTGAGAGCAGCAAACTCAGGCTATGTCTAATGGCAGTAAATTTGCCAGCACTGGCAATTTATCCAGATTGATTGAGTGGTCAAAGACGCATACAATTCGTCCAGAAGAGGGGAACCCCCTCATACCTTCCCTGAATAGCACCCCTGCAAGAAAGCACACAGGACCCTGAGGGTTTGCACTGTTTTGCTGAAAGGGGGCTGTGGGCCTTCATTGGGAGGTGCAGCCAGTATCTTGGCTAGTTCTGCAAATCATTTTTCCTTTCTCATGTTACTTGAATGAGCTGCTCTTCATCTAAGAGCTGATGTTTTATATGTTTTCTGACCACTTTGTATTGACTGTGATTGCATCAGCTGAGAAAGAGTATGTCTGTGCTGCAATCACAAGGTGTGAATGCACCTTGTGTAGAGGTACCTGAGCTAGCTTTAATCTAGCTAGTTTGGGTAGTAAACCTGTGAAGCTACAGCAGCAGAAAATTCATTGTAGTCTAGCTATGCAAGTAGTTACCCCAGGGTTCAGACTGGAGACCATGCTGCTGTTCTTTCACTGTTCTGGTATCCAAGCTAGCTAACTGAGAGAAGAAGGATGGTATGGATTCCAGTGGGAAGTATTTGAAATATTTTGAAAGCTAACATATTTCTCACGTGGAAAGCTGATGGCTTCCGGTAAATTTAGTTTAACATGTGTAGACCTTTTATTGTTTTCTGATGTTTTCTCTGTAACGCTTTTGTTCCAAAAATGAATGTATTGTGTTTTGTGAAAGCTGATTTATTGGTGATGCTCATAGCCCTTTGAAAGGCAGAACAAATTGGCAGTGTCTGGATTATGGTCAGACCTGATAAGATAAACTTAGTGAAGTGCAGGGTGGCTGCATGCCCAAAGACCAGTTGAGTAGTAGTGGGAAATGCCATAAGAGAGAAGGTAGCCAAGAAGCCAGAGATCCAGTTCAGAGGGGGAAGCATGAAGAAAGATCCTATTGCTGCCGCTCCTCTCTCTCTCTGACAACTTTGGTCTGTGTGGCTCTGATTGAGAAAAGCACTTAAGCACATGATTGACTTTAAGTATATGAGAACTCTGAAGTACCTTCTTGACTTCAGTGAGACTACTCATACGCTTGAATTTGCACATCTTTCAATACATTGGATCAGAGCCATAAACTGCCAGTCTACTGTCCTTCACAAGTCAGTAGATTCCATATTAAAAACAAGTTTAAAAAAATCTTTTATTTACATCTAGAGTGCACTCTGATGGAAATAAATGAAAGGATCGCTGGAATTATTACCAGAATTTAGAAATAGATTATTATGTTTTCCAAAGTCAGAATTATCATTGGTGTTCAGGAAGTTCAGATTTCAAACAGCTTGGCTTGCAGGAATGCACAGATTTCTTTTTTTAAATAACCAGCTCAAGGAAGAATCCTTGAAGTAATTTATAGTAAGATACAAAAGGAAATGTTTTCATGTAGGGGAACAAAAGAAAAAGAAAAACTCTGATAGTTTTTGTAACAAGTTTCTGTTCTGAAAGAGCATTTATTGCTCTTAGTCACCACCACACAGATCTGTGAAATAATGGCTTGAAGAAAAGCTCTGTGATCTTGAACCTCTGCCTTGTGCTTAGAGGGAGCAATTATTATTTGCTAGGATCCAGCAACAGGAAAATAATAATAAGATTGTAGCTAAGGGACATTATCAATTAACACCATCAGCTCCCAATGACCGCCTAGAAAAGATATTCATTTCAGGAGGGCTCACTCCTCTTCATCCTGAGAGCAGCTACTGCTGCCAAGAGTTGACTGACTTCTCCAATTAGCTGCCTCCTTAGAGGCAAGAAACTGCATTAGCAGTTCAGTGGCGAAATCAGCTCAACTGCAGGCAGACACATAGGGCATGTCTACACTGTGTGTTTAAGTCGACTTAAGGGCCCTTAAGTCGACTTAAATAAAGCCCTGTCTACATTGCAGGGCAATAAAGTTGACTTTAGCATCATGTAAAGTAGACTTTATTACTTCCGCTTATAAAGTCGACTTTACAGTTAAGTCGATTTTATTAAGTTGACTTAAGGCAATGTGGAGGGGAAGTTGCGTTAAGTCGACTTAATTGGCCTCCCAACCACAGAAAACATGGGAATGGAGGCTGGCTAGAAGGGGCAACACAGCTGGGAGCATTCCCAACTGTGTGGACCACAGCCAAACTCCCCATGTTCCCTGACTGATCTCCCCCATTCTGAGCCAGACTGGGCATCACAGCCCGACCCAGCATTTCCCCCATTCTTAGCCCACTCTGCATATCTCCCCTGTTCTTTGCCCGCCATGCATCAGGTGGGGCCACGCCGAGAAGAGGACCATGACGACCCTGGCCAAGTGGCAGGCCAGACCAAGTGGAGGGCCCGGTAGTGGTCTGGGCTGAGTGCCAGCCAAGGGGCATTGGCTGACCGGCAGCCCCCGTCCAATGTCCCATCTCCAGATGTGGCCAGCTCTGATGCTTCAGAGAAAAGAGATTTAACAAATAAAATAAAATGAAATAATAAATAAAAACCTCCCAGAATACTTTGGGGGGGGGGGGGGGGAGGAATCCTTTGCTGACCCCTGCGGGTGACAGGCTGAAACTCTGAAACATGAGTTTTAGGAATATAAGACATTAACTGGAAGTGAGACTCAAGGATTTTGAGCCCTGCCTCCTACCCCCACAAGAAATCCCTTAATACAACTGCACTCATAAATTAGTTCAGGTCTCTCTTAAAACTCATTCAGTTCTTTATTCCCACAACTTCTACTGGGATGCTACTGCAGAAACTTCACCTCACAGGAGGTTAGAAACATTCTTTTAATTCTCAACTTGAATTTGTTCATGACCAGTTTATACAGATTTGGTCTTGTGCCAACACTGTCCTTTAACTTTAATAGCTCTGCACCCTCCCTGGTACTTACTCACCTAATAAAGTTACTGAGAACCATGATATCCCCTCTCAGCCTTTGTATTCCTAGCCTAAACAAGACAATCCAAGCTAAACCCCTTTTAAAAGTGAATGATGAGATTAGCACTAGCCTTTTACAGGGTAACTTATTAGACCCTATTTATAGGATTCTGGAGATGTACAGTAAGGGCTGTCCTCGTACATGAAAAATTGAAGCAAAGGAAGGATATGCTGGTTTGTGATCTGATATATTAAAATAAACAGAATATCTAAAAGATATATTTACAGAAGTCCATATTTAAACATCATAAATTAGTTCTCTGGCAGACTCCAGACAGACGAAGAAGAAAGAAAAGTCAAGTGAAAGAAAACAAAGAAGAAGAAAAAAAATAATAAATACAAATTATTATAGATCACAGCATTTTTTCTCTTTTTTCCTAGACTGCTGGGATGTTGGCAGAAGGGATGCTGGGATATCAGGTCGCTATACATACTAATAATTACAGCGTTCTTAATCTACATATCAAAAAGAACTTTCAAAGGAAAGCAGGTATCAATATCCCAATTCATAGAAGGTGAAACTGTGACAGAGAGATGAGCTGACTTGCCCAAGGTCATATATCAGTAGCAGTTCTATGAGAAGACCTCCAAAGAGGCATGCTGAGTGTTAGACTAATGGCCGGTTCACTACACCATTCTACTTTTCCTAAAATGAGATGGTTTGGGAGTGATGGCAAGGGAGAGATTGTAAACACTTCCCTTGAGGAATCTGGTTCAGGGATAGCTTTTCATTGTCTCCTTATATTTATTGTGAATCTGGCACTGTTTTCTGACTGAGTTTTGTGACTCAGGCTCATTTTATTTGAAGTCTTCTCATTAGCACTGACTTCCCTGTCTTGTGTATGAGGGATTCTCTTTATTATATGCCTTTTTATCTTTCCTGTGCTAAAAGATCTGAAATGAGACACAAATATGTACACAGTCTCAGATCTTTTTTCATTTCTTTAAAGTCTGCCATAATTGATTTTGTATTTGTGTTTTTATTTGCTTCCATTTTGGAACTCACCGTCCTGCCAAGTTAAACTGGCATCTCCAAGCAACGCTAGCAAACTCAGTTATGGTATGCTGCAACAGCTTTGATGACAACTCCTTCCTCATGCAGCAAAACCTAGGAAATCGCTTAGCATCTTCCACATTTCTTGACTAAAAAATGTAATTGCTGTATACTCCTCCAGCCACCCCTACTAAGCCTTAACACATATATCTGTTTGCAATCGTAAAGAAATTGAAAATCTTATGTAGAGACTGCTAAGGTACTGTCTTCATGGTTCAGTGAGCTGTCTACACTGAGTTAATCGCATTTGAATTATGTATAATGATAAACTATAAAGCCTGGGCACAAGAACTTTGAAATAAATAGACCATACTCACAGAATACAAAACAGTCACAGGTGAAAAGATTCTTATGTAACCAATGCTATTATGGTAAGACAGAAAGCCAGCAAAAAGATTATAAGACATTGCAAATTATTCATCAGGAAGAAGTGCCCTAAGGCTCAGGTATGTAATCCAACAGAAGCCCCGTGTGTTTTGTACATTAACAAGTACTAATCAGTCAAAGAAAGCTCTGCTTTAACTCTTTTGATTTCACAAAGTGGGCCAGACTCACTGCTATCCTGCACTTTGTATAATCATCCACTGCCATGAAAAGCAGGTGTAAAATGGTGCAATATTAGAATGGAAGCTCTGTATGCCCTTTTATATAAAATGCAGATCAGTGGTGAATCAGCCCCAGTATGTTCACCTTTCCTTTGGCCTCAACATAAGAGTTGCTGAGGAGTCTCCACTATCTCCAGGGAAGTCGAAGACACTCAATACTCTCAGTTCAGCAAAGATTAATGAACACGCTTAATTTATACAGTAGCCCCATTGAAACAGGCCCAGAATGAGACCTAGGGGCCTCATTCCCCCACAAGTATGGGGGCCCATGCCTGGGCCGGTGCTGGGGGTGGGGTAGAGAGCCACATTCCCACTGCACCACACCCTGCCCCACCCCAAGGCCAGTTGGTCTTCTCCCGGGGTGGGGTGAGCTGGCCCTGTTCATGCCAATCGAGGGCAGGGCTGGGGCCAGGCTGACAGGTGCATGCTATGGCTCTGGCACAGCCTTACAGGGCTGTGGCCCTGGAGGACTGCACCGGAGGCTATACTGAGTGCCAGCTGGCTCTGGCCTGGCCCTGCCCTCAGAATGGAACGGAGCAAGCAGGTCCAGTCTGCTTCAACCCCAGCCGACCCACAGGCAGGACAGGAGCACCTCTGGCCTGGCCCTTCTCCCCCCAACCCCACCAGCAGCAAGGCAGGGGCTCTCTGCCCCCTAGGACTGTGGGGGCTTATCAGGGAAGCCTGATATGTCAGGAGCCATAGGGGCTGGGGCCTGGGGCCCCCTTTTAGGCTGGGGCCTGGGGCTGCAGACCCTGTAGCCCCTGCAATAATATGGCCCTGCTTTGAAATCACATTGAAATCACAGTCAAAACTAAGCAAAGCAAGTGTCTAAGTCTGTGCAGGATCAGGACCTTAGGTTGATAAAGCAACTAGACCAAAAGGACTTCTGGCAAATTACCAAACAGTAGTATTTCCCATTCCAAGCATTTAACCTGGCTTATTGCAATTACAGTTGCAGAAAAGGCCAAAGATACATACCTTGAAAGGGTCTGGTCAAAGTATGTGAAAATGAGAAATACAGTTAACTTTAGCAAAGTGGAAAGCTCTAAGTGAAATGAAAAATCTCTCTGTAGTTCTTTGGGTGTTTGGTTTTGGTCTTTTTAGTTCATCTGTTTGTTTCATGTTAAGTAGTTTAATCACAAACATCTACCATTTATGTAATCAAAGAAACAGGACATGAGTCAGAGCCTTAAAAATAAAATCTACAGTGAGATACGGACATTTTAAAAGGTACAGCAACGTTTTAGGAATGTGCACCCTGAATATTAAACAAAGCTTTTATGTTGCCAGAGCTCCAGCCTAGAACCAGCCCATCATTCTCTATTATGTTCAGAGTGTTTAAAATGTGTAGGCAGTGAGTTCCTCCTAGATTATATAGTGGTTCAGAGAATAAATGTGCATGTCAGCCAAAGATAGCTTGTATCTGTTTAACTGCCTTATTGCTAAGCAGTGCAGAAGCTAGAAGGTCAGATTTCAGATGGGGGGGGTTCTGTATACATATAAAATAATAATTATTATAAATAATAAATACATAAATAAAAATTAGGGAGAAAGAATAAATACCCACAGATCAGCGGCACGCTTCTGGAGTCTGGCCCTGTCCTCTGAGCTGTGATTGACCAAGGGAAGGGTGGACAAGAGAAACTGGCAGAAGACCCCACTCCTCGCTGCTGCCAGTTCTCTTTGGATGGATTGGAGATGGGATTAAGAGTCAAGAAAAGACTGCACGGGCTGCTGGCGTCTTGGAGACAGCACATGCAAGGAACCCAGCAGATGGAGAGTCTCAGTTCAGAATAGGAGAGCAGGCCCAAAGAAGAGCCTATTTGTGTGGCCACCATGAACTTGGATTACAGTTAATATAATCGCCAGCGTCTGAAGGGAAGGAGTTCACTGATTTGTCACTGAGAGACTAATGCTGGAGGGGGACTAAGAACTGTTTGATGTCTGATGAAGATGGCATGATTTCAAGGTAAAGCATTGCTCCTCCAATGCTGTAGAAGGGTCCTTCACCCCTTCTACGGAACAGGAGAGACTATGTTGCTAACAGTGCCCAAGGCCCCTGTGATGGCAGAGGATTGATGAAGAAAGATACAGCCAGGTGAGACATAGCAGGCACACCATGACACACGCTGTAGAGCAGGAGTCTCAAACACGCAGCCCCTAAAACTATTTCCTGTGGCCCGCAACGATGCTATTGTTACCGTTATTTACAATATCCTTGTGTGAAAAGATTTCAGTGGCACAGCCCTCAGTCCTCATGCAGCCTTGTACTAGTCCTCATGAGGCCATCATGGTTATTTGAGTTTGAGACCCCTGCTGTAAAGGTAGGCACAGGGCCATTCCCAGGGGTGTGCAGGCCCAGGGCCAATTGGCCTGTGGGAGACCCCTGACCCCCCATTCCCTGCGGTGGGGGGGCGGAAGGGCAGGCCATCCCAGAGGCCAGGCCCCATGCTCCCACCCCTCACCTGAGCCAGCCACTCTCTCCCAGGGGGTGGAGTGTGCTGGCCCAGGGGCTGGGCTCCACTATCCCACCCCTCCTCTTGGCTGGGCCTCTCTGCCCCCAGGGCTGGCTGTTCCCCACCCTGGAGGCATGGAGGGCAAGCCCGGAGCAGAGGCCGGGTTCCGCACTCCTGCTCCCGCCCCGGCTTTGCACCAAAGGCAGTGGGGTGGGGGCGAAGGATAGCGCAGCCATGGGATGGGCAGTGGGGTGGGCCATACTGCCCTGCTTACAGAAAGACAGCGCAGGGTCCACAGAACCACAGGGGCAGGGGTCACCCCCTGACCCCAAGGACGGACCTGGATAGGCAATATCCTTCTTTTTTCATTGGAAAGTTCTAACAGGGGGGTGTCAAGCATGCACTGTGGGCTGAATGTGGCCCATAGACCTCTTCCTCCGCCCCACAACTGAACCTGGTGGGACCATGCTCTCTACCTAACAGAGAGAGAGAGATAGAAAGAATGTGGGGTCTCACATACCTGGCACTCCGCAATACTGCAAGAGTGTCAGGTCTCATGACATCACAGAGAGCTGGGTATGCAAGGCTGTGCTCTGTAAGACCACACACTCTCACAGGGAGAGAGAGAGAGAGAGGTATTGTGGAGCACAGTTTCATATACACAACACTCTGCAATGCCATGAGAGTGGTGATGTATTTTGACTTATGGTATGTACAGCCCACCTGAAGTACATTTAAGTCAAATCTGGTCCACCACAGCAAATGAGTTGGACACCCCTGCTCTAACATCTCAATGCCTTTGAAACGGAACTTGAAAATTGGGCAGACTGCACAAATTTGGGAAACCTCTAAGCCTTTGGGGCAACTCAGTTCATACATGTTCCATAAAGACTTGTGCTGGCAGAGTGCTGAGAACAAATGTAAATCCAATTAGTTCCTCCTGCTTCTCCCCCCAAGAAGGCATGATGACGGGACGTAGAGGCAAATGTCTAAATCAGCTTGAGCTGAGGAGAGCTAATGAGCTAACTATTGGCTCCTCACCTTTTCAGCAACACAGCACACTTCAATAAAACAAACAATTCCATGGCACACCCCCTTTTTTCAGATGAATTGATTGCCCATAAAATTCACGTTTACTATGGTTACGGTCTTAGTAGAGAGGTTTGCAGCATCGTGCATACAACAAGCTAAAAAAGGGATCAAATGCATTAATTTTTCAAATCCACTGGAAAAAAAATATACATCTTCTCAGTTTTGCCCTTTGAGTTTAGAGTGTTTATGTTTTAGAATCTAAAGACTGATATCTCATTTTTATGATGATGATTAATCTTCACAAGTTTTATGAGTTGTAATTTTGGTTGGATAGAATATTGTTTAAGATGAAACAATGTTTGAAAATTTCATGGCACACTGTGTGCCATGAGAACTGTTCAAGTGTGCCATGGCACACTGGTTGAAAACAACTGAGCTAATCACCCTGTTAACTGCAAGAGAAGAAAAGGAGCACAGGAATGAAGCAGTGATTAAAGTATAATTTGGTGGGCCCCAAAACCCTCCTAATCTCTGGGCCCCCTTCCCATATTGTCCGGGCGCACTTCATGCATGTGCGGGCCTCAGCCCAGGTAGGCATTTTTGAGCTCCCCAGCACTTTCCTCACACATTAAGCATAGCCTCAAATCCACATCACCCCAACCTTGTCCACTAGTGCCCACATCACACCTGTCTTTCCTCATGTCCTCCTCAGCCCCCATCCCCATTCCCCAAGCTCCCTGCCCCCAAGTCCCCACCCAAGCCCTCCTAACCCCCCTCCCCCAGTCTTCACTCCACCCCAACTCCCTCCACACCTCACCAGCCTGCTTCAGTCCCTTTGTCCCCAGTCCCTCACTCCACCCCCCTTCAGCCAGGGGCATTGCTGCCCCAAAAAACATTCAGGGCACACAGGCCCCACTCCCCACCACAGCATTTCATCTTCATCCCCACCCCCTAGCAGCCCTGGACCCAATCTGGCCTCAGACCTGATTTGGCCACAGGCCACATCACCAGCCAAGCCCCAGGCCAGGCCAAGCCGCAGGCCAGGCCCCAAGCCCAGCCCCAGCTCCCAGCCCCCCACGCCAGCTTGACTGTCCCCAATGCCACCCCCCAGGGCCCTCTTACCTGGCCACTGGAGAGGAGCAGCCAGGCCACGGGCTGCTCCTCCCACCACAGAGGCTCTGAGCATGCTCAGCAAGAGCATGTTCAGGGCAGGCGTTTTAAAAACTCCTGGCCTGGGGGAAGCTCCCTACCACCAGGAAAGCACAGTCTTCTGGCCAGCAGGGAGCATTCCCCAGTCTAGGAGCTTTTAAAAGCATGCAGGGTGTTTGCACTGGAATGCAGCGTTCTGCCCCATTTTTCTATTTTTAGGGGCCCTGGAATGCTGGCCCCTAAAAATGGTGGCCCTGGAACAGCGTTCTGGTGTGTTCCAGCTTACTTTAACCCCTGGAAGGAAGTGCAAGGAGAAAAGAGAGGGGAGGGCTGGAGGCCAGCTGACTGGCTGGTCAGTGCTTCAGGGGCTGATGGGCTTCTTGTCAATTGTTTCACTTAGTAACCAGGGTCTGCTGTGGCATGAGGCATAGGAAACAAGAGCAGGGAGATGTCAAGCACTATCCATTTATAACCTGAAAGAGGCAAGTGTCTTGTGGTAAAATATAGTGTGTGTTCATGTAATTAAAGTTTATTATAATATATATCACAAAGAGGCTGAATTAAGGTTGCACAGGGCAACCTCAGTTCTGTCATTTCCTAACTTTTGAATGCTCAGCTTGATTTTCCAACCTTAATTTAAACAGTCTTTTACTGTGTAATTTTGTAAGTCCACAAAAAAAAAAAAAAAGAATAAAGGAGGATGCGGAAAATAGTCTTGCTGTAGGCAGAGAAGTTCATGCGATAGAGTTATCTTTTTTAGGCAGAAGAGAAACTTATCCTATCCAAAAAAAAGGTTTAGACCTATACTTTGACTTCATGACTTCTAGCTGGCTGGTACACCTGAATAACTGAGATGTAGGAGAGATGGTGATGGAGCTGTCAGACAGAGATCACACATTCATAATTAGCTGCTCTTCTATTCTACTCTTTAAACATGGTGGCTTAAATTCTCTGCTTTACTACAACACTTTGGCAATACTTTGTCAGCACAAAGGGTCCAGAAAGCCACGAAATCTTGTTATTTGGGAATTTCCTCCAGGTTTGAGTGGTCTCCACAAAAAAAAAAAAAAAAAAAAAAAAAAGGCAGCAAGTCCCAGTGCCTGAGTCAACTGACTGGGGCTCACAGTACGGGACTAAAAATAGCAGTGTAAACATTTCCACTCAGACTGGAGTCCAGGTTCTGAGACTGACTTGGTTATAGGGCTTGTACTAGGGGGCTAAAGGTAGCAGAGCAGATGCTGGTCTCAGAACCCAGGCTCCAGCCTGAGCAGGAGCATCTATGCTGCTATATTTGGCACCATATCGAGCCTGAATCAGTAGACCTGGGTTCTGAGATTCACTGCAGCTGGGGTTTCCCCTGCCTGCCCCCCACCCCAGCATAGACATACCCATAACCATCAGTTAGCAAAGCCAGCTCCTGTGTCACCTCTGGAGCTTCCAATGTAGGGTGTGCATCACAGGTGGGAGGGAATCTGCCCAGAGAAGAGTTGAGTTGGTGCTTGTTAGAGCATTCCATTGGACATTGGGTAGAGAAGAGAACTCAGACCAAAGATTTTAATTTCCATCCCCCTATTCCCAGTCCATCTTTAATTCTGATAAAAGTTTATACTGATAATTTTGCTCCCTTTCACAATGAGATACTTGGTGCTGCTACAGCCAGACAGACTAGTTACATGTTTTGTTTCATTTGAACGTTTGAACTGGTGTGCTGAGACCACTGCCTGCCAGGCTAAGCATATTGTCTCTTTGCCCCATTGTACTCCTCTGTTGGCCTCTTTGTATCCATCTGTTGTCTCTTGTCTTATACTTAGATTGTGAGCTCCTTGGGGCAAGATCGTCTTGTGCTGTGTTTGTACAGCACTTAGGAAAGTGCAATCCTGTCCATGATTGGGGGTCCTAGGTGCTATGGTAACACAGATAAATAATAATAATAATTATTGTAATAATTAATTAAATGTAGTGGTCTTAATTACTAGTGCTTGTGGGCTGCTAAAGAGAGAAGAATGTATTGCTGAACATTTTTTGTAGGGACACTGTTATTTTGATTATGGATATATATTGATTCTTAATATTATATACATTTATAGTTAAGGGCATGTAGGATTTACTAAGTTCATTATTTCGATGCTCGAACAATGATTGATATCTTTCCTAGTGTCAGTGTGAAGAATTGTGAGGCTAGGCCAACATATAGGTGCTACCATCCTAATTAGTGACTCAGGGTATGTCTATACTGATGGCGGCAAAATTGCCACCGGCAGCCTGATCTTCCAGGCATGATTCAGCAGCGAGCATGAACTTGCTGCTGTGCTCTGGAAGTCACATAGAAACTCCAGCTCTGCAACTGGAGTTGCTGTAAGCTGAGTGCAAGCCATTTGTGGTCAGCTTACCTTAATGTGTTCGAGCTAGTTAGAGAATCGTCGGGAGATAACGCATGGTATTTTACATACCTTGTGTGTCTCCCGTCGACTGCTGCTGAGAAATGCAGCAAGTGTAGACTAGGGCTTAGTGTCTCCCTGCAATGAAATGCTGTTTGGTGCAGTTGGATTACAGACAGCATCCATAGTTTCAGGTGCAAATATGAAGAGTAACTCAAAATAGTGCATATCTATAGGCCAGAAAAAAAGTATGTCTTCTGTTTAAATATATGTTTTTGGCCATGATGTGTGATTATGTTGTATTATGTATTGCACTGCAGACAGGAGGGCATGTGATTAGCATTATGCATATTAGTATTCTGATGGAAGGTGGCGGTCCTACTCAGAATGCATACAGTTGAGCACATGCTGGACAAAGGATTTATTTGTTTCTGGTGGAGGAAGGAAATGGAAACTTTTTTTTTTTGACTATGAAATATATGATACCATTTTCAGTTATTTCTCAGTGTAATGACTATTCTCTGATTAAAACTCAGCATGATAATTTTGCTATTTTGAGGTAGGGTGGACCTCTTCATATTGGGGGTGATTCTAGCACACATACACATTAAGCTAAGCTTGCAGATTTGGACCATAAATAGATATTCAGGAGCCATACAGTTGACACATGGCTTGTTAGAAATCACACTTTTTTTAGGAGATATTTTCTAATTCTGAATATATTGTAATCCAGTCTTTTCTTGAGAGAAATAGTGTCATTTTGTAACGGAATAGTTCATATCTGATTTCAATCATGTTTCTGTATCTGTAGATAGAATGTGGTTTGGTACAGAGTTAGTATGTTTATTGCCTAAAATTATCTCACAACATAACATTTTCTATAAAAGAATGTTATCCATCTTTTGATTGGCTCACTAACATGAGTGTAATATTGGAAATCTCCAGCATCTTTCTGGCATTCAGTGTTTTAACTTTTATTTACTCCAGCACAATGATGTTGAAGGAGGATGGGGTTGAATTTTTTCAGTTTCAGCAATGAAGTAGAAATACTACTAATACAGGTAGAGAATAACTATGAAGCTCTTTCTCTTTTCCTGATCTGCCCATACTGCCAGTGAACTGAATGGGTTGAATAAACGTGTTCTAGTAGCTAGAGTTTATGGAGTTGTAGGTAGAGGGTTAAGATGATGCCCCTTTCCTTATTTATTCTCTTATTTCATTATGCTGCCTCAGCTCTGAGCCAGGGAAGTGAAATTCAAGTCAGAGAGCAGCAGATAAAGTACACACCCTGTCCCCAATTCCCAGCCCCCAATATCCACTCCCTTGTTCCCAGTATTCCCACAGCCCCCAATACCCACCCCTAAAATCCACACCCTGCCCCCAACACCCACCCTCGGGTCAGGCACCCTGCAATGGGGAGAGGGTCCCCCCCAGTGCAAGCTTCCCACTACTGAAGGGGAGCGTAGCTGGGCCACCCCGATACTCATTGACAGCCATGCGCCGGAGCGGGGAAGAATTGCCCCTAACTCCCCTCCCTGCAGGCAGCACTTTAATCCTTCTGCCTCTAGCGCAGCCTGCATATGCACAGGAGAGCCAGGGTGGCTGATGGACCTCTCCGTTCTCCCCTGCCCTCCCAAAATGCGCTGGAATGGCATTTCGGGGCCTACTTTTTTTAGGTGCTCAGCATTCTGGGGCCCCTGAAAATAGAAAATGGAGCCAGAGCACTGCATTCTGGGGTCCGCTGTTTTAAATGGTGGGCCCCAGAATGCAGCATTCCAACTCCATTTTTTATTTAAGGGACCCCAGAACACTGGACCCCTAAAAATAGTGGGCCCCAGAACACTGTTCCAGTGCATTCTGGCCTACTTTAACCCCTGTCAGAGATCAAGGTGGGAATACTTTATGCTTCACACTTTTCCACCCTCAGTCAACAGTAAATTCACCCACTAACCATAATTATTGCATGGATTGCAGAGAGTATTTTCAAAAGACGAACAGGCACCATAATGAGATTGGCTCAACAACGAAAGCCTGTGATTAATAAGAATTTAGTGGATGTGGGAGAAAGTAAGCTCGATCACCACATAAAAAAGGCAACAAAAGCTCTGAGACAAATGCAATTTCCCTTCATAAACTGGTCAAAAATCAGTCTGCAGGAAACGTTACATACTCTGTGCAAAAATTAATCAGCAGGAGTCTTTTAACACTACTGCTGGACTCGTACGGTGATTGAAGGCAATGTGACTTCCTCTAAGTTTGTTTCTTGTCTTCTTTGAAACAGACGCCTTCATCTGTCATGCTTTGATATATGCCTGGTTCTACCACATTTTTTATGTTTAACTATTTTGATGATCAAAGAGTAACTGTTTTATATTTTCTAGCATGGAAAATCTTTGCATTTTATTTTTCTGGACTCACCAATATACCGTTATCATTACTCTGCTTAATGTCTCCAGGCATCTGAACTATGTTTGATGCAACTGGAGTAGAAACAGGATCCGTATTTTCAGCTGCATCTATGAAGTGTGAATAAAAATAACACATATGTAGGCAGAAAATAAGTGTGTAGTATGTCCTTTAATCTGTGCTATTAGTTATACTAGTGATCATAGGATGTTATTGTTTTGTATTTTGTGTTGCATTGTAGAAAGTAAGATACCAAGCCAGCAAATGCATGGATATCCGCTTGTATTGCAAGATTGGATGCAGATACAAATTTTGTATCTAGGCAGGGCTCTACTAATATGTATGCACAATTTTAGTTTTATGCATATGAGCAATTCCATGAAAGGGAACAGGAGTGTGCCCCATGCACAAACTTAAAACACATACTTATTTGTTCCTAAAACTAGGTGTTATTGAGGACTATGAAGTCTAACCTTGGACTTCCTGTCTTAGGGCCTGCTGCTGGCAGCACTGATCTATCTGGCTACTATCCTTATTCCACTGTACTCCACCCAGCTTTTATTTTCATACACTGTTAGAAAACACTGCATCTAAGAGCACAGGGGAACTACTGATTGGAGGGGATGGATCAGGTGATTATGTAAAAGTCTTTGGAGATTAATTCAGTCATTGCATTGAACTAGCTGACACACAGCAGCTCTGAGCTTAGTGCCGTGGAAGTAAACAATTCTCTCTTCACTCTAGTACATCTTCCCAAAGGCTTGTGAAGCTACTCAGGTGAGGCACTGGTTATGGATTTCACTCTCAGAGCAACTACAAGGGAGAGAGGAAGTCTTGCAGAAGACAGGCAGTTTTCCTCTTCAGAGTGGCTGAACACTCTGTCCTCTTTTCACTGCAATCTGGGTAAAGAAAGAGAGCTATCAGGGGATGAAGAACAAAGAGGAAAGAATAAAGGGATGGGGTAGGAAAGGGAGGACTCAGCTGAGAAGAATGGACGACCTAAGTAGTGCTGTAGAGATAGTAGACAGAAGAAGACAGAATATAAATGGAAAACAAAGGGTAGGAAGAAGATAAAACCAAATATTTGGGAAAGAGAAAAATGAATATGATCAGCATGGAGAATACAGAAGGAAAATAAGACAGAATGAGATTGTGAGAAAGTTTGGCAGATATACACAAGAAAACATACAAGGAGTTCTGTGGCACTTTTAAAGACTAAAAAAAATATTTATTCATTTATTTATTTAGTCTTTAAAAGTGCCACAAGACTCCTTGATTTTTTTTGCTGAACTAGAATAGCTACCCCTTTGGAACTTATCAACAAGAAAACATGGGGATGCAGTACCATTGTATTTTATAGTAATCTTGTTTTCTTCTTCGAGCGCTGCTCGGATGCATTCAGTAATAGGTGTCCGTGCCAGAGCGCCGGATTGGTTGGAAAACTTTTGTCCTAGCCTGTCAGGAGAGGGTAGGCGGCCT
This sequence comes from Podocnemis expansa, assembly GCA_007922195.1. NCBI lineage: Eukaryota > Metazoa > Chordata > Testudines > Podocnemididae > Podocnemis > Podocnemis expansa. The sequence goes on from ML682021.1 coordinate 23,984,359, forward strand.
CTGCCACTCGAGCCACCCACGGCTGTATATATGGCCACCTCCCAACCCCTCCTCAGTTTCATTTCTTCCACCTTGCACGTCGGATCTGGAACGTCTACTCCTTGCGAACGCAAGCAGCCTGTCCTTTGTTGAGCTTTTCGCCTGACTGGGAGCAACTCTTTGTGGACATAGTTCCACCGCAGGAGCCTTCCATCGTTGGGCCAGAAGATCGTTCACCGTGGATATGCCAGGGTTCAAACCCTGCTCCGAGTGATGCAAGGCCTTCCCATGGGACGATCCCCATGGGGGGTGCCTATGGTGCCTAGGCACAGACCACCTGGTCTCAGCCTGTTCCCTGTGCCTCTCCTTTAAACCGAGGACCATCAAGGAGAGGGAACAATTGCACCTTGCCCTAGCCTCAGAGCAGGCTCAGGAATCTCCACCCGAGGCTTCGGATTCCTGCCCAGTGCTGAGACCCAGCTCAGCACCGGAGCCCTCACGGCACCATAACACTGGTGGCCACCGCTGCACAACCTCAGTGCCGACCCCAGCACCTCGGCGCCAATCCGGCACCCTGGCACCTCGGCACCGCTTGAGGTCGCCCCAGCATAGTCTGGTACTGCCGGCACCCAGATCACCCCAGCGCTGATCGCCTGTCTCCCCGGCGCCATTGGCCTGATACAGTCCAGCATCGCCGGTGCCAAATTTGCCCCAGCACCAGCCATAATCACCCTCAGCACCACAGACTTGGTACACCCCTGTACCAACAGAGCACGAGCCCTCCCAACCAGGCAGTCCCCTTTCCCCAGGTGAGGACTCACTGCGGGCTTGCTCAGAGTCACTCCTTGTGCCAACAACTCCTGAGGCAGTGGAGGCCACTCGAGCCCTCCTTCTGCTCCCCACACCACTTGCCCCAATCCCAGCTAGAAGGGGCAAACCGGCCTTCATTTCTGAGGCCTGGATCCATCATGGGCGTTGCTCTCCCTCACCATACAGCCCTCTGTCTTCCATCCCCTTGGGCCCCGGTACCGTAGCATCATCCCCACGGCAACACATCACCTTGCCATCGCCGGTACCACCCTTGGAGTCTCGTACTCCTTCCCCCACTCTCAGCCAGGAGGAGGGGCCATCGAGGGGCGCCAGGTGACCTCGGCACTGTGCTTCGGCACTGTCGCTGTTCCACTTCCACCCACAGGAATGGTCCCCCCAAGAGACCCCCTCTCCTTTACAACGAGCTCCCGATACCACGCTCTCCCCAGCAGCAGGCTCCTATACATGGAATCTATCAGCGCACTTTGATTTGCTGCGCTGGGCTATGGCCCATTTAGGGATGGAGGTACAACCCTTCAGTCCCCCCCGGACACCCTCTTCAGGCCTGTCTGTGCTTCGGCAGAATCCCTGACAGTCCCGCTTCACCCGAGCATCTGGGACCTCACGTCCTCCCAGTGGCAGAGCCCAAGCTCTATTGCTCCGGTTTCAGACACGGCGAGTGTTAAGTACTGGGTCCCTGAGCCAGACTTCCCTTCCCTCACCAATCACCCACTCCCCCCGAGGGATGTGGTGCAAATGGTGCTAGGCCCGGGCGAGCCCCCCAGCAACCCCCTCCCGTCTTCCAGGGAAGCCAGGGAACTAGACTTCTTGGGCCGTAAGGTCTACTCATCCTCGGCCTTCCAGCTACAAGTGGCAAATAACCAAGCCCTGACCAGCAGATATTTGCTGGATGTGTGGGAGTCGGTCACGAAATTCCGATGCCTGCTCCCACCAGAGGCTAGAAAGGAGTATGATGCATTTCTAGAGGAAGGTCAGATAATCTCCCAGGACCTCCTCCTCTCGGCCCATGATGCGGTGGATACAGCTGCCCGCACTATGGCCTCAGCAGTAACTTCCACTGAGTAGCCTGGCTCAGGGAGGCTAGGGTCCCCCCTACTGCTCAACAGGTGGTCCTTGACCTGCCTTTTGGAGGGGACGCCCTGTTCCCGCTAGAAACCCTTTCGGTGGTGGGTACCACGTGGGACCCCAGGGGAGAGGCCAAATACTTCAGCCTCCTCCCTCCAGGGCCCTTTCCTCCCCCATAAACTCCTTGGGGCAATGCCTTTCCCCTCCAATGCTGCTTCTCTCACCATTGTGGGGATACAGACCTTCCCCAACCCCCAACATCCCGTTGCTACAGTGCTGAGACCTCTCCATGCTCTCCCCTGTAAGGAAGCGGCTGGCCCATTTGGCCGCCCACCCACTTTCAAGACATCCATGATGCAGCAAGACCTTAGTGCACCAGCAAGGAAGGTGCCGGCCTATTTGGCTGCCACCTCATTCTCTAGATATCCGGGATGCAATAAGACTCCAGTGCACCCTCAGAGTGGGCAGTTGGTGTTGTTTCCCTCCTTTCGGGAACATCGGGACTTAGCGGGATCCTTTCATCTCTCCCGATACTGCAAACTCAGGCACACTAATTCTGGCCATGTACTTTCCCCAACATTGGGGAATGCATGCCATGTCAACCGAACCCCCTGCCCGCTGGTACATCTTTCCAGAGGTCCACTCCTAGACATCCTAGACGTTACTCTGGCATTTATAGTAGATCCATCCCTCCCATACCTCTTTCAGGTACCCTTCGACCGAGAACCCCTGCGCCGGTAGGTGACAGGATGGGCCTTGACAGGAACGAGAAGCACATCTCATAGTAGCCCCAGCCACTTCTGCAGAGGCTCCGACACATACAGTCACAGCCCTCTAAAGACTCAGAACCACTCAGACCCTACATCAGGTAGGATGCACGCTCATTCCTGGGTTGGGGAGAGAACCCCCTCCCCTCTCTAACATACCTTTGCACGCTGGCTAAACCAGCTCGACTAAGGCTTTCGGCACCCCTTCCTAGATGAGAACCTCCACCACCCCAACCGCTACACAGGCTGCGTCTCACATCATTACGGCAGTCCTTAGCCTCCAGGGAAGGCCAAGGCAGGGCAGTCCAACCCCTGCCACCCTATATCCCCTCTCCCCCTTCTACCAGAATCTGAGGCCTTGCAACCAGCCCCTTTCCCTTGTGGATAAACTGGGCTGGTACCAGGACAGCCTATCCTGGAGTCCCCGCCCTGGGCCCACCCTTCCAGAAGTGGGGTAAGCCTTCTCGCAGACTTCCTTCTTTCCCCTTTCAATCTCTAAGCAGAGACCTAGCATACCTGACCTGGAACTTCCGGATCAAGGAACTCAAGGGGTAGGAGTCAACGTTGTGTTTATCCTTGGCGAGGAACAGCAGTGGGAGTACCTACCCTTGGTCCCTCCGCATCAAAGCTCGCCCCTTTTCAGCGGCATCAGTCCCTACATAGCCGGTACAACACCGCAATCCGGGCACAAAAGCCCCTCCACAGAGTTGCTTGTGCCTGCCCACCCCAGCCCCCCTTTGCCCTTAGGTGCGAGCCAGCCTCCTACCCTGGGGATCTAAGTCCGAATTGTAAGCCACCCCATGTGAGCTTGGCAATGGCCTTACCATGACCATTTTCCCTCATTCCCTTGAGGGACCAGACTATATATATATATAAAAATAAAAAAAAATTCCCCTCTCACCCCTATGGGTGGTATGTGTCTTCCTCAACCTCGGGCCTTCTACCAGAGGCCTGGGAGTTTGAGGGTTCTGCGCAGTATCTTAGCTGTTCCTAGCACTGCACTCTTCTGGACAGAGAGCTCTGATGTTGTTCCTGGGATCTGTTGGAGCCACTCTCCCAGCTTAGGACTCACAGCCCTGAGTGCTCCTACCACCACCGGGACCACTTTGGCCTTCACTTTCCACATCCACTCTAGTTCTTCTTTCAAGCCCTGGTACTTCTCCAGCTTCTCATACTCCTTCTTCCTGATGTTGTGTATATATATATATATATACATATACACATATACACACACACATATATAATAGATAGAGGAAGACAGGTCAAGTTCTTGTTTCCGAGGTACCAAAACCTCAGAGGCTTATATCCTCCACGAGGAGTGCCATCGGGTTTCATCCAGCTGGAAACAACCCTACATGTGGGTTCCCTAGACCCAAGATACCGCAGTAGTGCTGCATTTGACTCTTTGCGAGTAACTCCACGTCTTGCATGCTCGGAAGGTGAATCATCCTTCCTATGGCAACCGTACTTCTGGGGCTGTTCTGTCTCCACCTGGCCTTATTCCTGCTACGTATGTAGGTGCAACGTAGCTGCGGCATTGTTCTTCTCCAACGATGCCCTAGGCACGCAACATCATATCCCTGCTACTGATCTCCTATGGCTTGGCCAAGCAGCGGCTCTGCATTGTTCCCCGCCTTCACCTCTTCCCTCTTCATATATCCCTGTCATCCAGGCAATCCTTGTGGTGCTAGAACCCCATGGGATTACAGGCCCAACGATGGGCCTGCTCCATGAGCTCATACGCTACTAAGACTCTTATAGGTACCAACCATCCACACCACCAAAGGCCATTATGCCGCCTTGTGGGTGCTAATGTCCTGGGGACCCCTTCAAAAGAAAACCCTAAGCAACCCCAGTTTCAGTCCCATACACTGCTGGAAGCATGCGCTTGCACACTAGCTTAAGGTTCCCTGGCCGACATGCAATGCACCACTCACCACACCTCTCTTGCCTTCAAGTTTTGGGTACTGCTTCGAAGTGCCTTCCACAGACCATTCTTGCTTGAATCCGGGGGTGGGGTTTTCTCCCCCCACACTTTCCCAATGCATCCATGCAGTTTAGCCCAGGCCCCTCAGGGGCTCGCTGTGACCAGAACAACAGGTAGCTTCATTCCTCCGGTGACTGTCTGTGTAGTCCTTTGACTCCTGGTTTGTACCGGGTGTACTCTGTTCATGGAATAATTTTCCCTTCTTCCTTGCTTCCTGTGCGGGCTAAGGATATTACGGCTAATACCGTACCTGCTGGCCTCCAGCGTCTCCTTACAGCTCACACTGGAAAGCCTTATGACCAGACACTTATTCCCTGGTCTCCAAGTGCAACCCTATGTTGTCATGTTGCGTTCTTTATCTTCGCCATGGTGACCCTGGTCCATCCTTCCCTCGCACACCTGCCTCGGCAGGGTTGGACCTACCCCTAGCTTTGGGATGGGCCACAGTTATCGATTCTTCTGCACCACACTAGGAGCCTAGTTTGCCTCCTGGCTCTGGTTAGAGTCTTGCTTGCTGGGCCTCTTCCCATCTGGGGTGTTTTCTTCGCTATGCTGACGGTGGAAGAGCCAACTCCACCCGCCATCCATCAGCATGGCTAGTAGTCACCTATTACTGAATGCATCCGAGCAGCGCTCGAAGAAGAATGGTGAGTTACTCACCAGTAACCGTCCTTCTTTGAGATGGGCTGCTCGGATTCATTCAGGTTCCTCCCATCCATCCCCGCACGTGGAGTTGGCGACTCCGAGGAACTGAGGAAGGGTCGGGAGGTGGCTGTATATATAGATGCGGGTGGCGCGAGGGGTGGAGGCCGCCTACCCTCTCCTGACAGGCTGGGACAAAAGTTTTCCGACCAATCTGGTGCTCCGGCATGGACACCTATTACTGAATTATTCAACTTTTTGTATTCATGATTGGAAGGTTTTTAGGCTATTTGCAATTTTTAAAAAATGTAAAAATGTCCCCAAGAGATGGCCAGGAAAAAAGCAAGACCCCTGCTTAGATTCAACGTCCTTTGACACTGTATATTTAGAGCCCTGCATGGATACAAATATGTGGATCCATATCTGATCTGCATCTGCAAGAAATGGTCCGTGGATATCCGTGTTGTGTCCTCGGATGCAGATATAATGTGGCTATCCATGGATATCCGCATATTTGCAGGGCTCTAGCTCTGTGAAGATAAAAATATGTGGACCTGTATCCAATCTGCATCCACAAGAAATGGTCCATGAATATCTGTGTTGTATCTGCAGATGTGGATATCCACAGATATCTGCATTATTTGCAGGGCTCTATGTATATTACTTTCAGTATGGAACTTGGTGAGTGTGTGAATCATCACTGTGCCCCATTTGGATGGGCAGATCATCATCAGCTAGGAGCAATGGTAGAAAATTCAGGTGGTTTTTTTTTTTTTAAACCCTCTATTCTTCAGCTGTCAGGGCTACATGACAGGGATTATCGCAACATCTTTCTGTCAAGCTTCCATTTCCTCCCCTCATTCGTGGAGTAATTCTTTCAAAATTTCCAGTTTGTTTTTTTTTTTTTAAGAAAAACAAATGTCATTTAGAATTGCTAGTTGAAATATGACACTGGCACCTGATTTTAAAGAAGCAGCAGCTCTGCAGCTGAGCTAGTTAAAAAATGGCATGATCATCATGCCATCCAAATCCGTAAGTGCAGGCAATTGAGGGAAACAATGTATAATGCTAATTACTTTATAGTAATGCCAAGGTTCTTTATTCACTAAGGAATTTTCACTGACACTTAACTGGTACAGAAGACCTGGCTGAAAAATACAAATCTATTCAAAAGATCATATGCCACCAAAACATAACTCAGAATATAAACATTATTTCCTGCATCCTAGGCGGATAGTGATTATACACTCTTTCATGTAATCTCATGAATGGTTGATTATACTGCACTATGTAGAGACAGAGATGTAATGGGACTACATAAAATGATTGAATTTTGCTATCCAAATTTTGCCAAGCTGTTCTACACTGATTACAGCGAATGTAGATAACATTAATAACAATGAAATTAAGGCAAATTATTTGTTCAGCAAGATCCGCTGCTATTTGTCGAGCATGTTGTAATGTAATTAGAGCTTATCAAACTATTAATTGTGAACAATGTATTAGCCATATTTGGCCCTTTTTCTGTTTTTGAATCGTCTGTGAACAGACCATGGCTTTTATATTTTTTTTTCTCCTAATTGCTCAAAAATACCAAACCTTTCTTTAACTGGCCTTATTAAGTATTCTGGAGCATTTGTATTCAGATTTCTTTATTTGAGCTGTGTGATTGCTCACTTAATCACATGATATGGTTTCTTTTCCCTAATAGGATAATGTCTATAAATACAAGAAAAGAATGAAGAAAGTCATGAGGGTAATGCATCTCTAGAAAGAAGGTATAAAGGACACAGAGAAGGAAGATCAGGAAGGTGACAAGGATGTAGTCAGAAAGTTAAATTTTTTCCTATCCTTTTCTACACAAAAAAGAGCATTATATTTGACTGTATGTTAAACCCATATTTAAAGATAGTCATATCCCTTCTTGCCTGAAAGAGCTCTATTGGTAATTTAGCAGGTTTTACATTCACTTTTCTGTTGTTACATTCTGACCATGTAAATGCATGTGTGTGTATACGTGTGGTCCCCCTCACAGTTGTTGCCAATCTTCCCTCTAATTTTTCATAGGCTGTGTGTGCAAAAAATTTGCATGCATAAAAGATTTCTTTGTGTGCACTAATATTAGCACTGTTGAATTTTTTTGTGTGCACTTTATTTTGTTATGTGTGTGGGTTTCACGACCTGTGTGCGCATGCACTTGCGCACGGCTTGGAGGGAACAGTTGGCCCAACTCACTGCCTGGCTTATTGTCTGTGTGCCAGGAGTTTCAGGAGTTCAGTGTTTCAGAGGTGCTGTGGATTCTTTGTAGTCCAGGGCTTGACAAATCCTGGATGTCACATTGCCATGGCACTCAGAACTTGGCTCCTAGTGCCCACGAATGCCAAGGCAACCAGGGAGGTGAACACCACCTGCCTGCTAAAAAGAGAGCTGGTAGCACTGACATTTGCTGCTGTCATGGGATGCACATCTATGCACCCCTAGGTTATGACCTGTGCAATTTTTCTGTTCAATTTGCACTGTATGGTAATCTTCTGGTTTGATGCCAATTATGCCATGCAAGGTTAGGTTCCCTTTTGAACACTCTACCATATTGTTATGGTGTCATGTTTCCTGCCGCATCATATATTTGTACAGATGTGAAGCATGCTACATAGATCGGACCCTCAGGACTACCGGTCTAAGGTTAGAAGGTTGTGTGAGAAAGGCAATGCAAATTCAACTGCCTAACTCAGGTGCAACAAAGGAAATCACACAGCAGCACAGAGAAGGGGGGCTGAGGAGGAAATGAAAAGAAATGCAGACACTTTGAGAGAGGAAGAAGCTGTTGGCTTTTGCCAGAAAAATACCGTCTTGTGAGCAACTGTAAGAGACTGGGCCTACCCATATGGCCACGGGTGCCCCAGCTGGCTGAACACCGCCATCAGTCTTGAGGATAAGAATGAGAACAGTCTAAAGACTAATCTTAGAACAGTGTTACTAGATTAGCATGTGTTTTATATCTTTCATTTTACTTGTGGTAACTCCTGACTCCTTTATTAAATGATTGTGCATTGATTTGCTATATATGCACTTAAAATCATATTCTAATCAATAAAGTAGTATTTGTTTTATCTAAAGCTGTGTGGACTTTAGAGGGTATGAATGAGTGAGGCTGGGCCTACCCATTTCCATGTTAAATGGATGAACATGAGTCTATGGTGATTAGGGGAGGGTTCCAATCCCTGTAGGACAGAAGTTCCTGTAGTGTCTGGGAGCTGGGGGTGCTCATTTGGGAGCTGTCCCTGGAGTGGCCAGAGGCACACAACCACTGCCTGGGATTGATTCCACACAGGAGGCTGGTGTGGACTGACTCAGGAGTGAGTGGTCACTGGGGAAAGCGGGGTTCAGGAGTGGCGATGGGGGGTCATAGTGGCATACTGGACCAGATTCTGGGAGTGGTCTGTCACAGCTGCCATCTCCACCCCACACCCCCTGCCTGAGCACTGCCAGCAACAGCTTTATTTTTGGCAGAAGGAATAAGGGTCATTTGTGTGCCAATGCCACAGCAGTTTGTCAGTGGCTGGGCACCCTGCACACACTGCACTGTCACCAGAAATGGGGGCACATTCACTGCCTCACTTAGGGGCACCTCAGTTTTTGGGCTGGTGCCTAGGTGTGAGGTAGATTTGTTGAGGTCTGTTGTGTTCTTTGTTGCCATACTGTGCTCTTCTGCATGTCAGCCAGGTGTATGGACTGAATCCACGGTTCACACTATTATTTGTCCATCAGTCACCCCAGTAATTAATCACATGTGCACAGAGGTTTTTACAAACATTTCATGTAACTTTGTCCCATTCATTGTGTTAAGTGTATTATTGTCAGTTATCAGCAATGGAGGTTCAGGAGTTCTGTACCAGTATTGAGTATCACCACTTACATGTCAGATGAAGGACCACTTTCATTTTTTTCTCTGCATTAACATCAGGTAAAACTTAAACCAGGACACTTGATGTTCAATGTACCTGAAGTACTTCAAACTCCTACCACTGAGCAAAATGAAAATCTTCAGTGCTTGGTAGCAGTAGTCCTGATGTGGGCCAGATTTCTCATCTCATTGACATCATTGTAAATCAGAAATCATGCCACCAAAGTCAATAAAATTAAATAGATGTAAAACCAGCATGAGAGCAGAATCAGGCCTGGCAGATTTGTTAAGTCTTATAGAAATGTATCTCCATATAAATTTAACATTGAACTGTTGATTTGATTATACGTGAATCTGAAAAAGGAAAGCTTGATGATCATGCTACAAGCAATATTACAACTGATTTTTTTTTTTTTACTTCTTTCTGCAACGTAAAGGAAGAAAGAGTGTAGCTCTTCTTATTAATATATTCCAGTGGAGACTTGATGCTACTATGTACACTTGTACCCAGGCCTGTCCTCGTCCCTTTCTCCTGCCATGCCACCTAGAACAGCCTTGCTTGCCATGTGTGCTTACCAGCCTTGGTTTCTTCCTTTTGGCTAGCGTTCTGTCCCTTATCTTCAGTTAGATGCATCCCATTACCACTCCAGTCTGACAATTCTATCATTCCGATTTTCAAAAGAAAACCCTGGAAGTTAATGTAGCATGGCAAATGCCTGAAACCTAAAATGAAAGTATAAAATAAAATCTGTCTCCCAAGAATATTAATTCTCTTCTCATGTTTTGATACCCAAGTGTTCTTCACACCTACCTCCATCTCTACTCAATGTACCATCATTCTGTCTAAACCCATTGGACTGTAAAGTCCTTATGGCGGGATCTTGTCATCATTTTATGTCAGACACTAACAAAGTGTCCCTTCACTTACTGTTCAGCAGCACATACATTTTTTAAAACAGGTCAACCACAGTAAACCAAATGCAATCAGAGATGGTTTCTGCAATATTATGACACAGAGCTGTTTTAGTCACAGGAAGCATTTTATTGGATAAATTTAAGTAAAAGGGAGAAAGAAGCATTTGAATGGGCAATCAATAAATGGGAACGTCATTTATTCCTCTATTGTGTGAGTCCCTTTAGGGAAGCGTAACTTCTCTTATGCTTACTAATCGATGTAAGTGGTATGATTCCCATGAGCTGATGTCTCTATACACTCCTTAATACAAATCCAGTTCTCTTTGTATCTAGCCAGAAATGCCTCTTGACTCTACTTAACACCCCTTGGCCATAATGTTGTCCAGAAAAATCAAATGGAAGAAAACTTGACAGCAGGTAGAAGAAAGTAAGTTTGTTAAAGGAAGCAAGGGAAATAACCCTGGAAAAGAGAATCAGGCTAGATCAGGGATGTCAAACTCCTTTGCTACAATGGGCTAGAGTTGACTTAACTGTACTTCAAGTGGACCATACATACCATACAGTGAAATACTAGGGCCTACAGTCTCACACCACCACTGAGCTCTGGATATGAAGACTGCATTCCACAATACCATACTCCATTAGGGGAGAGTGGGGTCTCGCAGAGCACAGTCTCGCATACCCAGTGCTCTGCAACACTGCAAGACCTGTACACTCTTGCAGCATCATAGAGCACTGGCTACGGGAGACTGCATTCTGATGGGACCACACACTCTCTCTTTATGATGGGGAGAGCGAGGTCCAACAGAGCACAGTCACCAGCAGGATGGAAGAGGTTTGTGGGCCTCTCCAGTCTACAGGCCCTGTGACTGACACCCCTGGGCTAGATTATGATGACCAGAGGTCTTGCTTTTACAGGGCCAATCCTAATAGTTGGGGGTTTTGTCTTATATAGCCATTTACTGCCACCCAACCCCTAGTCTGATTTGTCACTCTTTGTCTCTGGTCACCCTTGGCTGCACCCAAGGAGACGAAGCCTCCGGTGCAAACCACAGAGCGTGTCAAATAGCAAGAGGGGAAAACTAGTGTTTGCTTTGCTACCTTGCCCTTTCCTGCTGCCCTGGCTCTCTCCAGCATTGGCAGGGGGAAGGAAGGCAGAGCTATGAACGAAGCCCTGCCATCTTTCTGCTGCTGCTAACTACACTGCAGCCCACAGAACTTTCTTCTTAGCAAAGGTTCTGCACACCCCTCTGCCAGTATTCGCCTCAGGACTTGAAATTGGGGGGGGGGGGGGCGGGGGTGTAGGGGAGGTATTGGAGGTGCTCAGTAAATTGGTGTAACACTGTTACTAGCTGACAACTGAGGGTGTTGAGAAATTCAGAGGGGGTAGGGGGAGGTGTAGGGGGTGTTGGGGTGCTTACTAAATTGGTATAACTGTTACCAGCTGACAACTGGGGGGTGCTGGGAAATTCAGGGGGTGTAGGGGAGGTGTGGGGGTCTTGGGGTGCTCAGTAAATTGGTATA
>ML682021.1:23996212-24153436 GCA_007922195.1 Podocnemis expansa
TGCTGTAACACTGTTGCTAGCTGACAGCTGGGGGGTGTAGGGGGGTATGGGAGGTGCTCAGTAAGTTGGTGTAACACTGTCACTAGCTAACAACTAGGGGGCTTGCGAAATTGCAGGGGGGTGTTAGGGAAATCCCTGCGGCCTCCGCAAAGCGGATCCCCCCAGCCTCCTCGTGATCCCGCCTCGCCCCGCAGCTCGGCTCCCGGCCCGGGCCCCAGGCCAGGCCAGGAGGCGGGCCCAGGGCTCCGCCCCGCGGGCGTCTATAAGGCGCGGATTTCCGCGTCCTGTGACCGGGTCAGGCGGTGCGTGGCTGGGGCCGGCGCTGGGGCGGAGCCGGGGCGGAAAGTTGGGGCGAGAGGAAAGTTTGCAGGCGCTGCCGGCGTGAAGCCAGGGCCCCGTCGCGTCCCGGCTGTCTGTCTGTGTGTGTCTGCCCGCCCGGCGCTGGGGCTCGGCGAGGCCGGGGGCAGGATGGCTGGCGAGGGCCGGGAGCATCTCTTCAAGGTGCTGGTGATCGGGGAGCTGGGCGTGGGCAAAACCAGCATCATCAAGCGGTACGTGCACCAGCTCTTCTCGCAGCACTACCGGGCCACCATCGGCGTGGACTTCGCCCTCAAAGTCCTCAACTGGGACAGCAAGACCCTGGTCCGGCTGCAGCTGTGGGACATCGCAGGTAGGAGCCAGGGGGGAGGCGGCCCTGGGCACGCCCTGGAGGAGGGAGCGGGCTGGGTCTCGGCCCCGGCCTTGCAGCGCCCCGGGGCCTCTCTGCTGCTCTCGGGCACCAATCAACTGGGCGGGGAAGACGAGCCGCTGAGCTCCTCGTGAGATCGGGCTCCGCTCTGCTGCAATGGAGACACAAACTTTTACGGGTGCCACTTGTTGTACTGGCTTCCAGCTCTCCACACCGCTTTCTCCCACGCTGGATTGTCCTTGTCTCTGCCCAGGCGTGAGAAAGCGGCTCTTTCTCAGTGCTGACTTAGACAATAATAAATAGTTTTCTGCAGCCCCTGATTTAGGGAGTCATGAAACAGTTTGTGCTCGGACTTAGTCTGGCATTTCAGTGGCAGGGTAACTGTAAAAGTGTTAGTTCATCATTCATTCTTGCTATAGTCATGGCTATCAGTCTAAAACTGCTTTAAATTGGGGGTCTCAAAGTCAAATCACCATGAGGACTGCTGTTAGTAGGAGGACTGCACCACTGCAACCTTTTCATGCAATGATATTGCAAATGTCACTAATGATAGTGTTGCAGGCCATAGCTAATAGCTTTAGGGGCCTAATGCAGCCCACAAGCTGTGTGTTTGAGACCCCTTGCTTTAAACTACATGTAGCCTACAGGCTGTTCTAGGTTAGTGCTGTTACACAGAACTTAGTGGGCAATTCAGAGTAACTCAAACATGTGGACAAGTTCCAGAAAGGTAGCCCTCTTACTCTAGTTCAGGTGAGGCCAAACTGAGGCTCAGGAACCACATGTGGCTCCTGAATGAAAAACTGTGGCTCCTGGAAGAAAGTCAGCAAATTGGTTTAGGAAAGCAGCCCCAGCCTAGGACTTTGGGGGGGGGGGGGAGGTGTTGGGATGGTGGGGAGAAGTGCAGCATGGTTGGGATTTAAAAAAACAAAACAAAACAAAAAACCTTACCACTGGCTTTCAGCCCTATACATCAAGCAACAGCTAAGTTATTGGTGTACAGGCCTAATTTTCATAGTAACATTAAGTAATTAGAATTTGACATTAGTAGGATCAATATTTGTCCTCTTGTCACAATAAAGTTAAAGTGTGCAATGAATTTTAAACTTGGTAATTTTGGAGTAAGTAAAGGCATGTGGCTATATGCCTCAGTGTGGTTCTCAAAGATTTAATCAACTTGTGTGGCTCTTGAGTGCCATAAGTTTGGCCACCCCTGCTCTAGGTCAACAAAACAGACAAGACCTGTGGCACTCTTAAAGACTAACAAAGTTGGTTATTGCATAAATGTTCTTGGGTGTAATGGCATTTCTGCTGATGAAGTGGGATTACACCAAAGAAATCTTATGTGATAAATACAATTTGTTAATCTTTCAAAGTGCCACAGAATTGCGTGTTTGTGTTTCCGAGCATGTACTGAAGCTCAGCAAACTTGCAGGAAGAAGCTGTAGCCTGCTTTAGTTATCTGAAGGGCTAAAGTGAGTCTTCCTGCAACTCCAGACTAGCTAAGCTAAGGGGATTTGACCATACTTTGTATGTATTGTGGACAATGCAAAAAACAAAGTACATTTAATTGTTCTACTTGGTTATAATTTGAGACATTCATAGGAATATTCTTGAGATTTCCAGCAATAAAAGCTTGCAGTTCAGAAACCTTGTTCACAGCTGCAAGACAAACCTTATGCTGCATTTGGGAACATCAGGGTTGGAGAATTATCTCAGTCTGTCACTCTGTCAGCTTACCTTATGCTGAACCAGTAAATGGCCTACTGTGTAAAATCACACTTTCCTTTTTACAGTATAAAATGGATTAAAGATCCAGACACATCTTTAACTTTACATTTCTCCTTTCACTTACTTTTATATCTAGCCTTTAGTGCCCCAGCCATACATCTGCAATATTTTCTTTTTCTTAGACTCTTGAAACAACATGATCTCTTTCTGGATGTGAGAAATTGGACGTTAATTTGTGTCAATGTCCTGTGTTATGTACTTTCAATTATGAAGGAGAGCTCTTAACATCCTGCTCTACTGGGATAGGCTCACGACTTTCCTACTGCACTATCTGATCCAAGAGGAGCAGTAGCTACAGCTTTCCTCTGGCATAAGATAGAAAAGCACAAACAGAATGCATGGTTCTCTACCTGTGTTGCAAATAACATTAGTATCAGTCATGTTTTCAGTTCAGTTCCTGGTGCCTACGTTCATCTTAAACAACATGGAGTTTTCCGAACCACAAAATACTACATGCTAATACAGTATATAGAAAGTGTTTTCATATACCTTTGACCCTGTTATCATATCAATGGTATGTATTATTCTAAATGTTTTTGGAGAGTAGTTATATCATGAAGAGGTTAAAGGTATTCCATTAGAAAATGTATCAAACAAAAGGACTGAAGTTTGATGCAGTTTAATGCAGTTCTACCACTAACTCTTGATGGATAATGGGACATTCGGTGTGTGCACAGAGTGAAATAAAAACTGCTATACCCCCTTCAGCTTTCTCTCCTGTGCAAGCGGTGCAGGATTTTTAACACTGCATATGAACTCCTGACTTCTTCAGTTGAGCTCACACTGATGTGAGTATACTGAAATAGGGCTCATCTTGGATTCAGTATAACTGTTCTGACTTGTATCAAATATTTATGGAGAAGGAGACTCAATTGAAGGAGGTGCATGGAGTCTTGCAATGCTAAGAGTTTTATAGTCTAACTATAAAAGTGAATACTAAAAGGCTATGTTCAGACATGAGTTTTATTTTGAAACAACAGCTGTTTTGAAATAAAATTTCTCATGTCCACACGATGTACCGTTATTTTGAAACCATTAAACCTAGCAGGAAATCGAAATAGCTGTTTCGAAACAACAGCGTTCGGACACGTTGCTTTGAAACAACACCATTGTTTCGAAACAGCTGTTTCAAAACATGTCAGAATGGCCTTATTTCAAAATAACCATTTCGAAATAACAGCCATTTCGAAAGCAGGCTTTCCCTTAATTCGAATTAACTTATCTTGACATCAGGATTTTATTTCAAAATGGGTTATTTCAAAATAACAGTTACCGTGTAGACATACCCAAAGTGACTACACAGATTTTAGCTAGTGTACGAGGATGGAGACTGGATATGTTGGTAAAGAGCTGGTTTGTTTTGGTTGGACTTTGCATGGAGAACTGATGTGGGATCATCCATTATGATCAGGTAACTAGTTCTGCTACCAACTTCTGCAGTTACAGGTGACTTGTCTACTATCTCAGTGTGTGTTTGCAGGATGGGCAACAGGAGACAGAAGACTGGTGAGAGAGCTTGTATTGCTGTTGCCAGGGGATTAAAGAATAAAATCAACAAGAGTCCTATATCACCATAAAGACTGACCAAACGACTTCAGGCGCAAGCTTTTGTGGGCTCCAGCTCACTTCATTAGATGCATGGGCTGGAGCTGACAAAAACTTAAGACTAAAGAAATTTGTTAGTCTTTAACATGCCATGAGACTTGTTGTTTTTGCTGTACACAGACTAACATGACTACCCCTCTGGAAAATATGTTGCAATCATTCATAAAATGAATGACTGTACCACAGTAATTATATCTTATTAAAAGAATGGTGAATGTACTATATTGTGAATTATCATAGCCATCTTCTCATCAGTTTCTGCAGTCCAGCTCATCTTTATTTTTGTGTGATTTGGAAAATGAATGAGTGGTGTCATCTTGCATCAGCTGGATCCCATGTTTCAGTGGCTTGTGGTGCCCAATGCCAATTCTAGAGGGTATAAACTAAGCTTGTGCTTGTTCCTAGGTTTTGTTCTGCTGAAACCAGTATACTTGGGCTCTTCTAGCTGGCCAGAAAAGCTGCCCAAATTGATTCCCACAGGATGACACGCATCATTAAGCAGTGCAGTAACACACAGAAATCCAGTGTGCTAGTATCTGCAAGCTGACTGGTAGCAGCTGGCTGCATGGTCTTGAAAAGAAAGCAAACACTAACAACAAATCTATACTGTGACTTTTTTGTAAACATCCAGTATGTAGCAATGAATCTGCTTGGCCTTAACATGTAACTGTAGCCATTAGAAGGGTCAAACAGAAAAGATAGTATTACAAGTTCAACTAATTTTAATAAACTTGCTTAGAAATGTAACTTGATGAGAATCCAAATAATATTAAATCTGTCCCTTTACATAAGGGTGTGGCACTGAATGTCTGAACACATGATAGTCATCCCTTTGGCACCACATATCAGCTGTCTTCTAGCTATGCACATCTGGATGTAAATAATAGGGCTGCATGTCCTTGCAGGCAAAAACCTTTAGACTTTTTTAAAAGGAAAAGCTCATAAGCATATTTTTAAGAGTCAAAGATTACTTTTTTAACAGCTACAAATAAGTAAGTTTACTTAAATGTTTAGTATTTCCTGTTACATAAACTGATATGGAAGAGATCTAAAACTCTGACTGACTGTAATTTATCCATAATCCTAATGAGTTTTGGGGCCTGCCAGAAAAATACAGTGCAGTATGGTCTAACCCTCGGGGGGGGGACGGACTCTTTTCCCAGAGTTAGGTGAAGGAAGGACTACATTCGGGGTTCCCTTCCTCACTTGGTATTCATGTATTGAATTATTGCTATTGTGGTGTCACATCCCTACCTGAGCTAGTCTGATGTGTTCTTATTAGGTTGTCACTGGATAATGACTGGTGATAGAGATGCATGTCCACAGAATGCAGTCATTTCTGTGAGAGGCTAGGCCAGGGGTCTGCAACCTGTGGCTCTTTGGCAATACACTTGTGGCTCTGGCAACCCCTCTGTGCCCCTTCCCCCAAACAACCACTGGGGGCTCTTGGTTCCAGCCTCCCTCCACCAGGGGACCCTGTAGCAGGTGCCCTGGCCTAGCTTCCCCCACCAGGAGGCTACACCCATTGCAGCTCTCCAAATACTTTATTATTGAACAAATGTTAAAAAAACAGCTCTTATCTGTTGGGTTGTTGACCACTGGGCTAGGCCTTAGTGGTAATGTCTTTTCTTTCAGTGAAGCAAGTTGCTGAAGTGATTTGGCGTTAGTTCATGTGCTCTGAGGCAGCATTTTTGTTCTTTCAGAATTCTGTACCGTAGTGACAGTGGGGAATATCAGGACTCTTTGTGGTAGAGACAGATGTAATACACACTAGCTTAAAGGAGTTGCAATGTGGTGATATTGTAACAAAATACCAGAATCTTGCGTATACTGGTTTGCATACCCAATTTAAAATAGGCTAACCTGCAGTCTTTTTGAGGAGCAGTGGTGTAAGTCATAACTGGGGGCAGAAACCGGATAGTCCTGTCACTGTTAACTGATCTTGAGTGTGCCTTGAAATCTTTGAGGATCTGAGCAGTAATTAGTTGCATGCTGGTACAGGAATCAAAATTCTTAAGATGCTTAACTTTATAGTGTTCTGCTAATACATGATCTCCAATGACTTTGCTTCACTTGATCCCTGGCATGCATATCTTTGCGGAAAAGACATTGGAACCAGTTTATTTGGACGCCTGTGAAATAAGGGAGGAAACAGTAGGCAAAATACAGAAGTGATGACTCATTCTGGTGTTTTCACACTCCAGAAAAAAGACTGCTTAATTATAGTTAAAGGCTTTTTTCCCCAAGTCTGTATTTCAATACATAATCAGGGATTCCTTCTTGGGTAAAGTACTCTACTTACCAAAAAAAAAAGTGTTGCGGCACTTTTAAAATTCTTAGGAGTCCTGTGGCACTTAGGCTGACAAATTTATTTATCACATGAGGTTCATGGGAGAAATCCCACTTTGTCAGACACTTAGAAGATGGGGTAACTTGCCAAATGGGAGGAAATAAATGCAGGGAAGTGTATGTCATGATCAAGTCACACTTGTTTTGCTGAATGTGACCTTATCCCATGACTTACACCTCTCTGCATTTATTTTCCTCCCATTTTGTAAGTTACCCCATCTAAGTGTCTGACAAAGTGGGATTGTGTCTCATGAAAGCTTGTGTGATAAATGAATTTGTTAGTCTTTAAGTGCCACGGGACTCCTTGCTTGTTTTGCTTGACTAGACTAACATGGCTATCCCTTTGGAACATACCTTTATATACTGTCTGAAGCAAGAGGTAGAAAGGTGTATAGCAAAAGTGGGTCTATCTAGAAATCAATACTTAGCTTGCTTTAATATTTTTTCTTTCAGGGATTTTTCAAAGAGATGTAAGGGATAAAGTCTTGTCTTGCTGTCTGAGTGGATATTACCATGGTGATTGAGATGTGCAGTTCTATAGAAGGGCAGAAAATTAATCTGGTTAACTGTTATAAGGAAAGGAATAATGCAAATAGTGCTGATATTAGTCCATATGTTTGTATGAACATCAGTGCTCTAGGGAGAAAGAAGTGTAGTGGGCTGAAAGAGCAATTGATTTTTGCTTTGTTCCAGAGTCAATAACTTCAGTACTAGACCAAAGTAAGAGTGCTGTTAAAGCTTCAACAATTACATCAGTATTTTTTTGAATACCCCTCCCCCCTTTGGCTTTCCTTTTTATGAAAGGACTTTCTTTGAGATAAGGAAGACTAGTTCCACTTATTTTAGATTGCTAGTATGCTTATGTAAAATTGCATGGCTGTGAAACAGATAAAAACAAATTTAAGGATTCTCTATGCTTGCATATAACTTGAGTTCTAGCATACTAAATTTTCCTCAGCCTCCAAGGTTTGCATGTGATAAGAACAGTTCATTTTCCATCTGAAAATCTCAAACTACTTAGCTATGAATTGGGGGAGTATATCCTAATTTAAAAGGTGAGGCAACTGACAGAGGTGAAGTAACTCGTGCAAAATACTTCTCACTGGAAGAGTTGTGACTAAGGACAAAGTGGGATTTTCTCCCACAAAAGCTCATGAGAAAAATAAATCTGTTAGTCATAAAGTGCCACATGACTCCTTGTGGTGTGTTTTTGCTGGACTAGACTAACACAGCTATCCCTTTGAAATTTGTCTACACTGCCAG
The DNA here is from genome assembly GCA_007922195.1 of Podocnemis expansa. Classification (NCBI taxonomy): domain Eukaryota; kingdom Metazoa; phylum Chordata; order Testudines; family Podocnemididae; genus Podocnemis; species Podocnemis expansa. Next base: position 24,003,906 of record ML682021.1, read on the forward strand.
TGGCACCACCGACAGTGGAGGATCAGGTTTTTTGTTTCTTTTTTAACCAGTAAAGATGTGCTCAGTCAAACCTGGAAGTTGCCAGTGGTCAATTTTTATTAAGACCACCTCAGCAAGTATCATAGCTGCTGTGGTGACAGGAACAGTGACTTGCATGAGTTCTGTTGACTACCACTGAACTTCTCAGTAGGTATAGAGCAGGCCTGAAGCTAAGAGGATAGCTTTATGAAAGCACCTGAAGAAGCAGGTGGTCACTTGTTGGGGTTTCTAAAAGCTCTCCAATAAGTTAAGTGTCTAACTTCCATTATATTTTAAGGCCTGAGTGAACCAGGGAAGGGTATGCAGAAGGGACAGAATATTGCTGACCCCAGTACAGAGGCATATGGTATGAGGAAGAAAATAGTTAAGGGCTGGTTTACTATCTTCCTAGGTACAGGAAGTCAGAATGCAGGTCCCAATTTCTTGTAGAGTAGTGGGTGATATTTTAGGAACAGAGCACAAACCTTGTGTTTGCTATTCCCTCCTCATCTAGAGAAGTGTGTAGTAAACATTAGCCTTGAAGCTATCATCAGTTGGTTTGGCTTGCTGTATCTTTAAACTGTTGGTTTTATTGTAGTGGAGCCTAAAAGCCCTTGATGGTGAACCCACATTTAATTCCTACACAAATCAAAAGCTTATTGTGACTAAATTGTGTGTATATTCTTAGTCACAATAAACCTTTGATTTGTGTAGGAACCAGAGTTTTTCTTCTTGGTAATCTACTTTATTTTTCTTAATCTACTCATAATTAAAACTCCCAAATCTAACATTTTGCTTATTACACAAGCCTTTCCAGTTGTATTTTGTGCAGAGTGCACCTTCATACAGATGACTGCATTTCAAAAAAGCCTTAAACTCTCCACATTTGGTGCAGTATGAATTTCATCACTTCTGAAAATAATCCTGGTTGACTTGGAAATCTAGCTTCTCCTGTGATGTGAGTCATTGCTTTTGGAGATATGTGGTGCAGTAACTCAAATGCATAGTAAGATGTTTACCTATTGTTTTTACTGGGCATGTCTTTGAGATAACAAAGAAAATAGCCCACCTGAGTTAATTTAGATTCTAGCAAGCTAGCATTCACATTCTGAGAAGTGATAGGATCAGACATGACTAATTTCAGCTTTTTTTTTTGTTCTTGATATCCAATCTAAATTTAGCCCATGAAGTCTAAAAGCCTCACATAAGGGGAGGTAACTTACAACTCAAATACTAAGTATTCTTTCTTATAAAGATTGCTAGCATGCAAAAGTACAGTGCAATTATAAACTAGTAATTGGTAAACATAAATGTCTTGTGGTAGTAGAGTAGTGTAGTTTTAATGAAGTATTTAATAAATATAAAGAACTGGCATCTTAATTGTATTTGAGCTACTGTACTGAATTGTAATACTACTGTATACACTCGGGTATAAGCCAATCCGGGCACAAGCTGACCCCTCAATTCGGAGCCCCAAAAAGAAGCTAAAATTGGTGACCTGGGTATAAGCCGAGGTCCCCTTTTGGCCTTGTCCCCTAAACCCCCACCCACTGCTGCTGGCTTCCTCTGGAGTTTGACAGCTTCCCTACCCCCAAAATCTCTACTGCTGCTTTTCCCTTGCCCCCCCCCGCTGTTGATTCCTCACTTCTGCCCCCCTGCTCTGCCCTTTCCTGACTGCCATCACCCCTGTTGCCCCCTGCTCTGCCCTTTCCTCACTGTTGCCCCCCATGCCTACCTGCTCTGCCCTTCACTCACTGCTGTTGCCCCCCTGCTCTGCCGTTTCCTCACTGCTACCCCTGCTCCCTTCTCAGTTCCATGCTGTTGCTCCCCTGTAGAAGAGAGGATAATTGGAACATGCGGGGGGGAATCAAATAACTTTCTTAGATGCTCTAATGAAGCCCTAATGCCTGAGGCAGGTGGGGGAGGTCAACACCAAAAGAAAATCCAGGGAGGTAGATACAATAGAATTGAATGTCAAAATGGGAAAGTAGGGCAATCGGCTGGGTATCTTAGGTGCCTATACACAAATGCAAGGAGCCTGGGAAACAAGCAGGAGGAATTGGTAGCACTAGCGCAGACAAAGAACTATGACATGATTGGGATAACAGAGACGTGGTGGAATAGTTTGCATGACTGGAGCTCTGCAATAGATGGGTATAGACTGTTCAGGAAGGACAGGCAGGGAAGGAAAGGGGGAGGAGTAGCACTATATGTAAAGGAGCTCTATGACTGCTCAGAGCTCCATTATGAAAGTGGAAACAAGCCAGTTGAAAGTCTGTGGGTTAAGTTTAGAGGGGAGAGCAACAAGGGGGATGTTGTGGTAGGTGTCTGCTACAGACCACCAGATCAGAAGGAGGAAGTGGATGAGGCATTCTGTGTACAACTAACAGAAGTTTCTAGAGCACAGGCCCTGGTTCTCATGGGGGACTTCAATTACCCTGACATCTGCTGGAAGGCCAATACAGCAGTGCACAGGCAATCCAGGAAGTTTCTGGAGAGTGTTGAGGACAACTTCCTGGTACAAATGCTGGAGCAACCAACGAGGGGCCTTGCGCCTCTCGATCTGCTGCTCACAAATAGAGAAGAATTTATCAGGGAAGTAGAGGTCAATGGCAGCCTGGGTAGCAGTGACCATGAAATGATTGAGTTCAAGTTGATGATTAAAGGAAAGAAGGAAAGAAGCAAAACACAGACCCTGGACTTCAGAAAAGCAGATTTTGTCTCCCTCAGGGAACTGATGGGCAGGATCCCTTGGGAGGCTGATCTGAAGGGGAAAGGTGTCCAAGAGAGTTGGGTGCATTTTAAAGAAACCCTGCTAAGGGCACAGGAAGATACAATTCCGATAAGGAGAAAGCACAGCAAATGTGGAAGGCGCCCACTGTGGCTTAACAGAGAGCTCTGCACTGAGCTGAAGCATAAAAAGGACGCTTATAGGAAGTGGAAGCTAGGACAGATGACTAAGGAGGCATATAAAGACATTGCTCGGGACTGCAGGGATAAAATCAGAAAGGCCAAAGGACAAATGGAGTTGCGACTAGCAAGGGATGTGAAGGATAACAGGAAGGGGTTCTACAAGTATATCAATAACAAGAAGAGGATCAGGGATGGTGTAGGTCCCTTACTGAATGGGGCAGGCATCCTCGTGACAGAGGATGAGGAAAAAGCTGAAGTCCTCAATGCTTTTTTTACTTCAGTTTTCACAAGCAAGGTCAGCTCCCAGCCCACTACACTAGGTACGGGGGACTGAGGAGAAGAAGAGAGGCCCTTGGTGACAGTAGGTCAGGTTAGGGACTGCTTAAAGAAACTAGATGTGCACAAGTCCATGGGGCCGGATGAACTGCATCCGAGGGTGCTGAGGGAGCTGGCTGATGAGATAGCAGTACCGTTGGCCATTATCTTTGAAAACTCGTGGCGAACAGGGGAGGTGCCAGAGGACTGGAAAAAAGCAAATATAGTACCTATCTTCAAGAAAGGCAAAAAGGAGGATCCAGGGAATTACAGACCTGTCAGCCTCACCTCAATCCCTGGAAAAATCATGGAGCAGCTTCTCAAAGAATCCATCCTGAAACACTTGGAGGAAAATAGAGTAATCAGGAATAGTCAGCATGGATTTACCAAGGGTAAATCATGCCTGACCAACCTCATCACCTTCTATGATGAGATGACTGGATTTGTGGATGCGGGAAGAGCCGTTGATGTCATATACCTTGACTTTAGCAAGGCTTTTGATACGGTTTCCCACAGCATTCTCACTGGCAAATTAAGGAAGTATGGGTTAGATGCATGGACTGTAAGGTGGATAGAAAACTGGCTAGAACAACGGTTTCAGCGTGTAGGAATCAATGGCTCCATGTCAAGTTGGCAGGCAGTAACAAGTGGTATGCCCCAGGGGTCGGTGCTGGGGCCAGTTCTGTTCAATGTTTTCATTAATGATCTGGATGATGGGATAGATTGCACACTTAGTAAGTTTGCAGATGATACCAAACTGGGGGGAACGGTAGACACCCTAGAGGGCAGAGACAGGATTCAGGGAGACCTAGACAAACTGGAGCAGTGGGCCAAGAGGAATCTCATGAGGTTCAACAAGGATAAGTGTAAAATCCTGCACTTGGGACAAAAAAAAACCCATGTACTGCTACAGGCTGGGGAGTGATCAGCTAAATAGCAGCACTGGAGAAAAGGACCTGGGAGTCGTGGTGGATGGGAAGCTGGATATGAGTCAGCAGTGTGCTCTTGCTGCCAGAAAGGCCAATGGCATACTGGGCTGCATCAGAAGAAGTGTTACCAGCAGATCGAGGGATGTGATCATTCCCCTCTATTCTGCACTAGTGAGGCCACATCTGGAATACTGTGTCCAGTTTTGGGCTCCCCACTACAAAAAGGACATGGACAAATTAGAGAGAGTCCAGAGGAGGGCAACCAAAATGATCAAAGGGCTGGAGCACAAGCCCTATGAAGAAAGACTGAAGGAACTAGGCTTATTTAGCCTGCAGAAGAGAAGACTGAGGGGGGATTTGATAGCAACCTTCAACTACTTGAAGGGTTGCTCCAAGGAGGAGGGAGCTCGACTGTTCTCGGTAGTAACAGAGGGCAGAACGAGAAGCAATGGTTTCAAGTTACAGCTGGGGCGGTCCAGGCTGGATATTAGGAAAAACTTCCTTACTAGGCGAGTGGTGAAGCATTGGAATAAGCTGCCTAGGGAGGTGGTGGAATCTCCATCTCTGGAGGTGTTCAAGTCCCAGCTGGACAGAACACTGACTGGGATGGTCTAATGGGAGTGGTCCTGCTTCTTTTGGCAGGGGGTTGGACTAGATGACCTTGTGGGGTCCCTTCCAACCCTATGATTCTATGTTCCGCAACACCCTTTCCCCATCACCCCCCCCCCAACCCCTGCTGCCCCTCTTCCCAGCCTGCCAGGCCCTCTCCCCAAATCCCTGGTCCCTGCCACTGCTTCCCTGGGTCCCCCTGCCACCCGTTCCCTGGCCTCCCTGACCCCCCCCCCCCAAAACCCTCCTGGCCATCCCATCACTTTCCCCAACTCCCCGACCCCCTCCCCAACCCCTGATCCCCGCAGCTGCTTCCTTGGCCTCCCTGAATCCCCCCTCAAAGGCCAGGCTGACATCCCCCCCCCCCCCCGGTCCTCCTTACTTGGCCACTCCAGACACCAGGCTCCCTTCCTTGCTCCAGCCCCAGCCCTGGCCGACTGCCCAAGATGGCTTCCCAGGAACACTGGGGCTCCAGCCTACCGCATGGTCAGGGAAAGGGAGGGCTGGGGCTGTCTGCTGTATTCTTGAGTATAAGCCGAGTGCCTGTTTCTGAAGCCAATTTTCAGGCACAAAATTCTTGGCTTATATGCGATGATATACGGTAAGTGCTCTAAACAAATCACTAGCATTATGATTACACCATTTAAGGATATATAAAAATGCAATGTCACTTCAAATTTTAGTATGTTGGTGTAAAGGAGAAATTTCCTTTATAATATGGGAAATTTGTTACTATGGTAAAAGCAGCCATATAGATTGTTCTAAGGCAGCTGTTTAAAAATAATCAAGTATAGTGTGTATTACTCACTGTGATTATTCCTTAGATGATTCAGTTTTCAATTAACAAAGATTTATCTTCATCCAGTTATTATCTAGCTTAGGTAAACAGGCACTGTAGAAAAACATAGGTTGCAAAGACTTGAACCCTTGCATGCATTGCAGCATTGTTCACTGGCAGCAGTTTTTAGCTGGCCTTTAAGAACTGCTTGTACAGTCTTGTTGCCATGGCCAACACAGCAAGGATTGGGTTTTAATGGACACACTGTTAAACAGTGCATTCTAGAGTGGCAATATCATAATATGAAATCAGAAATACTAGCTGCACTTGTATATCTTGCAGGTCCTTGTAATTTTTGTTTCACAATGCATTGCTTCATGTTAAGAAACCATCATTACTCAATGCAGGAGTTTAGGCACAATGGAGCAGATTGGGGGTCTGCAACCTGTGGCTTCAGAGCTGCATGCTGCTCTTTTGCCTACTCCCTTTCAGCTCCAGGTCCCCTCCTGCCACTGGGGGACCCTGTGGAGCCCCTGCTCCTAGTTCCAGGTTCCTTTTCCCAGACCAGGGTAATCTGCCGCAGCTCCCCCCACCAGGAGGGTATACCTATTACAACCCTCAAAATACTTGGCTACTGAAGGAATTTTTCAAATGGATCTTGTCTTTTGGGTTGTTGACCCCTGGAGTAAATGGACCCAGAGATCCAGAACAGGGATTTCCAACCTTTGAGGCTGGGGACCCCTTTCTAAGAAGAAAAAAAACTTTGCAGCCCCCTTGGGGGAGCCAGGTGCTACCACATGCATTATTTGGCTCCTGCAGGACAGAATCTGGCCCATGCTGCTCTCCTGCTGGGGAGAGGGGGCTGCCATGGCTCCCTCTCAATGCCCCCCTCAGTGTGTTCTGCCTGCTGACTTGTTATCCATCTCCCCCCCCCTTACCTGTCTCCAACCTCCTCTACAGTCCCTTCCCCTCTTACCTGGCCACTGGAGCTGCTGGCATCTGCCCCCCCCCCCCCAACTACTGTCCCTGAGCATGCTGCTCTGCATGCTCAGGGCTGGAGTTTTAAAAACTCCCTGCTGGCCAGAAGCCTGGGTCTCCCTGGCAACCAGAGACCCTGGCAGCATCCAGCCTCAGCTCCCAGCCTATCCACAGACCCCCTGGACCCACTCCAGCCCCCAGGGGGTCCACAGACCCCAGGTTGGGAACCAGTGATCCAGAACACACTTCGAAGTTGTAAGGTGTATTACCTGACCACCTGGGATCTAATATTCAGAAATTTACATGGTGTTTTTTTGACAATTACAGCCTTTAATCACCACACACAAAATGAGCCCCCAAACCAAAAGTCCAGTGTATATATAACCTTCAGAAGCCTCACCAATGTAAGCAAGAGGTAGTGGTTTCAATTCTTGATAGCTTGCTTCTCAGAGAGCTTGCATCCACAGTCTTATAAGAGAGCTGTGTGAGAGGACAGAGAATCAATCCAAATAGATTACTGTCTTGAAGCACACTTGTTAGTGGGATTCTCATTTTTTTTGCACTCTAAATTTAGTGTTTTCAAGGCTCTTTTTTTGGTAACTACATGACAAAACAAAGGAAATCCAAACAAAAATAGAGGAAAGACCTACATGTTTTGCTCAGTTCAAAAGGAGTTAGCTGCCTGGATTTCATTTGTTTTGCATGTGTCACAAAGTTCCACCCTTTGCTAACAAAAGGAGATCAGGGTTTGCTGAGATGAAAATTGAATAATACCTGATGGTACCCATCAGAAGATAAGATCAGAAAAATATGGAGCTATTGATCTTAATTACAGAAGATAAATTTGTTTGGGAGGCTTATCAGTTGAGTGGCTATTAATCATAGGAAAGGCAGTTACCCTGACATACCAGACATTCCTAAAGACAACAGCACACGTGGTGCAATAAGAATCAATCACTTTTCAAAAAAGGGATTGCAATATACTTATCACTGATGTTCAATAGCTTAATTTTATAAGTCAGCCCAGCCTACCTTGCATTTCATAGCCTACAGGTGTGTTGTAAGGATATAGTGAAACTATCCATTCAAAATTTTGCTCTGGATGCTTACAACTATTCCTGGAATAAAGATGCAACAAGAATTTCACAGTAGCTTTTGCAATTAGTGAGACATTACTTTGCAGTACTAAGGGCAAAATCCAAACAAGTTAAAGTGATGCTTCCAAGAAGGGAAAAATAAATTCACTGTAATGAAACCTGTTTTACAGAGAACAGGCAGTAAGTGTCCCATGGTCTTGCTGAGTATGCTGAAGCTAATTGACCAACAATCACTATTTATATTAAATTGGTAAATCTCAACCTTCTCAAGCATAATTTTAGACTCATGGATAAACTAGTTTAGAGGGATATTAAGCTGATCATTAGCCAATCAGAAACCTTATATCTAAAGTATTAGCAGAATTTTAGAATGAATATTAACTATTTGCCATGTTGTGTTCCAAGATTAGTGGTCTGTTTCTCACATCCCAGATTAAATCTTCACCAATTTCCCCTAATGATATAGACCTTTAAAAAAATTATGAATAGCAGTGTCCTAAAACATGTGGAGTACTGTGTGGATCCAATTCAGTCAGGTCAAGTTGTGGACATTGATTTTATTGTCCTTACACTGTCCTTCCATCTCCCTTTTAACAAAACAAAAAAAACAAGCTCCAGACCTTTTGCAAGAGACACAAATGTCTCCATTACCCTGTTTCAGGACCCATGTGCTGTTAGTTCCTCTGTACCTGAACTGTCACTGGACTCCCAAAGTAGATTTGCGAGGTTCTTCCAAGGATTGAATGTACTGTGTGGGATGTGGTCTGCCAGTAAGTGATAAGGAATTGGATGGTTGCTGATCCTGTGCTGTTGGAGATGCACACTGGACTCTTCTAAAAATCTTATCCCAGTACTCTGGGAGGCAGCTTCATGAAAGAAACTACAAAATAGCTTTATGTGATAGAAACCTGGTCTCTTCTAAAGCTCTTAAAATCAACCCCTTGACTTGTAGCTGACTTCTAGCATGAATGGCTTTCTTTTTTCAGATGTCTGTATCCTAACCTTTTTACAAAGAAATGTATTAATCTTGTGTCTGCATGTGGCACAGCAGTGTAAGAAAAAAGTGGAGTAAATTTCAGACTACCACAGCTGCAAGCCAAGTCATGAAATCACAGGCATGGATCCCCTAAATTCATGAAGCTCTGGCTGATCACAACCCTCTGCAGCAGCAACCAAGTATGAGATGAATTGTTTCATATTGTAAAGCAATACCTGTTTTAGCTAATTAAAGTTTGTATCTCCAGAGAAAACAACAAAACAAAGGTTGCACTAACCTAAATTCTATAACATTTAGTAATCTGTTTATTTCTAAAGTGTTACCTCAGGGGAATAGGGAATTCTCATGTGGATTTGGAAGGCTAACTTTGTGTATTCTGCTCCTAAAGTGAGGAGAAAAGAGGGCAGCAGGGCTATAGGGAAAAATACCTGTGCCAGAAATGTCATGCAGGTCATTGCAGAAGCCATGAATGCTTATTTAGGCAGCCAATTATTCATTGTTTTGAGGGTTGAGCAGGGGTCTCAAACTCAAATCACCACGAGGGCCACATGAGGACTAGTATGTTAGCCCAAGGGCTGCATCACTGAAACATTTTCATACAATGATACTGCAAATATCAGTAACAATAGTGTCAGTGCAGGCCACAGGAAATAGCTTGTGGCCTGCAGGCTGCATGTTTGAGACCCCTGGAGCAGAGGGATGTCTTTGGACTATCTATTGAGCTTTATACCTGCTGCTTTTCAGTAGATATCTGTAAATATTTCTGATCTCCTTTTGAATTTCACTGTTCTGTAATCTGGTATGGCTGCTTAAAGGTATTTGCCTTTATTTTGGAGTTGGATAATATTGGCATATGGTGCTAACTTTGTTAGGTAAGTTTAGAAGCACTAGTTTCTTATGCCTCACTCAGGATCACATGGGTAAAATTAAAGCTGCTTGCCTTGTATTGTTACAGGAGATGTACAGTATGTGGTAAACACATGTTAAACAAAACTCAAGTGTATCAATAAATGATAAATTTTCTTACTCCATCCCCTCTGTCATTGGGTGACTTGTTTGGCATCTATTAAAAATCCTTATTTTTTCCATGGAAATAGAGCAATATACTGTCAGTCCTAGATTTGAATACTCGGGTTGTATGGCCTGTCTAATCACTGGATAACACCAGCCGAATCTAACTCTTCATATCCCTGTAACCCAGGCCTCAACAAATTTGTTTGGTCACCATGGCAACCAGTTTTAGTAGCCTGCGGCTTAGTTCCACTGCAGAAATGTAATGGAGGAGCACAACTTGGTGACCAAAGTGAATTGCTGGTGTATAGTTGAGCCAGTTTTGTGCACCCCTGCTATAACAAGAAGCTTTTTACTGGAGATTAAACTGGACAACTGTCATTGTTCCAAAAGGATGGCTTGCCTGTAGTTCATGTGGAGCAGTTTTCTGTAGCAGTTTGTATTCTGGGAGACTTCTTATTTTTATTTGTGGGTTTTTTATTTTTGATTGGCTTTCATTGACCTTTCAGATCTCTAGTTGACTGAGCATGCAGATATACTATCTCCCACAGTCACTTGGTTGCTGTAGAAATATCAACAGCAAAATACTCATTCTTATCACTCTAGTTCTTACTGCAACTGGTGTCAGCTTCAAAGATTATGGTGATTTAACAAAAAGGTGGGAATTAGATGCTTTTTGAGTGCTTCACTCATTGCAAATCCCCCCCCCCCAACACATATTAAGCTATTTCTTGGTTTAGTCAATCAAATAGTCTCTGGACTGACATCCAGAAAAACACACTCAAGAATGAACCAACATGGGGCATTGTTTTGTTTGACTTTTGTGAGGGAATACTCTATTCTGGCTTGAATGTTTTTCCTGAATCAGATTCCTCGGCTTTAAGAGGTGCAAATAAGTTCCTCAGCAAGTCTAAGTGGTGAAATGTTGAGATTAAAACCATGGGGGGGGGGGGGGGAACAGATCAGGGGTCTCAAACTCAAATCACCATGAGGGCTGCATGAGGACTAGTATGTTAGCCCAAGGGCTGCATCACTGAAACCTTTTCATATGACAATATTGCAAATATCAATAACAATAGTGTCATTGAGGGCTGCAGGAAATGGCTTTAGGGGCCATGTGCAGCCCATGGGCCACATGTTTGAGATCCCTGACATAGATACTCATGCAGCATGTTGCAAAAGTAAACTGTTCAAGCTCCCACAGTTGGCAAAGCTTTATACCTACTCTTTATTCCTAAACCATCCTTTATATCAATTTTTTAAAATGTCCATATTGAAGTCCTTTAATCCAAAGACATATTAGTTGCTCTCTAGTCTGATCAGCATGTAATTCCAGAACATCTGAATAAAGAGGTTACTGCCATGTAACTTAGAAGCTTTAGGTGCTGTTATTGACTTGGCTGATACTGTGCAATACAGTTGCACAATGAATCATGCAAATACTGTAATCTTGCTAGACATCTTCCAGGGGTTTCATTGTGTCTTTAGCAGTGGATTAGTTTGATTATGCATCTGTTAGCACAGTATCCGTGTGCATCGTATAGATTTAACTTAACCATTGTAAAATCAGGAACATGCACACAATCTCAACTATGATAAAACATGAACTCCGTGTGAAGATAAATATTGTGGAGAGGTGCAGGGAACTGATAAGTGACATAGCTCTGATTGCACTTGGAGACCCTGGATAAGTGGCATCTCGGTGAAAGTGAATTGGAACTCTAAGTAGAATGTGCTTAAGTCATTCTTCTCTTACTGGTCTATAAAAGATCATGCAAATGAAAAATACAGGTGCTGCATGCTTGCTGATTTGTGCTCCTCAAAAGGAAGGAATGGCAGGTCTTCACTGACTATGGCAAATTCACTGCCATCAGCTCTATCCTCCCAGTTGACTGAGTAGATCTGTGAATACCCACTAAGTTGATCAAGTAACTCTGGCCCTTCAGCTGGAGCAGCAATGAGTTGATGCGAGGCCATTTCCTGTTAACACAGTGGACATGCCACAGTAAGTGTGCATTAAGCAGCTAAAAGTTGATGCTCAAGTTACTTAAAATAACTTGCTTATCCCCCATAGACTGCCAACATCTTTCCATGGTGTAGACCAGCCCTCAGCCTTATGGATTGGCCTTTAAGGAAATGCATGTTACAGGGCTCTAGCCATAGATCAGTCAGTAATTTAAGAAAATCTGCCTGGAGGATGGGATGCAGCTGCTTAGCAAACCAAAGGAGGCAGGGAGACCTTTCCAGCTTCTAGTGCCATCTCTGAATACAGTATCATACTAGTCTTGCAGGGTTCCCACAGCACTGATTTGACAGGAAGTGCCTTCCCATTGAATTAATTCTATGCTTCTTGACTAGTAGCTCTTAATGAACATCTGGCTCATTCTGAGTTTGAGCATATCTTTATGCACAGTCAAATTTGCATAACTGATTTGCTACAGTAGTAGAGTTAACATATATAGTTGTGTGTAAGCCATCCCTTGGTTATCAACCTTAGGAACCTGAAAAAAACTGCATGACTTGCATATAAGCTGTGGTTCAAAATCTGCTCCATCTTGTCCTTCAACGATAAGTATAAGAAGGATGGTGAAAGGATTTCAACAAATAGTAAGAAGCATGGCAAAAGACTTGCACTCCACAGAAAGGACAGTAGTCTATATATTGTGTAAAAATATTTTTATGCAAAACATTATTAGATACTGTTACTGAATTAATGAAATCCTTCAAAATCAGAATTGTCCTCTATATCTGTTGCCAAACAGTAGGTCAGAGTCATCACTGATGAGATGGTCAGCATTTGTCATCCTCACTGTTGTCATCAAAATCACTGTATCTCCTGTGTCATCCAAGATACCACATTTAAGGAACGAGTGGCAAGCCATGTCGGCAGGAATATCCTCCCAGGAATCTTTAACCCATCTAGCCACAAGGTCAACGTCTGGTGTCACTGAATTTCCTCCTCCTGGTCCAATGAGCTTCACCAGCGCACAACAACTCCTACCCCTTCTTGATGTGATCCTGAAAGGGCTTGTTCAGGCACACATCAAGTGGCTGCAGGATTGATGTCAGGCCCTCAGGTATAACAGTCAATGTTTAGCAACTTTGCTTCATCTTTGATTTTTGTCTGTAATATGTCCTTTAAACATATCCCAGATGAGTAGGGATGATTGTTTCTTCAGTGCAGCACCTGGTTTTGTATTCCAAACTTCATGAAGCTATTTTTGGTTCTTTCTTCATCCATCCCTTCTCATGTACATGGACAACTACTCCAGGTGGAAATTTAACTTTTTTGGCAACTTCTTACATTTAAAAAATAAGATGCAGCTTTGTCCCATCGGCTAAGTGTGAAAAAATAGTGAAATGATTTTATATTCCCTGTTGAGCTAACAAAAGTCATGTTTTGCTAGCACTGGCAGTGGTTTGATTGGCCTCTTGTCATGTTTCCAGTGTCACCATGTTCATAGTCGTGCTTTTTATGCTGTTTAAAATTTTTTGGTATGAACAGACCTGTACCTCAAGATCCTTTGGCAGTTTGTATGAAGTCTTGGTGTGCTGATGCAAGCAAAGACCATATCAGTCCATAAAGTGGGAACACCAATCAACAGAAGCAACAAAGTTCTTGATACCTTCAGTTTAGTATTTGTCAGTTTTTTGACATCTGAATTGCATGTAAAAGAGAGGCTGTTCAGGTTACAATCTAGCCATTTCACTGGCACTCCAAAATGAAGCTGTTTAAGTTGATCTCAAGAAGGGTGAGGCATGTAGATCTGTCAATGTACCTTCTTGGATCTTGGAATTTCTAGGAATTGAGCTTTTCTTGCCATTTGCATACCTTTATTATTACATTATCTACTAGCAACAAAGTTGTTAGTTTCCTCTGCTCTTTGAATAACTTGTAATTTTAAATGCTGTGTTGTATGATGAACATTTGTGCTTTCCAGCCAGACTAACCAGTGGTTAAAGTATAATTTGATGGGCCTCATGCTCCCCAGGGCTGACCCGCTCTGCTCTGCTGGTGGCTCCCCCTGGGCCCAGTGGTTAAGTATAATTTGACAGGCCCCAGATCCTTCCTGATCCATGGGCCCCCTTCCCATATTTGTCCAGGCCCCCTTCATGCATGTGACTGTGGGGAACTCCATTTGATTTTTCTAGAATCTGTGCCCCAGAACTCTGGCCATCAGATTTGTGGGGCCCTGGAATGGTGTTCCTAGACATTCCCATTTTCAAAGAGAAACAGCCAAAATCAAACTAATATGCAAATGAAATTGTGTGAAAGCAGGGCTGAGTTGTGACTATGGATTCTTTTCACATTATAACAGGTAATTTGACTTCACCCTCCCTCTGTATGCTCTCTCCTGGAGTTTGAATCCTTACAAATGCTCTGATTTGCTGTTGCAGTATGACCTGGTCCCATGTCTTGCACTCCCCTGCATTTATTTTCCTCCAGTTCTGTAAGTTCCCCCTCTTCAGAGCATCTGACGAATTGGGATATTCTCCCTCAAAAGCTCATGAGAGAAATCTGTTAGTTTTTAAGTGCCACAATATTCCTTGCTTTTTTCCATTTTCCCATGTACTTTAACCCCTGGTCTTAAAGAGCCAAAGTGGGTGAGGAGGCTCAGATTGGCTGTTGGCCAGAAAGGCATACCTGCCCAGGGGGAGTGTCTGCAGGGGCAGTAAGGGGAAATGCACTGGAACATCACAGGGCTGTGTTTGACCCCGTCATTGTGGGCCCCTGGAATGGCATTGCAGCATTCTCTTACTTTAATCCCTGTGCTGGCTGACACCCTCCCCCCAAACTCAGGGTCCCTTTATGTGGCTACTCACCAAGATTTAAAAACTCCTGGACCGGGGCTGCTCCCTGCTGACTGGACCATACATACACTACCTTTTTTCAGAGGCAATTTTTGAGGAAGAAAATTCTCTTCTTGTACACAAGTATATATGGTAGATCAAAGTAAGCTGTTTTATGTCAACCTAACTATCATGCAGACAAGGGTTAAATGTACTATTTTAGGGAAAACAGCATTTTGCTCTTGGCTACAGAGGCAACAGGGTCACTATGTTAAAAAGACTCCTGTATTTGGACTCTAAAATTTTTTCTAGCTTTAAAAAAAAAAAAACTAAATTCATTCTAGCTTTTAAATTGCCTTTGAAAAATAAGTAGACTGATAGAGACCCCTGTGGCCAACAACTTCTTAGAAAAGAAAACTAAAGTAGTTTTCTACAGAATAATAGGCACTTCCTCTAAGTACTGAATAGAATCTGAATTCATTGGACACACAATTTGTTCAATGACATGTTGACCTCTGAAATGGTAAACATTTTTTTCAAACCTGTAATATAGAAGTGGTTGTGGGGCAATCTGACTTCAAAGCTACTTTATGTGTGTGTTATGCTCTGAGTGCTATAGTGAACTGTGATATATCAAATAGGTGTACATTGCACTCTTGGGTGCCTTTCTGCAAAGTGTGTGGAAGGGAGACAGGTAAGGATGTGTGTTTTTTTTTTCTCTCCAAGTAAAAATAACTCCTTCATGCTGTGGCTTTCAGGCCTTTGTTCTAGTAGGTTCTTTCACAGAAGATGTGCTAACATAAACACTTGACCTACAGTTGGTTAAAGAGGAAATGGCTTGTTTTGTTTTCAGGTATGTGTGGGCCGGGTTTGTGGGGGGGGGGGGTCTCCCCCATCACTGATAGGAAGTCATAGTTAGCCTATTAAGGCCAAGGCTTAACTTCTCTCCCTCCCAAGGGCAGGGAATTGCTGACAAAATTCATTTTCTTGTCACCTTTTTCCAAAAAAAAAAAAGACCCTGACTTTGACAGCCTTAAGATGACAGGATTCCAACAGCTGTGAAATAATCAGTCATATTCTTTATTGCATTAGCATTGCACAGGAGTATAACACAGCTTTATTTTGGGGACTTGGTCATACCGTTACCACAAAAGATCTGGTTCAGTGTATCAGATCCTGGAGAAACCTAGTCCAGAAGTATGTAATGGCCAGCCATGAGCATTCCAACACTGGCAAAATTCTGTCATAAGCATATGACAAAAGTCTCTTATGCATGCAGGAACTCTTCTGTAATGTAAACACCTGTCTTGTGGTGCCAACATGAAGAAATGTGCATGTATTATCAAGTAAAGCATAACTGTCTTATGGAAGATAGGGAAATCACTCTGATCTAACTGGGAGTTGGAGGGAGGAGGAAAAGAGAATGTAGACTCTTCAAGAGTCTCTGAAGAGACTGTACTAATGGAAGAGGGGGTGGAAAAGGTGCATGACTCCCTTAAGTACTGTTTCCAGCCTGTGTCCCTTTCACAAGTTGCCCCCCTCTGTCTGTCAGAATAGGCAGACTGCCTGACATGTGAGATGCAGGTAATTCCTGAAGGATAAGGGACAAGTTGCTATAGGGAATAATCTTCATTAACATGTCCAGTCAGGAATTCTCATCTTCCCCAAATGAAAGGAAAGCAGATGGGCTATGGGGATAAGTATGTCTTTGAGAGTACCACAGTGATTGGATGGAACAGTTTTGGAAGGTAAATGTTTGTATTCTGCCCAAAATACTCAGTTGGGACTCAAGAGGTGAAGGTTCAGTTCCCTGTCCTGTCATGGATTTCCTATGCTGCCTTAGAAAAGTCACTTAACCTGTTTTGTGTGCTATCATTTCTCATCATAAAATGGGATCATCTCCATCCTTTTGGGTCATAATATTACAGTATCTAAAAACAGTAGATAAAAGGACCTCACTTTCAAAAACACTTCAGTAATTTCTGAATAGCTAACCCTAAATCACTATGCTGTATAACAAGAGTTGCTCATCAGAAGAAAACTTAGCATTCAAAGCACACACTAGCCTTCCTCTTACTACTTCCATTACTTTTACTCAGTTGCTATTGCTGACTTGGATTTTTCTATTTTATCCTGTTAACAGCCTTCTGAAACAACTTGAAGTCTGTCTAAAAGCACTCTTGATGTCCTAATTGAAATAATGTTAAGATTATTCTTCATATATAGGTGGCTAAAATGTATGTAAGGGAACTTAATCACTAGTACTCTAATTTCATTCATTAATACTTTGGACACTTTGTGTATTTGACAGCCCTTTGTGTACAGCTTCAGTTTCACTGTTTCTTTATATGGGTTCTACATATAGCAACTGAAATATTTACTCTTAAATGAAAATATGGCTTTAAAACCAAAGTGGCAGGAAACTTTAGAGCAACATGGACTAATCTTAAGTGTCTCTTAGAAAATCCTAGATTGCAGGGCAGTATTGAGCCACAGAATAGTAAGAATATGCTGCAATTTCATCTGTACAAATACTCAAACTGCTGCCAGATCAGTGGTGGGACTTCTTCAGTACTGAATTACAGGCAATCTCTCTGGCTGGTCTCTGAAGGCTTGTGGAGGCATAATTGTTTGTGCACAGCACTATTTTGTAAAGTTTGGCATGCCCCCAGAGGGGAAGCCCAGGCAGTATTAGTGGTGTCCCTCTGAACTTTACTGCACACAGCAGGTTTGAAAAGGGGTGCTGCAGTTGGCTTCATTTCCTTGAAGGAGGTTCTGCTTTCAGAAATGCCACAAACATTGCAGTGTATAGAAGATGCTTAATGACCACTGGATGATCTTGTTCTTTCCCTACAACATGGTATCAATGCAGGATTTGACTGACTTATTCAACACTTGTCAAGAGGAAGCTTTCCCTGAAAGTGGGGGGCAAGGGTGTCAGAGGAACTAACTTTTGCAGTCCCTAAGCTCTTATTTCAAAGTTGTTCCTAGCATTTCTTTGCAGAGAAGATATCTTTCTCTGTGTTTGAATTCTTTAACTTGTTTCTATATGTCAAATGTGTTTTTTGACCCTAAAAATGCCACAACCTAATCATGCTGTGAGAAATGGCAGAAAGTAAGAAGCTTCGAGCTACTGACCAGGCTAGATGACTTCCTAAAAATAAACCTCACACTCGCCTCTTGTGGAATGCTTTTAGTATTCTTAAAGGCAGCCAGACTATGAAGCTGTCAGGTAGTTCAACAATGGAAGGTAAATGCTAGTACGTGGACTTGCTAGAAATGATTAAAACACATAGCCTTGAGAAAAGGAGCTGAAAGACATTAATTCTGTGTGGAAACATCAGTAGTAACAGACTAGGTTTTTCCTCCCCAATTACTTAAAATCAGAGGGAATTTTAAAGACAGACTGATTCTCAAGCATGCCCTTTAAATATTGATAGTAGCTCTGACTAGTCCTTCTTGTTCAATGGATTTATTCTAACAGTGTAAAAAAAAAACAAAAAAAACCAAAAACCTTTTGGGTTGTAAATTAAGCAGCTGAAAAGGTTCAAAATGAGTAATAACTGATCTGCTGCTGATGTGCAGTCATAATGATTTTGTTCTATATCTTTCCCACCTATTAATCCTTTTGCAAATCTGGTTTAGTTAAGGAATTCTGGCCCTAGCATTAAGGAAGTTGCTTTATTTCTTGCAAAGAAAGTGGAATTCAGTTAAAATAAAGACAGAGGAAGTCTAGGAGATGGCAAAGCCACATCCCGCCTTGTATTCGCTTGCACCATAACTGAATTTGTGCTGTATATAAGCATGATTAAACTTAGAGACCTAGCTATCTTCCAGAGCATCTTAGAGCATTATGTTCCCCTCCTACCCTTTTGTGCACTGTACTAATTCTCACACAGCTTGTTAAATCTGTTCTCAGTAAATGCTAAACACCATTAATTTAATGTCTTTCCAGATTCTTACTTTGCCCTCCCAATAAACTTATGGCTAGTCATTGCCATCAACAACCCAGCTGTCTGTGGCCATGTTCACATCTTTCAAATGGCTGTCTCATGCCAACAGATTATCATATGCAAAGGGAACTCTTGATACAGTGAAATCCTCTGCTACCATTTGTGTAGATTCTCTACCTCAGCAGTCATGCTTTTCCCTTCAGTCTGGTCAAACCACGAGCCATGACTGGCTTTGCTATGTAGGAATCTGATTCCTGATCCCGTCACCTCCCTGTTGACTTCTTAGCATCACTGTCATTCAGATCTCTAAATACCACTGTCCATGTCAAGAAAAAATAACATTATTCCTCTGTTTACTGGTAGTTCTGTGCTTCTAAAGCAAGGGAAGCTTTGTTCAGTTTTCAGACGTCTCATCACTTATTTGTTTGTTTATAATGTAAGTCTGAATTCAATCTTTCTGGAACATCCTCTACCCACCACCTTCTTGCTGTTTACTGTACTATACATATTAATGTGACTAATCAGAATATTATCTTGTGCAGTGCATTGCTATCCTCCTTTGTCCCTTCACAACATTTTGCCTACTTTGGAGGCTTCCAGTTGTTGCTAGTTGTCACAGCTTTCTTTATAACCCTTCTGGAATACATGTAGTAGCTATGAATGCTGAATGATGCTTAAATATTTGCTTTTGAAACCATGTATTTGCTGAATGCTAGAAAACCAAGCACTGCTCCATATCTCTGAGGAAAAATGGTATTTTCTTATCTATTATGGTGACTTGTACTGACTCTAGTTAATGGCCAAGAAGCTTCCAGTGGATCTCTTTTCTGACACATGCAGCCCAAATTAATTTAGCAGAACTGTATGGGACTAGTTACCAGACCTGGACCCTTGCCTTTCTACAAGATCAAAATCTACCCTAGTCCTGTTCCCTACCTTAATTACACAAACACTGCATCATGTTGCAAAGAACTTGCACAGCAGAAACAGAGGTAGATATCTCCTGGATCTGGAATCTAGAGAAATAACACAGACTATCCTGGGGTGCAACTGAGTAAGAGCTCATCATCTTCTACAAGTCAGCTAGGGTTTCGTATACCTTCAGTTGACTGATGGATTTAGTCTGCTGTAATTGCAGGCGACCAATAGGTCTGCTTCCTCCTCTGCCTTGCATTTCCCTGCTCCTTACTTCAATACATGCATCATGTAGGTGGAAGTTGGGATTAGAAGTAGTTGCCAGGGCACTGGAAGAACTTTCCAGTGACCAGCGGCAAGTATTTGTTGCAATTAAAGCAGTGTGCAGCCCTCCAACCCCCCTGAAGCTGTTCAGGATAAAGAGGAAAATACAGGACTAATAAGGAAACCCAGCTCTGGAGTCACAGCACAACTGAGCCCTAGCCTACACTTATGGCTCTTCTCAGCAGCAGTTGATCAGCATTTATGCAAGGCATGTAAAATGTCTTATGTAAATACTGGTAACTTCCTCAGCTGCTGGGACACACTGAGGAAAGCCGACTGCAAATGCCTTGCAGTCAGCTTTCCCCTACATCTCCTGGGGGCCAGGACTTCTGGTGCCAACTCCTGGGAACAGAGCAGCAAATACAGGCTCGCTGTGAGGAGCTCCCAGAATGCCAGGCTGATGGTGACTTCGTATAGACATAGCCTAAGTTCAATAATTCTTAGCTCTGAGAAGCCAGCACTTGCACCCTGTATTCTCAGCTCTTGTTCATCCATGATGAGAGAATCTCAGCTGTCATTTTTAAAATGTTTCTAGCCTTCATAGTTATGATTCTACAAACTTAAAAGTGAAAGCTTCTCAACCTCATCAATTCCATGGCATTGCAGGATCTTTGG
The DNA here is from genome assembly GCA_007922195.1 of Podocnemis expansa. Taxonomy (NCBI): domain Eukaryota; kingdom Metazoa; phylum Chordata; order Testudines; family Podocnemididae; genus Podocnemis; species Podocnemis expansa. Next base: position 24,024,149 of record ML682021.1, read on the forward strand.
ATATTTGGTGGCACTCAAGTCTCCTTTTGTTCCTTGCCTGTCATTCACAACCACTTCTGTTGAGGACTAAAATGCTTTGGCCTAACTAATGTCATCAGGCTCAGTATCGGGGGTGAGGGGAAAAAGAGTGTAATGTGAGTGAAACATGATGACCTGTGCAAGAGATCATTCTAAATGGACCTAATTTTCTGGCCTTAAACCTACCTTAAAAAAAAAAAATGCAACTAATGTGTTAACATAAGATTTGTAATGACTTTGGGGATCTGACCGCTTCTTGTGGTTTTCAGGTGGGAACACTTGTGGCTGGCCATGTGGCCTGTGCCTCTGACACTGGAATCGGTACTTGCAGTCCCTGAAACCTTGTACTAGGAGTGACTGGACTTACTGGCCCACCAAGCTGCATACAACAATCATGAGATGGGTGTGGGCACTGAACAAGGCACACCCCAGCTCTTGGTCAGGAGCCCATCACCCCAAGAATTGCAGGTGGAAGGGGTCCCTCCTCAAGTTGCATTTTTAACTATAAAAGAGTTGCATGAGGCTCCTAAGCTGCAGCTTGGCCACCTCTGCCTTTATACTCAATGCCATAAAGGTGCATGTTGCTGTACAGAACAGATAAGAGATCATCTCTGTCCCAAAGAGCTGAATGTTAGTCAGAACTCCAGGCATAATGCTTTTAGCCTTGAAAATTGCCCCAACTGGTCTAATTCTTCTGCACAGTTATGCTCCCTAAATTTTGACTTCATTTGAACTTTCATTTAAGGTAGTTTCTAAAAATTCAGAGGAAGACAAATTAGTACAGTGATGTCAGCAAGGACATAGAAATAACTCAACTTCCGCTGTTATGCCTTAAGTCTGTAGTAGTGTAGTTTGTTTTCAGTATACTAAAATAACAATACAGACAGACATCTTCCTTTCCAATTTTTTAGCATACTTTAATCTTTGCTAGATGTATTTATAAACACATTGATGGTGCATTGGGGGCAACTGGCTGCTGTAAAATAAATAAATAAAACTACTGGGGAGGAATTTTGACACCCTACCATTCATATTTAGCTTGCTTACACTCTACTTCAGTGAAGCACCAAGGAGGTAGATATCTAGGATTCAGAATAAAACTGACTTTCATGCTCTATGGAGCCTTCAAATGATATTGGAAGCTGAATTCTAATAGCTAGACCATTTTGTTGCAGCCATGCAATTTTTTTTTTTTTTTTTTTTTGCAGAAAAAGCAAGGAGTCTTGTGGCACTTAAAGACGAATTTATTACATGAGCTTTCATGGGAGAATATCCCACTTCATCAGATGCTTTGAAGAGGGAGAACTTGCAGAATTGAATGAAAATAAATGCAGGGGAGTGTAAGACATGGGATCGGGTCATACTGCAACAGCAGATCAGAGCATTTGCAAGGATTCAAACTTGAGGAAACAGCATGCAGAGGGAGGATGAAGTCAAATTACCTGTTAGAATTCAGCTCTTCTGTCACACAATTTAAATTAGCATATTAGTTCAATTTCAGCTGTTTCTCTTTGAAGTCTTGATGTCCTGTTGGCTTTTCTTGAGGACCATTGTTAACAAATAATCAGTGGAGTGATTAGGAAGATGGAAGTGCTCTTTTTTTGTGTGTGTGTGTGTGTGTGTGTTGTGATTTCTGATGTCAGTTTTGTGTGCATCTATTCTGCACAGGGATTGTCCTGTCTGTCCAATGTATAGAGTAGTGCCCTAGGCAGCATGCAAAGTTTGTTATAGGCTTACTCTGATAGTAACTCCAATGATTGACACTCAAGCTGGAGCATCTGCATGTGAGCAGCCACACTCAATTTAGTGTTTCCTGGTGCTGCGCTCACTTGGCTGTGTTACTAGGACTTCTGAGGACATATCCCATTCTTTGTGCTAAAGTGAGGTGACTTACTCTGATCCTTTTCCAGTGAATTATTTGTCTGCCCTTTGAGCACTGGAGCACTCTGTACAATAGGAAAGCAACAGAGGACTAGCAGCAGTCTGTCTACAAACTGTATGGGTAATCAGCCTGAGTGGAAGTACTTCAAGTAGCACCCAAACTTTAGCATAATATCACTGATGGTGATGGGCCAGGTAGCTTAGATTGAAAACACCACCAAATGTGGATGGCTAGGGGCAATACCTGAGTTACTTCTGCAGTGAAGATAAACTCTCAGTTTTAACTTCATGAAGTATAACTTACATCACTGAACTCCACTAAAAAATGCAGCACAGTTTTGTACAAGCTGAGGGAAGAGGCAGGGTAAGCTGTATTTCTGCTTCTGACTGAGCATGAAATTACACAAACACCATGTTAAGTTGTTTCACTATACATCTGCTAAAAACTACCCTTTTGCAATTTTTTCTTGAGCTGAAATAGAGGATGGGATGTTAAAAATGCATCAGGCTTAAAATCAGTTTAATTTACAATGCCATATGGCAGTGGCATGTAGGGTGTGACTAGAATGTGGACTTTTCTTTCCCTTGCTAAAAGCAAGATGGAACAGCCCCTCCCCAGTAATTAGCAGTTATAATGGCTTTCATTTTTTCTATTTAAATGATGGTTGACCTGACTTTAGTATATCAAACAAGGAGTCTGGTGGCATTTCTACAGACTAACAAATTTATTACATGCAAGAGGGATTATTTTCTCCCATGAAAGCTCATGTGATAAAAATTTGTTAGTCCACCAGACTCCTTATTTGTTTTGCTGAATTAGACTAACACAGCTACTCCTTTCTGGAACTTCAGCATATGTAACTCTTTGGAAGGCAGCAACACCTAAATTCAAACTGCTCCTGGGTGTTGTGTTTAAAATTTAAATAATTGACAATATTGTTTTTAGCTCTGCCATTGAAAGCCAAGAGGTAGGAACAGTTAAGAAAAAAAAAAAACTTCTTTGCAATCATTTTGTTGGAATGTCAGCTAGCTAGATCTGAAATTCAGAAAGTTCGGTGGCCTTGGTAAAACAAGAGCTAATAACCATAGGCATCCTTTTAACATAAAACTGTCCATATAACTGAAGGTGGTGTTGAATTTGTATCTGATGGACAGAATGTACATGAGTGGTCTTTCAAGTCTGTCCTTTTCTGGGACTCTGTCCTTTTTGGAACTTTACAGGGATGTGGTTAGTAAGGGAGGAAGGCATCTCCTGGGATTTTTCTCATCTCAGTCCTGGTCTACACTGATGGGGAAATTTTGGTGGCAGTTGTCAAGAAATACTTCATCAACTTCCTAACTTCTTACTGCTGCAACTTCTCTTCACTCTGCTGACCAGAAGTGCACTTCTGTCAGTGTAGCATTGCTCTTCTTGGGTGGGATTTACTAAACTGACCTCCAGATTGACTGAGCAATCTCCACTTCTGCAAAATCAATCCTAAAGAATCAATCTTGCAGTGTATTTGTTGCTTTCAGTGAAGACACTCCTTTAAGTCTTGGGAACTAAAGGAAGATGACTAGCCCCTCTCAGGCCTTGCATTCAAAACAGTATTATGGCACAGGTATAGAACTCAGTGTAGGTAGTACCTGCACTTACCTTACTTATCAACATAAGTAATCCACCTACCCAAGAGGCAATAAATAAATTGATAGAAGAATTCTCCTGCTGGCCCAGCACTGTCCATATAGACACTTTAAGCCATCTTAACTGTGCAACTCAGATATGGATTTCTCACGCCTCTTGGAGACTTAAACTTACTGTATATAGTCATGCATAAGCTGATATGCATATAAGCTGGCCCCCTGAAAATAGTAAAGGGTTGACCCAAATATAAGCCGAGGTAAACCCATGGCCTCAGCCCCTAATCCCTCCATCCAGTGCTGCCAGCTTCCCCCAGAGTCCCCGACACCCTCCCTAACCCCCCCCCCCAAACTCTTGCTGCTGCTTTCCTGTTTCCCACCGCACCCTGTTTCCCCTTGCTTTTGTGCTGCTGCTTTTCCCTGACCCCTTTCACCAGTATTTCTGGCTTCCCAGATGCTGACACCCCCCTGAGCTCCCTTACCTGGCTGTTCCAGACACCAAGATCCCCTCCTAACTCCAACCCCAGGCCAGGCCAACTGCCCAAGACAGCTGCCCTGGAGAGAGTGGGGCTCCAGCCTGGAGCATGTCCAGTGAAACTCTTAGGCTGGGGCTGTCTACTGTATTGACCCATGTATAAGCAAATGCCTGTTCTGAAGACAATTTTCAGGCATAAAAATCTTGGCTTATAAATGGGCATATAAGTAGTTCCTCATGTGAATGAGGCTTCAGGTTCACCTGTACTGTTCCTCGGTTGGTTGAAAGGCATTTGTCATAAGGCAGGGGTCAGCAACCTTTGCTGACCCCTGTGTTGGTCCTTCCTCCCCAACCCTCAGCCAGTGGCCCCCTCTGCTGAAAAAATGTGGTGGTTGCCTGAAAATTCAGCAGCTATAACAGCTAGAGTGGGAGCACTTCCCAGGCATGCCACAGAAAGAAGCCACCCAGAGTGAGTCATCTTGGTGGTGTGCCTGGGGACAGGGGTCTGCAGGTGTGCCATGAAAGAAGCTGCTTCTTTGCAGCCGTTCCCAGGCATGCTGCAGAAAATAGCTGCCTGGAGTGGCTCCTTTGGGGAGCATCATACTACAGAGAGGAGCCACTTCTGGGAGTTTTTTTTTTTCTCTTACACAGAGGCATAGGTATGGGGGGATCCTCTGTGTCCCAGCTGCACCCAAAGGAAGCAGCCCAGAGTGGCTTTCAGCAGCAGGAGTGGCATTCTGCAATACCACAGAAATTGCTGTGTGTCACTCTGAATGGGCATGGGTGCCACTATCAGCATACATGCTGGGGGTTGCCTACCAGTGCAATAAGGCATCAGCCATTTGATCTTTGTGGTTTGTCTTCAGCAGTCTCAGGCTTCGTCTTCACTGGATAAATCTCCACATCTGTTCTTCACTAGGATTTTGTCAACTTCCAGAGCTTAATTCAAGGGAGGATAAGGCAGCTCACTGTTTGCACATGTGTAAGCAAGTCAAAGCTTATGGGGGAGTCTACACAAGTTAAATAACTTGTCAAGTTGAAACTGTGCAGTGACTTGTCTTAGACTTTCTCTTAAATTTATTAATTCAAGTTAAGAACCCTAGTTTATTTTATTTGTTTTTTGTTTTGTCAGGGAAGATAAACACCAAGAAATAAGGAGCTCTTATACTCTGTAATGGGCCATTAAGTCAGGAGTTAATGAATATAGAGCTGAACAGGTTTGGTCTGTCAGGTTCACAACTGTACTACAAACTTAGATAATTTCAGATATGTATTAGTAGTACAAGGCAACTGTAACTATGAACTGAGTTGTTTCAGTACATCACTGTTGCTTTTTCTGGTCACTTCTTTTGCTGTCATGACTAGTGGAACAGACCAGAAGTAATGTCTGAATGGTGTGTAGATGGTAAAGAGAATGAAGGAATGCCTACTCCAAAAACTTGAGCAGACCTTGGAGTAGAGCTAGTTAAGTGCATATCTGTCTTGTAAAGAGCTCTTGTTGCAAATACTGTCTTTGCCTTCTGACCTAAAGAAGATGTAGCTAAAGTTTTTTAATTTACTATGTCTATTTTGCTTGAGGGAGATAATACAGAGTTGCTCTTGTTTTTAGAATACTTTGGAGGGTTCAAGAGAACAATGCAAAGTCTGTTTTATAACTGCCTAAATCAATTGATGTATTGGATAGTTTACAAACAGGAAGTTAAATAACTTCATAGAGTATTTCAGAACTTGGCACATCAAAAGACTGCCAGGTCATGAACAGTAGAACACTAATTAAATTTTGGAACATGAAACTCGTGTTGGTAAGTAGTTTGTGGACTTTTCATGAATCAGTGGCATCAGATCAGAAGAAAATATTTACCACATCTGTGAAAACTTCCCTGAACATCATAGCTTAATCTAAGGCAGGGGTCTCAAACACATGGCCCATGGGCTGCATGCAGTCCCTAAAGCTATTTCCTGCGGTCTGCAATGACTGTTACCGATATTTTCAATATCGTTGTATGAAAAGGTTTCAGTGATGCGGCCCTTGAGCTAACATACTAGTCCTCATGAGGCCCTCTACTAGTCTTCATACAGCCCTCATGCTGATTGGAGTTTGAGACTCCTGATCTAAGGGCTCTTGTCCTTTCCAAACTACTGTACCCTTTCAAGAGACTTGAATGCCCCTTTCTTTACTTGCTTACAAAATCAGATAATAGTACAATAGCACACCATTAATTAAAAAATGTTTTGTTTTACCATATGATCTTTAAAATATTGTACTTGCATCGCTCTGACACTTATTTGTACTGACTTCACTAGTACTTTTTTATGTAGCCTGTTTTAGAACTAGGCAGGTATATGGATAATGTTATGTACTCCTGGAGGATCTCTTCATCTCAGTGGTTGAGAACCCCCAGTCTAATGTGGTAGAGGTCAGACCAGATATGAAGCTTTTCATAAAGCTATGTATTGGTCTGTCCTTCCATTCAGTTTCACCCCATGAAAGTGACTGACTAAAAACTTTCAAACTTGTGGCAGCATGACACTGCTTCAATTTTGAACACTGTTCAACTTCATTTTTAAAGCTTTTAAAGAGGTTAGTTTTTTTCAAAAACTTTCAAAAAGACTTTAGCATAATCATTCCAGATGTACTCACATTTGGTTAAACAAAACTCAGGATCTGGCAAACTGATGCATGACTTACCTTAGTAAGCCTATGGATAAAGCACCCTAACAGCACCTTACTCTTTGAGTACAAATAAATTAAGCAGGACAATTACAATATGAATTAATATGGAATAGACCTGTTCTCAAGGAAACAGGTTGAGACTTGAATTTCCAAGGACAAGTAAGCCACAACTTGATATCAACTTGTATCTAAAGTTTATATCATGAATTCTATCATATTGAACTCTTTAACTATCAATACCTGATCTTGTTAAAAACATGCTGCCTAATAAACTTCCCATCTCTCAAAAACAATCCTGATTTAAATATACAGCAGAACAAACAAACCTTTGAATTGCCTTCTAACCAACTGCTACCAAATTCTGACTAGTAAAAACAAGATGTCATAATTTTCAATCTTCAGTCTTTCAGTACAGTCAGCTGAAATGCTCTAGCACTAGAGAGAGCATAGGGTGGAAATTGAATTTGTTACCTTGAGTTTTTTTCAAACTGAGAGGCTATGCAAAAGCTTTGATATTTTAATCGACAAAATACTTTGGAACAATTGGACCTCACTAACTGTCAGTTCCTTGCCCAAGGTTGTTTCATCAATCTGTACAAAAGAGAGGTGTTTAAAAAGAGTCCTTTGGAAGTTGGTATTTGGTTCTGTTTATAGTACTTCTGATAGCCACAAGTAGGGCACAAGTGAAAATGTAAGAAATTGGGCAAACATCTCTGAAGGAACTCCAAAATACACTTCAGTTGAATCAGTGTTTTCCTTCATCTCTGCCATAATTCTCTATGGGATCCTGAAGTCTTCTCTCCAGCTTATGGTACTAGAATGGGGTAAATGTCAGAAGGGCAAAATTTACTTTCTAATGGCATGAAGCACAATAGTAGTTACCTTTTTTGTTAATAACCATACTAAAGCCTCAATGACAAGTGGTATCAACTGTGTGTACAGTTCAAGTCTGGAAGCACAAGCCAAAGAAGCTTGAAAATTTTTACCATTTTTTAAACCAATACTCTCTCCTTCATTTTATGGTTTCCTGGATCAAAATTTTCTAATATGGGTGGCTAAACTGATTCCTCAGCCATATGTAGGTATACATGAGCACCCACAACTCTTATTTATTAGGTTTAAGTGCAGATGAAATCTCAGAAGTGACTCTCTTAAAATGATGTAACAGGATCCCATAGTTATGATCTGAGTGGTGTTGCCAGTGGTACCTGTTATAAGAAATCACTAAGTTTACAAGGCTAGCAAAGAAATCTGGAGTCTGAATTGTCAGAGTAGGACTGCACGGTGTCCTGTGCACCAAAGAGTGGGGGGGGGGGTGTTAGCAGAACACCATCTCTCTTTCAGGACCCTTTAGAGCTCTAATTCTTAAGAGGTTTGCCCTGAAAATAGCCTCTTCAGATTATCACTTTTGAGACCCTGTATCCCACTACTGGAATTGTTGCACTTAAACTCGAGGGTGGGAGAAGCATAACCTTACCAATATTTAATGACCATTAGCCCTCTCCAACTTACTGGCTTCTAATTTTAACATGGAAGCAGCCATTTACCTTAGACTGTCTACTGTGGGAAGAAGTGGAATCCACCTTCTTTGCAGTATTGACTCTGGCCTGGATGCCTCTCTAACAGTCAATGTACCCATAGGATACTGCTGATGACACAGTTGAGGGGGGACCTATGTACCTCAAAACAAATGGATTGGCCCACATGGATGGGCTGAGGAGCTACTCTTCTCTTTAAGAGGGGTATGTGGGAGTGGGGCAAAGAGAACACAGGTGAAGGACCCTGCTCCTTCCATGCCTCCTGTGCTATGACAAGAGTGGTCCAAGCCCTGCTCTTTATGGAAGAGTAGAAAGAAACAGAACAGTTGGATCTACTTCTCTTCTTCCTGGAGGAGATTGCAGGATCAAAGATCAGAGTAATCATGGCTTCCAAGCTCTTTTTCTCCAAAGCAGGCTTGTCCAACCTGCAGCCTGGGGGCCAGACTCCAGCCTGCCAAGGGCTTTCTTCTGACCTGTGGAGTGCTGCCACAAGAGCCTGGGAGCTGGGGGTGGCTAGGGCCCTTGTCATTTTCCCTGCAGCTGTGCTGTGCACAAGGCAGGAAGAATGGTGTGGCCAGAGAGCTGTTCAGGGGCTGGATTCAGTCCCTTTTGAGTGAGCAGGGGGAATGCCTTGAGCAATTTAAAGTCCTGACCTGGACATCTCCCCGAGTTCTGCACACCTCCTCCCTCACCCTTAATACCAGCCAGGGGTGTCACTGGTGCTGAGCACCCTGGGGCCCAGCCGGCTGGCCGCTGCTGCGGTGGCCCTGCCTGGCCCTATTCCAGGGCAGGGCCTGCCAACTGGGGGCGGGGCCTGGGCCCATGCCCTGGGTCCCTCCCCACCCCAGTGATGCCCCTGATCCCAGCACCCCTATCCTTCCACTGACCTTAGTGGCAAAAACTGTTCTGTAGAGATTACTACCCATCAATGTTTCTGGTACAGAGATGCCCGGTGCCAAAACCTGTGACCCCTCCAGAACTGCCAGGGTTTCTGTCTTGTCTGACTGAATCTGTTCTGCTCTCCCTGGTACTGCTCTACTTTCCCTGAGCAGTGCTTGGCAGGGAGTGAAGCAAGCACAGTTGGTGGGGTCCCTGTCAGGAGGAAGCTCAGTCCTACCACCCAGCTGTTCTGCTCTGCCCATCTCGCCCTTTTTCCTCCCCTTCCTCCACTTGCTCCCCATGCTCTGCCTTGCCCCCTCACACAGGCACCCATACCCCCCCCTTGTCCTCTGTACACCATGGAAGCAAAAGCAATGCCAAATATCACACTATTAAAGTTTATTATATATATCTTATCTATCAAATTTCCTCACCAGCCCCCGACTGCAAAAAGAATTACAATGTGGCCCCACACCCAAAAATGTTGGACACTCTTGCTCCAAAGGCTTCATGCGTTTTTATTTGGATGGAAGGAGGCAGCGGGAGGGAGCCTCAAACTCTACAAAGGCACTAGCATGGGGCTAGGTTCTGTAGCTGAATGTACTTAATGGGAACTGATGAGAAGAAGGTATAAAATTAGGTGTACCTGTCTGGGAAGAGCAGATGTGGTGATGCTAAATTTGAACATGGAACTGGGAGGATGGGGAAGGAACAGCATTCCTCACTTAAGCAAGCACCCCTCATTTTTGGTGAGCATTGCTCACAGGGGACTCCTCAGTGCCTCTTTCTGGAGAAAGCTAAAGTACATGACTCAAGTGGAGGCAAGTTACAAGCAGAGAAGGAATCCTCTTTTGGAAACACTTGTGCATTTCCACTTAACTCTTGGAAAATCTAATCAAAAGTAGAGAGCCTTCTAAGTAGCTACAGCTTGAGATGAAATAGAAAGTCAGAGCTTCAGGTGGCAGGAAGATGGACCACATAAAGTGGTGGGTTTTTTTTTTTTTTTTTTTTTCTAAGAGTATAGCTCCTCAAATGTATTTATACAATTTCTATGTGAAAAGCCTAACAGCAATGCCTTTCACAACTGTCTAGTCATGGGGGGAGGAATTATCCCTAATCTGCAGTTTACTAACCTGACTAATCCAATAGCCCTTCATTACTAGAACAGTGGCAGGCATACTGAAGAAGCAGCATTGCATTGCATTTATACACTATATATGGTTACAGTGCTGTGTTGTATCAAGGAAAGATGTGTATATAATCCTGAACTGTCAAGCTTTGTCTTGGCTCCATGGTGTCAAGCAAACAGTTGCATGGTGGGGACTCCAGTCTCAGTGTGGAGAGACTTAAGTTCACTTTGGGAAACACCTCCGGCTTTCTCACCAATCATTCTCCTTTCCTGTAGCATCAGGAAAGGAGAAACAGCCTGAAAAGCAGCTTTGTACTGAACCTCTTGGAGCGCCATAGGAAGTATTTATAGAGCTCTTCCTCACCAATTACCCTAATTCCCTACCACAATCTGGTTTTGAACACTTCTTTGTCTTCAGTACAAAATTTTCAAGCTGTAAAATTCACTCATTACAACATGGCAAATGACTATCATTCCCAGCAGGTGCACAGTCTTAACTTTGCTATGCTCACATGAATACTGACTGGTTTATGGAAGGGGTAGTTGTGTTGGGAGGCAAGAGGAGTTTCTGGTAGAAAACAGTTGCAGTTAATCAGGGGGTTTTATTTAATTGTGCCAGATGGGGAGTAGTTATGCAGTATGGTCTTGTGAAACTCTAGAGGGGAAAATAAGTAGATGGGCATACAAAATAGTTAATGGAAAACTGTTTGAGGGTGGTGGATGACTTGTGAACAGCTAAGGTTGATTGATAGTTGAACGTTAGTGGCTGGATTGATCTAGGTCAGTGGTTCCATCTTTTTTGTATTGGTGGCCACTTTTATGCAGTTAAACCTAAGTGCATTCTCTTTCCCACAAATTTAAAAAAAAACTTTTTTATATGTAATACTATGTTCAATACTAAATTTACCTTTCTCACTGCTTTTAAAATAAGACTAAAACACATTTTTATCATGTTAGCATAAAACTGATCCTTCTAAGTAGAATTTTACTTTTAACACTTAGATAACCAGGAATAGCCAAAAATGAATGAGATGGGTCAAATAGCATCATCCAAGTATTATTCTCAATAGTGTTTTAGAAATGGCACATCTTGTATCCTTCACATCAACTGGGTTTAAGATTTTATCTTGGGAAACCACTCTTACATTGGTAAGTAGTAGGCTGTGGCAGAAAATCTCAGGCCCATTTCAGACACCAGCAGATAATTCACCAGCTCCTGAGTACCAGAACTGATTAGGAGGCAGCTTTGTGAATTTTACTTTCGCTTAGCCATTGGTCAGGTTGATAAACTCTCTTCCTATCCATGAATATCCTCAGTAAGGTAAGCAATGACTCTTCCATCACACTGAAACAGTTCTTTACTAAGGAACGAAATGCATCTAGTAGCACTGAGTAGTGTGAGAACTCTTCAAGAAGGGCCCTCAGATGTTCACTGATAACTGACTTCATGCTTTTAAAAAGTGAAAGACAAGCAGGATCTTTTTCAGGGTGACAAAGCAGTATGCCACATTTATTATGAAAGGGGGGGGGACCACAATTATGTTAATAGCTAAAATCTAGTACCCAACCAAACCCACAAATGTTGTGCTGTTGGTCATGTACTGATTGTTGCTTGTGTTAGCAGCTCATGGTGGGTACCTGGCCAGGGAAGCTGGGCAGGAGGAAGAGCAAGGTCTTTGTCAGGCACATAGCTGTGCACTGATGATCTTGAACACTGTGCAGAACGCTACCCAAAGCTATGCAGTATCATCACTCTTCTATATCTTTTAAGGATCTTGCTTTCACACAACCTCAGGGTACTGCATGACCATGTGTCATTGGTTAATAGCAGGTGTGACTTTGATATTGTACTTGGGTGGTGCTTTTTTCCCTTTTGCAGGGTTTGTCTGCATTCTTCTTCCACCATTGAAGTGATGATGCTGGCAGTTTGTCATCAGGACAAGCTGTTAGACTGATCCCATTACTCTTACACCCTTCATTCATGCATCCAAACTAAGTTGACACATCTAAACAGATTCTGCAAAATGTGTTACAATGTGGAGTTACTTCAGACTTTTGTTATGATAAAGAACAAATGAATGAGTGAGCATGACATTATCAATTGTTCCAGATACAATTGCTTCCAACAAAAATACCTGTGGTGTAAATTCATTTTTATTCTTGCACTGGAAACACTGTCAAAGTTGATGTCCTCCTCACTGAATGAGGAAAGTGTCAGAAACGTGCCATATCTGTGTCCAGCTTCCTGCACCACAGATCCAGCTTCATTGGGAAGGCTCTGATTTTATTATTCGTGTGTTACTTTTTGAACACTTTTCTTGAAATGACAGATTTGAGTCATTAAGGCTATCAAAGATATTAACTAGGTATGGCTTCGCTGCTTGGTGTTTCTTGTTGTTGAACTTTTTTTGTTCAGCTCTTAGTCTTTTGTAGGAAAAACTCCATCTTTTCATGAAAGTATAAAGCATGCTTTTATGCACCTCCCTTAAAAAAGCCATCAGACTTGAGTGTGGAAAGCAGAACATTGTATTCACCATTCATTTTTCCAGAATCTCTTGAAAGAGACAAATATTCAGAGCAAGGACTTCTAAGAGCAGTGTGCTGCACCGGACAGCCCTCACAGCAGTAAGGTTCATTGGCAATGCAGCTATGGGCAGGTCTTTGCTGCCCACTGTTTTCAGCAGCAGTTGAAGAGAGAATTAAAACTTGCATATGTCCCTTTTGATCCCTTATGCCCAGCACATCCATGGCACTGAGTGGAAGGGAGGGCCCTCTGTTTTACTCAGCACTACTTCAGTTGCTGGGATGGTCTTCAGTGATCAACTTCCTGATTGACTGGGTCTGTAAAGACCCAATCAGTTGATTGGATAGGTTGATTTGACTGCAGCAAACTTGCTGCTATCAGTGAAGACTAATCCTAAGACTTGATGATGATGATGATTCTGCAGGGTGACTATCACATTAGGTGGCAGGCACTTCTAGCTGATGATGAAATGAAACCATTCACCTATCATAGCTGCAGCACCATTTGGTGCAGATACCACACAATTTTTTTAACCCCTTAATACCATAGTTTCAAAAAACAATGCTCACCTTATTGAAATGTCCTGCACTGTTGCAGTTTGTTTCAAGTTGTCCACAGAATAAGAACTATTCCTTAACATCCCTGGCATTTAACATATCACATGACTGCTATCAATTTTGTGCAGTTAGTAACATTGGTAGTTTCATTAAGATGCAGGCTGAACATACTGAGAGAAGAATGTTTTTTAATTTGGTAGACAAACTTTTTTTTCCAATATCAGACATCTCACCTATTCTGCATTTCACAGTATTATTTGACAAGGAAAGAATATTGATCTTTTTGGCACTAAGATTGTGAAGCATAAGTGATACAATATCTTTGCATGCTGGCAGAATAAGCTTCTTTCCTACCATATGCAGTATTTTTGGTAACTTGTAGTGATGCAGCATAAGAGGCCTCCACAGCTGAGGACATGTTGCTGTCAAACTTCCATCTGCATCAAGTCTGGTTTACTTTTCTGCTGCTGTGTTTGAAAACATCTGAGCATAAAAATCATAACATAGGATGTCAAGTTTCAAGATGTTGCTGCAGTTGCCTGATTTAATCAACCCAGTGGACAAAACTTCACAGTAAATGATACATTGTCTTTTCAACACTAGAGCTAATGATGCTGGTAAAAGACTTTTAAGGTAAGATTCCAGATATTTTTAGCTATTTTACCAGTAGAAGTGGTCATTATTTTCAGGACAATGTCTGCTCCTGTGTCTGACTGATTTGAAAAGGTACTTGATGTAAACTCTGTTATGGTCGCAAGGCTGGCCATAGAAAAATGGTATCCTGGGCAAGCCTTTGATATCCTTTCTATGAAGGAGGAGCAGGGCTGGGGATAAATAAGAGTCCAAAGTGGAGCTGGGTTGGAAGGACTTGAGTCCTATCTCTCTGCATGCATACAACCCAAGACCAGCAGTCTTGAGTACATGGGCCACGGGCTGCATGCAGCCCCTAAAGCTATTTCCTACAGCCCCCAATAACATAATCACTATCAATTTAATTTGCAATATCATTGTATGGAAAGGCTTCAGTGGTGCAGCCCTCTGGCTGCTGTACTAATCCTCATGTGGCCTTCTACTAGTCCTCATGCAGCCCTTGTGGTGGTTTGAGCTGAGACCCCTGCTCAAGACCAACATCATCAGGATGGGAGATTACAGCTCCCCTGGTGAGGCTGGAACTAACAACCCCAAGTCTTTCCAAGTCAGGGCTCATTCAGAGTCCTGCACCAGCCCTGGTACTGGCTCCATCACCACTCCATCAGTGGCAGGGATTGAACCTGCTCACAGCTTGGAACCAGGTGAGGGAGCCCCTGGCTCTGGGTTGCAGAAACTTAACTGATATTGGTCACAAACTGTGGAGAACTGTTTTTGGTGCTAAATGGGAGGGCCTGCTCACAGCACCCACCCCCACCTTCCTAAGGTTGTAACCCTTAGTTTGAGAACCATTGGTTTAGGTCTGAGTAATGTGTAGCTGGCGGGGGGGAGACGGACGGACTTAACTGTTGGGCACTTGGATTTGAGCAATCTCACTACAAGCAATCCTAATGGGTTAAACATTGTAAGGAAGATTGCAATATTGAAGATTGGGTTTATAAAGCAATGATAGGTAGAGCCCTGCAAAATATAGGTTTGTTTGGGGTAGGGGGAAAGGAGGTGAAACAGTCTAAAACTCTTCAGGTAAAACTAAAATATGTGCATCAGGAAATAAGTGGGACATCTGTCTCATGAGCACTGACTTCAAAATTGGTGCATGTTTTCTGATTTCAGTGTTATAATTTACATGTCTCAAGAACAATACCTTGTCAGCAAATCAATGTCAGTTTTCAGATAAAACACCTCTTGAAGCTGAATAGGTGAGAGAACTTGTAGTGCAACAAGAAGCAAATGGTGGCTTTTTAATTTGTCAGTTTATATGGAAAAAGTTTTAAAGCTACCATGTTATTTTGGCTGTCATATATTCAGTACTGTATTGTCATGGCTATAATGAATACTGGTACATAAGAGGGATTCTGTCAGTCTGATCAGTCTAATTTCTTTACTATTTACATAAACACTTTCCAGAAACTTTTTGGGTTGTCTTTTTGCAAATCAGTTTTGGAACTTGCATTGCTACTACTAATACATGGGGAAACTGCAGGAAAAAAGTTCCTGAGACTAGAACTTTTAAGGGAACCCTAACCTGGCACCTAACGCTGTCTCAACTTCATCCCAGTAATTTTGGTTTGGGTGCACAGATGAATTAAAAGTAAAAGGCTTTGCCTCTTCTGCCCCGCACTTGTATTTAGCAGCTCACCTCCAGCTAGCTCCTGGGCTTAACATTTTTAGCTGTGTTCTTTTGCCCTTCTTCTCTAGCTGTTACATTCAGCCTCTAGAGCAGTGGTTCCCAACCTTTAAGGCTGGGGACCCCTTTCTAACTTAAAAAAATTTGTGCAGTGGCACTACCTTGGACAGAAATCTGCTCATACCACTCTCCTGCCAGTGAGCAGGGGCTGCTGCAGCTATGGCTGTCTCCCCTCCTTGGGGAGCTGGGAGCAGCCATGGCCCTATCCTTTCCCGGGGGGGGGGGGGGGGCTGCTGCAGCCATGGCCTCCAGCCCCCTGTGTTCTCCACTTGCCAGCCCATCCTTTGCCTCTCACCTGGCCACCTGCAGGCTGCTCTCCCTGAGCATGCTCTGAATGCTGAAGACACTTTTTTAAAAACTCCTTGCTGGCCAGAAGCCTGGGTCTCCCTGGCAACCGAAGACCCCAGCAGCATCCAGCCCCAGCTCACAGCCTGTCTGTGGACCCCCTGGAGCCACTCTGCAGACCCCAGGTTGGGAACCACTGCTCTAAAGGAATTGCCTTAAGGCCATTGTTTTTCACAAGCACGGGCTCTGTTTTTGCTCAGCGAGGCTACTCAGAATGTAATTTAATATGGTTTCCTTGCAGACACGCCCTTTGCTAACAAATGAGCGTTTCAAGTGGAAGTGTGATTGTCATGGAGATAAGTACTGCCTGTGCTAGTTTTAATCTCCTGAAGGAGCTACCCAATTTTGCCACATGTCCATTGCAGTTGTCACCCATGCTAACTAAACTAAAACTAACAGACGTGTCTAATCATGCAGCTGTTACACTCTCTACTTGCCACGTACATGTAACCAGTGATCTGAGGCAGTGCTAATGGGGGTGTTGACATAAATTGCGAAAGGAAGTTCTTTTGACTTCCACTGGCCAGGAAGGCAGAACTTCATTAGGGTAATTAGAAAATGTGCTGTTCCCTAGTGTCTGAACTGACCCAACTGCTTGGATTGGCTGTCAGTGTGACTTGATCCTATGACTTACTCCCCTGCATTTACTTTACTTCCATTCTGTAAGTTTCTCTATCTTCAAAGCATCTGACCAAGTGGGATTTTCTCCCATGAAAGCCCATAAGTAAATTTGTTGGTCTTTAAAAGTGCCACAGGACTTCTTGCATCATTAGAGTGAGGGGACACTGGTTATCACTCAGAATACTTCACTTCAGACCCTCTACTTCATGCCTTCCAGAAGTACCAGTTGCTGTAGTTGAAGAGCAGTAAAATTTACCATATTTGAACTTTCCAAAAAGAGGATACTCTGGAGAGCAGAAAATAGGGGCTCTGGGTAATGAGAGATATTTAGAGGACTATGGGTGGAGGTGTTGGGGGCTTTAGTTAGTGAGTGGGTGGCAATCAAGAGGTTTGGGGGCTATAGGTGGGAAAGATGGGAGCTCTGGGCAGTGAGGGCAAGTTCAGGAAGGTGTGAGGGGTTTTGAATGTTGGTGAGGGGAGGCTCTGGATGGTTTTGTTGTCTTTTACTTGCCCCCCAACCCAAAATTAAGACTGACTCCAGCCAGTCCCAGCTCAGCTCTGTTTGCAGTCTGCCAGCTGATCAGTGTCTGTCACAATAGGTTTGGCTTGCAGACCACCCGTCCCCCCACCACTGCTCAGTCAGCATGCTGGCCTTTGATTGGCTCATTCCCCATGTGGGCTTCACCCACTTTTTTTGTTTAGTGGTTTCTATGCTGTGCTGTTGTCAGATTTCATTGGTACCTGCTGTGACTGAGACTCTGGCTGGCAGACTGCTCATGGAGCTCAACTGGGATTGGCTGAAATGCCATATTTTTGGCTATTTAAGAAACCCAGCCAGATGGAGAACTAATGTCCAAAAAGGAGGACATGTCCAGGAAAAGCTGGGTGTACAATAACTCACGTGATCAAGATTCCTGTTCCCAAAAAGTGTTCATAGCTTATCTGCATCTCCTGTCTGAGTACATACCCTGACTTCAGAATCAAATAAGTCTTCTAACATTCAGAACACATTTTTATCACTAGACTTCAACAGGAATCAGATTGGACTAGAAAAAGGGGGTGATATATTTCTGCCCACATGAGTCACTGCTGACAATAGTTTTATGTAGGTGTTGGAAATGTGGTGAGTGCTCTCTGGGTTCATTTTCCTTGTAGGAAGGGTCTGACTTGATCCATGAGCCATACTGAACTCCTTTTTCTGGGCTTCCTGCTTAGGGGTATCTATACGTTGTTGTTTTATGTGGTATCAGCATGGTTGAGCCTAGCTCAGCTGTCTTGGATTCATATTGCAGGACTAAAACTAGCAGTTTAGACTTTCCCACTCATGCTGGAGTCTAGGTGGAAGAGGCTTTCAAAATCTAAAACCACCTATATTGCTGTCTCTTTTAATCCCACAGCATATGAGGCAGTTGACTCAGGCTCTAAGACTCACTGTTGTGATGTTTCTTGTAGTGTGGACATGCTCTTAGAGGCTTTGTGTGGTCCACTAGGCTTTAACTGACTTCCCTTTAGGAGCATGCTTTGCTAGGCTCCTTGGTCTTAATTACTACTTGCTGATGTTGGTCTGGTGATTTCCAAAGGAGTTGTCACTTACTATGCTGATCTTCAGAATATGATCTGCTTTTCTCACCTGCATTGAGCAGTGACAATGACCTTAAAGTATTAATACTTACTGAAACTGTTTAATGTGCAGTGGAATGACACCTCTCAAATCTATTGTTTATAAATTCTGCAAATAGATAAATGTTAGTGATTAAACTTGATTCATGTTGGCAAGGCTAAGTTCCAGAGGTGTAGCTGTGTTAATCTGTAAAGTGCAAAAACAGCAAGAGTTTTGTGGCACCTTAAATACTAACAGATTCTTCATATTCTGAAGTGGGTTGCAGCCCATGTATGCCTGAAGAAATTTTAGTCTTTAAGATGCCCCAGGACACTCATTCCAAAAGAGCAGCCATGTTAGTCTAGTCTAGGGTTACCAGATACCAAAGCATGGAAGGGAGGACAGGGAAGTACAAAAAGGACATTGGAGGACACTCAGCCACCCCAGCTACTGCCCCACTCCCCCAAATGCTTGCCCTATGGATCACCCAACTCCAGAGAAATCCGTTTAGCCCCTAATTACTGTGTTAGATGAATTGCAAGAACAGCAGCTCAGGAATATCAAATGAATGGCTTAAGTATTTTTCATCTTCATATTAAAGTAACCATAAAGCCAGCCACTTTAGAGTCACAATTTATTATTTTTATCAAAGTGCAAGGAGAATCACGCTGCAGAACTCCTATCCAGATTGATATTTTTACATTGTGAGTTCCAAATGGAAGCAAACCTCCAATAAACTTAATGTAGTAGTTTATGGACAAGATTAAAATTAGTTAACACAGTAAGTTCCTTCACAGAAGTCACTGTCATTGTTTGACACAGAGAGGGACAGGCCCTTGACTAAGTTAGTCTAGCAGAATTTGAGGTGCTGGCTTGTAAAGGAAAACTAATCTCTGGGCAGTATTCTTCCCAGGACTTCCAGTTAGGCAGGGTCTAGGGGGAGGTCTGGGAGGCATAGGGGGTGCTCGCTAATTTGGTCTAATGCTGACAACTGGGCAGGTGCAGGAAGGGTGTAGGGAAATCTCTGTCTGGGGTGTTAGCTTCAATTTTGAGCCTCACAGTGCAGTCTTAACAAAATAAAAGACCCACAGACAAGCTATGTAAGTTTTACACACACAGGAAAGAAATGAGGGCTGCTGGTTTTTATGTTCAGACTTGCCTGAAACATCCTTTTACCTAAAATGCAAATGTCTAGAGATGACATATCCTACTATGTCCACTAGAAATCACAGATGGAGATAGATAGAAAATGTAAATTGTCATAAGATATGTTTACTTTTATGTGAAAGACACATCAAATGAGGGCAGGGGAAGTGTAATTAGATGTTTGCCAACTATCAGATGCTCCACCCAAAAGACAGCACCTATTCGTAGATGCAATGATCCTCTTTTTCCCTAAATATACCAAAAACTCTCTCTAAAAATAAAATACAGGGAAGGACAGAATATGTAAGCAAAAGGCAAAACCAAGCTGCATGTTTTCTGTGATTTGATAAACTACTAACAGAGACATGGCTTGCTCTATCAAATTTCCCACTGACTTCATCTAAAATGATAAGATCTAGCTCAGCCCAGCAGCTGCTTTAGAATGTATAACACTTGCATCAGTGTATCTTACTAAAATTTAAAGACGCATCTATAGCAGACTAATTTCCTCTTAGAAAGGAGAAGCAAACTGAAAAATCACATTGAGGAAAAGAATCATGCATTCAAACATCCTCAATCTGAAGTGAACCTTCCTTGACTTCTAAACAAAAGTTTTGTTGCAAAAAGCCAATGTCCATTAGGAGAAACAAGATCTGACTCAACTGAATCACTAAAGCAGTGTTTCCCAACCAGTGTGCTATGGCACACAGGTGTGCCACAAATTTTTTTGAAAAACTACTCAAAGAACTCTGGATTGGCTCCCTGGCTCATGAATATTTGAGTTCATTTGGAAACTATGGTAATATGTCCCAAATTAAAGATATCAAGGTGTGCCACCGGTGGAGAAAATGTTGAGAACCACTGTTAGAGAACTGCTTTCCCCAAATAAAAATAAAGGACATTGTATTAGCCAGCACTTCAGAGAAACTGTTACAAGTTTCTCCCACTTGGCTTTGAACACAATGGGGCCAGGACAAAAGTCTGAAACAGCAGAAGCCTGGGAATAGGATTTTCTGATGAGAAGAGGGAAAGAGGTCTTGGTTGGGACTCTTTGCCCTTCCCCCAGCCCAACAAAGGACCTTCCCAGAAACTTTGTCAAGCAAAGCAGAGAAGCAGTCTCAGGTTTCTCTCTGGGTGCCACAGAGATGACATCATGCTGAAGAAAAGCCCCAGCTCCTCCAAAAAAAAATTAGATCACGTCTTCCCTAAAATTAGGTGGGGGACTCCAAACCTGAGCTAGAGACTGGAAAGAAGCCAGGGGGTGAGGAGTGGAAGCAACAAGACACAGCAAAGCCACCTCCATGGCTGCAGCCAGCCCCCCACCTTCACTGCCAGTACATACACAGCCCAGCCCAGCAAGGGGTCTTCTCTAAATTCCCAACCCCACCAGCAGCTGCAGCTGGGCTGAGTGAGCAAGGGAACCATTCTGGCTCTGCATGCTCCTACCCACTTCTATTTTTAGAGCACTCCCCAGCATCCAGCAAAAAGCTGGACAAAAGGCACTTTTGCTCTAATGCCTGGAGAATAGAGGACAGCAGGCCAAAAAGGACATGTCTTTTTGCCAGGCGTCTAGTAACCCTAGTCTAGTCCAGCAAAACAAACAAGCAGTCACTGGCAGCTTTAAAGACTAAATACCCTTGCTAGTCCTTAAAAGTGCCATCAGACTCCAGAATTCTTGTTAAGGCTCCTAAAGTATGTCTACACTAGTGGTCCCCAACATTTTCTTTGCTGTGGCACACCTTGCTACCTTTAATTTGAGGCACACCACCATATAGTTTCCAAACAAACTCATGAATATTCATAAGCCAATTCAGAGGTCTTTAAGTGGTTTTACAAAAAATTTTGTGGCACACCTGCTCAGACCTCACAGCACACTGCAGCACACTGGTTGGGAAACACTGGTCTGCACTGTAGTTAAACACCCACAGCTGGCCTGTGCCAGCTGGCTCAGGCTGCAGAACTGTTTAACAGCAGTGTGGCAGAGGTTGCAGCTTCAGCTCTAGGACCCTCCCACTGCAGAGTCCTGGAAGCCAGGCTCTCGCCTGCCATGAAGCAGCCTCAGAGTGCAAGCCTAAGGCAGCTGGCACAAGTGTCAAATTGCCATGTGGACATAGTGCAAGTCACCAGAACTGGCCTTTAGATTCTGCTTACCTTCTGGTAAATGAGAAGGTAGCATGGAAGAGGTGCACCCAGCTCCTTTTGAGCCTGATTTGACAATAGTTGTGCAAATGTTTTCCATGGGACTATACTTAGACAAACCTGAGAAATCAGAAAGCTCTAATATTAAAGTTGCTGCATAACCGTAACTCTCTGCTCCATAGGTCAAATAACTTTTTTTTCTTATGTGAATTGTATTGAAGGGAAGGAGCACCAGTGTGTAGGTTAAATACTAGGTAAGGTGTCTGAAGGTGCACACTGAAAATGAGCATCATCTGGTTTGCACAGCAGTGGTGCCCTGCAGAAATAATAGTTGGATTGTATAATTAGTTTCATTACACCTGATTACAGGGTGATTAAAAACATTTATTTTAAATAGCTTTATCTATTTGGCCTCTTGGTTGTCAAGAACTCCTGGCATGCCATCTTCTGTTAAGGTTTCAGCATGTTGACAACCTTCAATACATCTGAGATGTCTGAACTGTTTCACTTGCCTCAGTGAAAGGCTAACTCTGAAACATGAAGAATAAATTGGTGCATAGTATCTGTATGTGCATACCTAGATCTTGTCTGTTTTGGGGCTCTTTTGTTCTAGGCTCTATGAAAACAAGGGGCAGCTCCCTATCTAATTGGTTATAATCTAAATTAAAGCCTGATCTAAACAGGTAGTAGGAATTTGTCTGTTGCTGTTTTGTTTGGCTTTTGTTTTTTTATGCTGTCCAGGTAGGTAGCTGTGCCAGATATTCCTGGGGAATGGGGATAGGAAGTAACAGAGAACCATGATGGTGCACTTCCCTGATCTCTCTCAAACATGTATTTTACATGGGTGAGCTTTATGCATAACTATATTTCAAATTGCATTCTTTCTTGAAAAGATATAGGTATTTGACATGAATCAACAATCCCTGCTGGCTTCTACTTTATTTGTATCAATCCACTACAGTGATGCTTGGATTGACACTTGTGAGCTGTCAGTGGCTTGTCAGTGCAGCTCTTTGCAGCATATCCTATTAAAACACTGGTGATATTTAATTAACCAGGGAATCAGGATAGCTTTACTGTTATTAGCTAACTATAGTTAATGAAATTTTGTCAGTCACTTTGCTGTGAGACAAATACCAATTTAGCTTCTGAGCCACAGATGCTGAATATCATGGCTCTAGCAGAAACATTTTTAAAGTAAACAAGGAGTCCTGTGGCACTTTGAAAGATTTATTTATTCCATGAGCTTTCATGTGGGGGGGAAATCCTACTTCATCAAATTCTTTGAAGGTCTTTTAATTGATGAATTTTTGTTACTCCTTAAGGAGTCCTGTGGCACTTTTTAATCTGTTTTGCTAAACTAAACTACCTTGGCAACTCTTCTGGAACATTTTTAAGGTAACACTGTAACCCATGAGCTATCGCATTCCTAATATTCTTAGCCTTCTTGACCACTTGCTGCACCTTGAGATGTTCTCAGAGAACTACTTAAGTTGATGCCAAGAGCTGTCTTAGGTTCTAAATTAGCTGTTAGTTCCTCTTGTTGTATATGCATAGTTAGAGTTATGTCTTCTGGTGTGCATTACTTCACACTGAATTTCATCTGCTGTTTTAATCAGCCACCTAGTCTACTGAGATTAGCCCTTGTAAATTTTGTCAGCTTTAGACTAACTATTTAGGTGATCTTATCTGCAGACTTTGTCACGTCACTGGTAAACCTGTTTCTCCAGATCATAATGAATGTTGAACACCACACACACGGTACATAGCCTGAGTTACTCCACCATTTACATCTTGCATTGTGGAAACTTATTCCTATTCTGTCTTGTGTGTGTTAGCCAGTTACTGATCCATGAGAGGACCTTCCTTTTATCCCATGATTGCTTTCTTTGCTTAAAGGCCTTTGTAAGGAACCTTGTCAAAGGCTTTCAGAAAAAGTCCAAGTACAATATAGATACTGGACGTCACCCTTATCCACATGCTTGTTGGTACCCTCAAAGAAAGTGAGGGATGATTCCCGTACGCAAAATCTTGGGTTTTTTCTTTCCCCAACAAACTGTATATCAGTGTCTGGTTCCCTTCTTTAATACACCATCTGCTAGCTGGACTAGTGAAGTTGGGGTCACCAGCTTGTAAATGTCTCACTACAAAGCAGAGATGTAGTGCTATTTCAGAAGTAGTACAGCACTTGTTGGTATGCATTAGCCCTGCAGTATTTGTGCACCAATCATTGATTTTCAATGTGAGCAACCATGTCTTAGATATCAACTTCAAGTTTAATTTATTTTTAAGGCAGATATTTCTTCCAGTTGCCTTTTGTGTTGATTTTAGGAACTTTGAATAAGGGACAGTTAAAATGGTTAATGTTCACATTTTCACAATCATGCAGTTAGAAGAGACCTCCATGAGATCATCTAGTCCAACCCCCTGCTAAAAGCAGGACCTTTCCCACTAAATCATGCCAGCCAGGTTGTCTACCTGCTTAATCCTCTTCATACATAAGGTGTCTTCTAGAGACCCCCACTGCTGTCGATTGGCTGTATGTTCGGTGATGTTCCAGGTTAGACCCTACTTTCTTTTCTTTTTCTACTGTTCTTTGCCAGGTTTCTCTTGGGCAGCCACGTTTTCTTCTACCATCAGCTGTCCAACGGAGCGCCGTTTTTGGTGGCGCTCCTGGCTGCATTCTGCACACATGCCCTAGCCACTTCCATCTTCTGTTCTTGATTTATAATGGCCAAACTTGCGCAGCTAGTTTTTATGAGAAGTTCTTCATTGGTGATTCTATTTGGCCAAAATATCTCTAAAATTTTGTAGACATTTTGGAAGGTCTCTAGTTTCTTCTTTATATTTGCCAATACCTTCCAGCATTCGCTCCCATAAAGTAGAACCAAGAGGACATTACTTCTGTAGATTCTCAATTTTGTATTCTTGCTTTAGAACCTTTGATTTCCAGATTTCTTTTAGCATGGCAAAGGCTTGATTTGCTTTGTTGATTCAGTTATTCACATCCTTTTCAGTATCCCCATCAGCAGTGACTAGGCTGCCAAGGTAGGTAGATGCTTGGACTTTTTCAACCTCTTTATTGTTGATTGTGATGGAATCTATCAACTTGCTGTTCTCTCATTTCTTTTGTTTTACCTATGTTTACTTTCAGTCCTATTGTTTGTGCAGTTACATTTAGTTTGTCTATCTTCTCTTGTGCATCCTTTGTGTTGGCTAGATAGTATAACAATGTCATCTGCATAATCTGTCTTCTAGTGCTGAAGTAATTGTCCAGCGGATTCCTCTTTTTCTGTCTTGTTTCTTTCACGAGCCAATCTATGGCGAGGATGAATAGAAATGGTGACAGAATACATCCTTGCTTAACCCTGGTTGTAATGTTGAAGCTGTTAGCCTGTTACTACACACCACCTGGCAGTGAAAATCCATGTACTGCACTCTTACATTTACTGTTTTCTTCGGTATTCCATAGTGGTGCATGACTTTCCATCGATTCTCGGTGTAGGCTATCAAAGGCTTTCTCAGTCGATGAACATGGCAAAGAGCATGCTATTCCATTCCGCGCTTTGTTCTGCTATCTGCCTTAAGGTAAATATCTGATCACTGCATGACTTCCCTTTTCTAAAACCTGCTTGTTCTTGCCTAATGTTGTCAAGAATTGCAGTGAGTCTTTTTCAAAATGATTCGGCTGAAGATTTTGCTGGTTTTGAGGTAGCAAAGTTGTGCCTTACCAGTTATTAGTCTCCCAGGTCACCTCTCTTTGGTAGTTTGAAGATTATTCCTTTCTTCTGTATCCCATATTTTCTGGAAGATCTTGCAGAGAAGGTTTGGGATTTCTTCAGCCTCCACCTTCAGCATTTTGGGGCAGATCCCATCATGCACTGCGGCCTTACCATTTTTTTTGCTGTTTGATGGCTTCTTTGACTTCTGTTACTGTGTGTGATGGGGCCAAGGTTAATGTCTAGATCTTCTTTTTCTAGAATATTAACCAGTACTGGTGGATCTGTCCAGTTGAGCAGGTGCTTGAAATCTTCCTTCCATCTCTGCTTTCTTCTGTGATGATGCTCCCATCTAATGCTTTTAGGGGTAGATCTTGGCTGGTATGCCTATATATCCCATTAACCTTTTGATGATTTTGTAGAGTGTTTAGGTCTGGTCTTACTGCTGCTGCTTCTGCTTTTGTAGCAAGGTTCTCTATGAACTTTTTTTATCCCTTCTGGCACTCTTCTTTACTTATCTTTCTGGGAATATTTCTTTGCCATCTCCTCTTCATGCTAAGCAGATGGTGTTTTATTTCCTCTCTCTCCTCAGTTTATCTTCCATGTCTCCAGGGAGATCCAGCTTTCTTTTTCTGGTTTTCTGTAGCCTAGTATGTTCTCAGCTGCTTGTTTTTTATTGTTTGGTTAAAGTTGCTAATTGTCATTTGAGTCATCTTGCAGGGTACAGAAATTATTTTTCAGGGAGATGATGATAAATTCCTGTTGGCTTGTTGGAACTTTAAGCTTAATCTATGTCAAACCTAGGATGTTTTTCTTTCCCCTGCTTTAAATGTCCTTAATTTTAAGGTTTGCCAATTAGTAGGTTATGATCACTGCCCTGCCCTCCTTTTCACTCTAACATCTTGGAGTGCGTGTCTCCATTTGCCATTTATGATGATATGGTCAATCTGGCTCTTTGTTTTGCCATCAGGTGACTTCCATGTCAATTTGTGTATTTTCTTATGTGGAAAAATTGTTCCTCCTATTACCAGGTCATTTGCTTTGCAGAAATCAGTCTGCTGCCATTGTCTGTTGTTTCCCCTGTTCCTTCTCTCCCCATAGTTCTTTCTCTTCCTTCATTCTTGTTTCCTACTCTTGCATTAAAATCTCCCTGTACTATTACTACATCATGAGCGGGGATACTTTCCATTGCTGCTTGCAAACTGTTCTAAAAGTTTGTTTTTCTTTTGTTTTTTGTCTTCATGTGCTTCTTTGGTTGGTGCATAGCAAGTCAGGACTGAGTTTGTTGAACCTGGAGTTATATCTGATATACACCAGGTGTTCGCTAATTGGTTTCCACTCAAGCAAAGTGTTCTTTTGATGTTGTGGAACGATTATTGCAATGCCCTGCCTATGATGGTCGTCGTCTCTTCCTGGCCACAGTATGAGGTCACCATTTGCAAGGCTTCTTTTTTCCTTTGCCTGTCCAGCATGCTTCTGTAATGCCAAGAAAGTCAAGTCTGTATTGATGCAATTCTTGCTGAACTTGTGCCAACCTTCCTGTTTGATAAAGCACCCAATGGTGATTGGTTATTGTCTAACTGGGCCTTAAATGTTTACAAAGATGGAGGTTCCACCACCTCCCTAAAGAACCCATTCCAATGTTTGACCACCCTCCTAGTGAGAGAGCTTTTCCTAATAGCCAACCTTGACTGCCTCTGCTGCAGCTTGAAACCATTGCTCTCTTATGTCCTCTGATGGCTGAGAACAGCCTAGCTCCCTTATCTTGGGAGTACCCCTTCAAGTAGTTGAAGGTTGCTATCAAATCCCCTGTCTTCCTTTCTACAGACTAAACAAGCCTAGTTTATTTAGTCTCTCCTGGTTAGTCATGTGCCCTTGCCCCCTGCTGGACTCTTTATAATTTGTCCACATACTTTCTGTAGTGTGGCGCCCAAAGCTGAACACAATAGTCCAAATGCAGACTCACCAGTGCCAAATAGAGGGGAATAATCACATCCCTCAATCTGCTGGCAACATTCCTTCTGATGCGGCCCAATATGCCATTTGGCCTTTTTGGCAACCAAAGCACGTTGTTGACTGATATCCAGCTTCCCATCCACCATAACCCCCAGGGCCTTTTCTAGAGAGCTGCAGCTTAGCTGATCAGTCCCCAGCCTGTAGCAGTACATGGGATTTTTCCAT
The DNA here is from genome assembly GCA_007922195.1 of Podocnemis expansa. Lineage (NCBI taxonomy): Eukaryota > Metazoa > Chordata > Testudines > Podocnemididae > Podocnemis > Podocnemis expansa. The sequence goes on from ML682021.1 coordinate 24,051,530, forward strand.
CCTAAGTGCACAACTTTGCACTTTTCATTGTTGAACCTCATGAGATTTCATTTGGCTGAAAGCTCTGATTTGTCTAGGTCTCTCTCTGAATCCTATCCTTATCTTCCAGTGTGTTTACCATTCCTCCCCAGCTTGGTGGTGTCTGTGAATTTGCTGAGCATGCAACCTATCCATCATACAGATCATTAATGAAGATATTGAACAGAAGTGGCCCCAGGGCTGATCTTTTGGCACTCCACTAGACTGGCTGCCAGCTAGACATTGAGCCATTGATGCCTGCCCAATGATCTAGCCAGCTTTCTATCCACTATACAGTCCATCCATCCAAACCATGTTCTTTAACTTGCTGACAAAGCTGTGGGAAAACTTTGCTGAAGTCCAAGTATGTTACGTTGATGGCTATTTCTGCATCCACATATCCTGTCATCTCGTCATAAAAAGCAATCAGGTTGGTCAGACATGATCTGCCCTTGATGAATCCATGCTGACTGTTCTCGATCACTCTATTTTCCTCAAGTGTTTCAGAATGGATTCTTTGAGGATCTGCTCCATGATTTTTCAAGGGATTGAGGTGAGGCTGATTGGCCTGTAGTTCCCTGGGTCCTTCTTTTTCCTCTTAAAGATGGGGGGGGGAAGGCAAATATAGTGCCTATCACCCAGAACCTCCCCCTTATCACACATTTTCAGAGGTAATGGCTAGCAGCTGTGCAGTTACACTGGCCAACTCCCTCAGTACCCTCAGATGCAATGCATCCAGCCCCATAGACCTGTGCACATCCATGTTCTGTAAGTAGTCCCTAACCTGACTTCCCATCACTGACTGCTCTCCTTCTCTCCATTCTGTTACTCAGTGTAGTAGCCTGGTAGCTGACCCTGCCTGTGAAGACTGGGGGGGGAGCATTGAGTGCTTTAGCTTTTTCTGCATCATCTGCGACGAGGATACCTGTCCCATTCAGTAAGGGACCTACACCGTCCCTGACCCTCTCCTTCTTGCTGAGGTGCTTGAAGAACCCCTTCCTGTTATCCTTCACATCCTTTGCTGGCTGCAACTGCAATTGCCCTTTGGCCTTTTGATTTTATCCCTGTAGGCCCAAGCAATATCTTTATATGTCATCCTAGTCATATGTCAAAGCTTCCACTTCTTGTAAGCTTCCCTTTTTGTGTCTTAGCTCACTGTAGAGTTCTCTGCTAAGAGTATCCATAAGAGTTTGGAAAATGAGAAGTTGCACTCCAAGTGATCACACACAACACTTTTTTGATGTAGAATCTCTGGATAATGTGGTGCATTACACTTACTGTAGGGAAATAACAACTACTTTTTACTGAAGTGTACCTTGACCTCAAATTTAAATACTTTGTTACATGTTGGTCTTAATGGTCCAAAACCACACTAGTATATTGCTCTTAAAATACACAAATTTTAAAACATTGTATTGTAAACTTAATGGAAAGAGAAAAATGCAGACTCAAAATGTCTTGTATCATGAATTGTTACTGTTGTGACAAATAGAACAGATTTCTAAAGGTACACTAAAACAGACTATTTTGTGCAGGCGTAGGGAATGAAATGAGAACTTCTAGATAAGAAACTAAGATGTTTAGGAAGCTTTCTTTCTAGGCCTCAAAGCCAAGAATTAAAACCACATGGGCGATGAAGAGATTTGAAGCAATAATCTTAGACATGCAGTCCTGTGTAACTCTACTGGAAATACTCATAAGGAAACTATCAGAGCAGCAGAATGTTCCATACTTGGTATACCTCGAGTTCCCTTCTCTGCACAGACTAACTCTTGCTGTGGTTCCTGCTACCTATCTTCCCCAGGGCCCTTTCTGATTCATCAAAAATGGCTGCTAGCTCTTCCTGTATCTCATTCAGACCCAGATTTAGAAAAAGGATAACTACTTAAAAGTATCTGATCAACAGCTGTCTTTTTTATCAGGAGCTTACACTTCTGTTAAATTTTTTTGTTTGGGCTGTGTCTCAAGTGTTAGACACATCATGGTTCAATCATTTAAAGTAATCTGAAGTGGACAATCTACAGAATTATATCTGTTAACACGTTTTCCATTTCTTATCACTCCTTTTCCTGGTGTTTAATGATATTGATTGGGCTGAAGCTCACAACTGCACTGCAAGCTATTTGCAACAGCTGTCCTTTTTTAGTGAAGCCGAAAGCACTTTTACATGTAATTTTTTTTGACACTAAAATTTAATACCTAGTGTATTCAGTTTTAGGAGTTGCTGGCTTAGTATTCAGATCTAGCAGTTACTACTTCCAGAAATGCATATTTTTTTTATGCTTCCTGTTGAGTGGTCTTGCTCACTGTGCTTGCCTAATTGCAAATAGCTGAACATTGCTACACTTCTTTTCTTCTAGGAAGGCTAAACACCTTCCCAGTTTACCAGTAACACCTTTCCCCCTACCACTTTTGCCTCTTCATGCCCCAATCCACTCCTGTCCTCTTCCTGTAAATGTCAAGCAAGATGCAGGACAATCCTGCCTGAGGCTACATGAGGTTGGGGTTATATGTTGATGGTACATTTGAGACTCCTACTTCCTTCCTACAATCTTACTTCAGAAACAGAAGTAGGATCTTTGAGCAACATCTGGAGATGAGCTAGTCAGTTAATATGTCAAAAGTATCAAACTGTCCTCCTTTCTGAACTGTTGATTTGGCTCCCAAATAAGGGAATACTTCTCCTGTACTGTGTCCGTGTTCTGGTGATATCTGGCTCACAAAATGAGAGGAAGATGTTCAGTTGAATTCTGCTGCTCTAATCAGCTGCTCACTACAAACAGCTTCTCTTCACCAGCATTCTAGATGGCACACATGTGGAGGTCACCTGATGGATATATCAAAAACAAACTGAATGTGACAGTCTGGAGGTAGACTTTATTCATTGGACAGACTTTAGGTGCATGTAATCTGAAATGGGCTGGACTATCAGATGTTCACATCAACCATAAAATTAATACAGTGATTGACAAGTCCTCCTGTGTTGGATTTGTCTAAAATCAATGAGAATTGGGGTGTGGGATAAACATGAGTGAAAATAACCCAAGTATCATGTTTACTTAAGTACATATTAGAAGAAACATGGTTTTGTCTGACACCCTGAGAAGGTGTTTGAGCTGGTGCAACAGTAAGAGTGGCTTGGAAACTGAATAGTATAGGAGGGGAATACAGCATTCAAAGATAGATTTAGCAGTGGGAAGTGAATAAGGACAAAAATATAGGGAACTTAAGAATTCTGAAGAGTAAAAATACAAAAGGTATGTTCAGTGGTCAGGCATTTTATTAAAAGGTTTTCCCTGCTGTTAAATGAAATAACAGATGATGATAGTGGAGTTGGCTGAAGGGAGGCTTTCCCTGCCCTTACTGACCAAGGGAGATGTAGATTAGTAATTATCATACTCTCTCTCCTTGATGGTGCACATGAGCAAAGTTCTGCTGTATGTAAACAAGGATTGTGTGGAACAAAGAAGGGGAACCCCAGCCATCACAAGCTGAATAGGCTGATACACATGACCTAATTGCAGATATCTTCACATGATTTGAAGAATGCAGAGTATATGATCACACATTGATCATGTGCTTTGACCAGTTAAGTATCTGATGCTCCTAACAGTCATGTTGGGTAGTATGCTAGTGGTCCTGGGATTCCTAAGCAACTCAAGTCTCCACCACCAACAGACCATTGTGCAAACAACAGAGGACTGAGTGACTTCTCTCTTCTTTCCCATGCTGGGCAGGAGATGAGCCAAGGGTATCTCTTAGTCCCCAAGCCTCTAACACATACAGAGTTTTATTATTAGAAGGCTTGGAAAAGCTTTAAGTAAGGAACTGGGATTTCTACTGGTGGAGATATCTGACTTCAGATGTACTAATGACCATATTCACTGCTACAGTCAGTGATACAATGCAACAATATTCTGCAATGAGTGAGGATTATGGTTTTATGCTTTCCAAACAGCAGTAAAAATGAATACAATAAGAATTCAGTCTAAATATGTACAAGAATATATTCCTCAAATACTTCTGCTTGCAGTTTGCAACTTCCTTTAGTGGAGTTTTTCCTTTCAGAGAAGTCTTCATTATTTTTAGAGACACTGGTAACGACAACTACTGTCTCGCTTTCTAGTACACCTGTGACTTTTAGATTTTAATGGATTCTATTTTCTCTTGTCTCAAACTCTGCCTAAAAGACTCCTGCATGTTAATTTGGTGTGATTCCTTGTTCCACTTTCTGAAGTAGCTAATTGTTAGAAGGAATTCCAGAGATGAGCTTTGAAAAAAGGATTAAACATAAATGGCCCATAAAAGAAAAATGGGGTTATGGTAATACTGTGTGGTGAGCCGCTTCCTGGTAGTAACAAATGCCCTCGAATACATGTCCCTTTCTGGGGAAGGGTTGGGTAGTCTTTAACTTAGATTTAATCCTTAAATCCGATTCCCTAAAAAGAACTGGTGATTCCTACTTCTATTACATAGTACATGTCAATTCTCAATGTAATTGTGCCTCTAAGCCTTGTCATGAACTCCTTGAGGGCACTCCAATTAAGTGATGGCTTGAGGCCCAAGACCTTTCTCTTGACAGGATCCTACAGCTGTGTAAGCTGGGGTTTGAGCTGCTGTTCTTGCAATTAGCTGATCAGCTGGGCTTCAGTTCTGTCCCTGGTGCCCTGTTCTCCAAGGGGCAGTGACAGCCAGGCTTTATAAAGCAAAGTATTTTTTCAAAACAAAAGCATGGGAAAACATCAAACAATTTGCCATGCAGTCATTAATCTTTTGAAATGTTCCAAAAGGGTAGCCATGTTAGTCTAATATAATTCAGCAAAGCAAACAAGGAGCCTTGTTGCACTTTCAAAGACTAACAAATTTATTTACTGCATGAGCTTTCATGGGGGAAAATCCCACTTTATCATCCTTATCTTCAAGCATCTGACAGAAGCTCATGCAATAAATAAATTTATTAGTTTTTAAGTGTGCCACCAGGCTCACTTTTTAATCTCTTGAAATGCTGATCTTGGCAGGTTTCAGTGCTTTTGATCCTCCATGCATGTTCTGCCATGCTGGGTCACAATACCATACAAGTTCTCTGACTAGGCAAATGAATTCTCTCTGCTGGCAAGCTGGTGACTTAAATTTCCTAAACATGCTTAAAGATGACCAAACTAGCATGCAGAACTTTCTCCAAAGGATTCATATTAATTACTCCTTGGTTCCTAGAGGAATTTCTGTAACTGTCCTGTGAGCTAGAATAGAATTTCTAGCTCCTACAGAACTAAAGTTGGCATAGTAGTCTCAAAGACATTATCTGTGTTCAGAACAGACTTTGATATGTGCTGCTAACTAGCTGCTAAACTAAAGTACTCTGTAGATCCACTGTTGGCTCTCTGAAATCTGTTGTTCAACTATAGGTCAAACTTTAAGAAATTGTATGAGATGATTTGAAAAACATTTTTGGTGCCATTCTAGTAAGGCAGTGGTGTTTCAGAGGATGTTGCTTGTGTCTTAGGAAACTATCAACTCAGTAGTCACAAAACAGGACTTAAGAAAAACCACTGCCACTGACTGAATCGTATATCAGCCAGCATGTAACAGCTGCATACGCTGGTACACATTATGTATCTGTTGTGACATAGTTCCTCCCCTGCCTTGGTGGGGCACATGCTTCCTTCTAGCAGGGTGTCAGAACATAGCTTTGCTCCTGAGTGGACTTGTAAGTCTTTTTTGGCTCTTTGAAGATCGTGTACCTTCAGTGGTACAAGACTCTGGGCCTGAGCCCAGGGTCCCTACAAACCACACCCTCAATCTGCTGCTATAGGGGTCTGACAAGATTCCCTGGGTTTACTTCCCTGTGCTCTGTAGATGTAATGCCCAAGCTCTGCTTAGCCAGGGGCCTTCCTGGCCTCCTTGCCGGGAAAAGCCCTTGATCTCTGACAGCCCAACAGGGTGTGGTAGTGCCCAGTTAAATCTTCACCCTCTGGAAGGTCTGTTTCCCTCAGGCCTCCAGGACTGGGAAAGGTCCATTTTTCCCGCAGGGGTTTCTCCTTCCCCAGGCTTTTGTACTTGCAGGCTTCTTCCTGACCAGTGTTTTTGCTGCTTCTCCTGGATCTTGCTTTGTCACACTCCAGCCACACCCTTTTTTCTGGAAGGAGTGGGGCCTTGAAATAGCACCAGGAGAGTTAATTAACCTGGAGTGACCCCTGCTCAGTTACCAGGGGATAAGGGACTTGCTGAGCCTGGGGCCAAGTTGTTGGCCTTCTAGTACTCTCTGGAAATCCTAATCTACCCTGTTGCACCTCTGTTATGGTCTTCATATGCTGATTCAACACAGTAAAATGGACCAGTTTTTCTAGTTTACCTAAATAGACTCTAATATTAAATCATAGAGTTGGATGTTGTATCAATTGGATAAAATTGTTTTTAAAAGTTTATCTGCCATGGATAATTTCAGTTGAAATTCCTAACTTATGGCTGACTTAAATCAAATGTAAAGTGATCTTAGTAATATTGCTGTTTTGGTTTTGTCTTTCAGGCCAAGAACGTTTTGGGAACATGACAAGAGTGTACTATAAAGAGGCAGTTGGTGCGCTTGTGGTCTTTGATGTCACAAGAAGCTCCACTTTTGAAGCAGTTTCCAAGTGGAAACATGACTTGGACAGTAAAGTGGTGCTTCCAAATGGTAGCCCTATCCCTGCAGTTCTCCTTGCTAACAAGTGTGACCAGAGAAAAGATGGCAACCAGAATCCCTCTCAGATGGACCAGTTCTGCAGAGAAGGTGGCTTTATTGGGTGGTTTGAAACATCTGCCAAGGTGAGCATTCCTAAAAAATGAGGATAATAAAGTTCTTTTAAGGTAATATTTTGCACTATTTACTTAGTGATCATGGAGGCAGGCTGTACTTATGAACATGTTTGCTGCAAATTGCTTTGGATGGACTAATGTCTCATCTTGTGTCAGTTTCTTTTCCTGATATGTGGTTTGTGCTGCTCATGTGCCTGATCACTGTCAAAGCAGGGTATGTAAGAACCTGAAATTAAAATAATGGGGAAGGGGAACTTAGACACAGTTCTGCATCAGTGGTTTAGTTAAACCACTGACAGTCAGTAGCTAATACTTGTGTGTCCTGTCATAAGTGACATGGTGGATTTTATTCTGTCTTCCTTGATTTGCATTATTTAAATAGCTATGCATAACAAAACTACTACTCCTGACTTGAGCATCTACATATGAGGGGTTGATTACACTGGTAAACCACACAAAAGATGAAACTGAATCTAAAGAACTGGGAATAAAAACTGTTCAGTCAGTTCCCCTAGTAGGCAAAGGGGTTCATGCCAAGTCTTTTAAATGACTGATGTTTATGCTGGTACAGAATTCTAGGCATCCTTTTGTGTAATCCAAATAGAGCTATTTTATATAGCAGCCCATCACCATAGCACCTGAGTGCTTCCTACAGTTTGATAATAGCAAAATCACTAAGAGGATTTGAACAGTTTCTTGTAATCCACAGTTTTTCATAATGAGAATTAAGTAACTGAGTCTGAATTTTGAAGACTGTCAAGGAATCAAGTAGGCCAATATACTGCACTAAACCACAAAGTATGCTTTTCTCCCTTCCCTTCAACTGTCTCAGATGAGTCAGCATAGGAAAAAGGGATGTAAATGTGAGAGCTGTTTCAGGCAGCCACTATGTGAAAAAAAGTGAAAAATGGTGGGGAAGGGAAGAGACCTTCAAGAAAAAACTAGGTAGATGAAGGGTACACCTTAAGCAAGAGAAGAGATGGAAAGCCTTGAAAGTTGCAAGGAGATGATTGCATTAAGCAAACCAGGGGGAAGGAGAGTTGGAGCCACTAGGTGTAAGAGGTGATGGTGGTTGAGGCAAGATGTACAAGCCATACACTCATGTTGACAGACCTTGATAACACAAGAACATTGTTTTGTTGCAACAAGAAAATTGCATTGCTGGCATAACGATAAATGTCCTGCTTATTATGCCGTAGATGCAGAGTCGTACACAAGGGGGACAAACAGGTTGGGGGAACAGTCTCCTACAGACTGGAGGCCATGGTGGGAGAAGACAGCTGCTTGTTGGGAACACAGGAAGCGCCCCTCCAAAAGCAGCCAAATCTGTGTTCCTGTGCACACCCCTGCTTAGATTAAACAGCAGCCTAGTAGCTGGAAATTCTATTGTTAACAGTTTTTTCCTCCTTGTTCTTTCAGATCTTTTTTTCAAAAGTTCAGTTTCACACTTTGTCTTGTTGCACAGCTAATGCTTACTGCATGGGAGTGATAAATGGCTGTTAATAGTGAAGCATGTTAGAATGCATTTGGATTCCTAGTTTTTAATAGTAGCCTCTACTATTTTGCTGTTTGTCACTAAATTGCTGTTACTGCCCAAAGTGTGAGTTGAAGGTTGTCTCCTACAGCAGTGCAGTTGTGCTTCTTTTGGCCCTGTAAATACAGTACATGAGATTGTCTGTTTGGACAGACAGGGTCAAGAACTCTGGTCTTGGAAAGCAAGCTGAGAACTGACTTTTCCCAAAACGCATTTTATTTAAGGTTCTGAAACAGGCTACAAGTAAATTATTTTTATAAAAAGAGTTTGGGCTATTTTTAAGAGAATCAGTGAGGCTGTTCTTTGTGCACTAAAAGTAAAGAAAACGTTGGAGAAACAGTATAACTGTTACAGTTGTGAATACCAAGATCTCCTTTTACTCTACTGGCTATAGTCCATAATGTACTGGAGTCCAACGCTTCTACTAATGGCTAATAATTAACACCCTTCAGAACTGAGGATGTTTTTGGTATCTATATGTACATGTTGAGGGTATGCAGTTGAATCTAGTAAAATGGGAAGTCCATATTTGTCCCTGTCTGCAGACACTACCTAGTTAACACACAGCACTAATCTTACAGCCCCAGAACGTAGTTGGCTGTGGTTAGCCACAACCAAATACCAGAATATGGGTTCAGGCTGGTGCACTGAGGACACACATTGTATCTCCATGTTGCAGTGGGGAACTGGGCTAGGATAGGGTGGCTGTGAATGTCAGAGTTCCCCAAGGACCATGCTCATTAGCCAGTTCAGTGAGACATCTAGCCAATCTTCAGAATGCCTTGACCCAAGCTCCTTCATCAGCTAGTGTGGTTTACTTTGAGTCTGTACTAGCCACCAAAGTTACAGGTACCTCAAATGTGCCTTCCTTACTCCACCCTGCAGGCAGATGTCATAACCCTGGAAGTCATTCAGCCTTGTCTACACCTGTAGAAGCCTTCATAATAAAGAGCTGGGCACTCTAGTTTTCTTGTTTAACAGTTTAAAAAAAAAAAAAGCCATCCTTAAATTTAAAACACAGCTTACTTTTGGAGCTTTTATAAAATCCAGCATTTAAGGCCTCTGAGCATGAGAATCTGAATATTCAGTCTAATGCCATTACTAATTTTGGTATATAAAATACTGAGGCTAATAAGCAAGGTTTTTAAAAATAGTATGGATAGTGTTGCTACTAATGATTGTGGCTATCTTGCAGTATTTGCAAGCTGAAATAAATGACCAGGAGGTGGGGGGGAACCCACCCGAGTAAATACCTGGCAGTTGGCACTCTGGTGTGCCAGGGGGTGAGTTGCCAACTCACATGTGATTCACAAAGGGCACTTACTCTAAAGTCCTGTTTTTGATTTCCAGATCTCTTATATGAAGCATGGCATCAGTAAAATTGCTGGCTAAGATCATATGCTAAACTTCATTTTTTTAAGGAAGCTTCCATTTTAGTCTTGTTCTCACTTCTGCTCCTCCTCCTTTCCTCCCTCACATGCTTAAAAAAAACAAACAAAAAACCTCTAATACTAAATGTCTTTAATAGTTTATATCCATAATTGTCCATTAAGTCAAACAATAAATGAAGCAAGAAACTGGAAGTGAGGGGAGTTGGAAAGAGTCCACACTGAAGCCTGATTCTATCCCATATCTTGAAGCACTAAATGCAGGACTCAAAGCATATAGGCTTTGCTCCATGGATTTTTCATTGTGGCCCACAAACTGCCAAGACAGTTCTGCTATTTACAAGATAATTAACTATCTGGTTCCAACTTCCCATTATGGCTGAGTGGCAAATATGTCATGTGGAAGTTTCTAAGAGATTTTAAGAGCAGGTTAGGGATGATCTCAATAGCTAATACTTTGTCCTGCCATGAGTACAGGGGACAGGAATAGATGACCTCTCAAGGTTCCCCCTTCCAGTCTTACAATCCTGTAATATCAGTTTGATCATCACTCTGAGTTGTTCATATTTCTTTTCAAGCCCCCCTTCCTTGCTTCTCTGCTGCCTTCAGGAAGTGGTGGTAGGAGGGAGTATATAACAGGATAGAAAAATTTTGGCAAATTTTTTTAATTTGGATATCAGTCTTCATTGTAGCTCTCCTTGGCTAATTGGATGGGTCTGCTGGGATAGCTCCCTAAAACTGAAATAGGCAAGGTTCAAGTCACTGCCATCCTCTCATTTCACCAACTTAAGCCCTATCTATCCCATCCACCTTTCCTCGACAAATGGAGGGGAACTTCTGTATATTTTCTGCAATGACAATATCCATGCATCAGAATCAGACCAGAGTAAAGCACCATCCACCATCAGTGTATGCCAGAGTGGGTCAGAGTACCCTGTTCAAATTGGTGACCTTTTCTCCTATGTAAACAATGTATAGTGAGATGAGACAGCTGCTCCAACATTTTTAAAAGACTTGGTGCTTTCACAGAAGGCAGGAATATTCTGCAATGTGTTGACCTCTATCCAGGTTGCTCAAGTGAAAGTTAAAGAATTTGCACAAGAGTTAGCATTTGCCAAATGCTTTTGTCAAGCGACTATCACTGTTTGAAAAGATCACTAACATTTTTTTTTACTTTTTTTCAACTTTTTCAGGACAACATCAATATAGAGGAAGCAACTCGATTCTTGGTGGAAAACATCCTTGCCAATTACAAAAGCTTTCCTAATGAAGAGAATGATGTGGGCAAACTAAAACTGGACCCAGACCCTTTGAAAGCAGACAGTAAATCACAGTGCTGCTGATGTGACCTTTTACTCTTGCACGTAAATGCAACTAAGTGAGCAGCAAGACTCTCTTGTTCCTCAGACTGCTGCTATGGTGCTGCCTTAAGGACAATCCAAGAGAGGGATTTTGGGTATATTCGAACTGGTGATATTTTTGGGTGTTTACACACTTTTTTTGTTCTTTTGTATAACATTGAAACTGCATTCTTTCATTCTTCACTAAAAGAGCAGATGTGTTTAGCAGTTGGTTACCTACTTCTGATGTGAAAACAGAGGGTAATGTTCACAATTAATTCTCAAAGGAGTATAGAACACATTCAGTATGATGCATCTCCAGACTAAGCAATAGCTGAAAGGATGAATGTTGCATGATATTCCAAAACAGTAATCATTCTTGACAGAAATTGTAGCTGAATAAGCCCTTGCCTCTTTACCATAGTGTCCTTTATCCCTAATGACATCCTACTCTTGCCTGCCTGCCTTCTCTCCACCCACATACTACTTTGTGCCTACTGAATACATGAGGGTCCTACAACTACAGTCCTGGAGCAAGTGAGTATATTTTTGCTGACCAGGACAGGGATGGCTGAGTAATAGCAGGAAGCCTGTTCCTTACTTTGTCACCTAAGCCTCAATACAAGATGCGACCACTGCTTGACAATTTAGAAACATCAAGGGAAACACAGCATCCCACATGGGAAGGAAGTGGTAGCTACTGGGGTGACACAAATGCTAGCAAGTACATCTCCTCTGCAACTGAGAACATTTTATTTCACATAGTCTTAACCAGTCTGAATCTGTAAAACACCTTGCAGCACAAATAACTGGCTTTTCCCACAGTAAGTGCACATGGCTTAAATAAACATAAGGAAGCATCATCCATATGCACATATTAAAACAAATGACCAGAAATACCTTTGAGCACTAACACTTCGAGATGCTAATTTTAACTTTCATATAGAAGAGAGCTGTCAATTAATAAAAAAAAAAAAAAAAAAAAAAAGCTCCAGCATTGATTTCCTATCTTGAAAACAAGCATGCAGTATAATGAGAAGTTACTTGAATTATTCAGTCTTTTGTCTTGGGGTACCTTTTGATTAGTGGTATATAGAAAAGAGATGCTTCAGGCATCTTGTTTGTTAAACTGAAGGTTTGTTTTCATTAAACTATATCTAAAGTGACTGATCTATAACAAAAGCCATCACTAAATAGGAGTGCTGCACTTAATTCACCAATAACCCATTCTCCATTATGTTGTATCAATTTTTATAACTGTTTTAGAATGCTGAGAGTTACCAAGTGAGGAAATTCGCCTAGCTTGCTGTCTCCTGGTAGAAGGCAGATTACTTGAAGTCTTGACTTCTGCAACTTATGAATGTGATCCAAAGATGGGGGGGGGCAGGTTGGCTGGGGAAGAAACCCATTTCTCTAGTGATTTGTGGTAATCCTACATTAAAGGAACTCTTGCATTCTCACAGGCTCCTGATGCTGGTGGTTCTGCTAGGTGTGCCACCAAAGTAGCCATTTATTCTGAAGTCTGTCTTGTTGGTTTGTCTGACTTTGTTAAAAGTCTAGGTCATAAGCCCTGTCTGTATCAGAAGTTAGACGCACTGTTTCTCTCATACTTCACTGTTAAAGTGATAGTGTTGTCATAAGTACAAGCTACTTTTTAATGAGGTGCATATAGACAAACTTGTTTTTAAGAGATAAATAAAACACTTCAGGCACATGGTCATTACTCCTGTGTGGAAATAAGACTCTTATGTGTGTTGGTGTTGGGTTCAGTTTTTCCTCCCCAGAAAAACCCAGAAATGTTCTCTGCAGCCTGCTCTACTGGGTGCCATATGAAACTATCTTTCTTGATTTCCTATTTCATCTGAAGGTAAATACTTAATCTTAATATTGACCAGTTTGAAAACTTTGATTCTAACTTAAAAGTCAAAATATGGTAACCTTTCTGTAGAATCTTGTCTGCCTTGCTGAAGGGGAAGAGGCTGTGTTCTCTTCCTCTTCTCCTCCTGCCCCCCCATCTTTCCCCATACCCTCATAGTCAATTCAAGAGCAGTGTTATTTTCTCAAACAGTTGAAAGTCACTACTTGGGAGTCTTTGTAACTTACAGGACATGCCTGTGCTTCATAAAAAAGCAGACCAATGATTTATAATCAATTTTAACCATTAAACAGAACACTGGGTAGAGGCATGCTGTCTGTGGCCGTTCTGAGAGCATGCCCAATTTTTGGGTTTTGTGCAGCTATTAGAACCAAAGTGCTCCATTTAGTAGATGCTGCTTGAGTAGGTTAGTAAGAGCAATAGCTGAAGATTATCAGTTAAGGATACACAATCTTTTTTGTTTGTGGTTGTATGTTCTAAGATTATTCCATATGAGAGAATGCACTAATTTTGTGCATTCTTGGGTTGCACTTAAATCTATTCACATAGGTGGCACCACTGCTACCTGTTTAAAAGGTCAGTTTAGTTCACTTGAGGTGGTTTATTCTGTTCAAAGCTTTAAATGAAGAAGATGTCCATGGAGAAGTAAACATAATGTTTTCCTTTTTTTCATCGGTCAAAGTAGTCAGTCAGGCTTTAAAAATAAAGTGGCTTTCAAACCATAAGTGGACGAGAAACATTAAGGTATTTATTCTTTGAAATGTAATAGTAAAATTGTATCCAATACTGCATGTGCTGGAGAAGTGTAGACACTGCAGCATGGTGCCTAATTCTCCTGGCCAGATTTTTCATAAGCAGTCTCCCCTGAATTTAGTTTTAAACTATAGTTCACAGCTTTTCTGAAGAGAGAAACTTAAATGGTCAAAGTGGTGTTCTGCTGCACACTTTGCTTCAGTCACATGAGCTTGGCTTTGATGTGATCGTGCAAATACAGCCATAATATGCCCTCTTTTGCTGGAAGTGTTGGCTATGAGGTTGAAGTTTAGTTTGAGAAGGGGAGGAGGACCAGTCAGGTTTTTTTTTTTTTTTTGCACTTTACAAAAGGAAAACTGTCCATCTTCCAGGGGGCTAATCAACCCTGGGGGTGACTTAGCAGAATTGAGACTTTTTCATGATAGCATGTAATAGAGCTCTTTGGCTGATAAGAGCACTTTCATCAGAATCATTTGCTGCTGTAGATTTTACAAAATGGATTCTAATCATAATAATGGTATCTTACAGTTAAATAGTGACTGAACTGATAAATATAGTGGTAGACAACTTCTAAACAGCATAATCTAGTAGCCTGTGGCTGAAATAAGAAACTTTTTGCTATGAGACACTGAAGAGCTGACAAAATAAAAATGCTGATGAAACAATTGAATAGCAAATCAGTGTTAGTTTTTTACTCCTGCCAAAACTAGGAAATTTTACCATAAACCCAAGATGAATGCAGCCTTGCTTTCAGCCTCTTAAGGACTCTCTGACTTGAACATAAAATGATTTTCTGATACAGCGCCCATTTAAGACATTCTTTAAATTATCAGTCACCAACACCTCCATAACATTATCAACTAGACCTTTTTAGTCAGTCTGTGCATTACTGAAAATTAACCAAAAACATACATTTTTGCAGGGTCAGACTTGTGGTATGTTTTATACTGATGGCGGGGTCAGCTTGGTATTTCAGGAGTGGTTTGCAGCAAGTCTGAACTCACCTAGCTGCTCCCGGAAGCCCTGGGTGTCAGGGGTTTAGGGGAAAGCCAACTGAAAGGGATCTGCAGTCAGCTTTTCCTTGACGTGTAAAGGCAGCTTGCACAGTCACTGCCAGTTATGCAAGGACTTTACTAGTCCTTGCATAACTGGTGTTCAACTGCTGCCAGAAAGCCCTCAAGTGTAGACTAGGGCTTATTTGTGAACAGCTAAAGAGAGATGCTGTAAATGACTGCATATAAAGTGGTGTCAACAATACCAAGCTGGGGGGGGGGGTAACTTTGGTTTTAGTAACTTGAAATACAGAAATTGTTTGGTAGATGTGACTCCCACTCCTAGCCTCCCAGGGATTCTGATTCCTCCAGAGAAACTTAAAGAACATCATGTGATGGATATATTTATTGCAAGCTTCAGGAAGTGAACAACTCGCTATATGTTGCCAGATGAAAAACTCAAGAATCTAAAAAGTTCCTTTCTATATAGGAATAGAATACAGTATTCAAAGTCTCTTCTGAATCAGAATATACCACTGCCTTTAGGTTCCAGAGGGATAGTCATATGGGAGTCCTGTGGCACTTTTAAAAACTAAAATATATTGCATGAACTTTTGTAGCTAAAATCCTACTTCATCAGACTCATAAAATGGAAACTATATAAAAGCAGAGAATGGCAAGCCTTTTTAAAAGAGAAGGGGGGGGGGAGAAAAAGTTCAAATGGGCTTGTGACTAGCCCTTCTCTTCATTTTATAGATTCTCCTACATCAGTGGTTCCCAGCCCTTTGATCTGCCCCAACACACTGGGCCATGCAGTCACTTGCAGCTGCCACACCCTGCTGCTGTTGGTAGCCCCCCAGCCAGGGCTGGATTTTGCTGCCACTAGCAGCCTCTGGATCATGTTCAGGGCTACATCCTGCTGCCACTGGCAGCATATCAAAGGGGTTGCTGCAGCACACTGGTTGGGAACCACTGTCTTACATAGTGTAGTTTCCATTTGATGTGTCTGAAGTGGGATTTTATCTGCAAAAGCTCATCTGACAAATTAGTCTTTAAAAAGTGCCACAGGACTTATTGTGGGGCTTTTTCCCTCTGAAACTCGGTTTCCATTGTCTAGAATCTAGTGCAGTGACTTTCAAACTTACGGTCAGGGGGCCAGTACTGGATTGCGGCATCACCTGCTGCAAAGCCTGGAATGCATTGCTCAAAGACATAATTAGTAGGTCATGGGCATAAGTGACTTTTTTTTTTTTTTTTTTTTCCAGCTGGGTCCTGAGGAAAAACTTGTAAACCACTGATCTAGTGCATGGACCAGAAAATAAATGTTTTATCACCCTAATCAAATAGAGGGTTTGTCTGTCATTTTTTTAGGAATGACTAATGAAATGGAAAGACTGGTGCACTTTGTGTTTAACCTTGGGTAGACAGGTATCTGAACTTCTATACCCAAATACCAGGAGCAACGCTAGAGAAACTGTTTTTTTATCCTTATCTGAAATTAAGTCTCCAAGTCTCAATGAAATGTCATTCCTTTAACATACCTTCCAAGATCTGGCATTTATTTGCAACTAGGTATAGAAAGTCTTTCTCTAGTTGCTAAGTATTCTTGTCCACCACAGGTGTGGTATCCTATTTTTAAAACCTAATGAACTGTCATGGTGGCTGGATAAATTTCACAGGAGTTATTAGCAAGCTTTCAGTATGAGAATTTAAGAAGCACTTTAACTCTGGAGAGAATGAAGTAAAATCTGAACTCTCATGGTCATATTAGAGAAGACTAAATGAATTGAATGCAACTAATAATGTTTTTGAACCTAGGTAACCATCTCTGGGTAACTTCACTGAAGAAGGGGGGGGAGGGAAATAAGATGGGTTTTGATTTGGCTCTGTTCATAGAGTCAATGAGAGCAGCTCTGGTCTAGCTATATAATTAGTGATAAGGGAAACAAAAATACAGTGATGATAAAATGAGATTTTTAAAAGTAATACTTGTTTTTCCCCTCTTCCTCCTTTTGTCATCAATGGCTCATTACTGAACTTAATCCTTAAATAACTTTCAACTCAACTTTAAAGAATATCTTAAGTTGCTAGTTGTGTATGTTACTCTAAATGTGACTTTAAGATTCAAGGTGCTTCATACAATGAATGACAAGCTAAAACACTCTGGGCCTGCATTTCTTGTAGGGTAGAATGCAGTATAGCAAAATGCCAGATTATGGAACAGCATTGAAATATCAGTTTCATGGGGTGTGGAAGTCATATACAGTAGTCTGGTAAACCATATAAAAAGCAGGTCAAATGAAGATCTGGCATATAATTAGGACAGTCTGAAGAAGCTATTCCTGTGTAGTATCTGTGCATAAAAATCAGTATATAGACACAGGATGGGGGGGGGGGGTTGGTAACATCTGTCAATTCTGGCTGGTATAGAGAAATACATTACCAAAAAAATAAGGATACCTATGTATGTGTGGGTTTTTTTTTTAATGCATAGTACCTTGGATTCTTTTACCAACTCCTGAAATACTACCATTCCAGCAGTGAAAAGACTTGTCTAATATCCTTTTTCATGCTCTTTATATATTCATGTGAATACTCTCCAAGTTCTACTTCACTGTCTCAAATAAATCAATTTCCAAAGGGATAGCCGTGTTAGTCTAGTCCAGCAACAACAACAAAAAAGAGTTGTGTGGCACTTTAAGACTAACATTTATTTTTCTCATGAGCTTTCGTGGGAGAAAATCCCATTTTGTTAGATGCTTTGAAGATGGGTGACTTACAGAATGGAATGAAAATAAATGGAAGGGAGTGTAAAACATAGGATGAGGTCATGCATTAACAGCAAATCAGAGCAGTTGTTAGGCTCAAACCCTGGGAAGGCTGAAGTCAAATTACCTTTGCACTGGGAAAAGAACGCATAGTCTTGATTCAATGCTGCTTTCACACAATTTAACTTGCATATTCATTCCAGTTCAGCTGTTTCTCTTTGAAGGCTTGCTGTCCCAGTCACATCTGACAGTCGTTAACAAATCATTTATTGGGTGATTAGAAAGATGGAAGTACTCAGCAACTGGGTTTTTTTTTGTTTGTTTGGTTTTTTTGTGTGTGTGTGATTTGCTATCAGTTCTATGTTCATTTATTCTTTTGTACAGGGATTGTCCTGTTTGTCCAATGTATAAGGCATTGGGGCATTTAGTGTAGTGGCTAGCACCTCTGCTTAATATGCAGATGGTCCTGGGTTCAATTACCAGGGGGTTGGACTCAATGATCTCATGAGGTCCCTTCCAACTCTATGATTTGATTCAATTTGACTCCCATTTCTGGCACATGATGGCATAGACCACATTAGTAGATAAGCAGGTAAATGATAATATTCACTGTAGTGAATTACTTAAGATAACTTTATGTTAAGCTGCTGTTGATTCCTTTGCTGGGCAAGGGCCCTATTTTGAATAGTGCATGTCTGGGGTATCTATGGGCAGAAAAGTAGCTTCTTGCGGTCTAGCCACTGCATGTGTGTGGAAGAGAGAATGGACAGAAATATTAACACTTGCTTTCCTTCCATTCTGTCAAGGATGCAAATCCAGCTTGACAGTCTTGTTGCTACCACCTAATGGAACACAACTTCCTGAAAGTGTTTCAGAGGTAGTAGCCATCAGGGAATATCATAAGCAAGACTCCTGTAGCCATATTGTAGCAAGACCTTTAGACCAGGAGTTCTCAACCCATCACATTGTGATAGTCATGAACCCACCAACTTCTACACCACGCTTGATCCCCCTCTGCCACCCAAAAAAAAAAAGCCATAGAGCCAAGTTTCAGCAACGGCTCAGACCACTGCCACAGAAGTCCTCCCCACCTCCCACAGTCCACTCCACCAAGACTTTCTGGTGCAACAGGAATTCAGTGGCATAAAGCCTGCTTTTCTGGCTCTCACCAGCACTGCAGGGAGATTCAGCAGCACTAAGTCTCCCTTCACTGAGACTTTCTGCTGCAGCAGTGTGATTCAGGAGCATTAAGCCCCACACTGCTGCTGCTGGAAACCTCCTGGAATCTTCCTTTCCACTACAGGTAGGTCTCAGCAAAGCTGATCCACTGCTGGAAGGGTTCTTTTAGCAGGGCAGGTAGAGTGGTGGTCTTTTGACAGTGGGTTGTCTCCAGGTAATGTGCTCAGCTGCTGTGCTGCAACACTGTCTTGACACAGCAGTTGGGAACCACTGCTATAGACTAAGGGGGCTGAATCCATTCTTGTGAGGATTTGCTCAGTGTCCTCTCCTGTGCTGTTTCGAGCAAGAACAGCCCCAGTTAGACCAATTTCTTGAGCTATAAATGTTTAGTTTAATGTATAGTGTTATTGCCATAGACTGTCTTATTTATGACTAATAAGAGAAATATGAATGGCATGCCACCCATCTGTTCAGGCAGTCATCACACTGTATAACTTCATGTGAAACTATTTGGGATGTTATAATGCCATTTTCATTTTCCTAATTTTTTCAATGGGCATATCTGCTGTAGCTCTTAAAAAAATCCCTTCTCTTACTTTAGGCCAGTAGCTCCCAATCTGTGGCCCACCCCACAAGGGACTTTCTTCAAAAGTGGCCTGCAGCTCTCCTCCTGCTGGCTGCAGGAAGAAGCCACTGCCTAAGGACACAGTTGCAGTGTTACCATGGGCCTACATGACCCGTGCAGGCTCCCTACTGCAGCTATGGGGACAAAAGATCAGCAGCCTCCTTCCCCTGGCTGTAGCAGGGAGCATGGCAAAGAGCTCCAACTGGGTCCATAGCCACTTGGGTCCTTGCTAGACCCTGAGGGAGGGGGGGCACTGATCTGTCCCCTGGCTTCAGAAGGGAGCCACTGCCTAGTAACCCAGGTGGGGCATTCGTAGTAGTTTCCACATTTCAGTGAGGGGGATTGGAGATTAGCAAGTAGGCAGCCTCCTCACTGAGCTCTTCTCTGGGTACAGTGGTGGGATGGGTGACAAAGTCTGCTAGTGGCCCTTCAGGGTTGTGTGGTGGTGGTGGTGGTGTTTAAGTGTCTGGAACCAAAAAAGTTCAGAACCCTCGCTTTATGCTTTTGAAGTATTTAAACTATAACTTGAATCACTCTGTATATTGATAAGTCAGAACCCTGCAAAGGAAAAATGTATTTCAGACATCTCCCAGGCTGGGGAGACAACTATGATGTATTTTTAAACTATGCCTTCCATTAATTGTGTCTTGATCCTGGCTGGGCCCTCAGAAAAACCAAATGACTGCCACAGAAGCTGTACCTTGCTTGTTCCTGGGTTTGGATGAGACTGCATATATTCAGAAAGGTTTTATTCAAAGAAAATTCTCTGCATCTAGCTATGAACAAGCTTATATAATGGGGGGGGGCACAGTTCCACCCAAATTCTAATCCCAGCTGTGCCAGCAACCTGCTGCATAAACTTGGATGAGTCACTTCATCCAGCTGTTCACTGTTCATGCCCTTTGTCTCTTCTAATTACAGTTATGCCTTCTGGGTAGGGGCTGGGTCCAGCATCCTAGTATGATGTCTAGCACACTGGGGAAATAAATTTGGAGCCAGTCTCCAGGAGCCAGTGTACTACTACTACTATAGCTAATCTGGTGACCTAGAGGACAGGCCTTTTCTAAGATCCTGAGTAGAGGCCTGCTCTGTCTCCTGAACTCCCTACTCCTTCCTTTAATACCTATACAAAGGGACGGGAAAATGGAGCTGATGTTCTCTCCACCTTGGTCAGAGGGGAACAGCTGATGATCTCACACCCTGCTACATAGACTGCTTATTCTTTTTTTGTAAATCATACATGTTTAGAGCACTATGGGAGTGATTTTTAAATACAAATATCCATTTGCTCTGAACTCTAAACCAGTTAACTGTGAAATACACAGTATCCTTGCCACATCTCCAGGAAGCAGTCTGTGGGTCCCAGAGGGGATGTGTATGATTTAGGGCTAGGGATGGGAATGGCTATTATCTCCTTGTCACCTTCTGTTAAGACTATCTTTCTTAACCCACTAGGAAGGATTTATGCAGCTGGGAAGTCAAATTTGCTTTGCCTTTTTAGAGGTCTTCCAAAAGTTCATGGTTCTGTACATATTATCCTGGTGTCACCAAGCTGAACTTGCTTACTACTTTATAGCAATAGCCAGAGCTAGTAGCCATTTTTGGTCATCTGCAAGTCCCCAAAAAGTGGTTAGCATGGGTTTGGTTGGTTTTTTTTTGGGGGGGGGGGGCGGCTCTTAGTGGCGGGTGACTCCTTGATTTAAGGTAGCCATTAGAACTGGAGTCGTTCGATTTGACATGCTGCACTCCATCTCTGAGTTTGTAAGAGGCTCTTTCAAAAGAAATTTTTTTTTTTTTTTTGGCAGGTCCTGAAGTTGGCACAGACCATGTACCACAAGTGAAACAGGCTGATGATAATGCAGTACAAATGGCTTAAAATCAGATTGGGTAGGCTTGCCTCCCACCCATGCCCCCCTGTAGCTTCACCACTGGCAAGTAGGGAATTTGGTGTGGAGCATTTCTGCAGACTTGAGTGTCTTTTTGGCCTTGTCATCACTGTTTTAAAAACATAGGCTATATCTACACAGCCACAGATATTTTGAGAGAATTTTTTTTGAAATTGAGTTTTTTCTCAGTAATTATTTTGAAATAAAATTATTTTGATGTTTTGAAATAGGAGCCCAGGGAGGGCTCTATTTCAAAATAAAAACTGACTTATTTTGAAACAAGTAGTCTGTGCTGGAATCTCTAGTTTGAAAAAATGGGACACCAATACAAAGTATAGGGCTAATATTTAAAAAAAAAAGCCACTACCAGGACTTGGATTTGGCTTTTTTCAAAATACCTGTTTTGAAATAATGACTTTTGAAATAGCTCTAGGGTTTGTTTGTTTTTTTTTTAAATGGAGTGCTATTTCAAAAAAGAAAAATGACTGCAGGAACAGAAAATAGGTTTTTGTTTTTTTGTTTTTTTTTTTTAACAAAAGCCTGCTTTTTCTAGTAAATGACCAGTGAAGCTAACCTGTTGTTGCCTAGTTTACCTCAAGGTAAAACTGAAGTTCCTTGAAGTAACAGGGCCCCTTACTCTCCTGAGGGGGAGGGGAGGCTTGCCGGGGTCTCCAGCCCCCACTCAGGGGTGAGACCTCCCACTCTTTAGTTCCTTGTCCTGGGTAAGGCTACCCAGCCACCAGCCTGGCGCAGGGTGGGGCTACCCAGTCTCTAGCCCCTTGTCTGGGCAAAGTCACACAACCCTCAGCCCTCTGTAGGGCTGGGTCCAAGTCTTTAGCCTCTTGGCAAGGTACAATCAAAGTCACAAAGTCTTTTAGAGTGTCTAGGAAGGGATATCATCACCACAGGGGGTTGCAGACCGTGAGGGTGCTTGGGTTAGGGGAAAGGATCAGTGGGGATGTGGGGTCACTCCACTCCCCTGTGTCCCAGCTCAGGTCCTCAAAAGGGCCTGGGGCTTTCGTTCAGGGGTCAGTGGAGTCCTGGCCCCAACACACTGGCCCTGAGATGTAGCTCCCCAGCGAGGGTTGAGTCCCAACACTCCCCTGGGTGACCCCTGGTCCCCAGCTCTAGCCATACCTCATTGTCCATCTCCTTAGGGTAGTCCCCCAGGGGTAGATTGTAAACCCCCTCCATTTTGTCAGGTGGGGGTAAGTTAGGGAGGGGTAAAATTTTTCACCCCCCCACCTGAGAAAAGAATTAGTGTGGCCCTTCCCCTAGAAAGGTTGGACACCCCTGTTCTAGATGATTGCACCAGATGTCATCTGCATGGATTTTAAAATGTCTGAAGCTGAATCAGAGATTTCAAGAACAAAAGAGACCATTATGGTAATTTAACCTGATGTGTGTCATAAAAGCAGTCATTGAACTTTACCCTATAATTCTTATTTAGCTTGATATAATTTATGGTTGAACCAGAGCTTGTATTTCTGGAAGAAATCTGATTCTTAATTTAAAACTTCAGCTGAAGGAAAATTTACTCTGTCTCCTGGTAAGCTGTTCTAATGGCTAATTACCCCATTGCTAAAAATTTTATATCTTACTTTGCATTTGAATTTGTCTAGCTTGCAACATAAGAATCTCATTGTAAGGATTATTTTTTCCTTAAAGGATTCTTGGAGCTTGGTTTTGGCCCTATCAATTTAGCCAGTTCTTACTCTATTTAATAGAATGAATCTTATGAGCATCACTATAGAAAGGATGTCCTTGAAGATTTCCACAGAGACTTCAGCAATTTCCATTCCACAATAAACCTTAGCCTGGAACACCCCATACAGGAGATGCACTGTCTGAAAACTACATCACAACTTAGTGATGGACACAAAAAACCCACCCTATATTGTAAACTTACAGACTGCCATAGTTACCTTCATCCCCTGAGCTTCCACCTAGAACACACCAGTGAATCCACTGTCTACAGTCAAGCTCTAAGATATAACCCCATTTGCTCTGGTCTCTCAGACAGAGACAGACACTTTCAGGATCTTTATCAAGCATTCTTAAAACTACAGTACCCACCTGGAGTAGTGAAGAAACAGATTGACGGAGCCAGATGGGTGCCCAGAAGTCAACTACTACAGGAGAAGCCCAAGAAAGAAAACAGAACATGACTGGTCATCATCTACAACCCCAAAGTCAAATCCCTACAGCACATCATCAGGGACTTATGGCCTATTCTATGAGGTGATCCCTCAGTCACTCAGGCCTTAGGCAGCAGACTTCTCCTCACTTACAGCCAGACCCCCAACCTTAAGGAGATGCCATCAACTACAGACCTAAGAACAGAAATATTAAAGCAGGCAACTATCTCTGCAACAAACCACATTGCCAACTTTGTCCACATATCTGCAAAAAGACACCATCACAGAACCTAATCAAGCCAGCTACTCCATCAAGGGCTCATTCAGCAGTGTGATTTATGCTATCATGTGCCAGAAATGTCCCCCCTCCACACACACACACACACACACACACACACACACACACCTCTTATACGAATGGGACAATCTCTGCAGGAAAGAATAAATAGACACAAACCTGACATTAGAAATAACAAGATTCAAAAACCAATAGGGGAACACTTCCGTCTTCTTAATCACTCCAATTCTGATCTGTTAATCATTTGTCTCAGTACAAACATTGACAGATCAAAGCTTGAAAGAGAAACTTGAGAATTAGAATTCGTATGCCCCCCTGCTAAATACCGTATTCCACTGTTTGAATCATACCAACTGCTTTGATTTGCCATAACAGTCTGACCTGATCCTATGACTCTCATTCCCCTGCATTTGTTTTGCTCTCATTCTGTGAGTTCCCCATCTTCAAGTGTGTGAAGTGGGATTTTCTCCCATGAAAACCTCATGCAATAAATAAATCTGTTTAAAAGTGCCACTAAACTCCTTGTTTGTTTTATAGTGTTAAAGTCGTCAACCCTTTTGGGAAGCTTTTGTTTCTGGAAATGTATAGAGTATCAAGATGTACATGCAAGTCTTGTTTCTGAACTCTTCTTCTACACCCCCTCATGATGTACACAAAAATAGCTAGGTGATATCCCTCTGGATTGAAACAAGACTTATTTGCATTTGCTTTTCAATTTTTGTCTGTGTTTTGTGATGGTTGAGTTTCTGGTTAACTGGTATTTTTGTTTTTGCCAGGCGTTGGCAACCCTCCAGTACGCATTCAAAACATGGTACGTAGACCCTGCAATGCTGCGACTACTCCCCCCACTGGCCCTGCCGTGTGGCTCCTGTCCCCTGCTGGCCCTGCTTCCTGGGGTGGGGAGCAGATGCACTACTGGCCCAGGAAAAGAACTGGGGCTTGGCATGCTGGGACTTTAGGGCTTGAGCCCTATAAGTGCCCCACCATGGCTAACTCAGGGCCTGCCACTGGGACTTGGGACTCAGGCTCCGTAAGCCCAGCAGCAGCAATGCACTATTGGGGAGGGGGGGTCAGCAGGAAGAAGGAGTAAGCAGCTCCTGTCCCTTGCTGGCCCCACCACTGGCACCTTTCTGGCCCTGCTCTGGCACCTTTTGAAGGTTTGAGGGGGACAGGGCTGACATGGGGGCCAGCAAACATTGCCAGCCCCTGGTTAGGGCTATGCTATCTATTTTTCCAGTAGTTTTTACTGTGCTTCACTAGGTGTACAGACCAGTTCCCTGATTTTATCAAGCTCATTTGGAATTCTAATCCTGTCCTTCTAAGTACTAGCAACTCCTCTCAGCCTGGTGTCATCTGCACACTTTACAAGGGTACTCCTCATTCCATTACCCAAGTCCCTTAATAGAAATTACTGAATCATAATCAGATCCAGGACAGATCCCTCTCAATATGTTCCCCCAATTTAACAGTGAACCAATAATAATTACTCTTTTTGAGTATGGCCTTCAAACTGGTTGTGCTCCCATTCTGAAGTAACTCCATCCAGATTAAATTTCCATAGTTTGCTTATGAGAATGTCACAGGGAACTGTATCAACTGATTTACTAAAATCAAGCATTTTTACAGTTTTCCCCCCTTGGTTTTGTTCTTAAATCCATGTTGGCTGTTACTTATCACCCTACTTTATTGAAATGCTTACAAATTAATTGTTTAATTTGTTCCAGTATCTTTCCAAGTATTGTAGTTCATCTGACTAGTCTGTAACTCCCTATGTTCTCTGGTGTTTGTGTATTAGAGGATGAGAATGTTTGCTTTTCTCCAATGCATTAAAAGCTCCTCTGTCTTCCCTAAGTTCTCAGAGAAAATTGCTAACAGTTCTGAGACTACAAACAGGGAGTCTAGTGGCACATTTAAAGACTAATAAATTTATTTTACTGCATGAGCTTTCATGGGAGAAAATCCCACTTTGTCAGACATTTCAAGATGGAGAACAACGGAACTGTCTGACAAAGTGGGATTTTCTTCCGTGAAAGCTCATGCAGTAAATAAATTTATTAGTCTTTAAAAGTGTCACAGGATTCCTTGTTTGTTTTCTTGCTGAACTAAACTGACACAGTTATTCCTTTTGAACCACTCCTGAGACTCTTTCGGTAAGTTCTTCAAGTAATCTAGGATGCACTTCATCAGGTCCTCCTGACTTGCTCATATAGAACAGGACCACACTGCAAAGATATTGACCCTAGGATGCATATTCATTATTTGTTCTAAACGACAATGCTAAGATGACTTAAACAGTGGCAATGGTGTACCAGGGGTGTCCAGTGCCTGGGGGCCAAGCCCACATTTGCACCCCCCCTGTGTCTCACACACCCCACATAAGGCAAGAGGAATCCCAGCCCCACCCACCCCCAGCTACACCAGAGAGGAGGGTCTGTATGGATGGCTGTGAGACTGAAGCACATCCCAGCTGGGATACAGCGGTCTCACCCCATGCAGACACACCTTGGGGAGGAAAGGGGGGCTAGGCAAGCCCGCCTCCATATGCAGGGAAAGGGCCAAGGGGTTGCTGAGGTGCAGCCCTCAGAACTTCCTGCATCCCCAGCCCTTCCCAACCCCCCACCCCAGCATTTATCTTTCAGTACTCCAGCCTAGCCCCAGCTGGAGGTGGGCAACCTCACCATCCCAGCAACCCCTCCGGAGGAGGGGAGGGAACATCATGATGTGTGGGGGCTGCTGAGGGGTGCCTGTCAGGGCTTCCTGTATCCCCCCCCGTGAAGGGCTAATTCAGCCTGGCCTGTCGTCCCCAGCACATACCTGCCACCACTCCAGCCAGATGCTGCTTCTGACAGGGGGCAGCCTTCCTCTGCAAAGCCAGGGGACACTGTCCTGGCCCTTTACAGCATCAGAGGGGCACAGGAGCTCTTTGCTTCTCAGAGCCTCCTGCATCCCTCCTCTTATGCCTTGTGAAGGGCCAGTCTCGATCCATAGCCCACAAGTGTGGCCCCCCCATCCACCCACTCAGTATGCCACAGAACAGTGGGAGTTCACATTACGTCAATACCCTCAGCCTTTCAAAAGCTGTGAGATTCCTTATGTGTATGAATGTTAGTGTGATTCATTCTTAAAGAGTTGTACTGCTCAGGATGATTACTCCATACCTTCGTTCTACAAATGGTATCTGGCCACTTAAGTGCTAATGTTATAATTTTAAGCAGATAGCTTCACTTGAAACTTAAAAATTAGGGTTGTTTCATTCAAAATTATTTTGCCTTTGTGTCCCCCAAGTCTGGATTGATGCATCTGTACTTGGGATTTATACAAATATACAATTAATTACCGTACATACTTGGGTATAAGCCGATCCGGGCATAAACTGACCCCCCAACTCTGATCCCAAACAAGAAGCTAAAATTGGTGACCTGGGTATAAGCCGAGGTCTCCTTTTGGCTTTGGCCCCTAACCCCCCACACACTGCTGCTGGCTTCCTCTGGAGTTCAACAGCTTCCCTACCCCCAAACTCTCTACTGCCTCTTTTCCCTTGCCCCCCCTGCTGTCCGTTCCTTACTCCCCTCCTGCTCTGCCCTTTCCTCACTACCATCACCCCTGCTGCCCCCCTGCTCTGCCCTTTCCTCACTTCCCAGTTTCCTGCTGTTGCCTCCTGCTCTGCCCCTTCCTAACTACTGCCCTGCTGGCTTGTCACTGCTGCCCCCCTGCTCCCTTCTCAGTTCCCTGCTATTGCTCCCCTGTTCCCCAACACCCTTTCCCCCTCACCCCCCCAACCCCTGCTGCTGCTCTTCCCAGCCTGCCAGGCACCCTGCCCAAATCCCTGGTCCCTGTCGCTGCTTCCCTGGGCTCCCCAAAAACCCTGGGTCCTCCTGCTGCTTTCCCTGGACTCCCCAAACCCCCCCCCCCGGCCATCCCAATACTTTCCCAAACTCCCTGACCCCCTCCCTAACCTCCAGTCCCTGCTACTGCTTCCTCAGCCTCCCTGAATCCTCCCCCCTCAATGTCCAGGCTGACCCCCACCAAGGACCCCCTTACTTTGCTTCTCCAGATGCTGGGGTCCCTTCCTTCCTCCAGCCCCAGCCCCTGCCGACTGCCCAAAATGGCCGCCTGGCTACACTGGGGCTCTGCCTTACTTCATGGTCAGGGAAAGGGCTGGCTGGGGCTGTCTACCATATTCTCCCGAGAATAAGCTGAGTGCCTGTTTTGAAGCCAATTTTCAGGCACAAAATTCTCGGCTTATACGCGATGACATACGGTGACTCCATATTCCTGTCTAGTAATTTAAATAACTGCTCTTTGGCCCATGTGATGCACCCAGAAACTTTTCACTGCGGATGGTATCACAGGGACCTTTTTAACAACATAAAGTAAAGATTAGTTGGAAGGTGCCCAACTTCAAGTCTGCCAACCAGCTGGAAGAATAAGAATTACTTTGGGAAACACCGCATCTCAAAGATCTCCATTTAATATGAATCTAAATGCTTGAATTTGGAAATGAATTATTGTATAATGCTTGCCTTTGCATTTTTTCCCTCCAACCCATCCTTATTAGAAGGGTAAGCTACAGGTTTAATTACATTCCAAAAGAGACAAATAAAAAATAAAAGCTTTGGAGGGGAATTCAGGAGCCTTTAGGAACTTCTTCCTCCAACTAGTAAAAAGTCACCATTCTGAAGGTACCTTGTAGCAGCATGGAGTAGGCAGTTGAATCATTATGCAGCTATGAGATATGACTGAGTACTTAGCCAGTAGAAACAGGGAGAAAATAAAGTGCTCCATCATAAAATCTTGCCCTCAGTTGTGGAGACAGGGCAGGCACCAGGAAATCCTTTCTGAGGGCTCAGCTGGGAAAAGACATCTTCAGTTCCATCAGATGGAGTCAAAGAAGAAGTGTCTGAAGTGGCAAAATACTTAATTTGGCAGAGGGATAAGAATGGCAGGAAGGAGGCTGGGACAGCTGCAGCCAATTTCACTAGCTGTGGGACCCAATTTCTGATGCCCCTTGCTCAACTTTGCTGAGACAGGGTCTTCTTTCTCTCTCTTTTGCTGGGGAAGGTTTTGATTTACTGCAGGGAAAGGAGTGAAAAAATGAGGCCTGACTTAACTCCATCTTCCCTGTCTGACACGACTGAGGATTTGTTTTCTTTTCTTTTATATTGTATTGGTTTGCACCCATACTACTGACCTGGAATCCCTGCCTGCCTGTCTGTAGAGGAGAGGCATAGATGCCTTCATGTATCCAAAACTGAGAGGATGCTTCACCCACCATTAAGGAATCTCTTGTCATTGTTGCCATTTATGACAACAATGATAATCTCATAGTCATTTTCTTCTAACACTGAATAAGGAACAGCTCTAGTTTAAGGAAAAATGTGATGTCTACAACTGTCTTTCTCTGTCTTTCTGTGACATTTGTGTCCAAAACTTCCCCCAGTCTCCTTCTGTTTGGCTTCTGGCTACAGCCTCAAAGAAATAGAGCACAATTAATCAAAGGAGATTTGAGCTATCACTGAGAGAATCCCTCTGCAAGAAGATACTTTCTCCCATGCAAATGGCATGTGCTGTGGAAGGCTTAAAAATAGGGTAGCCCTGGGAGCAAATATTAAGGTAAGCAAAAGCTATTAACTTCTCAGATCTTGGCTTCTGTCTGTAAATATATAGACTAGCTTGAAAAATATTTTCATAGATGTATCGGACCATTAATGAGTAACACAATAGTTGCCAACCTGTGGTCTGTGAACCACTGGTGGTCTGCAAGGGTACTACTGCAGGTGGTCCATAGGGTCAGAAAAGATAATGTAATAATATAAACCTGTGTACTAATGTATTGCATTTGATATTGCATTATTATTCACAACCTGATTTGCTTCACATATGTCCTTGTGTAATATAACACTCTCTGAATTTAAATAGTGGTGCTTTTGTGTCATGTCAATGTGAACAGAAGCTTTTTGTATTTTTGGCAGTTACAATGTGGTCCACAGAAGCTTCTGATGACAATGTAGTGGTCCACATAAAGGAAAGAGTTGGGAACAGCTAGAGTAACACTTTATTTTCAGTTTCCCTTAGTGGGTGTACGTATGTATATTTTAACCTAAAGTAGATCTGATGCCTCTAAGGAGATTACTGCCAAATTGTTTGGAAGGGAAACTACATTTTGTCTTCTTGAAAGTAGCATATGTTTTGGTCATGGAAATGGACAAAGTTGGCATCTACTCTAAAGAGGTATTGAAGGAGATACAAGTACAATGTGGGCAAAACTATCTGAAGAAATGACACACTTAGCTATCTGAATGTTTCAGCAGGCTTTTAATAAGTGCAGGAATCAACTGAAAATGAAATATTATTGGCAAAGTTTCATCAAGGTGGTTCTAATTTACATTAACTTGCCTTTGAATGATTATCCATATTACAAAACCACCATTCAACTTGTAATGATTGACAAGTAGTTGTGCAGGAATAAAAGGCATTCTGGTGCCCATTAGAAGTGCATTGGCAAAGTTACAGTTGTGACACTAGTTAATATTTTTCCTAAGATGTAACCTGTAGTAACATGAGATTCACATAACTTGGGAAAGTATGGTAATTAGAGGGTAGATTAAGCTACTTTCATGACTGAACCATATAAATCATCTATCATCCTACGATGTGGTGTAACTTGCCTGCCTCCTAAGTAGTTCTATACATTTCTCATTTTCAGAGATAATAAAATACCCTAAGAAAAATCCATACTTTTGTATTTTAGTCTGATTAAAAAATTGCAAGAATATAGGGCATCTTGGAAATGACACAATTTATGAAATTGTCTTTGAGGAAAAATGCAATCTTGTATCATGCCTTGTTTTCTATATCTCCATGGATTATTTGACATACATGGTACATTGAACACGTCAAATACTTAATGCACTATAAAGTAGCAGCTTATCTTATGGCATTCTGAAATGCTACTGTGCATGTATCAGTTAATGCTGTTAGTCATCCATCATGTTATATTGTATCACTTACTACTGCCACACAGACACTAATGTATAACCAATGATTTCCTGTTACTTTGCATGCTATTTTACTGTCTAGCCAATCACAGTAGTATCAGTTTTTAAAAAATCCATGGCCAACAAGGGAATGAAATTTTTCAGTCAGGTTTGTTTTACTCTTCCTAACATAGATTCTTCAAATAGAAAAAGGTGTCTTTGAGTTTAAACTAAATGAATTTGAAGGACATGCTGATGTTCTGGGAGAAGAATGGTCCTTGAATTGCTTAGGTTATATGATCAATACTTCAAAAACTTCTCATATAATTAAGTGTGAAATAATTGCTTGTTCTTCTAAGTATATATTAATTTCCTCATTTTCTGCCGTTGAAGAAATATATTGTGCAGTGCACCTAGTGCCATTCTCATAGTACAATGCTAAATTGGAAATATTGTAGGGGCCTGATTATGATCTATCATAAAATGATTTTAATAAAAACTTGAGTAGAATTAACCCTGCTTGGCCCTGGCATACCAGAGACCAAAATTAAAATTCTAGCTTCACAATTGAGTTTGGACTTGATTCCTGCTCTGCCATTGAGACATGATAAATGGGTGACTGCAGATATGATGTTCTTTGCCTATAATGCTAACATCAGACCTAGATTGCATTCTCCAAGGACCAGATCCGTAAACCTACTTGAATATTGTTGGGTTGAGGAAGGATTGCAGGTGTACCTACTCAAAGAAGGGCCAGCATCAATGGATCAACAAAGGAAAGACTGAGAAGAGTTAGCTTGCCCAATAGACAGTGAGAGAGCCTCCCCTGGGAGCCCTGAAGGAGGAAGAAGCAATTTGGGAGTAGTCTGAAGCCAGCTATAGAATGGGCAGGACCGGCTGTGTGGAGATCTAGAAGAATCCAGGCCTGCTCCTCCAAACTTGTAAAGAGATTGATACTAAAGAATTGAATAGGAGCATTACATATCTTTATCTATGGAGAAATGATTATTTAATTTCAGTGCCAAGCTAAACAAATGCAACCAAATAGGTTGGTAACATGTCCTTGTGAGCCAATCATATTACAATATTAACATTCTTTGATTTTTTTTTCCAACCTCCACCATGTTTGTGTTCTGTGTTTTTCACTGTGGAAATGCTTCAACCACAGAGCTGCAAGACATGACAACTGCATAAGGCTTTAGTGTTTAAGCAAAAAATACACATAAAAAAATACCAAGTGGTTGACAATTGGAGTTCAGTTTTTACTGATTTACATTCTTAAAAAAAAAACAACTAGTAATTTATAAGTGAAAATCAGTAAAAATGGAAAACCTGGAACCCTACATCTGCCTCATGAAGGATTCCCACACTTTAGGGTACACCCCCAATATGTGGGCTGAGGAGGAACATTTGGGGAAGGTGTGGCTGGATCTGGGCCAACCCCATGAGGCAGGGGGAGGAATCCCACCCAATCCCACTTTGCCTCCTCTCAGCCCCAGCCCCACTCCCAATCTCAGCCCTGGGTTATGGCTCTGACCTAGCTCTCAGCCCCAACCATGGTCCTCTGATCATGGCTTTGGTCCTAACTCCTGACTGTGCTCTGCCCCCCCCCACCCCCCAGGAGACACAAATCAGGTAAGGGAGAACATGAGTAAAATAAGTTTGGGGATGACTGGCCTAAACTATCAGACTATACCACAAGATAAGCACTCTCTAGTGTCATATGAGATCCTCCTCAAGGACCTCTGGAGCTTTATTATGAGCTAGTACGTGGGTTAACTCCATGGTTGAGATGCAGTGTCAACACTGAGATGACTTTGTAAGTCCTGATCTGCAGAAACTTGCAGGTCTATGCGTATAGGCTGCAACTGAATAACAATTTTGAGAAAGTCAACAATACCTACATGTTTGTGTACCCCCAATCCTTCTCGCAGCTTAATTTAATGATTTCTGCTTTCCTTCTGCATGTATAGTCTCTGTGAAATTATTTTTCCAAGTTCTGCTTTGAGCTCAATTATTAATAAACATTTAACAACTGATGGAAAACTATTACCCAGTATCAGTGTAGGGGTTTTATTTTGGTTTTTTTGTTTTTTTTTAAATCTATTTCTGTCTGCTACTATTTACCGTTGAGTGCGTGGTGATCATAGCACAGTTCATCACAATTCAAATGGATTTGTTGTGATGGATGTGTTGTGCTTCCAGAGCAGGTCTTGACTTAAAAAACAAAGACGACTGTAGCTCTTCAAAGCTCCTGCAACTTTCTGGTATTTCCAACGCCAGTGAAACAACTCTACTATAGAGATGCACCAAGAACTCAGTAGTAAATGTTGCATTAAGATTTATATTTAAAGTAGGATTAAATTCCTTAGAGTTCATATTTTAATGATTGAATGAGGTCTCTACACTTAAAATGGTAATTCTTCAGAGGACAACTGCTTTTTCCATAATATTTCTGGTTAGATTTAGAAGCCCTATCAGAGGTGATGTCACCCTTCTGATGTTTCTGCTGTCTAAATATAAAACTACAGTCATGCCAAACTTCACATGCACACATATCATCTTAGCAATGGGTCACTGTTCAGATTTTACACATGATTATTCCCTTTATTAATCATCCCCTAATTTAGATCCATACAGACAAGACAATGGAACTACCCAAATCTGTTATCTGCTTCTGTTCTCTACTGCTGCCCAGTCCTCAGCTCCCTTCCTCACACAGGGCCTGCTTTTGCTCCCGTTAAAATCAACTGGAGTTTTGCCTACTACAACGTAAGAAGGATCAAGCCCACAGGCACCGATTCAGCAAGTTATTTGATGCCTAGTTTTTAGTACACAAGTACACTCATTGCAGTTAGTGGCAATACTTATCACGTTAATTAGGCTACTTGTTATTTTGCTGAATCAGGGCTGTTCACACATTTATTTTTGGGTGGAAAGCAGAGCTATGTCATGGGATTTGGATGAAAAGGGCTTCTAGCAAGGAATTCCTGATGATGGAAAGAAATTTGCAGAGGGCAGCTATGGTCCTAAAGTGTAGCTGCTCTCTGATAACACAAAAGATTGTCTCAGGCCCTGTTTCAAGTCAGGAGAGGATGAGGCACAAGACGGTATGGGAAAAGGCATGAGAGGAGCAGGGCTGTGAAGGTGAAGTAGTGGTGGGGGACCTGTGGGGAAGGGTAGGGGGAGTAAGGAAGGTGAAGCTCCTTTCTGACTAAATTGTGTAAGTTGTTTATAAGAGTACAGTCACTTAGAGACTGTTTATTTCTTCTTGTTCAGCAGCACAAACCTACTTCTCATCCATCCCCTACCCATAGCCAGTCCTATGACTCCCTTAATTTTGTTGTAGCCTACCAAGACAATGGATTTGAAGATGCCTTCACTGAGGCAGAAAGCTTAGGAGCTGAGCCCATCTTCAAGGAAACTCATATTCATTGGAAGAGAGAGTTTGGTTATGGGCACAGAGATGATGTGGTAAGAAGCTTGGAAGCAAAATTCAAGTGAGAGGAGTTTTTTGTTTGTTTTTTGCTCTCTCATTGACACTGCTCCAATGTCCATTGAAGAAATGTTTGGACAAATGAAGCATCATGAGAAGACCTGGGGGTTTTGTATGACCTTCAGAAGGTGATGGTTGACAGGAGAATACTCTTAAACAATTGTGTAGACCTTCACCAGATGCTGACATGGCAAGAATATTCGGACATCAATGATAAAGAACTAAAAGACATTTTTTCCTAATGTGTGGGTAGCTTTTGAGCATTCTGCTCACACTGCTGGTTACAGTTGTAAGTGTCAGCAGTGTACCAAAGGGGGAGGCGTCAGTCCTGGGGTAGGGGAGGAGAGACTGGTCTGGCCCTCCATGACATGGGATGAGGGGCAAGGGGTGGCTGAACCGAGCCTAGGGGCAGGCAGAGGGGTGGCAACTTGTGACTGAACAGTAGCCACTCTCTGCTCCCACTACTCCCTAGTTTGGGGTGGGGGGAGAGGTCACCCCTCCAAAGCCAGCACCGGGCTTGAGTGGGAGAAGTGGGTGCTACACAGTGGGTAAGCAAGGGCAATGAATGCCGGAGTCCCCTATACAGAAGGCGGTAAGTGGCATGTGCTCCCTGCAGTTACCAGCTCCCTATCCTTGGGGGAATGGGGGGGGGAGGATGTCACCCTCTGGTGTGATCCAGGGTTGCCCACTGCCCTGTATGGGGTGGGGGGGCATGAGGTCTGTAGAGGATGCAAATGCAGGTTTGGCCCCTGGGTGCCATAGACCCTTGGTAGCCACTACTGGCAAGTGCAGTTTTTTGAAGGTCAGGCTCATTAAAACATATCTCCAGTCCATGATGGTTGATGAATGATTGACATTGCTTGCAATTTTGTTGCTTGAAAATGTTATTGGTGGTTTTCTTTGGAAGCTGGTGATGCTGTCCTTCAGTTCACAAGGGCAAAAGCAAGCAAAGTGACTTTTTGAACTAGATGGTGAGGGTTAAGATTCCCAGGTTGTCACCTACTGTAACACTATTTAATAGGGGTCTACCAAATGTTGGTGCACAGTTCAATTTCTTGATGTTAGTCACTTCAGTTACCAGAAGTGTTGCTGCCCCGGGGAAGGACTTGGGGCACCAGCCCTGGCGCCGCCCCCTGACCATAGACCATGCCCCCGGCTGGGAACAGGGCAGGGAGCGGCAGCCACGGCCGTGGGGCTGCCCGGCCTAGGAAGGGGCAGGAAGCTGCCGGCATGGGCAGCTGGGCCCCAGATCTCTGGCCAGATTTGGCCAGAGCCCAGGAGAGGCAGGGGCCCTGCCAGGACCCAGTGTACTGGCACTGGGATTTGGGGCACAGGCCCCATGTGCCAGGCGCCAGACACCCCTGTCAGTTACCCTTACAAAAGGTTTTATAAGCGTAGAAGAAAATTTTTATTTGCTTATATATGGCATGAATAAACAGATCTTAGCATGCAAATTTATAGTCTTTCATGACAAAGATCAATCATGCATGTAAATAAATTGTGCACCAAAGTTGTGAAATGGGCTACATGTGTAATAAAAAACAAGACATTCAAAAGTTAGAGGGTATGTCTACACTTAGAGCTGAATTTGAATTGATTGTCATCAATTTGAATGCTATTAAGTGCGTGGACACACTGGTTTTCCTCAATTCGAACTGAGGAACTCCTCAGTTCAACTTGATGAAAGCTGAGTTCGAATTGGTCAAACCTCATTTGACTTTGAAGTCAGGGTCAATTCGAACTAATTCGAATTGACCCAGTGTGGCCATGTCAATTCGAACTCACTGTTAGTTCGAATTAGCCACAGGTTGATTTTCCCTATGCAATAGTGCCCCCTGCCTAATTCAAACTAGCAAGTCCTGTTCATGGACATGCCAACTCGAACTGGATTTTCTTGTGTGGCCATGTCAATTCGAATTGACTGAATTTGAATTAATAATTATTAGTTTGAATTGGCTAACTCAAATTCAGTAATTCAAATTGAAAGTCTAAGTGTAGACATAGCCTAACAGATGGAGATGGTAAGTTGTTGAAGATGCTTCTTACCTGGGGTGCCATTTAGTCTAGAGCCAGTTCTGGCTGTGACCCCATATCCCCATCCAGCCCCCACACTACTTCTTGTCCTGCGCCCAAGGTTTCCTGCACAATTGCTGCTCCTCCTCACAAATGGTGCTGCTCCTGCTATGCTTCCCAGCCTGTCTTCCCCATCCACAATTTCTGTTATAATATACTTCCCTTATCCTCACTCTCACCTACCACCTCAAATGAGCAATATGCGGAAGAGAGCAGTGGGTGCTATTTTTGGTTTTTTCCAGACACCGAACATAGTTATTATCCATTAATAAGAAGAAATTAAAAAAAATCACTTCTCCTCACCCCCTACTTTGCTTGGCATCTTCAGGTGCCAATTTGTTGTTACACAGCTATTGGCATTTGTTGTTTGTCATCTCCAGCAGCGCTTGTGGCCACAAACACTGCACAATGTTTAATGCAAAAGGCTATTGTTTTCATTAGCGACTCATATGTGCTGCTAGGGTTGCCAATATCATGGTATGAAAAACAACAAAAAAAATAAAACAGGACCATCAGTAGTGTTCCAGAGGCACTTGCTTGCTGCTAACAAGCTTCTCTCTTGTTCTGGGTTCTGTCCAGATGGATCCCAAAGGGATTTTATTAACATTCTGTTTTTACCTTCTTTTGTTAATCCCCTTCTCCCTCTTTCCATCGTTAAGGCTGCCACTCTCTGACTTCCTTTTCTTGGGAACTTTTCACCCCAGCGAGTGTCTCTCTGACACACTTTGCGCTATGAGGAACTTTTGAGATATGCAGTACTGCAAATATATTGGTTTCACCATCTATCCTCTTTTGCAATTAGGAACCTGGGTCTTTGTTGTGCAATTTACTTTTTCTTTCCAAATAGATGGCTCTTGTAATTGATTTTAGTTCTTTGAACTTTAATTAAGTTCTCACATAAATAAAAAGATACAGGACCTGCAACCTAGCAGAACTTCTGAAGTCTTTTTTTTTTTTTTTTTAATGTGCAGAGCATGCTGCATTATGGTAGCTGCTTCCAACCACAACAACCTTTGTCAATAAACAAATAAAATTTTTAGTCTTTAAAAGTGCTACAGGACTCCTTGTTTGTTTTGCTGAACTAGACTAACATGGTTATCCCTTTGGATCTTGGCAACTATATTGATGAATCTTCACTTTTACTACAAAGTCATGGGTTTTATTTTTTAAATTGTCATTGTAATTAGGGTAGATTGTTAAATAAAAGTAATTTAAAATGGCTGATTTGAATCATGATTCAAATCTGATGACAGGAAAGTCTTGATTTTAATAATAAATTTTATTTTCATTTTTCATTTTCTTAAATTTATTTCCCATAGATTTTTAACCAATGATTTGCAACTAAATTTAGTTTTTGCACAAATTTTCTTACATTTATTTAAGCAGGATGATGCACCATATATCTAAATATTTACTTAAGAAGTTATATAGTTTAACATAGATTTATTCAGATTCTTATTTTTATATTGCATTTAATGTCAAGCTTTATTTGGATGGATATTGGAATTCAATTAGTGTCCAAAAACAGCATTTCAAAAAAAAAAAAAAATCATTAGTTAAGCTATCTGAAATGTGTTGTATGCATAAGAAAAAAGTTTAGTCAAAACATATTTTGCATTTAAAACTGATTAAACAAAGGGAGTATCTGTAGTTAGTGAATTGAACTGATTGAGTCTGGTCATCATGTTCTTCAAGATTTCAGAAACTAGTAGCTCTCATCCTCTCACACCTAATTTTTATTCCTAGACTCGTAGAGGAAGGCAACCTTTCCTGCTTTTCAATTCCCAGTTGTTTTCTTAAATTTGGCAGCAGACACATACTCCTTAATATGTTGTATTTACTTTCAAAGATTTTATAGTTTCTCTCTCTCTAAGTGAAGTGATAGTCCGAGGAAACATCAGAAAAGTAACATTGAATCAGACTTAATAGGAAGTTTTGGCCTTTATAAAGGTTTGTCATAATTTGATTAAACGTGTTTAAACAAGAAGTAATGGGCTTTCATCCATTTATCCAATTATACAAAAAAAAAAAAAATCTCTACAACTCAGCACACAACTTCTGTTTTCAGGACAGAGGGGACTGGCTTACATGCACAAGGGTATTTTAAGTTCCTAAACTGAGAATTATTAAATTTTTCACTAGGATGGTGGTGAAACATTGGATTAGCTAGGAAGGTGGTAGAATCGCCATCCTTACAGGTTTTAAGGCCCAGCTTGACAAAGCCCTGGTTGAGATGATTTAGGTCTGGTATACACGTACCCATTTGGAGCCCTGTGCAAATACACTGCATTGTGCTGGGGGGAAATGCGTTCCCATTGATGGATTGCTACACACTTCTGTGGGGGGGGGGATGATCTTAATGATTCAACTTCCAGATTCAATTGAGTGCATCTTTACTGATGCTCAATGAAACTAAAAAAATTGATCCTGTACAATCAGTGGTGCTGCCAGCAGTGAAAATGTACTTTTAATTTGGGTTGGATTAGATGACCTCCTTCTATAATTAAAAAAAAAAAAACAAATGGAAATTAGGACTTCCAAAATCTTTGTCATTCTCGGCTTCTGTAATGTATTTCCTGTATTTTATGCCGCTGTACCTGCATTGTCTTGACCAGATGAGTCGTGTCAGAGCAGATTATACTGAGGTATATTTCTCAGTATCTGCCCCATCGCTGTCATCCCTCACATCCATAAACTAAAACAATCTCTCCTGCCACTAGCCTATGAATTCCAGTGGAATTCACATTGGGTTTTCATAAGTCTTTCTATAGATAAACAAGGCAGAAATGTGGTACTGTTAGCATCATTGCCAGTAAGAGTCAGGTTTGTAACAAATTTCATGCTTATCATGGTATGTGTGTACTGTTAGCACTGTGGGGCTTGCACTTGCTTTACATAACAGTCACTGCATCATGCTTTGGGTGGCACTGCTCCACCACCAGACTAGTGGAATATCAAAAAATCACTAGTGGTGCAGCTGCACCTTTCAGATTACTCTTCTTAAAATAATCCCACAATGCTTCTGACACCTGTAAAGACCTCTGTTAAATGTACGTTTCCTAGCTTTTAGATTACTTTCTTCTTTTGAATGTTGCAGCTGTAGATTTATGCACATATATTTTCTGTCCAACAGGCTACATCTGTAAGATGAGAGAGAACAAAAACAAAGAATTTCTAATGCAATACCACCCTAACCAAAATAAAATAGCTATTACAGTACCTTCTAAAACTAAAACTATAATAAAGCAATGCTAATTGTTTGTTATAAAATAAATGTGATGCAATTGTTTAACACAACCTTGAGGTTTTCCAAGATGAACAAGGAATCCTGTGTGGCACTTAAAGTCTAACAAATTTATTTATTGCATGAGCTTTTGTGGGAGAAAAATCCCACTTTGAAATTTGTTAGTCATTAAGTGCCACAGGACTCCCTGTTCGTTTTGCTGAACTAGACTAACACAGCTGCCCCTCTGGAATTTAAGATTTTCCACTACCATTCTAAAGCCTATGACAGTAATAATCAACTTTCTGGAATTAAAAATTAAGCACCTATGAATCAGTTATTTATTTTTTGTATTCTGTGCTGCAATATTTTAAAATATTATCAGCCCTGCTTGTTTTTTTTACTGCAAATACTTGATGGCATAATTGCCTGGAAGAAACCAGCTGCTCAGTTAAAGAAAAAAAATTTTCTAGAGTTCTTAAATGACCCTATCCCAAGGCATATTATTTATACAAGATGACATCAGCCAGTATCTGAAGAAAATACCAAGATGCTTTGAACTCTTGAAGTATTTCCCCAGCCTTCTGTCCAAGACCAAGATCTGATATCAGTCTAACATAAAGCCTCCAGATGTTGCAGCTTCTGAATAGGAATAAATACTCTTTCTTCATCTAATAATCTGATCTACTCCTGTCTTTTAAGACTTAACAAAAGACACTGCTTTACATGTTTCCAAAAGATATACATTGAATGAGGCAATGATCTAAAACTGAATGAATACATACATTTATGTCATCATGGGTCTTGAATTAAGTACTGAAAATTTGGGAACAGCACATAACCTAAGTATTTCAGAAAACAGGTGATGGTGGAAATCCAATCTCTTTCACACTTATGAAAAAATGATTATTTTAGTTAATGCCAGATATTCATAAATATCATTCATAGCTACTGGAATCCAAAGAACTTAATATGTACTGATACCCTTTACATTTACCTGATCTTGGTGTCACTCTACTATTGTCAATGAATACTGATGTCACTGGAATTAACAACAGGAATTAATCTGTCCACCATTTTGCAACAGAGGGAAGACAACAATTTAGAAACTCCAAATCTAAAATTTCACTGTTCTTTCAAAACCATGAGACTGATTCTCCACTGCTTTGCACTTTACATAGTCATTTGCACCAGTGCAAAGGGGATATAAAATACTACCATTTTGATCTGAGAGCATTTTTATACTCACTTTATACAGATACAAATGGATACATAATGAGAAACACAAGTGAATCTGGCCATGT
Source organism: Podocnemis expansa (assembly GCA_007922195.1). Lineage (NCBI taxonomy): Eukaryota > Metazoa > Chordata > Testudines > Podocnemididae > Podocnemis > Podocnemis expansa. The sequence goes on from ML682021.1 coordinate 24,092,193, forward strand.
GACCTTTTAGGCATGATAGGAACTTGCTTTATTCCATTTAGAACAACAACTATTGACTAATTTTTCCTATTTTCTCTGGTTTTGTGGACATTGGCACCTGTAACAGGATCATCGTGCAACTCTTATGAGCTACCCTCTCTGGTCATGTGTGAACCTGCAGTTTCTTAGTTCTTTGAATGAGGCATGCACCTGCCTCTCATATATGTCATCTCCTCCCCAACTGGTGATGGTTTCTCTGACAGTTCTTTAGTGATGCAGCTCTCTGGCTGAGTTATATACACTGCCAGGAAATGGAAGAAACAAACCACTTCCAAAGTAAAGAGACTCTGCCTTCTCACAGCCCTGGCATGGGGCCCATATTGTCAAACTTTGTCTCTGGAGACACTGTTAACAGGACACCTGACGGTACCCTCCATTGGTATGTCTTTTTCAGCTGCTTTCCCCATGGCTCAGACTCTAACCAGATCAGTAGGGCCCATGAAGTACCCTTGCTTGGGCTAGCTAGGTTCTGAGTTCAATCCTTGCTCAATCTATGCTGCCAGCCAGAGGCTTTTCCTGGGCTCCCTCCATCTTTGATAGCCCTCCCTGGACTTAGTCTGAGCCGCGCTGAAGTGTCCATGGTCCTGCTTCTCTTTCAGCCAACCAGGCAATCAGTCTTCTCTCTTACATCTCCAGACAACACCAATTGACTGGCTGTTGTTGTTCCTTTCTATATGTCCCCTCCCCCCCACCCCACAGCAGTGACTGGCTGCTTTATCAGTCCCTCTAATTGGCTGTCTCCCTTGCAGCTACTTTAGGCTGCCTGGAGAACTTCTCCTCTGCTCTTTCTTGGGGTGGGGTGGCGGGGAGGCAAGGTCTCCAGCAGTGGGCCTCTAGAAGTAGTCCACCCGATTATAGCACCTTCCAAAAAGCTTTGAATTTGGTCATACATATTCAAAAAATAACATTGTTTACCATCTTTAATATTAGAAGTCTCAGCCTATTCTTGAATAAAAGATAATAGATCAGGCATGGCCAAACTGTGGCTCACGAGCTTCATGAGGCTCTTCCAAGAAAAATCGTGGCTCCCTGAAGAGCACAGCAGGGAAGGGCAGCATGGTGGGAGACAGCAGCAAGAAGTGTGCAATGGTTGGGGACCACAAAGAGGCAGCAGCATTGTAAGAGCTGGCAGGGAAGCAGGGGATGGTCACTGCCAGCAGGGAAAGGCAGTGTGGTCAGGAATTGTAGGGAAGGGGCAGCATGATCAGAACTGGCAGGGAAGGGGTAGCGTGGTCAGAGCCACCAGGGAAGGGCAGCATGGTCAGGGTCGCGGTGGGCAGAAGTGCGACGCAGTTGGGGAGAGTAGAGAAAGAGCAGCATGGTAAGAGACTGCAGGGAAGTGGCAACAGGGGTGAGGGAGGGAAGCGCAGCATGGTTGGAGAAGCCCTGGCATGTTTTAAGTTTTCTCATAGGGCCTAATGCAGCTTACTCATTGTTAAAATAAAATCATGTTTTACAAGTCCTAAACATGATGTGGAATACTGAGAAATGAAAATACAAAAGACAAAAGTTTAAAACTGAATGTAGATTACTTTCAATTTTTGGCACAACTTACTGCCGTAAAACATTGTATTCCACAATGACATTCAAAACATTGTGCAATACTTAGAGATCATGATCTTAGAGAGCTTTTACCTACTGCATTGACAAGTTACTGCCCAGATTTTAAAAAACTTGCCACAAGCCTGCAGTATTCTGTCTAGTTTTCATGGTAACCTTAAGTAATTCTTAGAATCTTATGTAGTAGGATCAATATTTGTCCTATTTTTATGATAAAGTTAAAGTACACAATGAATTTTAAGCTTAGTAATTTTGGAGTACGTAAAAATATGTGGTTATATGCCTCAGTGCGGCTCTTGAAGGTTTAATAATCGACTTGTGTGGCTCTTGAATTCCATAAGTTTGGCCACCCCTGTTAGATGTTCTACAAGACTAGTGTTTACTTGATTTTATACTGACCTAACGCAATACCTTTTATATTACCTCCTTTTAAAGTATTTTCCTGAATGAAAGTTGAAAAATTGGGGCAATAATGTCACATAACAAAATCTTAAGTTTTAAAATATGATAGACTATTTCTGAATATCCCTATCTCCCCAAATTAGGAGATGAATAGGAATTTAGGGTAAAATATCGGTCCCGTTAAGTCAGAGGTACACTACCATTATCTTCAATAAGGTCAGGATTTCATTCTTTCTTTCTTCTGTTTAGAAAATATTTTTCAAAGTTAGGCCCAAATTCTGCAATGAGCTTCTCACAGGTAGCTTTTCTTTGCTTACACAAAGCTCAGGAAAAGTGCCTTGAAGTTATAGAGGTGCCTCCAAGTGTAGCTCTTTGGAGGATCAGGGCCTTAAGTAATTTTGGAAAATTATCTTTAGGTTTGTTTTCAATACTTAGTTGGCTCTTCATCATTTTGCTTTCCACTTTTTAAAACCTTAGACCATAATTGAAAAAAGCTATCCAGAGCACTGAATCTTTTGTAATAATATGAAAATATCATCCATGAACATAAATGCTATATAATAACTATGTTCTGATACAGATAATTCTTATTTAAAGAGACACTGTCAACTGAAAAACCCTATGCTGTAAACATCTTATTTTTACTTTATTTATAGGATCTTAGACTAAAAGTAATTTGTATTTTAAAATCCAATTTATCTGGTTACTGTTTATACTTCCTGTTGAGCTAGTTTTATTTGCAAGTCCTAAAGACTTTTTCACTTTTGTTTATAGTAAATTGCACTGTCACAGTCTGTGATGTAATGTATGAGTTGTAGACCATGCAAAGAATGTTTACTAGCTGAAAATAGTATTTCCTATTGGATTTTTTTTAAACTACCAAAGAAAATTGTCTTAAATTTTGCAAAATCTTTTTTTTTAAAATAATGTAAATTGTGATCCATATTTAAATGAACAATGTCATTCTAATTGGTCATCTTAATGGAGACATCAAGGATCAAACAAGTAACTAAAGTGAACTATTGCTGTTGTATTGTCCAGGTCAGAGTTTTCATCCATGGACAGGGCAGTATGAAGAAGCTTGAAAAACATGCACTTCTACTTCTGTTTTAGGGGGTAGGAAAAGCATGATAGATAAGAGAGAGGTCTTCATTGTCTGGCTTCTGTTAGATGACATGAGTTAAGAGCAGAAAAAGCTATACCCATGTCACATGGAAATGATCTGCAAATACTGACTCCAATAACAACTATTAAGTAAAGGATTTTAGTTTCAAATGCTGCCATTGCAAGATTTTTCACAATCACAAAATCCACTATTTAAAAAATGTAAAAATAAGCAGTAGTTTGTCCCAAGCATGACACTTTGTTTTTGTTGTCCAATCGCCTTGCCACCTTAATGCTTGTCTTTAAAAGAAAAACAAAAATTCTCACCGCATCAGGAAAAACTAGTGATTATTAGCATGATGTAAATGATTTAAAAACTATAAATAAAAATAAAAAAGTAAAATGTGATGCTGCAGTAGAAGTGCTATGGAAATTTGCATTCAATGGTTTTGTACTTTCATATTTCTATTAACTAACTCATGGGCAAAACCTGTAATTAATGGACGTGGCATCAGATACTGGTGAATAGACAATTTAATGCATTGTGTAACACTGTTTTTTAAACACACTGCTCTCCATGTTTAGGACTTTTTCCTTTTCCCTGTTGGTAAAATCAAAGAGATAAAGACTAATAGCATATAATGTGGCAGAACAAGAAGTTGACAATGTATAAGAATAACAGAAAAAACAAACTAGTCAGAACCTGTCTACAGAGGATTATTTCCTAAAGGTCACTCGACAGTCTGCTGCCTTTAACTTTTCATTAGCTAAAGAGACAGCATATATATACCCTTCCCAACATGCGTAAGAATCTTCAGTCTCTCTCTTTCTCTCACCCTTCCTCCCCCCACCCCACCTTGCCCTGCAACCATCTCCTTAGCTCAACATGATGTATGTCATTTACGTAGTTTTTGTGGCTAAACAGGTTTGTGTATTGTACAAATCCCTGCTTGATCTTCTGCAACACTCTCTCATCAAATTCATCACCTCTTTGCCTACTTCCCTCCCCCCCATGATGTATAATCACACATTGCATAGTCACACCACATTTCTGCCCATATCCATTATATCCATCTATAAACTTGCACACATATCACACTTACTCTCTCTTTGACCAAACAGTATACATACCCAGTCCCTCAACTCAGGCCTTGACTATACCTTCCCAATCTGGGCCTCCTGGTGGATTTTCTTAGGGCAGCTTTCATAGATGTCAGGACCGTGATTGATGCCATAAGTGCTATAGTTCCCATGGTTTCCAACACTGCAAAGATGAAAGTAATCCTGGGCCCTGCCCAAAGATCTGTAGTCTATGCAGTTCTGGAATTGCATAACCTCTTCCCCCTCACATGCAGTACATCTGGTTGTATGTTTCACATGTGTAATAACTTCCAAAGGGGTAGCTTTGTTGGTCAAGTTCAGCAAAATAAGCAAGGAGTCCTGTGGCACTTAAAGACTAATAGCTTTCCCTTCCGAATCAAATGATTAGTAATAAGATAAGTACTTAGGCTCCAGCTCCACAGAGGTTTAGCTTCTCCTATTAGTGGGGCTATTCGCAATATGCAAAACTAAGCATGTATACCTTTACTCGACTGAGGTCTTACATGGGAGGAGTGAGGGAGTCAATATAAATTACCAGGACCATCAGATTTCCTTTCTTGGATGTCATAAATCTACTAGTCTTCCAGTTGTCCCAGAGGTCTGTTTAAGAAAAGAAATAAAGTGTATAAGACTAGAATTTCTAAAAAAAGAAAAACAAAAAAACCCCCCCTATGAACAATAAGTGAACTATCTAACAGTTCTTCATAAAATTTTTGGGAGCATTGAATCATTAGCTTAATTAAACTAAGTATGACAACTGTAAGGACGAGAGTCAAGGCAAGCAGAATTTGGCCAAATGCATTTTGCAAAGTTCAACTCATACCCCTAACACTATTATTTCTAATAATGTGTAAACATGATTAGAATGAGCTTTGCTCTGACATCTAGTGAAGAGCCTCAGTAAAAGGTTTCAGGCACTGATCTGCTTTGCATAGACATGCCTAATCAGTGTTGGCAGCATAAGGGCAATACTTTGCCAGTGATAACTTTTGGCTGATGTTGGATTGCAAGTCATTTTGTTATTGTGTGCAGGGGTAATAGAGTGTAGTCATCCTTGTTGTTGCATGTACCAAGGGGAACAGAACTATGCTTAGCTTGTCCCGATTGAGTTTATTCACTTTCAATAGAACTGCACTTGAAACAGTAGCAGGCAGCAACAATGGGGCACTGCTTGAACCTCCTGTTCTCCAAGGTGGGAGGTGAACTCATGTGACTGCATCTTTCAACTCTGGCTCATCACTGTCCAAAAACAACTATAAGTGGGGGCTTGTGAAAGGGGAGTTGGAGTAGAGTGTTAAAGGAATATTTGTTTGTCAGGGGAACTCCACAAGGTGAGAGACTGAGCAAAGGGACAGTGGGTCAGCATTTCAATCTTCCTGATCACTCCATTGATGTTTTACTAATTGTGGTGGTCAGACAGATGAATACCAGATCAATGCTTCAAAGAGAAGCTGTGGAGTTTGAATTTATTTGCAAATTTGATTGCATTGATTCAGGGCTTAATAGGGATTTTGGATTTTTCTCTCATTACAACAGGTGAGCTGCCCTCATCTTCCTATATATGCTGTTCCCCAGTGTTTGAATCTTTACAACTGCTTTGATTTGCTGTTATAGTGTGACCTGTTCCCATGACTTACCCTTTCCTGCATGTATTTCTTTCCATTCTATAAGTTCCCTCATCCACAAAGCATCTGATGAAGCAGGATTTTTTCCCCCACAAAAGCTCATGCAATAAACAAATTTGTTAGTCTTTAGATGAGATTTACTAGCTCCCTCAGCAGGGAGTAGTCAACTGAAGTTAACAACCGCTGTTGGGGACCAATCCTTCCAGGGAATCCACATTGTTTCTCTTGAAGAATTGGTGTCTATGTGTCTTGACTGATAAATTATTCAGCAATGCTAAACATAACTTGCCCTATCTACAGTGACTATAAAAACATGTTCACCATCATGTTATTTAAAATGATGATGTGTTGCAACATGACCTAACTTTCTAATGAAGATGTGCTCATGGAAATGTTCACTTGCTAAGGAACACCTGCGTGTTCAGTTAGCAGCTCCATTCCCCCCGGCAGTTTTGTGTTGGTTCCCTTGCAAGCTGGCAACTTTTTTCTTTGCTTCTTTGAAAATAATGACACTGGCAGAGAAGTATTTTAAACACCCAAGCTGCAGCTGGAAGTGCTTAGCCCTTTGAGGCTGAAACAGATCAATTCTACACCTCACTTCTGCTTCCAACCTCCCAGTCAGACTTGATTTGTATTATGCAGGCATCCTGTGCAATTCCTCCCTGAGAAGGGTGGGAAATCATTGAACTGAGCCACAGCTGCCACCTGCCTGAACATGCTAGGCACAGCTTGGGTCTGCCCAGCTGTGCTAAGTGCAGGGTGAGGGAGCTTTATGCTAATTTTGCAGCTGCCTGGGGATGACAAGGCCAGCTCAGATCAGCCTTGTTCCCCCCCCCCCCCCCATTACCCCTCCCTTTTTTTTTTTCCTGAAAAAAAAAAAAGCCAAATGGAGTTGTGTGGCACTTAAAAACTAACAGATTTATTTTCAAGATCAAAGCATCTGATGAAGTGGGATTTTCTCCCACAAAAGCTCATGCAAAAAATAAATCTGTTAGTCTTTAAGTACCACATGACTCTCTTTTGCTGGACTAGACTAACACAGCTATCCCTTTGGAAATTGACTCTCCCCCCCCCCACTCATTGAATAGCAGACCTCTGAAGGACACCTAGATCATAGAATCCTAGGGTTGGAAGGGACCTCATAGGTCATCTAGTCCAACCCCCTGCCAGAGGCAGGACCACCCCCACTAAACCATCCCAGTCAGGGTTTTGTCCAGCCGGGCCTTAAACACCTCCAAAGATGGAGACTCCACCACCTCCCTAGGCAGCTCATTCCAATGCTTCACCACTCACCTAGTAAAAAAGTTTTTTCTAATATCCAGCCTCGACCTCCCTAACCGCAACTTGAGACCATTGCATTGCTCTTCCCTAGGGTTCAAGAGCAATGCTCTCACAAACTATCTGCAAACAACAACAAACAAAAAAAGTCCTGTGGCACTGAAAAGACTGACAGATTTATTTATTGCATGCGCTTTTGTGGGAGAGAATCCCACTTCCCCAGATGCTTTGAAGACGGGGGAATTTACAGCAAATAAATCTGTTAGGCTTTAAGTGCCACAGGACTCCTTGCTTCCTTTGCTGGACTAGATTAAGAGGGCTGGGCCTTTGGATCTACAAACCACCCGCTGTCCCTGCCTGTGTGACAATTGCACGCCTTTCCCCCCAGGACAAAGGAGCAACCCGCTGCGGCTGCTTCTTGCTTCCCCCCCCTGGATTCTTCCCTCGCCCCTAGGCTCCCCCCGTCCCCCCTCACAATGGGCTTTCCCCGGGTGGTGCACCCCGCCCCCGCTGGCGGGGCGCGCGCTGCCCCGCGCATGCGCCGTGGCGCCGCCGCGTCTCCTAGCAACGCTGCCGACGCTGCCCCGCCACCTGCGGCTGGGCCGGCCGGGCGGCGCCATGGCCGCCAAGCAGGGCAAGAAGAAGGAGCCGCTGCCGCGCACCAACTCCGCGCACCTCAGCGGCCCCGCCAAAGAGTAAGACACGCGCCGCGCCAGAGCCAGGGGCGCAGCCCGCCCCTCCTAGCCGGGCGGGGGGTATTTTGCCCCCGGGAATAGGGCTACCAGACACCCCAGCCTGCAAAGGAGGACAGGGAAGTAGGAAAAGGAGGGCACATGGAGTATTAATGTCATGTTCTTCTCTTTTTAGGGGGCCCTGGAACGCTTCCCCCTCAAAATAGGGTGTTCCGGGGCGTTCCAGCATCCTTGAACCCCTGTAAGTAAAATGCCTGCGGGACAGAGGACGTGAAGGTAAAAAAGAGGATAAGTCCTCCTTTGGCCTGACATCTGGTAACCCTAAGCAGGCAGCACCAGTGGTGTCTGCCATGAGCCCTCTCTTTGCACCTGCTGCTTCCCACCCCTGCCCTCTGGCTGCTTTGTATAGACCAACAGGTTTATTCATCGCCGGAGCTTTCGTGGGAGAAAATCCCACTTTGTCAGACAAAGGGGGATTTTCTCCCGAGTGATAAAGAAATGTGTTAGTCTTTCAGTGCCACAGGACTCCTTGCTTGTTTTGCTGAAGGAGACTAACAGGGCTGCCCCTTTGGATCTTTGTACAGACCCGGGGTAGAGCTGGGCTTGGCTGCAGTGTGCAGGAGGCCCCCTGTCCTAGCGCTCCTGTGTCACCAGCCCAGAACCGCTGCTCTCCCCTGTGGTTAGGGTTACCAGATGTCAGGCAAAAGGAGGACGTGTCCTCCATTTTACCTTCACATCCTCCATCTGACAGGCATTTTAAAAAGACATGATTTTGTTTGGCTTTTTACTTACAGAGGTTAAAGTATCCTGGAATGCCACAGAACACCCTAATTTTAGGGGGAAGCATTCCAAGTCCCCCTACAAACAGAAGAATATTACATTAATACTACATTTTCTCCATGTGTCCTCCAATGTCCTCCTTTTCATACTTCCCTGTCTTCCTGCTCATGCTTTGGTATCTGGTAACTGTACCTGTGGCAGAGGACATAAGGAGGGTGGGGGTGTATTGAGATAAATCAGAGGGGTCCTTCTGCTCCCATGGAACATGTGTATAAATGACCATGCTGGGTCCAAATCAGCAATGGTTTGCTGTCTGTCACTAGAGTGAACAAAACAGGTGAAAAGAACAAGAGTCCTGTGGCACTTGAGCAGATTTCTTCAGGCATAAGATTTTGTGGGCTCCAAATGCATCTGATGAAGTGGGTTGGAGCCCACAAAAGCTTATGTCTGAAAAAATCTGTTAGTCTATAACAGGGGTGGCCAAACTTATGGAACTCAAGAGCCACACAAGTTGATTATTAAACCTTCAAAAGTCACACTGAGGCATATAGCCATATACTTTTACCTACTAAGTTGATTTTCTGAAAGCTACACTTTTTCATTCAAGAACCCCATGTGGCTCCTGAGCCACAGTTTGGCCATGTCTGGTCTATGAGGTGCCTTGGGACTCTTGGTGTTTTTGCTGGGGACACAGACTAACACAGGTACCCCTCTGGAAATCTTCACCATGCAAAACAGGAGGGTCATCTCCTGTCATCTGTTCCCAGCTTCAGGCAATGAGCAGCCTTTGGCACAGGCTACACCAGTCTTTCTCAACTGGTTTTCCGTGGAGCACCTGCTCAGCAGACAGACTGAAGATGTTCTGCCACCAAACCCACCCCATTGGGGGGGAGGGGAGTGCTGAATGGGGAGCAAGGAAGGAGTAGGAGGGTGAGTCGATGAGTGCCTGGGAGATTTAAAATGCTCCGGCCATAACAAAACTTCCAGGTGCTTGTCAGTGTCCACCATTGCCTTGCTCCTATGCTGCAGCTGGGCATTTTAATTTTCCCACCACTGTTACCCACAGCCATCACTGCCCTGAAAAAAGGGTCAGGGGTGGGGCCTGGGCCAGGACCCTGCCCTGCCATGCTGCCTTGTCCCCCTGGGCCTGATCTGGGCCCCTGCCATTACTGGCCAACGGCAGGCAGCCCTGGGTGGGGTCCAGCCCCTGCTGCTGCTAGGCCAGGGCTGGAGATGGGTGGGGCTGCAGCCCCAGGAGCCCAGGAGCAGCGATGCCCCTACTGCTGCCACTGGCATCAAAATGGCTTGGATGTAACTTCCACAGTAAGACTTTCTGGGAAGCAGCACAAACTGTCTCCAGCTTCAAGCCTCTTGCAGGGGGCTTGAAGAGGGAGATGGTTCCTGCCGCTTCACACATGGGGCAGGAGCCATCTCTGAGCCTCCTTCCTCTTGTGGGAAGTGGCAGGAACCCCATCTGGCTTTGAACCTCCTGCAAGAGGCTCTAAGCTGGATCTGGCCCCTGCTGCTGCCTGCAAGCAGCAGTGGATGGGACCAGAGCAGGCCCCAGAGCAGGATTGGGGCTGCAGAAGCGGGGCAGTCCCCTGGTCCTGACCCCCCCATCCCCGGTAATGCTCCTGCCTGAAATGTTTTCACAGGAATGTGCTGTACACAGATATTACAAACATTACAGTTGGTATATGCTAGCTTTTTAGAGAAAGTTTCCCTCAGGCTTTCAATGTAAAATAATTTATACCTTTAGGTGTTCCCCAATCCACTAAAGGTTGAGAAACACTAGTCTACACAGCCAACGAAATTCGGAGGCAGTCGACAGGAGTTCTGCAAGCTACACAGATTCCACTGCTAGGCCTGCAGGGCTCGTGACCTGCATCTCCCTGCGCTGGCCACCAATGTTCCCTCTAATTGCTTGTAGGCTGTATGCGCAAACAATTTCTTTGTGTGCGCAAAAACATTTCTTTGTGAGCACCAATATTAGCACTACTGAATTTTTTTTGGTGCGCACTTTATTTTTTTGTGTGTGCAGGTTTCATGACCTGTGTGCACACGCACATGCACACAGCTTAGAGGGAACAGTGCTGGCCACCACCCTAAGCCCTGCAAATCAGCGGGGGGGGTGGGGAGGAGCCACCAGCCAGCAGCAGGATCCAGATCTGGGCTGGGGCTGCCTGCCACGCCTGGCTGGCAGCACAGAAGCAAGACCCAGATCCGGCTCCAGACTGCAGCAGGAACTGGATCTGGCCCGGGCTGCTTGCCACTGACTGGCAATGAAACAGCAGGAGCCAAATCCAGCTCCAAGCCAGCTGCTGCTGACCTGCAGCGGCGGGAGCTGGATCTAGTCTGCGGCCACCTGCCACTGACTGGCAACAGCTGGAGCCAGATCAGGTCCTGGGCTGGGGTAGGGGGCCGGAGCTGGGCCCTAAAACTTTTCTTAAGGTAGCAATGCCTCTGCCAAAAGAGTAGCCATGTTAGTCTGGCTCAGCAAAACAAACGAGGAATCTGGTGGCAATTTATTATTTTATTTTCCTCCAATTTTGTAAGTTCCCCATCTTCAAGCATCTGACAAAGTGGGATTTTCTCCCATGAAAGTTCATGTGATAAATAAATTTGTTGGTCTTTAAAAATGCCACAGAACTCCTTGTTTGTTTTAATAGTGTCACCAGACTCCTTGTTTGTTAAGCTACACAGAGTAGCTTGCACTTTTAAAGACTAACATTTATTTGTATCATGAGCTTTCGTGAGTGATGCCAGAGTGGAGAAACTTAAATTGAAAAGAGACCTTACAGTACATGAGTCTTTAAATGTCCCACAGGACTCCTCGTTTGTTTTGCTAAACTAGACTAACATGGGACCCCCCCCCACCACCTTTGGAACAGAGTAGCATGTGTAACTCCCATTGACCTTGTAACTTCTGTTCTAGGTGCTATTTGCATTCCCATCAACCCAGCAGTACTCCAGCTGAGGAGGTTGTTTTAACTAAATCAGCTGAGCGATGTCTTTACAAGCAGACTGGATAAATCAGTCTGATAATAGTGAATTTGCTGCTGTCAGTGTGGACACAGCCTTTAACTGTTCATGTGGATTTCTGCAGCTTCAAGATGCTTTGCAAGGGCATTGTTTCAATGTTGTTCTCTTTGCAGCTTTTAGAGCTGGTTTGAAAAAATAAAAGTCTTAGAAATTTAAAAAAAAAGATTGAAAGAATTTTTGTTCAGTTGTTCTCTATAATTGTTTGATTTTGTCATTTTCTGAGTTTTCTTTCAAGTTATTATTAGTTTTTAAAATGGACACAAGTTGAAAATGAAAATCTCTCTGTTGCTAAGCTGACCAACCAAAATTGGGTTAAAAAAAAAAAGTTGAAAACCAAAACCCCCAGTGAAAATTGAGACCAGTTTTTCACAACTAGCAGGGAATGTTTTTCATTAAAAAACTGAAAAAACAAAAATATATTTTGCAAACAAAAAGCCTGTTTTCCAAAACAGCTTGGGTCAAAAGTTTTGTCCTAACTGTGAGGTTGTCATCTGGAATCTCTGTACAGGTGTGGTTCCCTTCACCCATAGTATCAGGGTACTTCTCAAATATTTACAAATAGAAATAAAGACCTCTCTTTCTCTCTTTTCTTTTAGAGTGCTTCAGAGAAATATGTAGATTTTTTTATAAGGATCTTTGCTTTTGTGTCAATTGACTCATTAAATGAAACTTAGTTCAGAAAGTGGTTTGTTCCAAAGACCATTCTTTTCTCTTGGTGGATTGAATTCCATAATTTATCTCTTGTAAAAGTTCTGTTACCTCTGTCAAGAACATCCTACACTGGTAGCAAAGATAAACAGATAAATGTATACATACATACAAAGAAAAATAAAAACAAAGTTTAGAATACCATGCTAGTCTTACTGATTTTCATTAAATTCCCCCTTTCCCTTCCCTCACTTTCTTCTCCCAGTTTACACTCTTAATTTTTAAGTTTAATTTTTTTATTTTTAAGTCTTCCTGAAAGCCCCATGTTAGTTCTGGTGTTATTAGCTGTCTCATTGCAGTCTGTATAATATAACTATTATTTAGCTGTAATTTAGCTATTTCATTACAAACTCTATAATTTCTTACATAGGTGTGTAAGGTATCTTGCATTCCAGCAATCAATATCAAAAGTTATGCCATCGTGTGAAGTTATGCTAAGTATAACTTTATAATGACAATAATCTATAAAGAAAGAATACATATTTGACTTATAGATAAATACATACATGCAAGCCAAGCATAGGTTAAGTCAGGGGCTACAATCCTAGGGGGATGCACTCAATACATGATAATGAGAAACTGAACCTGTGATACTTCCTGGGCTACACAGGGCTTTGAGGCACATGGCTGCCACCTCCACTTAGTATGAGGAAAACTTGTCTGTGCCTGCTGTAGTTCCTGTCCCCTATTCCAGCAGAAACAACAGCACAAGAACTGCCCTGAGGTATTGCAGGCCTCATTGTCTTTCTACAGCAGAGGTCCCCAAACGGTGTAGCAAGCCTCCCAAAGGGACAGTGCAGATGAATGTTCAGGGTGGTGGTGTAGTGGAGCTTGGGAGACAGGGAGAGAATGCCACACAGTTTCACTTTGTCTCCAGCTGGTCCTGGCCTCTGCAGCCACAGCTCCAAGCACAGCTGTGTTGCAGATTAACAGTAAATGCACCCTAATAGCTAAATCCATTTGAATCATTCTTCAGTGATATATCCCAGAAGTGGATATCCTTCTAGATCAGCCTGATGGCCAGACTCCGGCCCACCGGGCGCTTTCATGCAGCCTGCAGAGTGCTGCTGCAGGAGCCTGGGAGCTGGGGGTGGCCAGGGCCCTTGTCAATTTCTCCCTATGCTCTGCCTTGCCCCCTCACATAGGCATCCCCCCCATCCTCTGTACCCACTGCAAGCAAAAGCAATGCCAAATATCATACTAATTATTATTTTAAGTTTATTAATAAGATCAATTTGTATGCCTTATCACAAATTTTCTCACCAGCCCCCAGACTGAGAAAAGAATTGAAATGTGGACCCTTACCCAAAAAGATTGGACACCCCTGTTCTAGATTATCTGCACTCAAAGGTACTTCAATTTGTTAGTTTTACCTTCAATCACCTGTGACAGAGTGATAGTTGAAGAATTATGGTCACTGAAGTTGCTGTGGCATAGAAAAGACTTCAGGGTTAATTGGCTATGTCTACATTGTGAAACCTAAGTCGACTTTATTAAGTTGACTTTAAGTAGACCTTATTAAGTTGACTTAATGAGTACACACTACATTAAGTCGACTTTATAAAGTTGACTTTAAATGGGTGTCCTGGCTTAATTCGACTTAATAAAGTTGAATGAATGGTCCCACAGCACTAAGTCAACTTTATTAAGTCAACTTAGTTAGTCCACATTTCCTTAAGTCAACTTAATAAAGTCAACTTAACGGTAAAGTCGACTTTATAAGTGGACCTTATAAAGTCGACTTCACTGGACCCTAAAGTCGACATTATTGCCCTGCTGTGTAGACAGGGCTCTGTTTAAGTCAACTTAAGGACTCTTAAGTCAACTTAAACACATAGTGTAGACGTACCCATTGTGATCAATCACCTGTTATTGGTGAGGATTAAAGGCAATGGGTGGTAACAGCTGGGCTAATGAGATAATTGGCTCAGTAACTGGGGGCATATGTAATTGGGAGGAACAGGGTGTGAGCTGGGTGGAGGAGGGGAAAAAAAAAGCTGTGTGAAAGGCTTTGTCCTGCTGTACACCTGTGCTCTGTCCAGTCCAGAAACAGGAAAGATGCAGATGGTGGTAGAAAAGAACAGATTGTGTTTCTGACTGAGAGACCTTAATATCAGGTCAGGCAGAGCTGCTCACTGCAAAGGTGAAGAAGCACCCTGTGACATGACTGTTCCTTGTGAGCACTCGTAAAAGTAGGTTTCTTTAAGAAAGAATAAATGTTTAAGTGGAAGAGAGAGAAACTGGTGGAAGCAAGACGTTACAGTCCAAAACAAAGTTTAGAAAACATGAATCTGTGTCTCCATCAGTAATTACCTGCTTTTTATAATAAAGTGGACTTTTTCCCCCACCTGCCACCTTATAGTTCAGCCTGTTGTAGAGCTGCTAGTTTCATAAGGACCAGGACCCAAACATTCATGAAAGCCCCTTGATTCTTAAGTTCCAAAGGGGTAGCTGTGTTTGTCTACTTCAGCAAAACAAGTAAGGAGTCTTGTGGCACTTAAAGACTAACAAATTTATTTATCACATGAGCTTTCGTGGAGAAAATCCCACTCAAAGTGAAATTTTCTCCCATGAAAACTCATGTGATCAATTTGTTAGTCTTTAAATGCCATAGGACTCCTTGACTGTTTTGATTCTTAAGGAGTTTCCTCAGTAAATGGATTCAGAGGTCTTTGCCTTCTCTGTTTACACTGGAAGTCTTTTGCCATTTTCACCTATAATGTGATTTTGATAATTTTCAGTCATCTTTGATGGTTTTCCATTGACTGGTCTGGGATGTGGCAAGGGTAGAAATGAAAACTTGCATTACCTCACCTGCTGACTAGAGAGGGATATCAACTCCCTCTTGCTTGGATGAGTCATCCCTGAGCCACATTCCTCCCTGGTGGCTAATTTCTACTCTTAAGTCCATAAAGCATATGTTCAATATAAATATGTTTATTCCTTAAATATTACCCATGCATGCATCTTGCAGTGATAATGAAGCTTGACAAGTCATAAGCTTTCCTGTACATACCTTATCTGTTACTCTTTGTGGATAAATGTTCTATAATGGGTGTCAAACATATGGCCCATGAACTTCTTCCATCCAGCCCATGACTTCACTCTGCAGGACCACATTCTCTCCGTAACAGAGAAAAAGAGTGTGTGTGGTCTTGCATACCCAGTGCTCCGCGATGCAATGAGAATGTCAAGTCTCGTGACATTGCAGAGCACTGGGTATGCAAGACTGTGCTCTGTGAGACCACACTCTCTCCCTAACAGAGAAAGAGTGGTATCATGGAGTGCAGTCTCCAGTACCTAGCCCTCTGTGATGCCACAAGAGTGCCCTAGTATTTCAATTTATGGTATGTACAGCCCACTTGAAGTACGTTTAGGTCAAATCTGGCCCATCATAGCAAATGAGTTGGACACCCCTGTTCTGCAAGATGTGTTTAGTACAGTGAGCTTGTCAGGTCTGAGGAGAGAGTTTGCAAAGAACAGGAGATCTTTTGCCAGTGGGGACCCTATGTCACTTGTCTCTCCTTTGGTTCTCCGAATTCCCTTTCTGAATGTTATGTTAGATGATCAATTATTTTATTTGAGTCATAGACTCTACATCATGGAACCATGGAAATGAAGGGTTGGAAGGGAATTTGAGAGGTCATCTACTCCAGCATCCTGTGCTTTGACAGGACTAACTTTACCTAGACCATTCCTGTCAGGTGCTTGTCTATCCTAAGAGTCAGCAATCTTTGCCAGCCCCCATGCCAGCTCTGCCCCCCAGTTCCCAGCAGGTGCCAGGTCTGGGGTGAGCAGGGGACAGGAGTCACAGAAACATGGCAGTTTCTTTTCCCTTTTGGCCTCACTCCCAAGCTGGGGAGTAGGGCGAGCAGGGGGCAGGAGCCGTGGTGTGTTCACGGCTCTTGTGGATCCAGGCCCCGCTGGAAGCTGGGCCAGCAGGGGGAAGCAGTTACGGTGCCATAGGGCGGGGAGCCCTGCATGGCACTATGAATAGGTGCACGTGAGAGCTTTGGTGCACATGCTGGCAGTCACCAACCCCACTCTATCCTGTTCTTAAAAATCTCCAATTATGAGGTTTCCTCAACCTCCCCTGGAAGCCTATTTCAGATCTTAACTACCCTTATATTTTAAAAGTTTTCCTGGTATAGCACTTGCTGTAGGTTAAACCCATTACTTCTTGTCCTGCCTTCATAGGATATGGAGAAAAATTAGTAACCTCTTTATAACAGCACTTAATGCATATGAAAACTGTTATTAGGTTCCCCTTCAGTCTTCATTTCTCAAGAGTAAACATATTAAGATTTATTAACCTTTCCTAATAGCTCAGATTTTTTAATTCTTGTATCGTTTTTGTATCTCTTCTTTGGGCTTTCTACAATTTGTCCACATCTTCCTTGAAATGTTGCACTCAAAAGTGGGCACAGAACTCCAGAAGAGCCCTTACCAGTGTTACTGGATTTGCCTGTCACCTTGGAGCATATTTATTTATTAGGATTACTTTCCTGGGGGCTGGGGGATTGTAATTTTGTTAATGTATTGCTTGTGTCACTTGTGTTTTCATATGGCACTTAACTTCTTCCTTCTGTAAGTCCCCTCCCAATGGAGCTACCTTGTGGGATATAAGTTTCCCAGGGCTGGGTTCCTTATGTCCCAGACTCAAATAAACACCCACAGTCAAACACATGTTTAAAGATTAACAAAGTGCATCTGAGCAGAGCAGGTCTGTCAGTACTCTCAGTTGACCCCTTATATGTCCCTGAACTCACTCAGCAGGGTGGGTTACACAGCACTTTTTAGCTGCTGCCCTTACATGCCCCTGACATCACACCAGAACAGAGCACATGTCTGAGCAGGGAGGGTCAAAACAGCACTTTTCAGCCACCATCTTTATATCACCTGGACTCGATCAGGCTGGACAGAGCAGCACTTTCCAGCTGCCACCCTTTTATGCCACAGGTTCACCACACTGCTATCACCACTCTCACTCTACAGTTATTCTAATAGTAACCCCACTGATGAATGAAGCCCACAGGATTTTGGGGCATTACAGGGATCTTTGGCCAGGTTAAAGAAGCGTTGCTGCAGAGCATGATAGTGAAGAAAAGAACACAAGGAAGTAAATGAAGTCTGGAGAGAGTCTGGCAACCAGCTTGATTACAAATTTATTTTATTGTCAGATATATAAAACTTAATGATACTACTACTAATAAACCATACAAGAAGAGAAAAACAACCAAACAGTTACAATATCACACTATTTATCAGTTGGAGTATTGAGGAAACCTAGCCCAAGTTTCATTACAAAGGTCAAGTTTAGAAAATTATACTTGGACTGAGGGAGAGAGAGAGAGAGAAAAAGTTGGGGTCTCACCACTCAGCACAGCTTGAAGCAGTCAAAGGTTCCTAGGGGAGAGGATGTTCAGCTTAGGATCCAAAGGGCTTGAGACAGGGAGAGCGTCCATCGTGATCAGTCAGAAAAGGTGATGTCCCAGTGTAACTGCTGCAGCTTTTTGATCCATGCACCAGAACAGAGTTTTGAACTTGGATAAGGGGTTTTCTAGGGAAGAAACTATGGTTTAAGGCAGAATACTAGGTTTGTTTATGGGAAAATAATGACTTAAAGGAGTATATCAGATTGGTTTTGTTTAGGCTGGACAACAGAAACGGCTCATTCCTGGCTATGGTGGCGGTTCCTTTGAGGGAGATCACAGTGCAATCAGGCAGATTCAGTATTCTGAATATTAATGGAATATCTATGACTAGCTGGGTGTGTGCAGGCGTGGGTTCATTAATGTTAAGAGCAGAGATTCCCTGCTTTGCTGCTCCCAGAGTTCAGTGCAGTTCCTGCATTGGAGCTTGGTTCTTTGTTCAGCATGCTAATTTTTATTCCATCTTTGATGCAAATGAGGTTTTCTGTTGTCCATTCAGTGTGCTAATCAAGATGCCGTCTCATATCTTTGTGTAGATGAGCCTAATCTTAATCTTATCACTGGTTTTTGGAGGGGGTATAGCAATGTTCTCTCTAAGCTGATGATGCAGCTGAGCAAATTCTGGATGCAGCTGAGCAAGTTCCTTGCTGGTTCCCTGACTCCCACTGGGCCTTTTCCCTGCTGCCTGCCAGCTCCCCCAGTGCATCCAACAACTTGCTCAGCTGCTCATCAACTTAGGGGGAACACTGACTGAAAATAAGCTAAAAGCAAGAAAATAGAATTAGATTAGAAATATCTTTCTTTTCTACTCTCCAAATTCAATGGAAGCCTGAGATGCAGATTTAGTGCTTGGGTTCTTGTCACACTATGTCAGGGGTCTCAAAACATGCAGCCTGCTGGCCGCACGCAGCCCTTAAAGCTATTTTCTGCAGCCTGCAATGACACCATTGTTACCAGTATTTGCAATATTGCTGTATGAAAAGATTTCAGTGGTGTGGCCCTTGGGTTAGTGTACTAGTCCTCATGTGGCCCTAGAATCATAGAATCATAGAATGATAGGATTGGAAGGGACCTCATAGGTCATCTAGTCCAACCCCCTGCCAGAGGCAGGACCACTCCCACTAAACCATCCCAGTCATGGTTTTGTCCAGCCGGGCCTTAAACACCTCCAAAGATGGAGACTCCACCACCTCCCTCGGCAGCTCATTCCAATGCTTCACCACTCGCCTAGTAAAAAAGTTTTTTCTAATATCCAGCCTCGACCTCCCTAACCCTCTACTAGTCCTCATGCGGCCATCGTGGTGATTTGAGTTAGAGACCCCTGCACTATGTCAAACATTAGCCAAATAAAAACTGGCATACAATTTACTTAGAACCAGACGGTAATCCTCAATTAAGCATACTTCTTAATTAGGAATTCCTCCTGATCCTATGATTTAACCCTTCCTGAAATTGTAGAGCCTTTTATCAACAGAGAACTGAGTAATATCCCTGTCTCTACTATACAGTTATTAATTTTGCTGCCCATATGACCAGTTTAGCAGAGTTTAAAAATTCAAGCTGCCATTTACTGGAACAAGTAGTTTTCTTTCTTTTTCTGACAAAGCCCATAATAGAATATGCTAAAAGGAGGGGTACAACTATACAATGTTGTAAATAGCAAGGAAAAAATAAACTGAAAGAACAGGATTTCTGAATATGTTTTTCTGCTATGTTGCTGCTAATTTATTGCAGTGGATTCTGCTTACAACCCTACACAGAGAACATTGTTGCATTTTGTGAAGTTATATTGAGCCAGAATGTTTACATATAACACTAAACAATCTATCAGGAAAGAAACAAAGATGCATTCACATTAACGTAACAGTGATGCACATTCTGTGTATTCACACTATGGTGCTCATCTATTTCAGGAATGACGAAGTTTAAAAAACTCCATTAGGTGAAATGCAGCATCCTTTCAAGATCCAAAAGGGCAGCTGTGTTAGTCTAGTTCAGTAAAACAAAGAAGGATCCTGTGGCACTTAAAGACTAACAATTATATTTATTGCATGAGCTTTAGTGGGAGAAAATTCAGTTCATCCGATGCTTTGAAGATGGAGAAACTTTGGATGCAAGTCTGATGAAGTGGGATTTTCTCCCACAAAAGCTCATGCAATAAATATAATTGTTAGTCTTTTAGGTGCCATAGGACTCCTTAGTCGTTATACAACATACTGAGTGCAAGCCGAGTTGCTATGCTGACAACGCTTAGCGCTTGCATCAGTGGCTCTGTGTGTGTGTGTGTGCGTGCGTGTGCGCATGTCTGTCTGTCTGTCTGTCTGTCTGGGGTTGGCTGTGTGTGTGTGTGTCTGTCTGTCTGTCTGTCTGGGGTTGGCTGTGTGTGTGTCTGGGGGTGGGGTATTGGGGGGGTCCACCTGTGCGGGAGGGGGTCACCTGTGCTGGAGGGCTCCGAGGCCAGCAAATTACACTTTAACCCCTGTAGCAGGGGTAGTTTACCCAACCCCTGGCCAAGAGCCTTCCCCGCCCATGCTCCGATTTCTCCAGCTGACCCCCACTCAGGCTCCTTCCCCAACCGCTTCCCCAAGTCCTGGGCGCCTTCCCAGCTGACCCTCACCACCACACTTTATCCGCTCCCCACTCCAACTCCTCTAAAGCCCCCCCTTCTTTCTGGCCTGGCTGCCGGAGCTACTTCCCAGCCACAGGCTACCTCCCCCCCCAACATGATCAGGATGGGAAATTTTAAACTGCCCTAGGCTGGTGCAGCTCCCTGGCAGCCGGAAGACTGTGTCTTCTGGTTGTCTAGGATCTGTGGCTGCTGGCTGTGCACTGCCGGCAGTGATTTGTGTGCTGGTGAATGACTTGCTGTGCGTGTGTGCACTTGCACCGCTTACAAGGAACATTGGGGTGTAGGTGTGTCTCCCACTGCCTTTTCATTGCTTTTGGTTTCTGGTTCAAGCAATGGTTGGGGAGGGTCAGGTGAGTCAGAGAGGCTGAACACTCTGCCCTGGTTCCCCAAGAACATACAGCTAACAAGTAAAACCAGTGCCAAATAGAGTGGGTCAATTACCTGTCATGGTTTACATACAAATACTTCTGTTAATATACTTCAGACTATAAGCCTTTTTTGGAACTGCATCACACTGTTCATGCACTTTCATCTGTGGTCCACTGTAACCAGGGCTGTCCCTAGGGGTGGTGCGGGGCCCAAGGCCAATCGGCTTGTGGGGGGCCCACAGCTGCTGCGTGCTGGGGGTTGCAAGGCTGGCTGGCCTAGAGGCTGGGTGCCGTGCTCCTGCCCCTCCCCTGAGCTTGCCACTCTGCCTCCAGGGGTGGAGTGGACTAGCCCAGGGGCTGGGCTCCCCTCTCCCACCCCACCTCTAAGCCAGCCCTCCCTGCCCTCAGGGCAGAACAGCTGGCCCAGGGGAGGGGCAGGACAGTGGAGCCCCACCCCGGGACTGGCTGTTCTGCCCCTGCAGGGCAGGGAGGGCCAGCCCAGAGCAGAGGCTGGTTTGCGCACTCCTGCGCACACCCCCGCTGCCTATGGCTTCACATCGAAGACAGCAGGGTAAGTGTGGAGGAGGGGGACAGCATGGCCATGGGGGTGCAGGAGGGGGCAGCGGGGTTCACAGAACTGCAGGGCCTTGGGAGTTCACCTCTCACCCCCCGCCCCCCAAAGACAGCCCTGACTGTAACCCCAAATAATTTTCAGATGGTTTTTCTGCCATGTAGTGTAGTGATATGCTTGTAGAAGGCTGTGAATTTAGAGACACTCCTTAGCATGGGCCAGTGTTGTGTGAACTGGGAGACGTACCACAAAGGAGATTTAACATGCTTGCTCCCAGCTGTACACCTGAGATTCATGCTTGTCTGCATGATTAAAATTCTATAGCTAATTCATTCAATAGTGTGGTCTTTAATGAACCCTCAAGATCATTACACGTATTACTTTGCACTTGTCTTTGTTGAATTTCAAGCCTATTCTGAAATTCATCAAAGTCATCTGGAATTTTAATCTTGTCTTCCAGGGTGCTGGTTACTCCTCAAAGCTTGCTCATTTACAAATATTATAAGCATACTCTCCACTTCATTATCTAAGTCATTAATAAAAAGTATGGAATGGTACTGGACAGGAGCAACATGGCCCAGGAAAAGATCCAAGGCCTGGGCCCAATCCTGCTGGGGGCCCTGGACAGGGCCCAGATTGGGGCTCCTGCCATGGGCGGCCTGGCCCTAGATCCCCAGGTGGGGCTGGGTGTGGGGAACACAGCTACTGCCACGGGCAGCCTGGTGGCAGACCATGGGCACTGGTGCTAGGAGGTGGGGCATGAGCCCCCTATGACCAGTGCCAGCCATGCCACTGGTACTGGACCCTGGAGGACTTCACTGGATACCCCCTGAGTTTGATAATGATCCATTGATTACTGCTCTTTCAGTATGGCCTTTACATAAGAAGGGCTACACTGAGTCAGACCGATGGTTCATCTAGCCTAGTCTACTCTCTTCTGATAGGGGCCAATGACTGTTCTGTTCACTCCCTCTGAAGCACCTGGCATTAAGTGATCCATCCCGTTGCCCATTCTCAGATTCTGGAAAATAGTAATCCCTGCCATCTGGCTAAGAGCCATTGATGTACCTATCTTCCATGAACTTATCTAGTTCTGTTTTGAACCCTGTCATAGTCTTAGACTTCACAATATCCACTGGCAAGATGTTCCTCAGGTTGAATGTGGGTTCTGTGAAGAAATACTTTGTCTTGTTCATTCTAAATCTACTGTCTATGAATTTCATTTGCTGACCTTAGTTCTAGTGTTATGAGGGGTAAGTAACCCTTCCTTATTTACTTTCTCCACACCAGTCATGATTTTATAGACCTCTGTCTTAGCCACCTTAGTTGTCATTTTTCAAAGCTGAAAAGATCCATTCTTATTAATCTCTCCTCATATTCCATATCCCTCTTAATTTTTGTTACCCTTTCTGTACCTTTTCCACTTCCATATCTTTTTTGAGATGGGGCAACCAGATCTTCAGTATTCAAGATGTGAATATACCATGGACTTAGAAAATATCATATTGCTTCTATATATCTTATTATCTATCCCTTTCTTAATGATTCCCAACATTATGTTAGCCTTTTTGACTGTCACTGCACATTGAGTGGATGTTTTCAGAAAACTATCCACAGTATCTCTTTAGACCTATCATTATGTATGGAGAGTTGGAATTATGTTTTCCAGTGTGCATTACTTTGCATTTATCAACATTGGGCAACAAAATCACAGAGGCTATGTCTACACGCAAGGTTTTATTTCGAAATAAGTCATTCTGAAATGACTTATTTCGAAATAAAACCTTTATTTCGAAAAAACAACATGATTTGAAATTCCTCCCAGGGTGCTTAGCACCCTGGGAGGAAGAGCCACCCCCTCAGCACCCTGGCCAGGGTGCTGAGGGGAAACAAGCCGCAGGGCACGGGGCGCTGCCCCCAAGACCAGTGGGGAGCCCTGCAGAGGGGTGCCGATGCCCCACTCTCCCCGCGCTGGGGCTGCTCAGAAGCCCTGCGGCAGGGTGCCGGGGCTCCCTGCTCTGCCCGCTGCCGGAGCTCCTCACAAACCCCACCGTGGGGTCCGGGGGCGCCCGGCTCTCCCTGCCGCCAGGGCTGGTGGCAAACCCCGTGGCAGGGTGCCGGGGCCCGGCTTTTCCTCACCGCGGGGGCTGCAGCCACAGGGAGCCTGGTCCCACCGGCCCCTCAGGCCCTGGGCTCAGTGGGGGCAGCGGCTGCGAGCCCCGCAGCTCCCCCGCCACCAGCTCGGGGGCCTGCAGCCGGGCCTGCAGCGAGCTGGTGCCGGGGGAGCCGCGGGGCTCACAGCCGCTGCCCCCACTGAGTCCAGGGCCTGAGGGGCCGGTGGGACCCGGCTCCCTGTGGCTGCAGCCCCCGCGGCGGGGAAAAGCCAGGCCCCGGCACCCTGCCGCAGGGTTTGCCACCAGCCCTGGTGGCAGGGAGAGCCGGGCGCCCCCAGACCCCACTGTGGGGGTGGGGAGCAGCCCCGGCAGCGGGCAGAGCGGGGACCCCCTGCACCCTGCCGCAGGGCTTCTGGGCAGCCCCAGCAGCGGGGAGAGCGGGGCATCGGCACCCCAGGGTGCTGAGGGGGTGGCTCTTCCTCCCAGGGTGATAAGCACCCTGGGAGGAAGTTCAAATCATGTTGTTTCGGAATCCATTTGTTCTGAAACAACATGTCCAAACGGGTCTAAAGCTGTTATTTCAAAACATCTGTTTCGAAATAACGGCTATTTCGATGGGGAGGGGTAGGTTTAACTTTTTCGAAATAACGATCGTTATTTCAAAAGGACGAGGTCCGTCCTTTTGAAATATCGATACGTCGTGTAGACTAAATTTTTTTATTTCGAAATAACGAGTGTTATTTCGAAATAAAAGAGCTGTGTAGACGTGCCCAGACAAAGTTCAGTCACCCACTTTGATATGATCCCTTTGTAACTCTTCACAATCTCTTTGGACTTAACTGTTTTAGTAGTTTGGTATCTTCTGCAATTTTTGCTACTTCACCATTTACTCCTTTTTCTATATCATTTATGAATATGTCAAACAGTACTGGTCTCAGTACAGACCCCCTAGGGACACCACTAGTTACCTCTCCCCATTCCCAAAACTAACCATTTGTTTCTACACTTTGTTTCCTATTTGGCTAAAAGCCAGTTCTTGATCCAGGAGAGAACCTTCCTTCTTATCCTATGACAGATTACCTTGCTTAAGAGCCTTTGGTGAGAAATCTTGTCAAAGGCTTTCTGAAAATCTAAGTACATTTTACCCGCTGGATCCCTTCTTCACATGCTTGTTAATCCCCTCAAAGAATTATATTAGACTGGTGAGCATAGTTTCCCTTTGCAAAAGTCATGTTGACACTTCTCCAACGAATTGTGCTTGTCTCTGTGTCTGATAATTCTGTTCTTTACTATAGTTTCAGCCAATTTATGTGGTACTGAAGTTACTGGCTTGTAATTGCCAGGATTGCATCTGGAGTCTTTTTAAAAATTTAGCATCACACTAGTCATCCTTTAGTCATCTGGTAAAGATGCTGATTTAAATGGTAGATTGCATACCATAGTTAGTAGTTCCACAATTGAGGTTCTTCAGAACTCTTGGGTAAATACGATCTGGTCCTGGTGACTTAGTAATTCTCAGTTTGTTTCAAAACCTCCTCTAATGCCACCTCAATATGGGACAGTTCTTCAGATTTGTCACTTAAAAAGAATGGCAGATTTGGAGTCTTTGTCACATCCTCAGCTGTGAAAAGTGATACAAAGAATTCATTTAGTTTCTGCTCAATGGCTTTATCTTACTTGAATGTTTCTGTAGAATCTTGATCATCCAGGGCCCCCACTAGTTGTTTAGCAGGATTCCTGCTTCTGAGGTATTTAAAATTTTGTTGTTGTTACTTTTTGAGTCTTTGGGTAGCTGTTCAAGCTCTTTTTTGGTCTTCCTAATTATATTTTTACACTTCACTTGCTAGAGTTTATGCGCCTTTTTTTTCCTTAATAGAATTTTACATCCTCTTTTTAAAGAATGCCTTTTTACTTTTAACTACTACTTCTACTTTGTTGTTTAGTCATGGTGGCACTATATTTTTTAATTAAGGGCAAACATTCAGAGGCGTTGCTGCCCCGGGGAGGGACCCGGGGCACTGGCCCGCAGGCCCCGCCCCCAGCCCGGGACAGGGCCAGAAGCCGCCATGTGCCGCCATGGGTGGCTAGGTCCTGCATCCCCAGCCAGCGATGGGGCTGGAAGCGGCCACAGGCGGCTGGGCCCCATATCCCCGGCTGGGGGCGGGGCCAGGAGCGGCTGCGGGCGGCTGGGCCCTGCATCCCTGGCCAGAGACAGGGCTGCCACAGCTGTGGCCGTGGGCGGCTGGACCCTAGATCCCCAGCTGGGGATGGAGCCAGAAGCAGCCTCCGCAGCTGAGCCCCGGATCCCTAGCTGGGGATGGGGCTGCCGCGGCCGCAGGCAGCTAAGGCCTGGATCTCCGGTCCAATTGGGCTGGAGACCGGGAGGGGGGGCCCCGCCAGCCCCAGGGCACTGGGTCCAGGATTCGGGGCACATGCCCCGGGTGCCCAGCACCAGCAACTCCCCTGCATACATTTAAATTGAGACTCTATTACAGTATCTTAAAGTTTCCATGCAGGTTGCAGGGATTTCACTTTTGGAACTGTACCTGTTTAATTACCTTCACCATTTTTGTGTAGTCCCCGTTTCTGAAATTAAATGCTGTTGTGTTGGGCTGCTTTGGTGTTCCACTGCCACTGGGATATTAAATTTTATTATGTTATGATCACTGTTATGAAACAGTTCAGCTATATCCACATCTTGGCCACATCCTATGGTCCACTTACACTAAATCAGGAATTGTTTCTCTTCTTCTGGGTTCCAGGATTAGCTATTCCAAGAAGCAGTCATTGAAAGTGTCAAGAATCTTTAGCTTTGCGTCTTGTCTTGAGGTGACACATGCCCAGTCACTATGGGATAGTTGAAATTCCCCATTATTACTGAGGTTTTTTTTTCTTTAAATTTTTATAGCCTTTCTAATTTCCCTGACCTTTCACAGTCATTATCACCAGATCAGGTGGCAGTAGTATACTGTTAGATTCTTGTTATTCAAGCATGGAATTATTATCCATAGATTATGGTATAATTTGGTTCATTTAACATTTTTATTTCATGTGACTCTTTGTTTTCTCTAACATACAGTGCCATGCCATCTCCAGTATGACTTATTCTGTCCTTCCAATATATTTTGTATCCTGTTATTACTGTATCTCATAAATTATCCTCATTTGATCAAGTTTAAAGGGGTAGCCATATTAGTCTAGTTCAGCAAAACAAACAAGAAGTCCTGTGGCACTTAAAGACTAACAAATTTATTTATCACATGAGCTTTCATGGGAGAAAATCCCACTTTGTCAGATGCTTTGAAGATTAGGGAATTTATAAAGTGGGAGGAAAATAAATGCAGGAGAGTAAGTCACAGGATCAGGTTACAGTGTGGTTACAGTACTTGCTTCAGCTCTCACCCTAATGTAAATTAAGCATAACTGCACCAATAAAAGGATTAAGCCAGCGTAACCCCTGTGTTCTTGAGATAAGAATCAGATCTACAGGACTTGATTTTAACTCACATTAAATTCATTTTATACTACTCTGACAGTGTAGAGATATCTTTACATGGATGTAAATTATATTAATAGATTTATAGACTTTAAGGCCAGAAGACACTGGTATGAGGGCTCGGCAAGCCAATGAATTGACCAGTCAGATAATGTCAATTGGCTGTGCATTATTTAACTACAGTCAAATATTCTGGCAAGAATATTCTGATGTAGACAGCGACCTTTCTTTTTGGATGTATTGTGGTGCCATCTGTTAATAAGCCTAATTAAATGTCTTGATCACTCACTGTACCACATGCTAGTGCCACCTGTTGTGAAAAAGGTGAACCAGTTCAGAATTGAGCATCTTGATTGGCTGGAATCATCTAAAAAGAAACGTATGTATATCTTTATTTGTATACCAGGCCCTCAGTTTACATGACAGTTTACAAAGCACCTTGAACAAGTTTAAAGACACAAACAAGGAATCCTGTGGCACTCCTTGTTTGTTTTGCTGAACTAGACTAACACAGCTACCCCTTTGGAACTTGTCAATATTGAAAGACACAGCCTCTGAAGAGTCTACCATTTAATCTGACTAGACAAATATACAGAAAGTAATTTCCCTATTATAAAGAGAAAACAAGCACAGCCATTAGGCTGCTTGAAGAGTTGGCCAGTTCACCTAGCTATTTTAAGATTGGTCAGATGCTCACATGCCTTTTATGATCATCTAAACCAGGGGTGGCCAAACTTATGGAACTCAAGAGCCGCACAAGTCGATTATTAAGCCTTCGAAAGCCATGCTGAGGCATATAACCACGTATTTTTACCTACTCCAAAATTACTAAGCTTAAAATTCATTGTGTACTTTAACTTTATCATAAAAACAGGACAAATATTGATCCTATTAATGTCAGATTCGAATAATTACTTAAGGTTACCATGAAAACTAGACATAGAACACAGCAGGCTTGTGGCAAGTTTTTTAAAATTTGGGCAGTAACTTGTCAATGCAGTAGGTAAAAGCTCTCTCAGATGCTGATCTCTAAATATTGCACAATGTTTTGAATGCCATTGTGGAATACAGTGCTTCATGACAGTAAGTTGTGCCAAAAACTGAAAGTAATCTACATTGTTTTAAACTTTTCTCCTTTGTATTTTCATTTCTCAGTATTCCACATCATGTTTAGGACTTGTAAAACACGATTTTATTTTAACAATGAGTAAGCTGCATTAGGCCCTATGAGAAAATCTAAACATGCCGGGACTTCTCTAACCATGTTGCATATCCCTCCGCCACCCCTGTTGCCACTTCCCTGTAGTCTCTTACCACGCTGCTCCTTCTCCGCTCTCCCCAACCATGCTATGCTTCTGCTCACCCCAACCCTGACCATGCTGCCCTTCCCTACAGTCCCTGACCATGCTGCCTTTCCCTGCCAGCAGTGACCATCCCCCGCTTCTGTGCCAGCTCCCACCATGCTGGCCCTTCCCTGCAGTTCCTGACCACGCTATTTTCCCCTGCTGGCTCTGATCATGCTGCCCCTTCCTGCAGTCCCTGACCATGCTGCTTTTCCCTGCTGGCACTCGCCATGCTGCAGCTCTCACCATGCTGCCTTTCCCTGCTGGCAGTGATCATCACCCCCTTCCCTGCCAGCTCCTACCATGCAGCTGCCTCTCTGCAGTCCCTGACCATTGCACGCTTCTTGCCCCTCTGTCTCACCACACCACCCTTCCTTGCTGGGCTCTTCAGGGTGCCACAGTTTTTCTTGGAAGAGCCGCATGTGGCTTGCAAGCTGCAGTTTGGCCACACCTGATCTAAACTGATCTCCTTCAAAATACATGCCATAAAACGTCACCCATACATTTCTGAGTCAAGCCAGAACCTCAGTTAAAGCTATAGCATATCTTTTATTCACACTTTAAGCCTCTTCTGTTAGTGTGATGTACAGTGGCCTTAATAAATGTGAATCAGGCCTATTGTCTTTGGGGTCAGAGGTAAAAGCCTACGTGCTCGGATATATGTTCTGTTATGTAAATATATGCACATGCAATATCTTCTTAAATATTCTGCTGCTCTGGCATATATTAACAGACTTTTAAATGATTCACAGCACAAATTGTAGTGTAGGACAAGATCAAGCTCTATTTCTTTGTTACCAAGGGTGTACAGTGATGACCAGGAAAGTTGGCATCACTAGTTAGTTAAGCCATCTGGTCTAAGCTGTCAGGTGGTATGTAGGTTTACCTTCTGTTGAACCATAGAAAGTGAATTTAAATCAAGAGGAAAAAGTGGCAGCTTTTTCTAATCTAAAGGGGTGATTTTTTTTAAATCTTGAAAAACAATTTTACATGAGAATTTTTTTCCTCATGAGGAAAGAGAGTGCAGTTTCTTGCTGTTCCTTTAGTGCTCTGTATTTCTGCTTGTGCACTTGCGATGCTGATTACTATTAGTGAGTTATTGATGAAGAATGTAACTGGTTCCTGCAGCAGTAAAGGAAGAAGCAGGGCTGTGTAATGGTACTGAAAGATTTAGCAGAATACAGGGAAGTCTTGACTTATTGTTTTAAAAATAAACACTCCAGTCTACTTTTTAAGAGAATTTGTGTTTGTTTAGAAAATAGGTACCAGTAATTTATTAGTACAATATTTGAGAATGTTTTTATTGATGAGTACTGTTGACAAAATAGCTACTAATCACGTACTTTGTTTTTCCTCTCAGTATTCTATTTACATTGGTAATTTTTTGTGGGATTTTTTTTTTGTTGCCAAAATTGATAAAGACTGAATTAGAAAACTGAACTCAGCATTTACTAGACCAGAGGTTCTCAAAGTGGGGGACATGTCCCCCTAAATGGATCCTGGGGTTGTGCTGGGCTCAGAGTGAGGCCAGGTGATCCTTTGGGGGGGAGGGGAGCAGATGTTGGGGAAGGCTGCTGATGGAGTAGACTGTGGGGGACACTTTGTGCTGCTCCTGGGCATGCTCCCCATTCTGTGCACTTCTGCCAAACTAACAGTGGAGCTGGGGAACTCTTTGGAGAGTAGCAGAAGCGGGGGGCAGATTCTGGGAGCAGTGGCAGGTACTAGATCAGGGCAAAGTGCCCGGTAGTGGTGGTGGGCTACTGCTGGTTCTCCTGGGCATGCTCTCCACACTGCTGCTGCCCATGTGCTGCTGCTGCAGTACTCCCTGTGCTTAGGCCCTGTTTTTTTCCTTAAAAGGGGAGGGCATGGTTCTTAGGGCATGCAGCCCCCTACAGTCATGCTCCTATCCCCTGAAATCTCCCCTTTTGGGGGGAAAAAAACAGTGAGGGAAATACCCCTTGATTTTTTTCTGAAATCCCCCCTCCTCTCAGAAGGGAAGGGGGGGTATGATTGTTTGACAAGAGTCCACAAGAGGACTCAATTTAAAAAGTTGGAGAACCACTGTATTAAAATAGGAAATCACATATAGGTTAATGTCATTTTTCATAGACATTGTAAGTAAACCATGACAATGGCCTTCTTTTTAAGCTGATCACTGGATCTAGACCTTCTCACAAACGTCTTCACTGCGTTGAGCACAGCTGGGGGCTTCACTTACTAAAGACCTGGGGTAAAATCTTGGTCTTGTTGAAGTCAGTGAGTTTTACCATTGATTTCAGTTGGGCCAGAACATCAATCCTGAGGTGGTTAATGCCTTCTGTGGGATGCTGACTGGCCTTAATTCCCATTGTAATGGAACGCACCTGGTGCCCTACATAATTGTGTCTTAAATTCCTCGTCCAATTATCCAAAATGTTCCAATATTCTTTGTCTTTTCAAAACATATTTTTAATCAAAACATCTTTGTGTCAGCAATACTATAACACACAAGTTTTGTTCATTTTAGTATGCAGGAGAGTCTGCAATGAGTTTCACATTCAGGTTCTGAATGCAAACCTACTGAGAAATCTTTCCAATAACTTCAGTGGAGTTTAGATTAGGCCCACAGGCAGGAGGTTAGGGTTACTAATTCTGATTTGCACAATATGTGGCTTTTGGAAATCCGTGCTATGTCTGTCGTAGAAATAAAAACACTTTTTCCGTAACCATAGCCTTGAAGTCTTGACCAGTAGAAACACTCTCGGTGGCAGAAGTAATTTATTTTTTGATGCAAAGTGTTTTCTGTTGATATTACACAAAAGCTGGTCCTTGTTTTCAGAAACATGTCAAAAAGGGACAAATGCTGTTTCTTCTGTGGACGCTAAAACTTGCATGTTGGAAGTTGAACCTATGCCTTTCATGCCCAGTAAAATCCAGCAGGCAGATTATGAATGGTCTTTTGTTGGATGAATTTATTAATAGTTCTATATACAATGCCAGCTAACATTGTCATTAAGCCTACAACTCTTGACGTTTAAAATGTTGTCAGCATCCAAGTATTACTTTTTGTTTTGGATAACCTTACTGAATGGTATAGCAAAGTAACTTTATTGGTTAGAGTCCTCAGTGGCATGAAGATAGCACTTTGTTGTTGTTAATAATTTCCTCCTAGTGACAGAGAGAGGTCAAATGTCCATGGTGATAGATCTAAAACAATAAGCTTTCTTTGACCATTGGGTATTGCTGAGTTCTCCATGAACCTTGGTTAAGGTAGTTCTGCTATTTTCTCTCAGATCTCAGAAGTCATTGTTGGAAATTTGTTTATCATATGGGCTTCCAAACAGCTTCTGTCTGTTACCCCTCTCGTTCTCTATGTTTGCAAGACAAATTGAGCCATGTTTCCAGGGCTGGATTATTGTTGAGGCTTTGGGGCTTAAGCCTTGGTCCCTGGATGAAAGGAGGCCCTGGGCTCCAGCCCCTAAAAATCTCACAATTATTCAGCACCTCCTACCCCACTCATTGTCAGCTGGGCTCCTAGCTGGGAATGAGGATCCAGGAGCTTGAGAGCAGGAGAGCCAGCATCCTCAGAGCCTCAGTTTCACTGGGCTGGGAAATCGACAAGTATGACAGCTAACAGCTGTAGGCATGCATTCAGTTCATCCCACCAGGAGGTTACCCCTGGTGGGTAATGTGATGTGGGGAATTCTTCGCTCAAGTCATCTAGAAAAACCCGCCCTTCGCCTAATGGGAGGGGCAGGTAGTTCGTTCTACCCCCACGAGGGGGCAAGCAGTAATCCAGGGGCTGGGTACAACAGTTCTCCTGGGGGTCCTGGAACCCTTATTAGGGTGACCAATCAATGAGTCTGGTGGCAGTCAGGGGTTCAATGAGGTTGGAGACAGATCAGGGTCGCCATCTCGACGAAAGGGGAGAGGAGGAGGGGGGACACAGGCCCGCCCTGCTCCACTGTGTCCCAGCCCAGGGCCCTAGCAGCACCCAGATGTGCCGGCAGCGAGGTCAGTGGGGTCCTGACCGCAACACGCTGACCCCAGTGCGGAGTAGACTTCCCCTGGGCTACTGCCCTCCCCCTCTCCCATCAGTACCTCAGCTGTGCCTTCCTCGGTGGAGTTAGGGTACTCGCTGAGGGGTACTGCATACAGGCCTTCCCAGGCATCGGGTGGCGGCAGGTCCGGAAGTTCCAGGGCGACTACCATCTCCTCCAGTGGCAGTCCCGGGCACTCCTCCTGGTCGAGGGTGAGGGGTAGCTCCTCCAGGTCTTCTCCTGTGAAGCGGTCTGTGTTGAGCGGGACCAGGGGCAGTTTCTCCAGGTCCTCACTGGCCAGGGTGGTGGGTGGTTCCTGGCATTCTGGGCCCTGTGGGTAACCCGGAGGGTGCCACAGTTCAGGCAGCCACAGTCGGTCCCTTTCCTGTGGTGGGGGGTCTTTCCACTGGGCACCCACCATGGGAGGCCCGAGCCAGCCATCCTAGTAAAAGGTGGGAGGCCGGGGGAAGGGGCAAGGCTGAGCAGGGCCATCCTTCTCCTCCAGCAGCCGGAGCTGAACTGAGATCCTCTGCCTGCCTTTTATACTTCCTGCCCCGCCTCTTCCCCTCCTGCTTGATTGGCAGTTCTGCGGGGGCAGCCATCTTGCCGCCTCCTTACAACGGCCAATGTAAGTAACTTTCAAAATCCACATAGACTCTGCCTCACTAAGTATACTGCCATGAGCCCTATGCCTCTCTTGGAGGTGGAATAATTAAGCTGGGGTAGGAGGGCACTTACCTTGGTAGGAACAAGGCTGTAGTGTAGACGCTGCCATAATTAGGCCAACATAAGCTGCCTCATGACGACCTAATGGTATAGGCCAAGACTTAAATTAATTTTTCTTTTCTGTTTGTTGAGTTCCACAGTTACAGAGGTTTATAGTTCAAACAGTCACTATAACCCTATAAGATGGGGTGCGGATGTTATAAAGGTGATTAATATGACACTTTCTTACAAGCATTTCATAAAGTCTAACTACTAAATATGTTCTTATAAACTTTACTTCTGTTTTAACAATATTGAAATACAAGTGAGCCAGACTGATTTCCAGCTTTGCATTTGTCAGTGTTCTTGCTGTGAGCTGGCACCTGGTCTATCAGCATCATGGTCTCCAATTAACATTATGAACGTTTCATGCATCGAGTGGGGGAATGGGGGAGAGGAGGGAAATGGATTCCATAAATGAAGATGATCAAGCAAAACATTAAAACAATACCAAAGACAACCAATTAATGTAATAAGCCAGTTAACTAGCTTTACATTTGTTTTAATTAATTAGGATTATATATATTCAAAATAGTTTTTGTTAGCTAATTCTAAAAACACAAATTAAATATTTAATTAAACTATACCTGCTTTATTATAAACTACAGAGACAGAAGAGTTAGCTTCAGCAGGCGAGCTGCATGACATAATTGGTGTTGGCGTCAGAATGACTGACAGTCATACCTAGCATTTTTCATCTTCAGAGCATTTTAAAGACATTAGTGTGGTGTATTGTTCTGCAGGCAGTATTCATCTCTTGGGGGGGAGGGCATTCTTTGTTGTCTTCTGGGTTCTATAGAGGAATTCATTCCTTAGAAGGTGTTCTTTTTTATTGTTCATAGAGCACCCAAAGTGTGCTACATGCTTTACAGAAAGAACAAATAAAAAACCCTGGATCCTATCCAAAATTCTTGCAATCAAATTTAGATGTGATGCACTGAATAAGGTCAGTAAACAGTAGGGGTAAGATAAGATGATGAAGAACATGAACTATAGCATAAGAACACATAGGCAGAGATTTCAGGCATGTGAACATTTTGAGGCTTTAGTTAAAATGTTTGCTTTTTAGTAAAGACTCACTTTAAGGAAACCATGGAAAAAGTCTTAGAGAGGCAGATTGTTGATATCAAATATTTGGTTTTAGTTACAATATCTAATTTTAGAAATGTCATTGATTTACAGATCTGAATGTAGTGATTACCTGGCTACTAAATATTTATGTTCTTCTCTTACTTTCAGTCTCCTCTCTTTTTCTAGAATTGTTAATGCACACACATAGCATTTTATATTTCTCCTTATATGCTGTGTCCTGTAGCAGAGGCAGAGAGAGAATCTAGTTCTTCAGGGCAGCATTCAAGAATAAGGCTGTCCTGTCTTTCCTGAAAGCAAGTGTTGCCTTGTATATCACAGATATATACTGTTGGACTGAGATTCAGATGGAAATAGGAGACAGAGTTGTTGAAAGTCTTTGAACAAAAGGAGTGCATAACAAGGATGATGTCATAGTAGGGGGTCTACTATAGAATATCTAACCAGGAAGGAAAGTTGAATGAGGCTTTTTTCAAAGCAACACAATCATCCAAAGCACAGGACTTGGTGACGATGGGAAATATAAACTGCCTAGCAGGGCCAGCTCAAGGGACTGTGGCACATTGAGCCAACTTTGTGTTTGTTGCCTCTGGGGGAAGGGGGGAAGCGTGGAACCTGGCCTCTGCTCTGGGCCAGCTTGCCTCACCCCGAGGATGGAGAACAGCCGGCCCAGGGGCAGAGTGGGCCAGCCCAGAGGCCGGGTTCTGCCCTCCCACCCCTCTGCTGGGCCAGCTGTTCCACCTCAGGGGTGGGGAGGGCCAGCTCAAAGGCAGGGCAAGAGAGCAGTGTCCACCCCATGGGCTGGCCCACTCCATCCTGGGGTGGAGTGGCTGGCTCAGGGGAGGGGCGGGAGCACAGAGTCAAGCTTCTGAGCTAGCCTGCCCTGCCTCCCAGTGCCCCTAACCTGCAGCACCTCGAGCCAGTGCCTCATTGGCTCATGGGTAGAGCCAGCCCTGCTGCCCAGAAATCTGTTGGAAAAATAAGACAGCAGGCCACAGATTATCCAAGTTATTGGAATTTTGGAAGCTGTTCTCAATTTGATTCTGACAAATAGGGAGGAACTGGTTGAGAATTTGAAAGTGAAAGGCAGCTCGGGTGAAAGTGATCGTGAGGTGATGGTTTCATCGTGAGGTGAGTTCATGATTTTAAGGAATGGCAAGAGGGAAAACAACACAATAAAGACAATGAATTTCAAGAAGGCAGACTTGAGCAAACCCCGGGTGTTGGTAGATAAGATCCCATGGGAAGCAAGTCTAAAGGGAGAAAAGTTGAAAAGAGTTGGTAGTTTTTCAAGGAGACATTATTAAGACCAATACTAATCTCACTGCATAGAAAAGATAGGAAGCATGGCAATAGACCACTCTGGCTCAAATAGGAGGTCTTCAATGATATGAAGCTCAAAAAAGAGTTCTATAAAAAGTGTAAACTAGATCAAATTAGAAAGGATGACTATAAAAAACCCAAGCACATATGGATAACTTTGAAAGGCCAAGGTACGAAATAAGATTAAATTAGGTACATAAAAGGTAAGAAAAAGACATTTTGCAAATATGTTAGAAGCAAGAGGAAAATGAAGAAGAGGGTAAGCCCATTTCTTAATGAGGGGAAAAATAAATAATAGAAAAATGTGGAAATGGCGTAAGTGCTAAAATGACATTTTTATTTCACCAAAATATTTAGTAGCAATTGAATGTCTAACACAGAGAATGCCAGAGAAAATGAGATAGGATTGGAGGTTAAAATAGGGAAGGAATAAGTTAAAAATTACTTAGACAAGTGAGATATCTTTGAGTTGGCAAGGCCTTGTGAAATGCATCCTAGAACACTGAAGGAGTTGACTGAAAATATGAGCCGTTAACGATTATCTTCCAGGAAAGTTCATGGAAGCAGTGACAGATTCCCAGAGAATTGGAAAAGAACAACTATAGTGCCAATTTCTAAAAAGGGGAATAAGGACAAGTTGAGGAATTACAAACTAGTCTGCCTAACTCCAGTGCTTGGAAAGATAATGGAGCAAATAATTAAGCAATCAGTTTGCAAACCCTAGAAGAAAATAAGGTGATAAATTACAGTCGGCATGGATTTGTCAAGAACAAATCATATCAAAATCAACCTAATAGCTTTCTTTGTCAGGATAACAAACATTGTAGCTAGAGAGGAAGTAGCAGATATGGTTTATCTACTTTGACTTTAGTAAGGCTTCTGATGCTGTTTCATATGACCATCTCTTAAACAAATTAGGAAAATACAACCTAGGTGGAGCTACTATTAGGTGGATGCATAACTGGTTGAAAACCATACCCAGAGAATAATTATCAGTGGTTCAGAGTCATGCTGGAATGGCATACTAAGTGGGGTCCTGTAGGGCAGTGTTTGTCAAAGTTTGGGTCGTGACCCAGTACTGGGTTGCAGACCCTCAGGTATTGGGTCGCCAGCAGGGGAGATGTGGTGGAAGGGGGAGGGAGGGAGGTGGCTGCCTCTTGCTGATCTGCAGTCTGTTGTAAAATGCTTCAGTAGAGAGCATTGAGACAAACACGTGAGTTGTTAGGATTAACAATGAGGTGCTAATTGTTGTTCAAAGAATCTCTATGCCTCCTTTCTGAGTCAGTATCTCTTTGGGCTTCTCTCATTCCTATGAAAAAGGACAGAGGTCACTAGCAAGCAACCTTTGTGTTTTTTATCACTAGATCCAAGGAAGAAAAGAAAAAACTTTGAATACCCCCTTATTCCACCATTGCTGAGATCTGGGGATTGCAGTTATTTTTGTAAATTAGGACTTGCCTCTTTTTTCACTGGGTTAAGAATTCCCTTGCTTGCAACAAAAGTTATAATTTGTTGATTTTAATAAAAACTCTTTCCAGAAATTTTTTTGACTGATAATTAAAAAGAGAAGAAAAAAGCAGACTGTTCTAGTAGGACTCTGTTAGAAAGTATGGTGTTTTTTCTATAATTAGAAAGCCTAAGTAACAGAACAAAATCCAACTCAGGGATGTATCTACTGGAAGAAGTTATACCAAGGTCCCAATCTGAAGGGGAGCAGGTAGCCCTGTTTTGTTGCTGCCTTATACACACTGACAGCAACAGGGGTCACCAGACCAAACAAAGAGGGCTGGAACCCCTTCAGTCACAATATTGTGGACAATTGTGTATTCATGGAAACTCATGCAGACTCACAGAACAGATGAAGAGCAGAGGTGAAAGGGGAACCCAGAGGGGCTGCTTCAGTTCCTGGGATTGGGCAGTAGAGAAGGGAGCAGGAGCTGGAGGGACTTGGACAGGCTCAGCAGCGGACAGGTTCTTCCAGGGCCTTTCTTTCCAGCCTGCCATTGGCTCTCTTCTCCTTCCCCCGTCTCAGAGCTTCCACCTCATTTCTCTACCCAGGTCATCCCACCCATTTGCAAGGAGCTCCCACACATGCACTCCCAGCTCAAGAGAAAGTATGAAAGCTATGAGGGATTCCCCCCTGCCCCCCATCCTCCGCTGCCATGGTTACTGTTTAATTTTCTGGCATCAGCTGCTTTTTTTAAGTGGAGGGTTGCTACATGGCAGAAGGGTCCAAAGCTGGGTCCCAAGGAAAAAAGTTTGGCAACCACTGCTGTAGGGAATGGCCTTGAGTCCAGTTCTGTTCATATCTTCACCAGTAATATTAATAATGGCACAGGGAGTATATTTCTAAAGTTTGTGGAAGATGCCAAGCTGGGAGGGGTTGCAAGTGCTTGAGAGGATAGGATTAAAATTCAAAATTATTTGTACAATTTGTTGTCTGAAGTAAATAGAATGAAATTTAATAAGGACAAATGCAAAATATTCTGCTTAGGAAAGAACCAGTTGTGAACAGGGGACTGCAAACAGGGGAGTTTGAGAGGGAAGGAGTAGGTGAAGCCCTGAGGAGGAGGTTAAGGCAATCCCCTAGCTGAAGGAGCAAGGGAGAGAGCGAACCTTGGAGTGAGGGAATTGCTAACTGTGCGTTTGTGTTTTTCCTGCAGGTGATTTCCGTTGTCAGTTATTGTGTGACTTGATTGTGATTGATTGTGTATCTGGGTGCTGTTTGTACCATTGTTCCCTGCTCATCTTTGATCAGCCTCAATCAGCCTTGGGATCAGCCTTTCCTTGGGTGCTTAATGAGGGGCAAGGGCTGACCTAAGCAGAGAAGGCCTTAAAAGCCAGTGGCTGAGCAACCAGAGGGAGCTTGTAAACAGGGGAGTTTGAGAGAGGAGTTGGTGAAGACGGTATGGTGAAGAGGAGCTGTGCTGCTTGTGCCAGCACTCCTTCCGTCTCCTGTGCCTGTATCCAGACAGATATTCTGACCATGGATGATATCTCTACCCAGATTCAGGTGTGGTCTTGCAGGGATTGTGGCTTGCATTTCCCTCTTGCAGACAATCAGGCTGGGGAGATCATTCAGTGTGACAAGTGTCTTCTGGTGGAATGTCTCAGGAGGAAGGTGCAAGAGATACAGGAGGAGGTGTCTAGGCTCAGGAGTATTCATGCTCTGGAAAAATTCCTTGATAGCATCCATGAGGAGACATCCAAGGCTGAGGAATCTATCCAGGTGCAGAGGAGTGCTGCCACACCATTGGAGAAGGAGGAGATGGCTCTGGCACAGGAAGGACACTGGCAGCTGGTTACTTCTGGCACCCTCCATTGTGGTAGAGAACTGTTATGCAGCACTAGAGACGAGGGATGAGACGGAAGAGGAGAAGCCATGCACTCCTGAGGCTGAGAGGATCATATCCACCACACCCAGGAGGAAATGTAGGGTTGTGGTGTTTGGGGACTCGCTTCTGAAGGGGATAGAAGCCCCCATCTGCCGCCCTGATAAGACCTCTTGGGAGGCATGCTGCCTGCCAGGGGTCCACATCCGAGATGTAATGAATGGATTATTGAGAATCATGCACCCTTCTGACCGCTACCTCATGCTACTCATCCACGTGAGAACCAATGGTACTGCAAGAGGTAATGCTTAGCAGATCAAAGGTGACTACAGGGCTCTGGGAGTGTGGGTGAAGAAGTTTGGTGCACAGGTGGTGTTCTCCTCAATCCTTCTGGTCAAGGGTAGGGGCCTGAGCAGAGACAGATGCGTCCTGGAGGTGAATGCCTGGCTGCGAAGATGGTGTCGTCAGGAGTGCTTTGGCTTCCTTGACCATGGAGTACTGCTTCAGGAAGAATGGCTTGGCAGAAAATGGACTCCACCTGTCAAGGAAGGGGAAGAGCATTTTCATACATAGACTGGATAACCTAGTGAGGTGAGCTTTAAACTAGGTTTGAAGAGGAAAGGTGACCAAAGCCCACAAGTAAGACCTGGGGGAAGAGATGGAACTTGGGGGGCATGGGAACTGTAACAGCAGGGATAATAGAGAGAGTAATTGAAACTAGGGAGAGGGGGAATCAAATCATTGTCTTAGGTGTCCTAATGAAGCCCTAATACCTGAGATGAGTGGGGAAGGATGACACTGGAAAAAATGCAAGGAGGAAGATGCAACAGAGATAATTGACAGAGGAAAGTAGGGCAACTGGCCCAGTATTTTAGGTGCCTGGATACAAATGTGAAGAGCCTGGGAAACAAGCAGGAAGAATTGGTAGTACTGGCATGGACAGGGAACTATGATGTAATTGGAACAACAGAGATGTGGTGGCTTGCATGACTCCAGCGCTGCCATGGATAGGTATAAATTGTTCAGGCAGGGAAGAAGAGGGGGAGGAGTATATGTAAAAGAGCTGTATGACTGCTCAGAGCTCCATTATGAAAGTGGAAACAAGCTGGTTGAAAGTCTGTGGGTTAAGTTTAGAGGGGAGTGCAACGAGGGGGATGTCATGGTGGGTGTCTATTATACACCGCCAGACCAGGAAGAGGAGGTGGATGAGGCATTTTATGGACAGCTAACAGAAGTTTCCAGATCACAGGCCCTGGTTCTCATCTTATCCTGATGTCTGCTGGGAGGCTAATACAGCAGTGCCAAGGCAATCCAGGAAGTTTTTGGAGATCATTGAAGAGAACTTCCTGTTACAAATGCTGAAGGAACCAACCAGGGGCATTGCACCTCTTGACTTATTGCTCACAGAGAAAAATTGATTGGAAAAGTAAAAGTGAATGGCAACCTGGGTAGCAGTGACCATGAGATGGCAGAGTTCAGAATCCTGACCATAGGAGGAAAGGAAAGAAGCAAAACGCAAACCCTGGACTTCAGAAAAGCAGACTTTGGCTTCCTCAGGGAACTGATGGGCAAGATTCCCTGGGAGGCTGATCTGAAGGGGAAAGGTGTCCAAGAGAGCTGACTATAGTTTAAGGAAACCCTGCTAAGAGCACAGGAAAATACCATACCAATGTGCAGAAAGAACAACAAATGTGGAAGGTGTCCAGCATGGCTTAGAGAACTCTGCGGTGAGCTGAAACCTAAAAGGGAAGCCTTATAGGAAGTGGAAGCTTAGATAAATGACAGGGGAGGCATATAAAAATATTGCTTGGGATTGCAGGGATAAAATCAGAAAGGCCATAGGACAGTTGGAGTTGAAACTAGCAAGGGATGTGAAGGATAACAGGAAGGGGTTCTACAAGTATGTCAGCAACAGGAAGAGGATCAAGGATAGTGTAGGTCTCTTACTGAATGTGGCAGATATCTTCATAGCGGAGGATGTGGAAAAGGCTGAAGTACTCAATGGTTTTTTACTTCATTTTTGACATGCAGGGTCAGTTCTCAGGCTATTACACTGGGTAATGCAGAATGGAGGGAAGGAGAGTGGCCCATGGTGATGGAAGGTCAGGTTAGGGACTACTTAAAGAAGTGGGATGTGCACAAGTCAATGGGGCCAGATGAACTGCATCCAAGGGTGCTGAGGGATTTTGCTGACATGATTGCAGAGCCGCTGGTGATTATCTTTGAAAACTCATGGCAAACAGGGGAGGTCCTGGAGGATTGGAAGAAAGGAAATA
Organism: Podocnemis expansa; assembly: GCA_007922195.1. Taxonomy (NCBI): domain Eukaryota; kingdom Metazoa; phylum Chordata; order Testudines; family Podocnemididae; genus Podocnemis; species Podocnemis expansa. The sequence goes on from ML682021.1 coordinate 24,133,281, forward strand.
TAGTACCTATCTTCAAAAAAGGAGGATCTGGGGGACTACAGACCAGTCAGCCTCAGCTCAATCCCTGGAAAAATCATGGAGCAGGTCCTCAAAGAATCCCTCTTGAAACACTTGGAGGAACATAGAGTGATCAGAAGCCACCAGCATGGATTCACCAAGGGTAAATCATGCCTGACCAACCTCATTGCCTTTTATGATGAGATGACTGGATTTGTGGAGGCAGGAATAGCTGTTGACATGATATACCTCAGCTGTAGCAAGGCTTTTGATACGGTTTCCCACAGCATTCTCATCAGAAAGTTAAGGAAGTACGGTTTGGATGAGGGGACTGTAAGGTGGATAGAAAACTGGCTGCGAAGATGGTGTCATCAGTGCTTCTATTAACGTTTAGCACTAGTTTGAGAGGAAGTGCATCCTAACAAATAACACACTGGACTGGGATTCTGTTCTGGGTTCTAGTCCCAGCTTTGCTGCTGGCCTGCTTGGTGACCTTGGACAAATCAGTTTAACTGCTCTCTGCCTCAGTTTCCCTATCTGTAAAATGGGGATAATGACACTAACTTCCTTTGTAAAGTGCTTTGATACTTACAGGTGCGAAGTGGATTTGAGTATCATTATTATGTAGTGTCTGCTTTAGTAGTCATCTCCTGATGTCACAATGCGGTGCTACAGCAGAGCATGTGAACTTTAAAAAGGCAGGAAAAGGTTTGAAAAAAAGTAGGATTAATCCATGAATTATGCCCAGCCCAATGGATGAGCTCCCTTATGAGAAGTAAAAATTGCAGATAAATGAAAAAACCTTTTCCTTCTCCTTTCTTTACAAGAAGCTTTCAGGGAGTGTAGGATTAGAAGCAGGGATCTTTATATATAGGTAGTTACAGCTGGTCTCAGCTGAGCTTTCCTATCACTAATTCCTTGGGCTGCAGATGTTTGGCTGTTGCTGATATGAACAGCCAGCTAGTCTCTTTTCAGTAAGAAAGCACTTTCTTCTGCTTTTACTTATGCTTTTTTGAGCTTATTGCTGGTGATGGGCCAGCATGTCTATAGACAGCAAGGAAACAATGGGATTAGACAGGGGTTGCAAACTTTAGAACAATACATATACAGAGTTTGAACACCAAACTAGACTTTTGATCACATGCATCCTTGTATAAAAGTATATGAAATGTGTTATGATTTAGTTTTGCTTAGATTTATTCACAGTGCAGCCATACAAGTTTATCATTAAATCCATCATGATCTATATAAAATATTCAGTGTAGAATATTATTCCCCACAGGCTAATCCACCAAGGTAGGGTAGACTGTGACAGAGTGGCAGTGCTTAGATTTAAATAATTGCCTTACCATTGGATTTCACCCATAGCTTTTTGAACATAGCTTCATAAGTTGTCTTTAAATTATGATACTAGTCTAATATTCTTGCTTCTGCAATATTTCTGTACTTTTCAAATTCTTTTAATAAAAACTGTTTTAATTGACTTAACTCATGCTCTTGTGGTTTTAGTTCATTGGTTATATTGGTGAGACAGTGAGAGTTGGACCTAACTTTTGTAAATATGCACTATTTTTTAATTCATTGGGCATTTGTAAATGATCTACGCAGAAATACATATAAATTTTGATAAACTAATGGATTTTGCTGAAAAGAAAAACAGCATGTTCTAAAACTTTTACATGACTTGACTACTGATATTAGAAAAGCATGTTTTCCCCAGAGTGTTTCATAGCTCTGGTGAAAATTATCAGTGTTGACAGTTGGAGGCTGATGACATAAAGTAGATTATATGACTTCTAAAAATACTAAAATCTATGAGTGAACAAATAAAATGCATTTTACATCAGATATTTGGTTAAAGTTGAGCAGGAAAAATGATTGCCCATCATTACCATTGTACTTTGTTCTTCTATTACTTGTAAATTGCAGCTGTGTTAGAACACAAAATATATTTTCGCAGGTTGTTAAGGTACTAACCATAGAGTTCTTAACGATCAGCACATTGTTCTGAAGCCAATTCATGGTTTTCTGTGATGACATGTACCAAGCCCTCTACCTAGAGAGGGAGCTCTCAGCTTCCTCAGCAGCCAAAATGGTTCCTCCCTGACAGGAAGGCCACATACTTCCTGGAGGAAGAGGAGTTTATAAGCCCAGTAGACACCTCAGCATGTGTCAGGACAAGAGGGAAGAGCAATTTGCTCCCAGATCCCACGAGGAGGACTCAGAACTGCAGGGTATCTCTGGTTGTTGAATCCTAAAATGATCAAGGGCTTTGGGAATACAGAGCAGCTCTCTAGTGATTCTTGGGGAGCCCTGCTACGTCCAGAGGGGACTTAGGACTGCATTGCCGCCAAGTATTGCTGCTTGGAGAGCTTTGCCAAGCCTGGGGGCTATGGGACTGCATTGCAGTTCAGTATTGCTGTTTGGGGAGCCTTGACGTATGCAAGGTGGCTTGAGGACTGAATCACAGCTCAGCATTGCTGCCTGAAGGATCCTGACATGCCCAGCCCCAGAGAGGCCTCAGAAAGGCATTGCAGCTTCATACCTCTGCTTAGGAAGCCTTGCCACACCCAGAGGAGCTTCATGACTGCTGTACTGCTCATCTCTGTGGCTTGTGAGGCTCTGCTTCTATACATAGAGGGGCTCCAGGAGTATTCCTGGGTTCAGCATGACTACTTATGGGCTTTAGGATTCCTCGGCAGCCCAGCACTGCTGTGGGGTGAGCCCTGCTATGCCCAGAAAGGCTCCTGGACTATGCCACCACCCAGCACAATATTTCTGGGCCTATATGAGGCAGGAGGTATGCCAGAACACCCCTTTTTCTTACTGATGTCACCTCCAGTAATTTGAGTACCCAAAACATGGCATGTAACAATTATACATTTCTGGTTTAGTCTGGAAAGCAACTGTTACCTGGGAACCCAAATACCAGCATTGCAAATCCCCTACACATCCAAGCAGGCCAAACTACAACAAATGCAGACTTGTCCTTGACCAACAGGGCTGTAGTATCTCTAACTCAGAGTTTTCTCTTTGTGAGCTTTCTTGTAGAAGGAGCTATAGAAGATTGATGAACAAAGGTAGGAGAGGTACATGACCAGCAGAGTTAAGTGCAGAATGAAGGATTTTAAAAAAAAGTATATTAGAAACAAAAAGCATCCTATCAGCAATATTAATCCATTAGTAGATGGATATGTTAGAATAATAATGCTGACAAGACAGAAGTACTCAACACATATTTGTTTTATAGTTCTAGTAAAGAAAAAGCAGATGTGGTCATATTATATGCTGATGAAGAAATGCTATCTGGTAGTAATGTGGGAGGATATTAAACAGCAGATACTCAAGTTAGTCATTTTTAAGTCAATAAGTCCAGTTGACTTGAACCCTAGCGTTTTAAAAGAATTGGTCAATGAGCTTGCTAGACAGTTATTGCTTTTCAAATAATCTTGGAACACTCAAAGTTTCCAGAAAACTGGAAGAAAGCTTATGATGTGATAATATTTAGAAAAGATTAAAGAACATGACCAAGATAATTACCTATTATCCTCACATTGATCCTAAGCAAAATAAAGGAATGGCTGGTATGGGACTTGATTAATAAAGACTTAACGGAGGGTAGTAAAATTAAATGTGAGTTCATATGAGTTTATAGAGAATAGATCCTGTGAAACTAACTGGATATCTTTTAGACAGGGTTTAAAGTACAATTTGGGGTGCCCCAGAACTCTCCCATGCGAGTGGGCCCTTCCTGCATGGGTGGGCCCCCCTGTACCTCAGCTCATGCCCCCCAACATGCCAGCACCCTGTCCCCTGCCCCCAATACCCTCCCCCCCCAGCATAAGCCAGGCTGACCCTGCACTTACCAGTGGTGGCACAGCTGGGGAGGTGGGGGCAGTAGGTCCTGGGTCAGGGCGGTGGCACAGCTGGGTAGGAGGCTGCAGGCCTCAGGTTGGGGCAGGGCGTGGAAGGAGAGGGGTTTGGAGCAGGGCTTGAGCCACCCAGTAATGCCCCTGGTAGTATTTGGGTTTTCACTGATTAGGAAAATATTAATTAAATGCCTCTCTTTCCACCCCAATAGTGGGGGATGACTTAATACTGTTTAAACATTGAATCATGTTAATTGTCCTTGGGAATGGTTCCTGAATATAATTTTTTATTATTAAATGAGTCTTTTGTGCCTATCCATAAATACTTAAAAAGAAAACCTAAATACACACATTAATCCAATAAATAAATAAATTAATAATTGTAAGACAATTGAGTTGTCCTTGAAGGTTTTTTAACTGCTGAACACTTCATTTATATTTAATATATACATCCAGAATAAGACAGTCATGGAAACATAAGAACATGTCATTTTTATTTATGTATTTATTTGGGGTGTTTGAAAGTATGATGTGGTGTTTACTGAACACATGCCAGGAAAAGGTTAGTTTTGGCCTGAGAAGCCAATTTAAGCTGCCTGCTTGCACCTGGAGGGTGGGCCAGGACTAATTAGAAATAAAGCCCAGATGGGACAGGGCAGGGCTTGTTGGTCCATAAAAAGCTGGGTGAGGGTAGTTGTGAGAGGAAGCTGAGTGGAGAGTGCTAGATATTTCTCTTGAGGAAGCATCCTGAAGCAAGACTGAGGAGAAAGGCCAGATAGGCTTCTCTAGCAGGTGGGCTGGAATCTCCTGAGTAAGGAGGGGAGTGGGCTAGCCCTGGATCATGGGACTGATGAAGCTTAAGAAGGATGGTCAGAAGTGTACATGTGATGAGGCGGCTGCCAAGTGAGCTGAGCTGAACTTAAAGTTTGGTTTTTGTATACATAATTTTAGGACTTTGGTAAAATAGTCTGGTTGGAGCATGATGACCATCCTATTCCTGCAGTAGGCAAAAGGACAAAGGCATGAAATTTAGGCACAGCTGCCCCGTGCCACCTTTGGCTACAAAGGGGGAGGGGGCAGACATGGTGGTATGCTGGCACCTTGCTATGTGAAGGATGCTAGGAGTTGTGCATAGAGATATGTTTACATGCCCATGACACAGCTGTGATGTTGATGCTGTATGTAGATGCTTCCTATGTCAACAGAAGAGGGTTTTTCCACTCACTTAGTTAATCCACCCCTCCAAAAGGCCAACAGAATTCTTCTGGTAATGTAGCCATTATCTATACAGGGAGGTTACGGTGACTTAGCTATGTAACACAGGGTGTGATATCTTTCACAAGCCTGAACCACATAGCTACGTCATTGTCATTTTTAGCTGTAGACCTGGCCTAGATTAATTTTGAAAGGAGCAAAAATAAAGAGTATCATGAGAACTGAAGCCTTTAACAGATGTTCTTCACTGTTGTGCTTATATTCAGGTACAGCAAACTCAGTGAAGCAATTAAAAGCATTGTAGTTCTCTGATAATTCAATAAAATTCTGTACATCTGCACTTGCACTCTAAATATTATTAAGAATAGAATGGAACATCTTTTGACGTTCTGTAAGATGATGCATTAGAAGAAATGATCCAGTTAATGAAAGATCAAATATCATAGAAGAGATGCCTGAGGCTTTTTATACTTAACGAAGATAGAAGAATGAAGTTTCACCTCAGAGACTGCATCTTTCTTCCAGTTTGTGAAGATGACTTGAGCTATGCCTTGTAATCTGCAGTGCAGAATACTCAGGAAGGTGGTACTCAATTTTTATGACATAAGTCCCAGGAAGAGTTAATAGTATAGCGTATCAATGTGATCCTTGATTAAACAGTGAAGGATCTTTAGTTTTAACCATCACCCTGTTCTTGCTGCTAGTCAGAAGTAAGAATAAAGACTTTAAAAGTAAAGGCATCTCCTTTGCTAATATTCAGAATGGAAAGGTATTGTAATTAATAGCACTTAACTTTTTAATTAAGTTACATTAAAACAATCAAATATGAAAACTTATTACATTGTAAAAATCTTTCTATTGTATAACATTTTTTTCCTCCCTGATGTAATCTTTATTTTAAATTGGCTGTTGGTTGCTTTCCAGGCCAGCTGCTGTGTTAACCACTGTGGGTGTTGCTAGTGAATCAAAGAAAGGGAAATTTCCCATTTGGCCAGAATGGAATGAAGCAGATGTCAATGCAGAAAAGTGGGATACAGGAAAAGTTGGAAAAGAGAAAGAGAAAGCTGGAAAAAGTCCTGTTTTGGTAAGTTGAATGTGGTGCACATTTTTGTGTTTCAGATTAATTTTCTATATATATTAGAGTAGTGCTTTGCTCCAATTTCAGAATGATTTGTTTCTGAGAATGTTAATTTCTCAAGCACATCTGTTAAATTGATGCAAAAGTTTTAGAGGTGTCCTAATAGACCAAATCCATTCTTAAACTAAAAGGATTTTGCCTCTTTTCATTCAATTTTAAGAAGGAAGACAATTTTTTTATATAACTCGTACAACATTTTTCAAATTCAAAAAAGCAAGTGTTTCAGACCATAATTAAAACTGAAGCCCCTCACGGGAGCATACACATTGCTTTTACTTTTTTCTGACAATGTTAAGGCCCTTTATAACAGTATAATCAATTCTGGGAAATACTTATTAATTATGTTTGCATAAAACCCAGAAAACAGGATTCCTTGAGTATTGTTCAAATCTTATCATTTTAAATATTTAACAGTTGTATCTTGAGTTAACAATTACTTGTTGGCCCCATTCCCTTTACCTAATCATTTAGCTGACGTATTGCTTCCCTAGTGGATTATAAACACTGTCGCATAAATTGTTAGGTTTAAAATATTGCTCTATGGCTGCCCATCACTGCCCATTATGTGGATTATGGGGTGGGAAGGAAGGCGTTCCCTTCAAATACTGTTCATGGGGTGCAGTTTGGTGCCTTAGTCCAGCAATCTTAGTGCTGTGAGCAAAGAGGAGCAGGATGTGCAAAGGGGACATATAGCTAAATTGAAAGAACTAGGCACTACATGTCATAGAATAGTTTGAGACTCATCTTCACTGAGCCCTGGTGGATATACCCTCTGTAAAGCCACACTATATGGCAATAAAAATGTCTGTCCCTTGTACTTCCACATACAAGTGAGTCAGTTTCTGGCACTGATTCGTTAGCCTGTGGTTAAAAAAGTGAGGAAAAACTAGTTTCTAATCATAATTAATAAAAAGCTTGACTTGGTGCACCACACAGTATTGCAGTAGCTATCATACATAAAAATGAGTATATTTGAAAGTCTCTCATTAAAACATCTTTCCTTGTATTTCTTAGACTTCTCAGGCCTCTAGCATCATGGTGTATGACACATATAACACTTTCCAATACTTGATGTGTAAAGAGGGGTGTTTTGGTCACTGGTAGAATACATCACACTTGATGATAATTTTCTCACTGAAATATTTCTGTGACTACCTGTGAATACTCCCTAGAGGGAGAGACATATTTCATTTCTTTCCTTATTTGATCCCTTGCGTAGTGAGAAGTTATCCTCTAATTTTGTGAAGCAAATGTTTAAGAGCCATACTCTCTCCTTCTATTTGCATGTGGTTAAATTCCGTTGTCAAATGTGTCCACAACTGAAAAAAGAATTTTGTCTGGTGGTCAGTGCTTGGTCTCATCACAGCTAGGACCTCAGCCCTCCAGCTGAGTCCTCTCCAAGTCCACCCCTTCTGGGCTTTGCTCCAGTCCAGCCCAGACCACTCTGTACCAATGGCAGTCACTACCATGCATTCACCACTCACCAGCAGTCAGTTGCCAGACTTCAGGCTTCTAGCTGAGTACACAGTTCCCCCCTTCCAGTGTAAAGTCCAGTTCCAGCTGGCCCACTTGTATCAACAGGCCCCATTCTGTACCACTCACCTGCAGTTCCCCAGCTACTGGCAGTCTGGGGGAGGCATGTGGAACCTAGGCCCACCCATTTCTCCAGGCCCTGGTACAGAGACCCTATGTGCTTTCCTGAATGCCACCTCAACCCCCCTGCTCCTCTTCAGTCAGTGCCCATCAGGTCCCCTAGGCTATTCACACCTCTCTGAAGTACCTGCAGCCCTTGTATTCAGGTAATGGCCATTGATGCCCAGCAGTGCCCCTGAGTGCTTTCCAGCAGTCTGTTTCCCACAACCTGCTGACAGCTTGCCCTTCCTTGTCCAAAGTCTGATGCAAAGTGCCCTGAGCAGGAGCTACAGCCCTAGTTTTATACCATCTACTACACCCTGATTGGCCCTGCATACCTCTGTTCTGACTGGCTGATCTTTCTCTTCAGGACTTTTAACCACTGCCTAGCTAGAGCAGGGAAGCTACCCCACTACACAATGCTATCTAAGTAATTAATAAATATTGAACAAAACAGGACCCAGGACTGATCCCTGTGTTACCCTGCTTGTTATGCCCTTCCAGCATGATTGCGAACCATTGATAACTACTCTCTGGGAGTGCTTATCCAACCAGTTTTGCGCCCATATTGTAGTAGCTATGCCTAGGTTGTATTCCCCCTGTTTAAGAAGAAGATGATGCAAGACCATATCAAAAGCCTTACTGAAGTCTAGATATACCACATCTACCACTTACCCTCTATCCACAAGTCTTTTTACCCTGTCATAGAAAGCTATCAGGTTGGTTTGACATGATTTTGTTCTTGAAAAATCCATGTGGACTGTCACTTAACACCTTATTCTCTTATAGATGTTTCCAAACTGATTTCTTAATTATTTGCTCCATTATCTTTCCTGGTACAGAAGTTAAGGTGACTGATCTGTAATTCCCTGGTTTGTTCTTATTTTCTTTTTATAGACTGGCACTATATTTTCCCTGTTCCAGTCCTCTGGGATCTCTCCCCTCTTCCATGACTTTTCAGAGATAATCACTAATGTCTCAGATATCTCCTGGAATATTCTAGGGTGCATACCATTAGGAATTGGTGACTTGAAGATATCTACTTTTTTCTTTCCCTATTTTAGCTTCTGATCCTTTTCTGTTTTTACTGCCATTCACTATGTCAGGCATCCAATCATCACTAAACTTCTTGGTGAAAACTGAAACAAAGTCATTTAGTTCCTCTGCCATTCCCATAATTTCTGTTACTGTTTCTTCAATCTTTGTTGGGTAACAATCCTACAGTATCATTAGTTTTCTATTTTTTTTCTAATGTATTTGAAGAATGTTTTATTGTTACCCTTTATGTCTCCAGTTTGATCTTGTATTTTTTGATTATTGAAAATCTCCTGGTTCTTCTTCGAGCAGTGTCCCCGACTGCTCCACTTCAGGTGTGTGGGCACACCCTGCACCTAGCCCGGAGATTGAGTCGCAGTGGCCCAATGGGAGGGGGAAGCGGAGGCGTGTGCCACCGAGGAGTGTGATTTTTGTGCCACTGTAAGGCGCGCGTACTCGCTCCACCCCGCCCCCCAGTTCTAACTGTACCACTCCGACACTAGACGGAAATTTCAGTTGTTCCCCGTTTTCTCCTATCCCAAACGCCTATTCTCAAAGAACAGCAAAAGAAAGAAGATAAGAACGTGAAAACAACTTTGTTAAAAAACAAAAATGGCCAATGGCCAATGCCGAGCCCCTCAGGCTTTAAGAGGTGCACCTCTTGCCATGAGGCAGTGCCGGCTTCTGATGGCCATAACGAATGTATTAAGTGCCTTGGGGAGGCACATATAACTTCCAAATGTGGCCACTGTAAAAATCTTACCTCTCATACCCAAAAGGAATGGGAGAGAAAACTGAAATTACTGTTGATGGAGGGCTCCCTCAGACCAGAGTCAGATCCCGGTCCACCCTCACAGCCGCAACAAACAGAGCACAAGAGGTGCTCCTCAACCCTTTCCAGTGCCTAAGAGATCAAGGAGCATACCTTCTAACGCTGGCTCTCTGGATTCCTGTTCAACATTGGGGATGAACTCCCTCAACCAATCTGGCTTCCCACAAAGCACTTCTGTTAAGCACGGGCATGCAACTGCATCGGCAAAAAGAATGCTGGTACTGTCAACGGACATGCAGAGTGCATCGGCTCCGCAAACGGCTGCATCAGCACCGCCAACGGCACTTGCAGCACCGATGCCGATGTCAGCATTGCCTCCAGTGCCACTACCCGCACTGACACCGGCACTTCAGTTCTTTCATCCAGCACCATTATTGCTGCTGCAGTCTCCACTCACACCGGTTCCAATCATTGACTTGTCGGTGCTGCCTGCCTGGTCTACTCAAAATGCTTCTCAGAGCACATTACACAAGAAGCATGAAAGAAAGTCCCGTCACACCAACCCCAGGGAGAATCTCACCATATCTACATCCCCAATATCCCCCCTGTTTGGGACGCATTCATCCCCAGAGTCATTTTCTCCATGGTCCTTTTCATCAGACCATAGCTCTGTGTCAGCAAACAGTGAAGCTCCCTCTGCTGACAAAATACCGCAACTACAACAGTCTTTACCTGCTACTACAGTGCCTAATGAGACTTTTACATGGCCATGTCCTCAATGGCTTCTCAATCCACCTTTCAATGTGCCATATATGCCTTGGCTTACCTGGGCACAGTTGCCAACATCATCAGCGGTTCCCTCCACATCGCAGATGTCAGTGCCTGTACAGCATCCAACTTCAGTTTTCCTTCAACAATGTCAAGATCAGATACTTACCGGAAATGCTCAGCCTCAGCAGCAGGATTCCTTTGATACACCAAATCAGTGCTCCAAATCAGATGACATTAAACAGTTCCAGGAGCTATTTAAACGTGTGGTGGACTCTATGAACATCCCCACTCGGATACATCTACTGTGCAGCATAAGCTGTACAGGATCCTCCAGTCATCTGTTTCCACAAAGATAGCTCTCCCGATGGACGAGGGCATCATGGAGCCTGCTAACACAATATGGCAGACACTGGCTTCTTCTGCCCCAACAAATAAGAAGACTGAGAAGAAATACTTTATTGCTCCTAAAGGCAACAAATTTCTCTTCACCCACCCGCAACTGAACTCATTGGATGTTGAAGCTGCAAATCAACGACTTAAACAACACTGTAATAAGTAGGCCACAACAGACAAAGATGACAAAAAGTTAGATACCTTGGGTAGGAAAGTATAAACATCAGCTGCCTTTCAACTGAGAGTGGCTAACTACACTGCAGTCTTATCCAACTATAATCATGACTTATACACCAAAATGATGGATTTCATCGATTTTATTCCAGAGGATAAAAAGATCGATTACAAAAATACTGTCTCCGAGGGTCAATTAGTTGCTCATACAGCACTGCAGGCCGCCCTTGATGCAGCAGATGTAGCTGCCAGAATGATGGGCACTGCTGTTGTCATGCATAGATCATCCTGGCTCCGTGCCGCCACGCTACCTAGGCAAATGCAAAATATGATTGAGGATTTGCCATTTGATAAAGACAAATTATTTTGTGACAAAACTAATGAAGTGATGCACACTCTAAAGGATTCATGTGCCGCTCTTCGCACACTTGGCATATACACTTCTGTGCCAGGGACGTCCTACAACAGATATCAACCATAAAACTATAGATATTCCAGTACCTACCATAATAGGAGAATTGAGAACATGAGGTGTAGACAGAGAAACCAGAACAGGAGAAGACAGCCTAATCAATCAACCTCTGCTACCCACACAAACACCTCCAAGCAGCAATTTTTGACGCTCTCACTGAGGGATTGCTCGACCACCCTGTCTTTATGCCAGCAGTAATTCAGCACAATCCCTTCTTCTTCCACCATCGCCTGTTGCCTTTTCTCCACCATTGGCAGGCCATCACGACAGACAAGTGGGTTATAGAAATTATTACCAAGGGCTATCCCATCCCCCTTACATCAAAACTCACTTCCCATTACCCTTCCCCATCCCTATTCAGGGACCCCAATCACGTACACATCCTGCAGAAGGAAATAGAAAACCTGTTACACATAGGAGCATAGAGGAAGTTCCACTCCAATTCATTGGGAAGGGATTTTACTCTCAGTACTTCATAAAAGAAAAACGTACAGGAGGATGGAGACCAATATTGGATCTACGTGAGTTAAACAAGTTCATAAGAACTCAGAAGTTCAAAATGGTTTCTCTTGGCATGATAATACCTTCTCTGGAAAAAGGGGACTGGTTGACATCCCTCGATTTTTAAGGACGCCTATTTTCATGTGCCCATACATGCAGCCCACAGAAAATTTCTCCAGTTCCAATTCCAGAACAAACACTACCAATACACAGTATTGCCATTTGGCCTCTGTACAGCATTGAAGGTTTTCTCAAAACTTATGGCGGTAGTCATGGCATTCCTACACAGACAGAAAATCATGATATTTCCTTATCTGGACGATTTCCTTATCACAGCAAGATCATACCAGGAAGCGATGACATTCCTAGCAGTAGGCATAGCAATAAATTACGACAAGTCAGTGATGCAACCGACACAAGAAATACATTACATTGGAGCCAGGATCGACACAACTTCAGCAAGAGTGTATCTACCTCATCAGAGATACCTTGCAATAAAACAAATGGCCCTTGCGTTGCAGACTTCACTAACGACCTCAAATCACACCTCTATGCAGATATTATGCCACATGGCTGCTGCAACCTACCTCAACCAATGACATCATCACAACAAGACGCTCAAATCCACAATTTCAATCCCACGATTGGTCAAACACTCCCTTACCTGGTGGACAACACAGACAAATCTTTGTCAGGGTATCCTGTTTACCAATCAAAAACCTTCAATCTTAATCACGACAGATGCCTCCGTAATAGGCTGGGGCACTCATTGTCAACAACTAACTGCTCAGGGCCGATGGGCCCCCCAGGAAAGATCGCTTCACGTCAACCTCCTCAAGCTCAGAGCAGTGCGATACGCATGTTGTCACTTCCTTCCCTTCATATCGGGCCAAGCAGTCACAATTCGGATGGACAATACAGCCTGTATGCACTACATAAATCATCAAGGGGGACTCATTCCCCATTTCTTTGTGTGGAATCAATGAAACTATGGGAGTGGTGCATTATGAACATCATCCATATGTCAGCACTATACCTGCTAGGCAGTCAGAATGTTACAGCAGACACCCTGAGCAGGTCTTTCCCACAAATACACGAATGGGAACTACGCGAGGATATCCTTTCCAACATATTCAAGCTGTGGGGGACTCCCAAGATCGACCTTTTTGCAACACCAGACAACAGCAAATGCCAAAAATTCTGCTCCCATGCAGGGATTGGAAAAGAATTTCTAGGCGATGCGTTCACCATAAACTGGAGTCAAAACCTACTATATGCCTTCCCTCCGATTCCCGTGATGCCTCGGGTAACATGGAAAATTCGTCACGACAGGGCAAGGGTGATACTAAAAGCCCCGGCATGGCCTCGACAGCCGTAGTATACTTACCTCCTCAGGATGTGAACACAACCACCAATCACTCTTCCTGACACTCCCACCTTTTTATCATAAAACAAGGGCAGGCTAACACATCCTTACCTTCACAAGCTCCACTTAACAGCGTGGAACCACGATGGTTCGACAGTTTAGAACTCCAATGCTCTGACAAGGTCAGAAACATCCTGTTGAGCAGCAGAAAACCTACAACTAGACAAACTTACCTCCAAAAATGGCACAAGTTTTTCATCTGGTGTTCCCATAAGTCGATCACTCCATTGCAGGCTACCATTTCGGACATCCTGGAGTACCTTCATCACCTTAAAGAAACAAATGTTGCTGTTAACACTATTAAGGTCCATCTAGCAGCCATTTCCACATTCCATGATGCAACAGACGATTCATCTATATTCTCACACCGTACAGTAAAGGGATGTATAGTGGGCTTAAATAATCTCTACCCACAAACGCATCCTCTGGCCCATCTGTTGGACCTCTCTATGGTTCTACGGGTATTAATGAAACCCGCATTTGAACCCCTGGCTACTGTCCCCCTTCTCTATCTATCAATGAAATTTGCATTCCTTGTAGCCATAACCTCAGCAAGGTGCGTCGGCGAATTGGCAGCCCTGATGGCCCATCCCCCATACACAATCTTCTATAAAGATAAGATATCCCTCCGCCCTCACTCTGAATTTCTCCCAAAAATTACATCAGCCTTTCACATGAATCAGATCATGCATCTACCTACCTTTTGTCCCAAACCGCATACCACGAAACAGTAGGCAGCCCTCCATACCCTGGATGTCAGGCGTGCCATCGTGTTCTACCTGCAAAGGACAAAACAATTCAGAAAGACCCCCAGACCCTTTGTCTCCACTGCAGAGCATTCCCAAGGCAACCCCATGTCCAAGCAGAGACTATCAAAATGGATGTCTTCCTGCATTAGAGCTGCATATACATTATCACGAACTGATCCAGCCGATACTATCAGAGCACACTCTACTAGATCAGTAGCCACATCAACTGCCTTCCTAAAGAACATTGCACTATTAGACATTTGTAAAGCTGCCACATGGTATTCCGCAGACACCTTTGTAAGACATTATGCCATAGAACAAACCTCTCAGGCAGACACATCTGTGGGTAGAGCAGTACTAGCAACGTTGCTCACTCAGCCCTCCAAAGTCTCAAACTCCTTGGTGGGACACTGCTAAATACTCACCTGAAGTGGAGTAGTCGGGGACACAGCTCGACGAAGAAATGGAGGTTACTCACCTTGGTGCAGTAACGGGAGTTCTTCGAGATGCGTGTCCCCGACATGCTCCACTACCCTCCCTCCTCTCCTCTACTTTGGAGTATATTTCAATTACCTGGTCTCTGCAGTAGACAGGAAACTTGGGGGGGGGGGGGGAGCGAATGCGCGTGCCTTGCAGTGGTGCGAAAATCACACTCCTCGGTGGCGCACGCCTCTGCTCCCTCCCTCATGGGGACACTGCGAATCAATCTCTGGGCTAGGTGCAGGGTGTGCCCACACACCTGAAGTGGAGCATGTTGGGGACACACATCTCAAAGAACTCCAGCTACTGCACCAAGGTGAGTAACCTCCATTTAAGCTAGCATGGTCTCTTGTCTTACTTCCTATTTTCCTACACAGTGGATTAGTTTGCTCTTGTGCCCTTAATAATGCCTCTTTGAAAAACTGTCAACTGTCTTCAGTTATTTTAACTGTGACATTTTCTTCCTATGGAATCCTACCTACCAGCTCTCTGAGTGTGCTAAAGTTTTTTTTCTTGAGACCCACTGGGTATGTCCACATGACTCTTTTATTTCAAAATAACACTGGTTATTTCGAAATAAAAGAGATTTGGTCCACACAATATTTTCTTATTTCAAAACGACAGGCTCCATCGTTTTGAAATAAGAGCCGTCATTTCGAAAGAGCTTAAACCCACTTCCTTTTGAAACGGCTGTTATTTCAAAACGGTGGTTTTGAAATAACGCCATTCGGACACGTTATTTCAAAATAACCATCATTTCAAAATAACGTGTTTGAGCTGCAGTCCAGTGCCCTGGCTTCCCAAGGCGCGGCACCCCCAGGCTCCCAGCTTGCAGCTCCCGCTGCAAGCCCAGGCAGGGGAGCTGTGGTCCCCCCTGCCTCCCTTCTTGCCCCACCATGGGGGAGCTGCTGTACCCCCAGGCTCCCAGCAAGCCCCCTTGCCAGCCAGCCGGTTGGTGACCTGCCCCCTCCTCCCCTCACTGGTTGCTTTTTCCCCTGCCTGGCTCTCCAGGTGAGAGTTGCCACATGTTGCCACACCTTCCAGGGTGCCCCTCTCAGGGAATCGAAATAGCATGTCCATACACAGGGCATGCTATTTCAATTGGAGGGGCTTGACTTATTTCGAATTATCTTTTTTAATTCGAAATAAGCTTTTATTTCAAAATAGGTCATTTCAAAATGACTTATTTTGAAATAAAGCGTTGCGTGTGGACATAGCCACTGTGTTTATCTTGGTGTTTTCTCTCCTACCATTCCTTAGAATCATGAGCTAATCATGGTCTAACAAACAAATACTGTATCCATTGGTTAAACCATTAGTCTACCATGCTAGGCTTCGTGTAAGCTTTCAGAACAATAACCATTCTAAAGAGTCTGAATTCCCTATGAACTTCTACATTTCACTAACATTACTGGTCTGGTTTTAAGGCACAGACTAAGTACACTTAGGAAATCGATTAAAATCAAGCTTCATAACGAGAGAAAGACAGTAATGATTTTCATGTTCTTCTAATGTCTTTCCTTAATTGATAACTATTTAAAGCACCATAGCTCTTCTGTTCCTAAATCTGTCTCTACAGCAGGGGTGTTGCAGGTCCCATCCCCTGGCCACAGGCTATGCCCCCTGGCCAAGGACAGGGTTGAAAGCCGCTGCATGCCACCGTGGGTGGCTGGGCCCGCATCCCCAGCCAGGGCCGGAAGCAGCCGCGGGCGGCCGGGCCCCGCATCCCCAGCCGAGGACAGAGCCGGAGTGACCGCTGCTGCTGCGGGCAGCTGAGTCCTGGATCCCCCACCAGGGACGGGGTTGCTGTGGCCGCGGCCGCAGGCAGCTGGGCTGTGGATCCCCAGCTGGGGACGAGGCCAGGAGTGGCCTCCGCAGTCGAGCCCCGGATCATACGGGGCTGCTGCGGCCGCGGGCAGCTGGGCCCTGGATCTCCAGCCCGATTGGGCTGGAGACCGGTGGTGGGGCTGCCAGACCCAGAGCACCAGCTCTGGAATTTGGGGCATGTGCCCCGGGTGCCCAGCGCTAGCGATGCCCCTGCTCTACAGTATTGTTGCTGTAGTAGTTGCATACTGTAGCTTGCAGTCCATGAAGCATGTTGAGATGACTTAGCCATTAGAGTAATACCTGTACATCTATCCACTGATATAACATTTTAGTTGTGAAAGTTTATGGTTCTACCCATGCAGCTGCCTTCAGTTCCTCTCTTTCCACCGGAGAGAAGCAGGCTCAGAATCATTAGCTAAAGCTAATGTGGTCCTGGGGTGCATCAGAAGAGATATTTCCAGTAGAGATAGGGAGGTGTTAGTATCATTATACAAGGCGCTGGTGTGACCTCACTTGGAATATTGTGTACAGTTCTGGTCACCCATGTTTAAGAAAGATGAAGTCAAACTGGAACAGGTGCAAAGAAGGGCTACAAGGATGATTCGTGGAATGGAAAATCTTCCCTATGAGAGATGACTTAAAGACCTTGGTTTGTTTAGTCTGACCATAAGAAGGCTGAGAGGAGATATGATTGTTCTTTATAAATACGTTAGAGGGATAAATACAAGAGAGGGAGAGGAATGATTTGAATACAGCACCAATGTGGACACAAGAACAAATGGATACAAGCTGTCCTTCAGAAAATTTAGGCTTGAAATTAGATGCAGATTCCTAACCATCAGAGGAGTAAAGTTCTGGAATAGTCTACCAAGGGAAGTGGTGGGGGCAAAATCCTTAGGTGCCTTCAAAACCGAGCTTGATAAATTTATGGAGGGAATGATATGATGTACAATGTAGCTTGGCCATTGTCTGTCTTTTGCTATTGGTGAGGGGTATGATAGGGACTTGGGAAGAGGCATTAGATGCAGTGGGTTCTGAGTTATTACAGAGAAGTTCTTCTTGACCTGGCTGTTGTGGACTTGCCCTCATGCTCAGGGTTTAACTGATTGCCATATTTGGGGTCGGGAAGGAATTTTCCCCCAGGCAGATAGGCAAAAAAACCCCAGGACCTAAGCCATTCTCTGTAGCATTGGGCATGGCTCACTTGCTGGTTCATTCTCTGCATTAAAGTCTTTAAATCATGATTTGAGGACTTTAATAGCTCAGTTATGGGTTTGAGGTTCATTGTAGGAGTGGGTCAGTGAGGTTTTATGGCCTGCACTGTGCGGGAGGTCAAACTAGATGATCATATTGGTCCCTTCTGACCTTAGTGTCTATGAGTCTATTTACCCATCTTCAGTGGAATAATTAATTTAGCTCAGGGGCGTCACTGCCCCAAAAATCTCTCTGGGCCAGGCCCAGGTCCTCCCCACCCCCGATGCCAACCCTTCCCCCTACAGTGCCAGCCCCACCCTCTGGGCCTGATTTGGCCCCAGCATCCCAGGCCAGGGCTGGGGCTAGATTGGTGGGCAGCCCCATGTCCCCAGCTGCAGTTGGGGCTAGATCTGGCTGCCTCTGCCATGGCAGCCTTGCTCCACATCCCCAGCTATTGTTGGAGCCAGATCCATCTGCCACTACCATGGTGGCTTGGTCTTGCGGCCCCAGCTGGGGTCGGGAACTTGAGGCATTGGTGCTGGAACTGTTGGCTCGTCTTCCCTGTACCCAGCGCCATGACGCTGCTGATTTAGCCAAACTTCCTATAACTTTCTTCTTGGCAGGTGTTTATTGCATAGATTAGTTCAGTGGTTGTCTAACTTTTTTCCTTGGGACCCAGCTCCAGACTGCCCTGTCATGTGGTGGGAAAAAAAAAAGTGGCAGGCACCAGAAAATTGAACAGTGATCATGGCTGTAGGGGGAGGGGAGGGTGGGGTTAGGGATCCCTCATGGCTTTCATCCTTTCTCTTGAGGCTTCTATTGCATGCCCCAAGTCTACACATCTAATCTGAGATCACCTACATGGAACATGCAGAGGGTGATCTCCCATGCGATACTCCTGTCTCAAAATAAGGAAATAGGTCAGATCTCTAAAATTGCATGTAGTAGCCTGGAGTGGAAGGTGACTAGGTGGAGAAATGAGATGGAAATGTTGAGATGGGGAAGGAGGAGAGAGTCAATGCTAGACTGGAAAGAAAGGTCCTGGAAGTTCCTATCTGCTGCTGAACCTGTCCAAGTCCTTCCAGGTCCTACTCCCTTCTCCACTGCCCAATCCCATGAACTGAAGCAGCTCCTCTGGGTTTCACTTTCACCTCTGCTCTTCATCTGCTCCCTGAGTCTGCATAAGTTTCCATGAACACACAATTGTTCACAATAATGTGTTTTGGTTGACTTCTTATTTAGGCTGTCTAATTGTAGAAAAAAATACCATACATTCTAACACAGGCTCCTACTAGAACAGTTTGCTTTTCTTTTCTCTTTTTAATTACCAGTCAAAAAATCTCTGGAAAGAGTTTTTATTAAAATCTACAAGTTATAACTTTTGTTGCAAGCAAGAGAATTCTCAACCCAGTGAAAAAAGAGGCAAGTCCTAATTTGCAAAAATAACTGCCCCCCTGCAAAGCTTCCAGAAATGGTGGAATAAGGAGGTGTTCAAAGTGTTTTTTCTTTTCTTCATTGGGTCTGTTGACAAAAACTGCTGGGTAACTTACCAGTAACTGTCCTTCTTCGAGATGGGCTGTTCACACACATTCGGTTACAGGTGTCTACGTGCCACAGCGCATGGTAGCTCAGAAAGTCTTTAGCCTTAGCCTGTCAGGTCAGGGCACACAGCCAATGCCCCCTCTGTGCCACAACCATGGCTATATAAGTGACCGTCACCCTGACCCTCCCAGACCTTTATACTTTTGCCAACTCCATTAGCAGGGACAGTGGGAGGGACCTGAATGTATGTGAGCAGTTCATCTCGAAGGAGGACAGTTACTGGTAAGTAACCCATTGTTCTTCTTTGAGTGCTGCTCACATCATTCAGTTATAGGTGAGTGCTAGCCATACCCAAGGATGGTGGGAGGAGTTCCAGTCTGCCCATGCTGAGCACAGTTCTGCCCAATGCAGTATCCTCTCTAGACTGTTGGATAATAGGATAGTGCATTGTGAAAGTATGTACCGACAACCATGAAGCTGCCCTGCAAATCTCTTGGATCAGGACTTTGGCGAGGAAGGCCATTGACAAAGCCTGGGCCCTGGTAGAATGAGCCCTGACAGTCCCGGGGAGGGGCGTATTCGACCTTCTGTAGCAGTCTTTGATACAGTTTACTCTCCATTTGGAAATGCACTGTGAGGACACTGGAAGACTTCTTTTGTGTTCAGCTTCCACCACAAAGAGATGGGAGCAATGTTCCCTCTAAGCTGCGCTGGTGCGCTGCAGCACAGCCCGCCACAGCCGCCAGCGCAGGGAAGGCAGCCGGCAGCGCACTGCCGGCAGCCAAAGGCCCTCCATAGAGCTCCTGTGGAGCAGGGAGTTTTGAAAACTCCCGCCCAGAGAAGCTCTAACGGAGCATGCCCAGAAAATCTGGGCATGCTCCGTAGAGCTTCTCTTCCCCAGGAGCTGTGGCTGGGCTGTCCAGCTCCAGCCACGAGGTAAGTTTGTGGGAGCGGCGGGGAGCGGGCCCG
>ML682021.1:24153536-24182161 GCA_007922195.1 Podocnemis expansa
GCTGAGAGTGGGAGGGCTGCCGGGAACGGGGGTGGGGGAGCCGCCGGGAGTGGGCCTGCGGGGGCGGGGGGGCTGCCGGGGGCGGGGAGCGGGGGAGGCAGCCGGGCGGCCGGGAGCGGGCCAGTGGGGGCCGCTGGGAGTGGGAGGGCAGCCGGGAGCAGGCCTGTGGGGGCCACCGGGAGTGGGCCTGTGGCGGAGGGGGGGGTCACTGGGAGTGGGAGGGCTACTGGGGGCGGGGAGCATGGGGGGCAGCCAGGAGCAGGCCCGTGGGGGCCGCTGGGAGCGGTGGGGTGGTCGGGAGGAGGCCCGCAGGGGTGGGGGGGCAGCTGGGGGCGGCCAGAAGCGGGCCCGGGGGGGGCACCGCAGCAAGCCCACGGGGGGAGGGGCCAGCGCAGCGAGCAACATGAGTTGCTCAGCTGCCAGCGCCTCTTAGAGGGAACATTGGATGGGAGGTCTTGCGGAATGGGCGCGTGTGCTTGATGTATATCAGGAGCGCTCTTTTCACATCCAGAGTGTGCCACCTCCTCTCGTTCTCCGTAACCTGAGGATCTGGAAAAAATACTGGCAAGCAAATATCCTGATTGAGGTGAAAGGGCGAAACTATCTTAGGGAGGAAGGACAGGTGGGGTCACAGTACCACCTTATCGGGAAAGAACCTCGCATATGGGGGTTCTGAGAAAAGGGCCTTCAACTCTGAGACCCTTCTAGCCGAGGTGGTTGCTACCAAAAAGGCTACCTTCCAGGCAAGGACCAGTAAGGTACATGAGTCCAAGGGTTCATACCGGGGCTCCACTGGTGTATGGAGCACCAGGTTCAGGTCCCAAGGAGGAATGGGTTCACGGGGTTGTGGGAAAAGTCTTTCAAACGCCTTCAGGAACCTAGTGGAAGTAGGGTTGGAGAAAACAGGGACACCATCCACGTTTTCGTGTAGGGCCGAGATTGCTGCTAGGTGAACTTTCAGTGAGGAAAGAGGGAGACCTTTGTCTCTAAGGTCTAGCAGATAATCAAAGATTAGATGTAAAGGAGCTAGTTTACTCCTTTCTCTCAAGCCCAGCTGGAAAACCATTTCCATTTGGTAATATAGGTGGACCTGGTGGACGGTCTTCTACTATCGACCAGGACCTTCCTAACCTTGTTCGAGCAGAGCCTTTCCTGCTCACTGAGCCGAAGAGTCTCCAGGCTGTCAGATGTAGGTGACCTGGGTTCAGGTGCTGCAGGCGCCCCAAGTCTTGTGTCAGGAGATCTGCCCACAGGGGAAGGTGGAGTGGGGCCTTTATGGACATGTTCTGTAGGAGCGAGAACCAGTGTTGTCTGGGCCAGTCCAGAGCTATCAATACTATGTTTGCTCCGTCCATCCTGATCTTCAGAAGGACCCTGTGTATCAATGGGACCAGTGGGAAGGCATACGTTAGCGGGCCTGATCACGTGATAAGGAAGGGTTCAGTGAGCAACCCTTCCTCCCTACCTTTGAGGGAGCAAAATTGCTGACACTTGCAGTTCTGCCATGTCACAAACAGGTCCACTTGGAGTTTTCCCCATTTGTCTACCAGGTGAGAGAACACTATATTGTGGAGTGTCCACTTCTGATTTGGTAGGGGTTTTCTGATGAGCAAGTCTGCCAGCCCATTGTCTACTCCCATTAGGTGTGCTGCAACTGGAGTGAAATTGAATTTCAGGCCTAATTCCCAGAGTTCACACACCTCCTTGCAGAGAGCTGGAGAGCGGACACCCCCCGCCAGTTCGTATAGAACATGGCTGCAGTGTTGTCTGTTAGTACCTGGACTGACCTCCCTTGTATCCTGTCCAGAAAAGCTGTGCAGACCAATCTGATGGCCCGCAGTTCCTTCACATTTATGTGAAGAAGGCTGTCTGCATGAGACCAAAGTCCCTCGGTGGAAAGCCCCCCCAATATGTGGGGCCCCCACCCTGAGTCCGAGGCATCGGTTATCAGTGTCACTGTGGGCATTAGCATTTTGAAGGGAATTCCTCCCATGGCAAACTGGGGGTCCTTCTAGATCTGTAGTGTCCCCAGGATATCTCGGGGAACTGACAGTACCTTGGACAGGGGGTCTCTCTGTGGGTGGAACACCATGGGGAACCAGACCTGGAAGGGCTTCATTCTCAGGCGTGCTGTCCGAATCACAGAGGTGGAGGCTGCCATGTGCCTGAGCAGCTGCAGACAGTGATGGACTGTGGTCACTTGAAACTCCTGCAGCTCCATAATGATGGTGCAGATGGACTGAAATCTTGAGGGGGGGCAGAGAAGCCCTCCCTTTGCAAGCATCTAGGAGAGCTCCTGTGAACTCTATGCTTTGGGGCGGGCAGATTTTTGACTTTTCTCGATTTATGCAGGGAGCCAGGTACCCGCACAGGCAGGTTACTGCTCGGACATTGAGCTCTACCTGAGCGTTCGATTTCCCCATGTACTAACCAATTGTCTAGGTAGGGGTAGTTCTTTATGCCCTGCTGGTGCAGGCAGGGACCAGCGGCATGCACTTTGTGAACACCCTGGGGGCCAGAAAGAGCCTGAAGGGGAACTATGTGAACTGGAAGTGATTTCCCCCCACAATGAACCTTAGGTACCTTCTGTGGCAGTGGCGTATTGCTATGTGAAAGTAAGCATCTTTTAGATCAGTGGCTGCGAACCAATCCCCGGGAGACAGAGATGGGACGATCTGTGACAGGGAAACCATGAAGAACTTTATTTATATTGTGTGTTTAAGGCTCTGAGATATAGAATGGGTCTTAGGTCCCCACTGGGTTGGGAACCAGAAAATATCGGGAATAGAACCCTTTTCCCTGCTCAGGCTTTGGGACCCTTTCTATGGCCCTGAGGGAGAGGAGCTTCTCGCATTCCATCTCAAGCAAGTGATCTAGTTCCCGGTTCCTGAGGTTTGGGCGACGGGGCGGTCTTCTGATCCGAGGAGTTGATCAAAACTGTATGCGATACCCTTCTGAGACCGTCTCGAGGACCCACTGGTTGGTTGTGATGTCGGCCCAGTGGTGTGCGAAGCGGTATAGGCGGTTGGTAAAGGTTCGGGTAAAGGCTGTGGGTTCACTGCCCTTGGAGTAACGTCAAAAGCACTGTTTCCTCCCCATCGAGTGGTCAGTGCCCTGCCCGCGCCTGCTGGACTGTGAGGCGTGGAGTTTTCCATCCTTGCTTGAGCAGGCCTTGGCCTTATCCAAGTCCCCAAGTTGTCATTGGGGTTATTGGTAGGACCGAGAAAAGGAACTCTGCATCTGGACTTGCTGCTTTAAATGCTATAGCTGTTGTTGCAAGAGCTGATGAGGTTTTAAAGAGCATTGGGCAGACTGTGGGATGTACATTCTCAGCAATCTGAGGGTGGCTCTTGAGTCCTTCATGCCATGCAGCTTAGCGTCTGTGGACTCAGCAAAGAGGTCGGGGCCTTCAGATGGTAGGTCCTGAATGATAAGCTGCATCTGTGGGGACAGGTCCAAGCCCTGAAGCCAGGCGGAACGGCGCATCAGCACGGCAGATGCCATGGTATGCAAGGCTGTGTCCAGTGCATCCTGGGTAGACATCAGAGCATCTTTGGAGGCCAAGGCCCCTTCTTCAACCATTGCCTCACAATTTCTGAGGTGGTCCTTGGGGATAAGGTCGCAAAACCCCTCCATGGCTCTCCAGAGGTTGAAAATGTATTTCACTATAAGGGCTTGGTGATTCTAGATACGCAGCTGTAGGGCCGTGGTGGCGTAGACCTTTCTGCCGAGTAAGTGGAGCTTTTTAGCTTCTTCATTCTTAGGAGTAGAGCCCAGTTGGCCCTGCCTCTCTTTCTGGTCAGCTGCGTCCACCACCAGGGATCCCAGCATAGGGTGTTGGAAAAGGAACGCAAACTTGTCCAGGGGGACATGATACTTGCAATCTGCTGCTTTTGACACCGGCAGAATTGAAGATGGGGTCTGCCAGCACACCCTGGCGATTCTTTACACCCCTTCATGAAGGAGAACAGATACCTTGGCTGGTGGGGCAGCATCCCCGACGTAAAAAAGGGGATCAGTTTCCTCCTGGGCCACCCCTAGTTCTATGTTCAAGTTCGCTGCCATGTGGTGGAGTAAATCCTGCTGCGCATGGGAGTCGTCCTTATAGGCAAAGGGCCTTCGGAAGTTGTGCTCATCTGGGGAAGATGGTGAAGGGGCCCAACATCTACTATGCTGTGTAGAGTCTGGGTTAGGCTTATCGTTGGAAATATCCGAGGAGACCAGGGTCTGGGGTGGAGACAGTACCGAATGGTACCATGAAGGTTGAGCTATCATTGGCCATTGTGTCTAGCCATTCATGCGACCAGTCATTGAAAGTATCTCTGATTGCGGTACGGCATGGGGAAGAGTGGCCTCTGCCCACCGGGGGAGCCTTGGCGGCAGGGGAGGAACTGGGCTGTGGCACTGCTACCGGGATTGTCAGGGCCGTCTTTTTTCCTTGGCATGGGTGTTAGGGAGCATTTTCGATGGCACTTACCCACCCGTTCTCCAGTACCTGAGGTAGTTTTTGGAGAATCAGGGGAGCGGACGGAGGCCGAAAATGATGAAGAGGATGAGCTGGATCTCCATCTCCTAGGGCCCTGGGAGCACAGTACTGAGGGCTCGTGGGACAAGTGCCAATAGGAGTGACCATCGGAGTGATCGTCAGTACCATTTAGTGACATCGGATGGGGGCTCAACAGTACCAGACTTGAGGGTGGCGCTGATTCTTGGATTGCTGCTCTCTAGGTGTGGGAGCTGGCTTACTCTTCGACCTGGCTTTCTTCGCTGGTACCGGAGCTGGGTCTTGGAACAGACCAATGTTCCCTTTAAGGTTTGACAGCTTGTGTGCAAAATTTTGAACCCGTGTGCAAAACTTTTTCTGAATAAAATTTTTGTGCAACTTCACATGATGGAAATTATTGAAAAATGTAGAACAATGAAAAATTAATAAGTTATTTAAATTTTGTATTAATAATCTGAATGTATTCTATGCTTATGTGACATTTTGTCTCATCAATTCTTCAGTCCTGTTTGTCTGCCTTTGTCGGTTTTCCAAAATGAATAAGCACATAAAAAAGTTTAAGCAATTAACTTACCTCTCATTTTTCATTTTGCACAGCAGGCCATTTTACAATTTTAAAAAAATGGTCCTAAATTGTTCCTAGCCAGTTCAAATGTGACCCTTTATTTGTTTTACTTATTTGGTCACTATTAGTAATTTTGAACACAGTATACTTTATTTTCCTTCATTTTATTAGTGTTTGCTATATATTTTTTCCCCAATTTAACTCTTCCCTAAGGAGCAACAGGCCAAAAGGTAAAAAACCCTACCCAGGGCTTGACGCTGTGATCCTGAGATTACAAATCTGTTATTCTACCAACTGAGCTACAGGCATTCCATATATAAAAACTTCTAGGCATAAAGGATAACTGTGTACTCCACTGCCCCTTGATCCCACCCCCCCATAAACTGCTCTTTATTCCATGTGTGCATCTGTGCAGCAAACTCTTAACATCAGGATCGTGGGTTCCAGCACTGTGCTCCCCCAGTCTACTTATCAGAAGTAAAAGGCTGGACAATCACCTATTTTTGGAATGCCTGAGGGAGGAAGGACATGAAGGTAAAAAGGAGCCCTTGGATAGCTAGCAACTCCCCCAGCCAATCCTCAGTGGGGCTTCAGGCCTGCCCCCCTGCCCATGTTCAGCTGCTCTCCCAGCCTGCCCCCTCCCCCAGTTGATCCTTGGCCATGGTTAAGGCCTGTCCCCCCAACCCCCATCCATTCCTCAACCACTTTGCCAGACTAGGTTTACTGGATACCAAAGCATGGACAGGAGGACGGGGAGGTACAAAAAGGAGGATGTTGGAGGACACATACACATCTGGGGCTCCGCCTGGGTCCCCTTCATCTACCCAGCCAATGCCCCCCCCCAAATGCTTGCCCCATTGATCACCCAACTCCAGGGAAATCTGTCTAGCCCCTAGTTACAGTGTGAGATTAATTGCAAGAACAGAGCCTCAAGAATATCAAATGAATGGCTTAAGTATTTTTCCTCTTCACATTAAAGTAACCGTAAAGCCAACCACTTTAAGGAGTCACAAAACTAAGTATTTAATGTTTATATCAAGGCGCAAGGAGAATCACACTGCAGAACTCCTATCCAGACTGATGTTTTTACATTGTGAGTTGCAAACAGAAGCACACCTCCAATAAATTTAATGTAGTAATTATGGACAAGATTAAAATCAGTTTTAACACAGTAAGTTCCTTCACTCATTGTTTGACACACAGAGGGATGGGCCCTTGACTACATGAAGTCTAACAGAATTTGAGGTGTTGGCTTCTAAAGGAAAAGTAATCTCTGTCAGCAGTATTCTCCCCATGACTTGAAATTAGGGGTGTGGTGCAGGGGGATGTTTGGGGGGGTATAGGGGGTACTCACTCATTTGCTCTAACACTGTTACTAGCCAACAACTGGGGGGGTACAGGCGGAGTGTACAGAAATCCCTGTCTAGCCTCAGTTTTGAGCCTCACTGTGCAGTATTTTAAAAAATCATAGACAAGCTCTTTAGATTTTATACACACAGGAAAGGAGAAATGAGAAAAAATGAGAGCTGCTGGTTTTTTATTTGCAGACCAGCCTGAAACATAACCTTTTACCTAAAATGCAAATTTCTGGAAACATCATATCCTACTATGTCTGCCATAAACCACAGACGGATATATATCTATTTTATGACAGTTGACATTTTATTTGCTTTTATGTGAAATACATATCAATTGGGGGATGGGGGAGGCGAAGTAGAAGTAGATGTTTGTGACTATCAAATGCTTCACCCAAGAGGACAGCACCTATTCTTGAATGCAATGATCAGTTTTTTCCTAAATATACCAAAAGAAAAATAAGCATAGAGTACATAGGCAAAAGCAAGCTGCTTGTTTTCTATGATTTGATAAACTAACAAAGGGACAAATATTGCAATCCTTACTCCATCAAATTTCCCACTGACTTCATTTAAACTATAGGATCAGGCCCAGCCCAGCAGCTACTTTAGAATGGATAATACCTGCACATCTGTGTATCTTACTAAAATTTAAGGACACATCTATATTGGACTAATCTCTTCTTGGAAAGGAGAAACAAACTGAAAAAAAAAATCACACTGGGAAAAGGAAAATCTTAGATTCAAACTTCCTCACAACCAAAAGTGAACTTTGTTGGACCTCTAAACAAAAGATTTGTTGTCAAAAGCCAAGGCTTATTAGCGGGAATAAAGATCTGGCTTAGCCCAGCCATTAGAGAAAGAAACCTCCCCAGAAACCCAAGCAGGGCAGCAAAGAAGGAGTCACAGGTTTCTCTCTGGGCACTTCAGAGACCCCATCAAGGTGAAGAAAAGCCCCAAACCCTCCAAAAAATAAGATCAAACCTCCCCCAAAATCAGGTGCAGGGAAAGGGGAGAGGACCTGAGCTGGAGCCTGGAAAGAAGCCCGGGGTGAGGAGCTGAAGCAACAAAGCGAAACCACGTGTAGCAGTGCAGCTGTAATGCCTGGAGCACGGAGGAGGGCAGGGCAAAGAGGAGGAGTCAAAGTGCTACACGACTCCTTGGTTTACCCTTAGCCTGACCAGCCCCCAGCTGATCTTCAGGCGCTTTGCTGGCCCCTGCCCGGCCCTGGCCCCCCCCCCCCCGCGCGGGGGGCGGGGGCCTGCTCCCCACCCCCCCCACACTGCTTTTACGGCGTGGGCCTGCCCGGCCCCGGCCCCGGCCCCTCCTCCCCCAGCTGCTCAGCTGGTCCCTCAGCAGGGGACTGGAAACCCCTGCGCGGGGAGGGGGTTCTTACGTGCGTGGCCGCGTTGCCGCGCACGTTAAAGGGAACAGTGGAACAGACTCCATGCCATTGCTAGGGCTTGTGGTGTCGACGGTACTGAAGACAGCCTTGGTCTCAGCTCACAAGAGGGGGAATGCGGGGAGAGAGGCGAAATGGTGCCATGGCAGTACTGAAGATGATGCCAACTGTGGCTTTGAGCTCTGCACCAGGGGTCGGTTTTGGGCGGGCTCTAGTGCAGGAGTTGCCTGGGGTTCTGGTGGAGTGCTAGTGGCTCGGGTGGCATCAGAGACAGGTGTGGTCCTCCACGAGAGTGCATAAGTGCCACTCTCTGTCCTTGTGAGTCCTACGTTTAAAGGACTGGCAAATAGAGCAATTCACTGTGAAGTGTGACTCAGCAAGGCATGCGAGGCATTTCTCATGAGGATCGTGGAGTGGAAAAGCTTTAGAATGCACTGGACAAGGTTTAAAGTCTAGCATTTTAATTTTTGAACAAAAGCATGACTGGCACTTGCTTTACGCAAGTTTTGGCTGATCCAAAACCATTGCTGAGGGTGGAAAAGGGAACTGTGAGGGTCAGGGTCACGGTCACCTATATAGCCATGGTCGCAGCACAGAGGGGGCATTGGCTGCGTGCCCTGACCTGACAGGCTAAGGCTAAAGACTTTCCGAGCTACCATGCACTGCAGCACATAAACATCTGTAACTGAATGATATGAGCGGCACTCGAAGAACTCAAAGGTTGCTTGCCAGTGACCTCAGTCCTTTTCATATGAATTAGAGAAGCCCAAAGGGAGACAGCGAGTCAGAGAGAAGGAGGCATAGAGATTGCTTGAGCAACCATTAGCACCTCCTTGTTAATCCCAGTTGTTGTCTCAATGCTCTCCACATAAGGCTGATACTACAGTATGCTAAGTCTCCTCCTCCCCAAGGCTCTTGGGAGAGCTGCAGGGGCCAGCAGAGGAGCAAGAGGCAGGTGCCTTGCTCCTCTTCTCCCCCCCCAGCTCTCATGCCGCAACCCAGTACCTGTGGTTCTGTGACCTAGTACTGGGTTGTGACCCCAAGTTTGACGACCACTGGATTAGTTTAAATCTTTCACTTTCAACGCCCATATCCAGACACCTGATTTAGTGGCCCAATGTGCAGATGTGGAGCACTTGTAGCTCCCATTGAGCATCTACTGCTCTTATTGTAATCAATCCCCCATTTTAATTTTCTTTCTAAATATGGATTTATAAGTCTAACATTATGCTTTCTAGGTAGAAAACTTTGGGTTCTGTGTGTTAGAATAGTTTGAATCTTAGTGTAGGGTTTACTTAATTAGTTCTGTGATGGAATTTCCCAATTTAAAAATGAGATTATTTGATAGAGTTTGCCTGTGATAGGAGTGAAGTGGACTTGATGAGCCAGAAGCTTCTTATGTACTCTTGGCAGAAGCAGTTGCCTTTGGGTAATGAATTTGTTATAAGAAGAAAATGTTCTTTAAGAATCAGCATCTTACATGCTTAAAAATGACTGAGAGAAGGGTGCTCTGCCTGAGGTTGCTTGGACTGTGTTGTCTTTATTCCCAGAATAAGTAGTCTGAACAGAGTCCTTCAGGCAGCCTTCCTGGAAGACAGAATAGACTAGGGAATCCAAATAATGTAATTTAAAGAAAGGTGATAAAAGACCTGAAAGTCTTAGGCTCCAGGAAGAAATTGGAGATCTACTCATGTTTTACTCTGTCAGAAAACAGCAAGGGCTGAGTATCCTTCTCCTTTTTATTTTTCCCCCTAACCTCCCTTTTATATGCTCTTGTCCGCTGTTTGATTCTAAACAACTGCATTGATTTCCTGTGACAGTCTGACCTGATCCTATGACTTAATCTTCCCTGCATTTATTTTTCTCCCATTCATCTGTACTTCTCCATCTTCAAGCATCTGGCAAAACGGGATTTTCTCCCATGAAAGCTCATGCAATAAATAAATTTGTTTAAAAGTGCCACTAGATTCCTTGTTTTTCTTTTTTACTGAAGTAGACTAAAATGGCTACCCTCCTGAAACTATTCAATATGTATGTATATTTTATATAGCATGTCTTTGAGGACCCTGAAGGGAAGATTGAATTGCCACCTTCCTTAAAAGTGAATTCCTGGAAACGTCCACATGAATTTTTAGCTAATAAGGTAAGAAAAATGTATTGTAACTGTACAGAAGAGGAGATACAGGATCTTATAGCAATGTGGAGTTTAAGTTAGAAAATGTATTTCTTCTTTTTCTGGCAAAGCACATTTCATAGACCAAGAACTCTGAAAGTTTGTGTGTGCCTATTATTCGCAATAACATCTCTTAGAAATTATGTGTTGTATTCTTCCACCTTATTTCCTGAGTTGCCTCAATGAAATGAGTTCTTTTGTTTTTTCTATATATATTGCTTGGTCTTCATAAGAAGACTAACTGAAACGTAACTGATTACTGCAGTGTTAATAGCAGCCACAGTTGTTATAACAGCACAGTGATAGAATTTGGACCAGCCACAGCTAGGCTAATGGATAGCAAATGCTTGGAATGTCCTTGAGATGGAGAAGACATCTATAGTATAAAACACATATGCTACCTTTCCTCAATTAAATGAACAAGAAATTTACAGTAAAGGAAATGCAAGCCACGTCCCTCCACAAATGCACTCTTTTGTAGACTTGTCAGTTGCAAAAATTTTGGAGACAGTACCTGAAAAGTCATATGAGGTGCCTGTTCCAGAGTATAGCTTATGAAGCAGATGAAACATGTTAGACCTTCCTGCCATTTAGCAAGCCCCAAATGTATTGCACATCCTGTTCCTGCCCCCCACCCCCAGCTCAGGGTACTAATGTTTAGGGAACCCTAGTCAGAACATTGTGCCCATGTGATCATAACTAAATTACATTTGAGGAAGAGATGTAGCCAGTCAGTCATATTCTCAGGACAAAGAATTACCTCAGGACAACTGGTGAACAGGGGCAAAATAGAGCAGAGAAGACCCTCCCAGTCTGAGATACAGTTTTTCCAGCTGTGCCATCAGGGAATAGAAGTTAACTCCAAAAGTGAAACTACTTGCCTGCTCTTCTAAGCTCACAAAACTCCAATTTTTTTCCCCCCTACATGTCCCTGCAAAGAGAGAGATCTTCTCAATTTTCTGGTGATACCACCTTTTCTGTACCATTTTCTCCTTCTTTTTAAGAATGACGAAAAGTTTTGGGAAAGTAGCAGTGGGTCAAAGGGCCTGATCCTGATTCTCCCACTTGAGGTGTTCATACTATGGCTTCACTTGAGTAGAATACTGAATTCAAAATCTGCCATGCATATCTGAGTATGTCTATACTGCTGATGGCAGTGCAAGATTGATTCCACAGGTTTGGTTGAGCAGTAGTGGAGACACGTACAATTGATCTCAGAAGTCAATGCCATTAGACCTGCCCCAAAAGAAGAGAAATGCTGTGATGACTGGAGGGCATTTCTATTGGCACACTTGAGTGGAGACACCATAGTAAATAGAAGATACTAAGTCGATGGGAGATACTCAGGCTACTGTGTATAACTTGCCCGTCTCCCATCGACTGCCTATCAAAAGCCACTGGAAGTGTAGAGCAGGGTTGAGATTAGTTGTACACATGATACTACACTATCCTTGCTCTCCAAATTCAGACATCCTGCTTCTTTGAACTGCCTACTTTAACATATCCACACCTTTGTCAATATTTAGCTAGCAAATAACCAGTAATTTCACTTATTGTACACAACTCCTTTCCTTAATTTTCAACTGCTTTTAAATAGAACAAAACAAGAAAAATGAAAACTGTGCTTGCCATATCACAGATGAAGTGCTCTTCAGCTCTGAAAATCTGTTGCTGCTGTTTAAATATAAAACTGTCCTCTTCGCCTTTTGTTCTATTTGAAATCTGAAGGTTCTTTAAAGCTCTTTACCTACCCCTCCAGCTTTTCAGTCTTGTCAGTTTTACTTGTGTCAGCTTGTCAGTTTCATTTTTATTAAATATGTAGTAAGCAGTTTCCAGTTTTAATTTTTAATGGGGGCTTGGAGGGGGAGGAGAGAAATTGACAAGAGCAAAAGATTACATGATAGATGCTGCCAAAATACATACACTGAGCTGTGATATCTGAAGGGTTGGGGGAAAAGATTTGGCAGTCAGAAACTGATAAGACTACATGTATATAAAATTTTTCAAATCAACTATAACATCCATCTTCAAAGCCTTGTGACTAAAGTATTTATTTTGGTTAGCATTTAATCAACTCTTTTTGTTTATTTAAACTCTTTAATTTATGTCAAGTTGCTAAATTTGTTATAAACATTATAGATATTAATAAAATGATCATAAAAACCAAGTGATGTAAAGCAATTAAAATTAGGTAGTAAAACGTAGTGGAAACAGAAGAGGGCATAGTAATCAGGTATATATGAAGTAAAAAGAAAAGATCCAACCAGCTGTACAAACTTAACAGTTTTGTTTGTTTCTAAAGACTTCAGCTTCAGTCCTCATGCCTGTTATTGCCAAATTGCCCATGAATGAACAGACATTCTGGTTGTAAACATGAGCAATAATTAAAAAGAGCTAACTTCCGTGTTAGTGTTTTGAGGAAACCTACATCCATACCAGCTGACTTTTTATTTTATTTTATATTTTTTTTTAAGTCTGAACTGCATGTGTGTCTCATTGGAGGCATTAAAGGTCGAACCCAGAAATGGCTTATTGAGTCTATTTTAAAAAGGTAGTTGGTTTTGGCCTGAACTCCTGTCAAGACATTATCTGACATATACACTATTTGGAGTGAGCAAGCTATTGAAGAGACACCAGAAATAATCTTTGAAAAAACTGCATGTATTTTGTCAAATGATTCTCGAGAATTCTGTTGGTTAGAGGTAGTAATGAAAGTGCTACACACTATTTAACATATTCTTAGGAAACTTTAAAATGTTTGCATACCCGATAGAAAGTGAAGAGCCATCCTTCAAAAGGGAAGGAATAAAGGTTGTTTGTCTATTTTAGAAGTATCCTCTAATCTTTCACTGTAGAAGAATGTTCATTTTACTGGAGCAATGGCATTAAAATAAATCTCTTGTCACTTGCTATACACTGAAGTAAAATTTTTGAATTTAGATAGTAAAGCATTTCCACAGCAAAAATCTCATTTCAACAAGTGATTACTAATCAACTTAATGAAACTTGAATGATGTAGAGGGCAGAAGAAAGTACAGGAAAGCAGATTTTTCATAGATTTTAGTAGAGAAATTGGTACCAGATTGTCATTATAACAGTGTTCGCCATACTCTGGAGAGAGCCTGTAAAAAAACTGGTATTTTTCATTAATTGCCAAACTCCATAATTGGCAATGTTAAATTTAGAGAGATACCACCAGTATCTCAAGCAATTATCTACTGAGTCATGTTTTGGATCTTACTGTTGTTACAGAACAATAACTGTAATCATTGGTAAATCTTCTTGGTTTAAGAGGATATTTTGACAATGGGCAAATTATAAAATGAATAGAGATCAAAATAACAGTCTGTTTGCTAAGTAGATCATCAGTATGTATTCTATATTATGCATGACTCATGCCCAGATGTCTGTATCATTGTAAACTATCATCTTATATGTATACAAATAATGTCCATTGAATACTATGGCAAAACTCAGAGTGATTTCATTGGAAACAGGAGTGGTCCTGAAGATTTTTTTTTTATATTTAAAACTAAATTACAAAATAAGGAACACCTTAGAGCCAAATGGTTCAAGTTGCTTTTAAGAGTAAAATGGAAAATGACTATGTAGAACCACCTTTTTAAATAAAATGTCTTGGATGCATCTGATATTCATGAAAGTGAGAGACTCTCTAGAACCAGATATAATCTAAACAGTCTTCCCTTTGCAGGTCTGACTCATCTCCATCATATATTCTTTAGCATTTATTGCTTATTAAATTCCACTGTGATTCTTTCACAAACAGCAATTTCCACTTGTGCTGAATGAGACAGTTTTGTGTATGGCATGAAAGGATTAAAAATCACTCTGACCTAAACTGAGCCCCTTAAATTAATTTTTATTTACCGGTATGATAAAGTTGTATTTGAATGTTGCTCAGGGAAATGAACAAATCTGTTAATGTTTATTGTCCACTGGACACAAAACTTTTGCAAGTTATCACTTGTTAACTAAGTTCCCAATATAACTTAATGATGATTAAATTAAATTTTCAACACTTGTCTTTTGAAGACATTCTTTTTCTTTCTATTAAGAAATCCTGGAGCAAATCTGGAAGCCTTTTAGCTGATGACTGACATGACTATAGCCACAGGCTTTCAACTAAAACATCTTCTCTTGCAGGTTCCTGTAGTAGTGAAAAATGAGAACTGGTTTGACCTTTTTTCAGCAAATGAACATTTACTTGGTAGTGAGGTATGTAGTAAATATGATCGCTCATGTCATATTAAGGACTGATCCCTCAACATTAGTGGTATAAATAGACTACCAATAGAAGAAATGAAGTATGGGAGATCCTGTCAGTGGGGGAGAAAATGAGAGCCTCCTGTCAGCATCAAACAGACTGAGTAATGAAGGATTGCCATGCTTGAAAATTGAACTGATAAATACAGAGATAATAAGATGTTGACCACCACAAATGAATCTCTTAAAGTAAGATATAGGTTATAAATAAGATCTGTTAATATTTGTATGGAAATTAATCTATTTAATGCTAAAGAAGAAAGAAAACTAGCATTTAGAAAAGAAAGAATAAAACTTTTAGGGTAACATAGGGTAACCAGCTAGCAAGTGTGAAAAATGAGGATGGGGGCTAGCAGATAATAGGCACTCATTTAAGAAAAAGCCCCAAATATTGGGATTGTCTCTGTAAAATTAGAACATCTGGTTACCCAGTGGTAAGCTCACTGCCAGAAAATACATATGGAACCTAAAATTAATGAAAAATCTTTTATCATTTTAATTTACAATGTTTACAGTATAGAAGGTGGAAATGTATAGGAATGCATTTTGGTAGTGGCTTGTATGAGCCTTCTAAGGCTGGGTGTCAGAGAGGCTAGTCATAAGCCCAGAAACGGGACATACTCTTTAAAGAGCAGTGCAGGGAAACATGATTTCTTTGAACATATTTAGAACATGTTTTAAAATGTTTATTTTTTTAGTATAAGTATAAATGACCATCCATTATGGGAATTAATGTTATTTTTCATCTTATAGGTAACATTGTGTGAGAGGTGGGTGAGAATAAAAATGAATCTCTTAAAACTTATCACTTCAAAACAGAGGCATGCAGAGTAATAAAAATATGGTCCCTATTGGAGGCGCATGTTTTGTAGCCCTTGTTGCCCCAGGAGCTGGTTCCCTGTTCCCTTTGGTCTCAGGTCTGGTGGAGCTCACTCTATCTTGGCAGACCTGGCCTTTCCCTCATGACTTATGGCCAGAGTAGCTCTGCTTCCCCTAGTGGCTGGAGGAACTGTGGCTCTTCTGTCCTGGTCCATGAGGAGTTCTGTGCCTCTGGCAATTGTTGGAGGGGCATGCCCCTCTTGTTCTTCCTTATATATGTCTCTGTTTATAAATAAATTACATGTCTTTCATTTTTTTTTCTTTGTTAAAACTGGGCAAAATACAAATATTGAGGCTTGCAAACACAGAATCATAGATTATGGGTTGGAAGGGACTTCAGGAGGTCATCTTTTAGTTCAGCCCCCTGCTCAAAGCAGGACCAACCGCTTGCTCAGAGCAGGACCAGCTCCAGCTAAACCATCCAAGCCAGAACCTGATCAATCTGGGCCTAAAAGACTGAAGAAAATTCCAGCCTGAAGAAAGACTAAAAGAGACTTAATGACTCTTCTATCAAGGCCTGTTGTTTGACACATAATTTGAAATAAATATATGGGATGAATTGGTGGTTTCATATCCTTACAACCAGTTATTCATGTTATAAATCTACCATATGTCATCTGGGATGCCTCACTTTCTTAAAAAGAACACTGAAGTGAATCAGTAGAGAAAACTGCCAAACAATATCTTCTTTTATAAGAGGGTGATAGTGTTATATTTCTATTTTCAGGACAGAGCTAAGAATTTTGGATTTTTATTAGAGCTTGGTCTTAATGTAACCTCAGATCCAAACACTCCTGAACTTCCAGGTTTGAAATTTGGATCTAGATATTACCTTTGTCAGAGCTGGGTGCTTGAACATTATCAGATGATGCTTGAGCTCTAAATTTGAATCTGGAACTGCATCAAAATCAAACCTGTCTTTAATGAGGATTAGTGAAATGGAACCCCCAAACAAAAGCTACTAACTTCACTTGGCTAATACAAAGGATTGAAATATTAATAAAAAAGGAAATATGTACATAATAAATACAAGACTTTTTAAATTTAAATGATCATCGCTACTCTACACATTAATCAACATCTCTTTAAGGCAAGGAAACTGTCTTATATAAAAGCTAACGTAAAGTATAGATACTCCTGCTGAAATGCTTATATTTGACTAAAATAAATAGAAAAGAGGGCTTAGATTCCCAAATTGCTTAACCTTTAAACACATAAAAATAGACTTACAGACTTACATCTTACATAGTAAGGAAGACAAAGGGAGTCCTGTGGCACTTTTAAAGACTAACAAATTCATTTATCACATGAGCTTTTATGGGAGAAAATCCCACTTCATCAGAGCACTTGTCAACATAGTAAGGAAAAACTTCCACACCAGTAAAGGTCAAGGGGACACTTGTGATCATTAGTGTACTACAGTCCAGGACCTGCTCATCAGTCAGTCAGCATCCAGATTTCCTAGAAGTTCTAAGGCCATTTTTCTCCTGTGATTCGTGCCACCTTTCGTAGCTCTCATGTGCTGGTGAATCCTGACTGATTAGTGAAGAATATTTTGTTTTCTTTGTAGAATGTTTGATTATGGAAATATTCTTTTTTTTAAAGAAAAATGCCACAAATATTAAATGCAGAAAAAGTGACTGTGCTATAATTAATGCATAGTACTAGGCATGATATATATAATGTAAAGTGTAGTTTTTTGGTTTTCAGTCTTATCATTAGACATTGTTAGCTTCACTTTATAGTTCTCCCACCCAAGTAATACATGAAACAACATTATTGTGGCATGAGATGCAGTTTTGATGGCATGCATTAATTACCACAATGTCTGTTAGCAGTTCCTATTTTCATAATGCTTTGTGGATCTCTATATACAACTAAATGTCACATATTATGGAAGACATTTAAAGTATTTGTACTGATAAGCAAATCTTGCAATAAAATTTATTTTAATACACTTGTATGTGACACTTGCTTTTCAGTTAACATCTGGAATTTTTTTGCATTTTCTGATTAATATAATTTAACTTGATCTGACATTTTTCCCAAAAATGTGTAATGTGCACAACTGATAACTATTTAAAAATATTCTTTAATTTCAGCTGATGAGATGGATTATAAGTGAAATATGTGCAGTCTGGAGAATATATAATATGAATGTTTTAACTAATGATGGTAAAACCAATACATGTGAAGCACCTATAGTCTCCTGGAAGCCGTGGGAGCATATATATTCCTTATGCAAGGCTATTAAGGGACACATGCCACTGTACAATAGCTATGGAAAATATGTGGTGAAACTTTACTGGATGGTAAGTGACTGCTTTCAGTTACATATAATGTTATTTCTGTATACTGTTTTATGTTAATATGAATGTACTGTACTATTTCTAATCACTAAAGTAAATAGTTTGCTCTTTTAAAAATGTATTTTGTTATGGTGAATTTGTTAAGCTATCAACAAGATGAAAATGAAAGTTTATTTCTTGTTATACTTGTACATTTTAAGAGTTATAAAATCCTAGATCGTTTGCAGAGAAATGCAGTAATCCTTTAGAAACAGACTACCTGAAGTATTTTATCACTTGCTAGGAAATTATATTTATCCAGGAACTGCTGAAAAATAAATAATATATGCTATTTGTGTTTACAGTGGAGAAGAACTGCATAACTGGTGGTGTATCTATTTAAAAGACTGTTCATGTGTTTAGAACTTTGTTACGCTTTTTTCTTTCAAACTGAAATTTACAGTATTACTCAAACTTTGGGGGAAATTTGAGAAAAGTGATTGTCATTCACTACTACAAAAAGAATGGTGAAAATGTGTTTTTTTTATATTTTTGTTTGAGTGAGTGATTTTTGAACAGCTCTAGTACCTCAGCAATTTGGAGTAGAAGCATGAATTTGGCAGGGCTTACTCTAACAAGCTTTAATTCCTCTGTTGTAGCTGTGCCTTCTGGTGGTATGGATGCAGTTTTATTTTGATCTTCCTAAGTTATCGGAATTTTTTCAGAATTCACTTCATGTGTGTTTGTTATAAGAGAGCAGTTGGAGATCCACAGTGCTAATTTAAAAAACAAAAAACAAACCCAAACTTTACTCACCAGCTTAGTACCATACATAGGTACATGAGGAAGCTAAGTGGAAATACTCATTCTGCAAAAAAAGCATTAACTAGAGATTTAAAAGAAGTATTTGAATCTATGAGATATTATGCAAAAAATTTCTGGTCTTGTGTTTTGAACTGTTTAATATCAGATTCTATGGAAATTTACAATGGATTCAGACTAAACTAGCCCACACCTCTGGTGTAGTACAATTAAATACAGAGTTTTTGTCTAAGATATCTAAGTAGCTCAATTTATTGTCTTTAAACAGCTGTTGGCATTCATTACTTTTAGAAGTAATGAGTATTTCACACTTTATTCAGGCTGGGTGAAACTTAAAAGCCAAATCTGCCTATCAGATTTTAATAGATATGTCAGAAAAATTGAAGATAAACAGGCAGAAGAGTAAGGAAGGATTAATGTAAAAGTGAGTCATGTGTTTCAAAGGAATCCTAGCAGTTTTAATTTTCAAAATATTGACAGAGGTAGATCATGGGTGGGGAAAATGGAGTAGACACTAAGCATGGAACTTACTAGAAGAAATCAAGGCAAAAGAACTGAGTTTTGGGGAGGAATTTGAAGGTGAGGGTGAAGATGGTTGGCATTGCAGAAAACTGATATTTTATGTGTTAGGACACTGGAAAACAAAGTAGGAAGTCATGACTGTGAGGAAAAGATAATAGGACCAACAACATGAAAAGTGGAGAAAGAGGAAGAGCAATGGGCAGGAAGACATAGATGGGACTGTTCTGGGAAGAGCATTAACAGTGAACTTTATTTGACAAGAGAAAGGGAGCAAAAAATGAACTCTGACCATGTCACAACACTTTTGCAGCAATAGAAAAGAAAAACAGTTTTAGCTGCTGAATATGGAAAAGGCTGGGGGAAAAAAGATGCTATAAAGGAAGAGGAGGCTATGGTATTCTTGGTGAGAGAGGACTGTGTGAGCCAGTAGTGTGTTCTGAGTCTAAGATGTGGGCAAAGTGATAGGGAGAGTGGTTAAGAAGAAAAATATGAAGTTTTAATTTAAGAAAACAATGGGATATCAATGAGGAGAGATGAATAAGAATGGATGAGATAAAAATCTGGACAAAGGTGGGTTTGAGAGTCATTAGATCAGAAGTGATCAGATGACTTCTTATTTGTAATGCAGTTGCCACCTGATGGGGATTCCATTCCAGGATTCTGGACCCTACTTGCTAAACACTAGATACATTCATAATGAAGAGACAATTCTCATCCAAAAAGGCTGGGAGTATATTTTGAATCGAGACAGTGATAGAAGAGGACATCAGTTGGAGTCAAGTGCAGTGACAGAAAGCAAACTAAGGACATATCTTTGGTTAACAGAAACAGATCAGAAGAGGAAAAGAAAATCCACTAGAGAGGAGATTATTAAAATAAGAGGAGAAACAGGAAAGAACACAGTGATGGAAGTCCAAGAAAGAGACTTTCCAGAAGAAGTTGGTTGTCACTGAGAATGCAGAAGAGGGATCAAGTAAAACGTGTATGGAAAAGAGGCTCTTAGATTTGGGAAGGAAGATATTGCTAGTAACTTTTGCAAGTGCAGTTTTAGTACAGTAGGTCTGACGCAGATTAAGGAGCTGGAGGGTGTTGAAGGAGAGGAAGTAAAGGCCCAGGGAGTAGACCACCTGGTGACCTTAAAGTTGAAAGGGAAGATAGAAATGAGAGGGAGAGACAGAGAGAGGAAGGAAAGAACGATAAAATGAATGTTTTGTTAGGACATGTGAAGTAACTGTATTCATGAATGCAGAGAAAGAAGAGCTAGATGAAAGAGAGCAATTAAAAATAAATAGAGAAGGGAAGAGTGGAAGAGCAAGGCAAGGTCAGATGTAAGAAATAATGAGATGAAGTTAGATTCCTGCTTTTCATATGAAAAAAAAATTAAGTCTTTTGTTAGTACTCTCTATTGGAGAACAGGAACAAACTTCCATCTAACTCAGGTGCATGGTAGACTTTTCCTTATGCAGTCATTTCTTCATGCTAATAATCTGTCTGGATTGGGAAATTTTATGTTCTTAAAGCTTTCAGGATGGAACACAACCCAATTTTAATTGCAAAAGCTTCCAAGCTGATTTACTTTTTAATACCTTTCCTACCACTTCATCTTAACAAATCTTTCCTTCACTGTCCCCCATTGCCGGTCCCTACTCATAGAATTTTTTTTTTGGATTATGTGCCTCACTATTGGAATTTGGCAATTCACTGAATTTAGAACATACTGTTCCTTTTGCTTCTTGCAAATTCTTTAGCCTATTAAATCACTGTTTTCTCCCTCATCCTTGCATAGCCCACCACATCTTTCTCATATTTCAAAAGCAGTGGGATATCTATGAGGAAGTATCTCAAAAGCAGGCAGCACATCCCATAAAACTTTGTACTTCTGGTAAAAAGACCTGTCTCTCCACCCAGTTCCTCTTACTGATACCGTTTTCTGCTCTCTGCTTCAGGTCAGTAAATTGTTTCCTGTTGGTCTACAAGATTAACAATTTACTACATCTTCAATCTATGATAAATGCATCTTCTCACCTTGCAATCCTTGCCCTAACATAATAGCATAGAAGGGAGCACATCCCTTCTTCTACACGTCTCATCAATACCATAGGCCCCGAGGGGCTGCAGCCCCTCCCACATCTCTGGCCCAGGCCCAGCAGCAGCTAGGGTCGGATTGGGCTTGCAGGGCTTCCAGCTGCAGGCTGGCAGCGGCAGGAGCTGGATGTGAACCTTGGCTGCCTTCTACTGGCCAGCTTGAATCCAGCTCCTGCTGCTGCCAGCCAGTGGCTGGGGGCCCTGGCAGGCCCGATCTGACTCTGGCTGCTGCCTGCCAGCCAGTGACACACACCCCAGGCTTGTATCCAGCTGCTGCTGCTGCTGGCCAGTGGCAGGCAGCTTGGGCAGGCCCCATCCAGCTCCAGCCATTGTCTGCTGCCAGTGGCAAACAGCAGGAGCTGGATCCAAGCCAGGGTTGTTTGCTGCTAGCCAGCAGGCAATTGCTGGATTGGGCCTACCCAGGTTGCCTGCTGCTGATAGGCAACAGCAGGAGCTGGATCCAAGCTGGGGCTGTGTGCCACTGGCCAGCAGGCAGCAGCCAGAGTTGAATCAGTCCAGGGGCACACACATCAATGCCCCTGCCCTCATAAGAAGATTCAAAGGGGAGCTGTAGGCTATACAAAGGGCCCTTCTCTCAGCAGGGTCTCGGGTACACGTAGTGAAACCATGCCTAATGCATGGATATATTGCTTTATTGCCTTAATATAATAAGTCGTTCAGGACTTTAGCAGTACAAAGCATAAGTTACCCGCAAGCAGAGAGATGAGGATCAAATACTCACACCTCTCCCGCTACAAGGCAGCGCCTGACACACTATTCTCTGTACCTATGGGCTCATTGCAAGCGTTGCTCCAGTGTAGGGAAAGCCCTGGGCACTCCACAGGGATCTGTGTCCCGGGTGAGACTGCTGCATGGACAGGCGGGTGCTCCCAACTCTCGTATACCTCACACACACCCTCCCCTTCTAGGGGTGGATGCATTCCTAGGGTGGCTGTGGCAAAAAAACAACCTGCTATCTTTTATAAACAACACGTTCAAGGTTAGCTCGTTCCCAGCATACACTGTGGCAGAGCCAGAACTAGCTCTTCTGGAACCCGGGGAAACAGCCACAAAGGCGCCCTCCCCTAACCCAGGTCCTGATCTGGTCCAGGGCCCAATCCATCCCCCAGCTGCTGCTGGAAGGCACTGGGGAGCTGGATCAGGCCCCAGCTACCACCGGTAGCCAGCACGCAGAGAGATCCATCCCCAGCCACTGCAGGGAGCGTGATCTGTCCCCTGTGCCCTCTAAAATTCGGTGCCTGGGGCTTTGCCCTGGTCATCCTGGCCTAGTT
This sequence comes from Podocnemis expansa, assembly GCA_007922195.1. NCBI lineage: Eukaryota > Metazoa > Chordata > Testudines > Podocnemididae > Podocnemis > Podocnemis expansa. Next base: position 24,175,708 of record ML682021.1, read on the forward strand.
ATGGCCCTGCTCTGCAGCTGAAATGGCTTCAAGCCAACTCCGCACTAGCTCAATCCAGAGCAGAAGCGGTCCTTAATCAATCTGTGCAGGGGTAACCAGTGCTCACCCCCAACAGTCCATCTCTTGTTTTCCTGGCAGAGCTTCAGTGGGTAGGGGTGGGAGCAGGGCATACACAGCTCAGTGGTATTCCATCATTAACTATGCTTGCTAGGCAAGGCACCAGGTATAGCAGTTTAAGGCCACCCCAAGCACCACGCTACCCCCCCTACAATTTAGGCAATAACAATTGGGTGCAGCATCAAAGGGAAAAAAAGAGGTTGACATCTTTGGGGACAACCCTCAAAATACATCCCACCACTGGGGAACAGTCAGCTCTGACTCAGCCTTAGCCATGTGGAGAAGGAAATTTTGGTCATATACTATTTTAACTTGGGTTCATGTGAGCATTGTGCCCTGCTTAGCCAGCACCTGCATGACCATAGGGTTCTGCTGCAAAAAAATACTCCAGATCCTTAAAGGTCACTCCAAGCTCTACAGAAACATTCACGTGCCCGAACTTAAGCTATTGCTCATAGGTGCCACATGAGGTGGCCCAATAAACACCACCCACAGTGCAGTCAACCACAGGGGTAACATTGCAATGGCAATGCTCCACAGGGCGCTTGTCACAGTTCCCTTCCTCCCTAGCAGTAGTGTGGAGCGACAACACACATGCAGCTCCAGCCACTGTCATAGACCCAAGCATCATTGTCAGTCATGGGCTGCCACATACACGGATGTGACGTGGCAGAAGATGCAGGGCTCTGGAGTTGGGGGTCGGGGGAGGAATCTGTGGGCATACCCAAGCAGATCCCCACTGTTGGCATTCATGGGTCAAATAAGTATTACTGCTGCCAAGCATCACCTTGTTTCCATGGAACTTTGGAGCCCATAGACTGGTGCCAATAATCCGCAGCAGGCAATGTAATTACACCATGCTAAGGGTCTCTGTCCTAAATGCCTGAAGTGGGACAAGCAGGCACCTGCCAAAAAAACTGGGCCGATGCTGACGTGAACCCAATCTCTCAAAATCCCTTAAAAAATAAAGGGGAGCATTTGCCTCAACTCAGCGGGTTTTCTCTGCAAAAGGGTCAACCATAGCACCTCCATTTGTATTAAAGCCAAGCTTTATTCAATTACACATGATGCTATTAAACCACATTCTGTGAAATATTGGTACCAATGAGGGTTGCCTCCCAATCAGTATGGTTTAGGGCTCACCACATCTGCCATTGTCCTTTCCAGTCTGGGTCCAAGGCCCCCAAAGAAGAGGAAGCTGGTCAATCTACAACTTAATCACTTCCACATAAGGCCTACTCAGGGCCTCAACATCCACAAAATCCCAAAGGTCTGTTCCCATCCCTACCCACTCCAGGATGGTATCCATCACTTTTTACTTCCTTCACCACCTGGGCCGAGAGGAGCAACGAATGGTTTTCACTATTTCTTCAAATCACTTGCTCAAAACCAACAGGCTCACATTACAAAACCCAGCCCAAACTGCACCAATATTAATGTTCACGTTAATTATATCAATCTGCAAACCCAGAATAAGCAGGTTGCATGTGTCCGGTAAATTCATCACATGCAGATAGTGCTTATTAACCCACATCTCAGGAGGCCAAACAAATGGAGTCATGCCAAACCAGTGGCACCCCTTAAAGGGGGGGCTGAATTCCCAAAACCCCAAATTAGGTCAGGGCCTAGCAGAGATGGGCCTGTGCAATTGGTGCTCTTCTCCATGTCCTGGTGTCATGGTGGGAAGAGCGGGTGAATGGTGCCTTGCAAGGGATGATACAATTATGGTTATCCAGCCCTGGCCACCTGCATCAGTCTGCTTCATAAGAGTACTTTGTACACACCAAGCATGGCTACCTCTGTGTTAGTTTGCCCCTATCAAAACAAACAAAGTAATTTGTTCCATCAACCCTGACCCAGCAGGTGTCCCTGGGCCTCTGGGCAATGACCTCCTCTGGCTGGAGGTACTGCCCAGGGTACTGTTTCCAAACCTGACCACCTTCCTTGGTTGCTGCATCTGTGGACTTTAATCATCCCAATCCATGGGCAGTCTCTGGCATCTCTCTCTCTTTCAGGAGGGTAATTCACTCATAGACCAATGGGGCCACTCAGTTGCCGGTCTGCACCTGCATGGGCTTTATTCCCAGATTAAACAACAGTACCTGCACCTCTCCTTGGAAATCAAGATATGTCATTCCTGCCTGTATATGCACTCCCGTACGTAATGCCAGCCCAGGACAAGGGCTACCATCCTCTAACATCCCTTAAGTAGCTGAACGCATGTCCCAGAGGGATCAATTTCTATGTGCTAAAATTAATGATATTCAAAATAACTGCACACAATTCACCCTCTGCTGACTCAGGCATTCCTTCCGTAAGGAGGCGTGCAACAGGGAGCACATCAGGATCTGGCTGTTCCGGGTTCTCCACAGCATTTGACTGTTCAGTTACTGGCTGCATGCTCACTTTGTCATGCTGGTATTCCACTGGCATCAAGCCACAACACCGGTGAGAATTCTGCTAAAAATCAGCTTTTGTTAATGCCCCCTATGGCCCCCTAAGCATGCCATCCAGTGATAGGAGATGTTGTTGCAGCTTCAGCAGCTACTTGTAGTGGTCTACAACATCTTCTCACTGGGAGTAACAGGAGCTACGAAACACCCAACAAATGCCCAGTAGCAGGCCCCCTCTGGACCCAAATGTCCTGAACAGGTGTGTTCCCAGGAGACTAAGAAGGAGGGCCCTCCTCCTCCTCCTCAGCAGGGTCCTGGCCACAACTGTAGTGGGCATCTACCTGGAATAGATAAATCAGTAAACTCTGAGCAGCAGAGTAAAAGTCCTGTCAAGTGGGGGCTCCCTACATGGACTCACTGTGGATGGCCCCACCTTGGGCCTTCCGGCACCCCATCCACACAGCCAGTCCCTGGGCCACTGCTCAGGAGTTAGTGTACAATTCAGGGGCATCACTGGCACTGGGCGCAAGGGACATGAGCCCTGTGCATTCCCATCTAGTGCTCCAAAAGCAAAAAATCTCAGCAGCAGTGCAACCACACAGTCTGCCTGAAAGGATTTGCCAGGCCCCTTCTTCCCCAGCTTCATGCACCCGGGTACAGCTGTATAATCTTGGCGGGGGGGGGGGGCGCTCAGCTCAAAAGCATGGATGGGACGACATGGGGGAGGGGCTCTGGAGCATGTGCTCACTCAGCCCCTGTATCAATGGAGCGGGCCCCCAGTCTCATTACCTCTGGGACCGGGTGCACTGCATCAGCTCATTGTTTTCAGAAGCAGAGCTGCTGAGATTTCAAGCTCCCACCTTTTGTTTGCACTGCATGCAGAGCCCTTGGAGCTCTGTCTGGGTGTAATCTTGCATGGTCTTTATCTGTTGAGGGGCCACCCCAGCAGGTCCCTTAGCTTCATTTGGAACTAGGGGTCGAACATCCTTTGCAGTACCCTCCCCTGGCTTAACTTCTGTCTCCCTTTCCTCACCTTCATTGCTGGAATCCCATATGTCCCTGTCCCATGTCTCAGGGTCCCCATCTGATGCCGAACCTTCGCTTGGGACGTGGTGGGGTGGGAGTTCTGTAGGAGGTGGTGATGATGATCCCAGGCATAGCAGATCACCACTCCTTCAGCCACCTCCAGTTGCTTGCAGGCTCTTTGCTGGGCAGCTTGCAAAGCCTCAGCCAGCATAATATTTCTCTCCAAAAGAGCCCACTTATCATCCCTCAGAGTGATAACAGCCTGTTCAAGCTGTTCAACATCAATTATTGATCCTTTCAGCACAATCAGGAATGACCATTCCCACTACCAATCTGTATAGTGTTTATTGTGGGTGTGGTGGTTACGGAATAATTTGATGGGCCACCTGCCTGTATTGTCCTGGCCCCCTTCATGCATGTGCAGGACCCTGCCCAGGTAGGCATTTGCAAACACTTCTCAGTACCATATGCATCGGTTATTGCTCCATAAAAATATTTATAATTTTATATGGCATTTATGACTATGCCATTTACTGTCACAAACTAGCTAACACTGCGTAACACAATAAGTATTGTGATTAGCAACATATTTAAATAAAACGTGATCTATAATTGATTGAACACACTGAAAGGCATAAGCAGAAACAATCGAGGCAACAAAAACACAAAACAGTGTTTATTGCTTGCACTAAAACACAGATATGGAAACTTTCATTAATATCAACGTACATACATTTTTGTTTGACACTAACTTCAACCAAAGCAGTTTATAACAATCAATTAATATTTTTCCATTGTCTGCCATATTAATTTTGTTGCTGCACCTTCATCTTGAAGGCCAGTCTTTCTTGAGAGACCCTGTGTGCTAGTTGCCGCTCTGATTTAAATGTAACCATAATTTGATGTACTTAAAAGGTTTCCACAGTGCAAATGGAGGCTCGTCAGATTTGTGGATCCCAGAAATGGTGTTCCTAGGTGTTCCCAAATACTTTAAGCCCTGTGTGGCTGTATAGCTGCATTCACAGGCAGCTTTTGGGGTAAGCAAAGCAGGCGGTCACCTAGGGCGTCGAGGAGTTAAGGGGGCCCCGTAGCAGTCGCCTGCTTCACTTACCCTTGCGCTGGCACTGCAGGGTGGTGGGGGAGCAGGGTGCCGCTGACTGCCAGGGCCAACGGCTGCGCCACCCACCTGCCTAGCCAGCGTCTCTCCAGAAGGGGTGGAGCAGCACTCCTTGCATACACTCAGCGGGCTGTACCTCCCAGGGGTAGGGAAGATAGTGGCCGGTGCAGCGCTGTGGCTTGCTGGGAGTGGGGCCCAGGAGCAGCCTGCTCTGAAGAGTTCGGGCTGTTTCGCCCGCGGCCACCCCAGGCCTGATCAGGCCTGATCCAGGACCTGGGCTGGCCAGTGGTGAAGCAGCTCAAACTCTTTGGAGCAGGCTGCTCCAGGGGGCCCTATTCCCAGCAAGCTGCAGCACCACACCGGTCACTCTCCTCCCTCCCCCAGGAAAGCGTGGCTGGCTGGGTGTATGTGGGGAGCGCTGCTGCATCCCTGGTGCAGAGGGGTTGGGCAAGCAGGTGGGTGGCACAGCCTCTGGCCCGGGAAGTCTGTAGCCTCCTGCCCCCTCGGTGGGGGTTGGGACTGTGGGGGAGCCAGTTAGGATGGCACTGGGGACCTGGGGCCCCCAATTGTCTAAGGCCACCTCTAGCTCTATTGCTTCCTCTGTCTGCTCAGCAAAGCAAGCAGGGGTGAGGGGAACTTCATCCCTATCCCCTCCAACCAGGGGAGCTGCCTGGTACAAAACCCTGGCCACTGAAATCCAGCAGGATGAACTATTCCCCTCTGCTTTCTGATCGGTGGCCACAATTTCACATCCTCGCTTGCCTCACATCTTGCATCAAGTTAGGGTGTCACTGAGTGCACACTGCTCGCTATGCCAAGTGGACCTTTCCCTCAGCAGGGTCTTGGGTATACTCAGTGAAACCACACCTACTGCATGGATATATTACTTTATTGCATTAATATAATAAGCTGTTCAGCACTTTAGCATTACAGAGTATACCTCATCCACAAGCAGCAGGGAGGCAGATGAGGATCAAATGCTCATGCCTCTTCTGCTACAGGGCAGCATCTGACCCTCTGTTTCCTGTACCTGAGGGCCCATAGTGAGTGTTGCTCCACCATGGGGAAAGCCCTGGGCACTCCACAGGGATTAGGGTCCCAAGTGAGGCTGCTGCCTGGGCAGGAGCTTCCAATTCTCATATACCTAACACACACATCCCTCCCCTTCTAGAGGTGGATGCATTTCTAGGGTGGCTCTGGCAGAAAACAACCTGCTATCTTACAAACTCCACTTCCAAGGTTTGTTGGTTCCCAGTCTATGCTGCAGGTGGAACGTCTTCAGGCCAGCTCAGCACTAGCTCAATCTGGAGCAGAAGTGGTCCTTAATCAATCTGTGCAGAGGTAAACCATTGATTACCCTCAACACCATGTTAGTCTAGTTCAGCAAAATAAACAAGAAGTCCTCTGGCACTTAAAGACTAACAAAATTATTTATTGTATGAGCCTTCATGGGAGAATATCTCACTTTGTCAGATGCTTAGAAGATGAGAGAACTTTTAAGCATCTGATGAAGTGGGATTGTCTCCCATGAAAGCTCATGTAATAAATAAATGTATTAGTCTTTAAGGCTGTGTTCACACAGCCTCCTTATTTCGAAACAACAGAGGTTGTTTCAAAATAAGGTTTCAGCTGTTCACACGACGCACGGTTGTTTCAAAACAAGTAAAACCTAGTCTGTGGGCGAAACAACGTTGTTTCGCAACAGTTGTTTCGAAACAACGCCGTGCGAACGTGTTGTTTTGGAACAAGATGTTCCGAAGCAACAGTTCAAGGCGTGCCCCCTCAGCAGTCTGGCCAGGGG
>ML682021.1:24182561-24198326 GCA_007922195.1 Podocnemis expansa
GGAAGTGAAATAGCAAGTTCACAGTATCAACCTGCTATTTCGTTTCCCGCCTTTGTCCCTTATTTCGAATTAACATTTTGTTAATTCGAAATAAGTTGTTTTGAAATAAGCGTTATTTCGATATACGGTTGTTGCGAAACAACCATATCGAAATAACCAGCTGTGTGAGAACACAGCCTAAGTGCCACAGAACTCCTTGTTTGTTTTTCATAAAAAGATATTAGCGTGTGTACTTCACAGTCTGAGAGTGCTTGCAATTATGAGAATTTCAAAACAAAGAAAGGGGAGTCCTATTGCCAGCAAAGCAGGTTTCTGGATGAGTATAATATCTGAATATGAATGTGAGCATGAGAGAATTGATTAGGGTTTTGGTTCAAATTTTGAACAGGCCTTGCAATGTATATTACATGTTGCTTAGCAACTACATGACTCAGGATTCTTTCAATAACCTCTACAGATAAAAATAAAAATTACCCAAATTCTTCCCTAACTCTTGCAAAATCACTCATCCTACCTCAATGTTAAATTGTTACTTCAGTAATTAAGTTATCTAAGTTTCCTGTACAGTTACATAAGGAGGGATTCCATTCTCTTTATTTCTTGTCCAGTTAAAATACTGTATATATAATCCCTCTGGTTCTTGGAATGAACCAAATGCAAACAGAGGTCAGAGGGAGCTTTTAAATATTTGCACTTACACTCATTTGCAGTCTTGTGGTTTGATGCAACATTTTTTTAATAACAGAAAATAAAATGCTATTCATGTTCATTCTATTTAAATATCTCCAACTTTGTTAGTTTAATATTAGGAAATTCTAATTAGGAAAACTACATATTCCTCCATTCAGTATAGGCCGCAAGTGAACATTTAAAATAGAGTTCTGTTCATGTTGAATTAACTCAGACATATCTTTGTAGATTTTTAGGAATCTTTCTAAAGAGATTTGCTTGTAGGGTGAGTCTGAACATGCTATAGCAACACAAAAAGTAAGATTTAAAGGAGATATATGAGGAACTAAACAAAGGTTAAAAATAAAATGTCAGTTTGTTCATAACCATAACCATTGCTGCCTTCACAAAATGTAATATGGTTCTATGCTTTGTCTTTATGATTTGTGTTGTGTGAGAGATGGTAGGTAGCTGAGCTTCCCAAGGGGTAGAAAAGGGAACATATTGTAACTGTTGCTGTGATTTGCATTTTGTGCCCGGCTTCTCTCCTTGCTTGATTGGCTTAGTAACCTGCTATCGGTCAATGCTGATGCTCAGTTTTGTTGGCCAGGTTGTTTGGAAGTGATGAGATGAGAAAGAGGGGAGTCTAGTCCCCTCTCCATCCACTTGCATGGGAAGTGAATTAGCAGGTCTGTGAAGGAAGCCCTCTCTCCAGCACTGTGAATTATAAAACTTATAGACCATACAAGGCAACCAAGTTACTTTCCAGCTACTGTAGAAATTGTAGAAATGCAGAGGACATGATCTTCTTACTCAAGGTCTACATCTTGGACTGAGAGTTTTGACCATCAGCAAATGCTCTTTGCATTTAGAAATACCAATGTGTGACACTTCCTTGATTTACTTATTCAGTTCAAACTCTCTTTTTTAGATTTTGTTTTCTAAAATTTTATGTAATTGGTGCACTAATCAGTTCTTAGCACTGGGAGCCATCAGATTGAAGCCAAACTAAAGCCGATAAATTATAACCAATTAAAAAAAATACAAAAATCATTACGAAAATTCACTTAACAATACCACGTCTTTGTACTATAGTCTCACTACCAGTGTTTTTTTAGTTAAAAATTAGTTTAAGTAAAAGAGAGAATTTGTCTTTCCTTGATTTGGTGAATTTGTTTCCATCATTGCAAAGTGCAGAGCTTCCTGCAGCTTCCATCGGTTTTGTTTAATGTCTTGAAAATAACCTAAAAAGCTTTTATTAATTTAGGTAAAAAATGCTTGAGCTTCTGCTTCTGGGCAGGTTCTTCTCCTTCAGGGAGGCCTCCTAAAGGAACAGTCTCCCCGAGGAGGTACAATGGAACCCATCAGTGCCTGTCTTTTTAGACCTGTTTGCTCAAAAGTGATGATGCACGTTTTTGCTTCCCTTAGTCACTGGTCATTTTGGGCCCTTCTTTCCTTCCCACCCCGTTTTGTTGATGTGTGTATTTTGCCTGATTGACTCTATAATTTAATTTGAATTTTAATTTTTTAAATTAATTACTCTTAATCTCAGCTCTTTTGTCCATCGTTAATGGATCTGTTGTATGCTATCCCTTACAAGCGCATTCTAACTAATCACAGCAGCATCCCATATTTCTGAGGGTTCAGCAGTTTTTTTCATAGAGAACATTTTAATAAAGACATTTTTATTGACCGTTTCCCTTTCTTGTTTGATAATGCAACATTACTGTTGAAATTTTTTCAGTTACTTATATAGAAAAGCAACATTAACATTCAGGTATTTTATTTTTTTACAGAGCATTAATTGCACAGTGCCCTTTTGCTCTTGATTTCGTCTCCTGCAGAATCTGTTCTGTTCCTGTCACCTGCCCTGCTCCTCGCTCCATGATCTTTTCATGTGCTTGCCTTCATGTGCATTGCTCCCCCTTCATATGATTCTATGCTGTTTTTTCCTCCATCTGCATATGCTTTCTTTGGTTTCCCTGCTTGATTCCTTTCTCCCCTGAAATTACTCTTGCATTGCCTCATTCTCTTCACCCATGGAATTTCCTCTCCAACTGGTGATTGCCCTGTTTCAGAGTGCAACTCATGTTTCCTCTCTCCCATTTATACAGCAGAGGATCCTAACATAAGCAGTAAAACTTGTTCCTACTCCTTCTTTCCTTTCCAGCTAGTTATTCACAGTGGTTAAAGTATAATTTGAAGGTTCCTGGAACCCTCTTAATCCCCGTGCCCACTTCCTGTATTGTCCGGCCCCCCTTCGTGCATGTGTGGGTCCCAGCCCAGGCAGGCATTTTTGAGCCCAATCAGCTCTTTCCTCACAAATGAAGCAAAGCATCAAATACATATCACTCCAATCTTGTCCACTAGTGTGCACATCAGATCCCCTTTTCCACATGTCCTCCTCAGCCCCAATCCTCATCCCTAGGCTTCCTGCCCCCAAGTCCCCACTTCAGCCCTCTTAGCCTCCCACCTCCCCTGTCTTCACTCTACCTCCCCTTCAGCTTTCCACACCTCCCCAGCTCCCTTCAGTCCCCCTTGTCCCCATTCCCCCACTCCACTCCCTTCAGCCCCCCAACCCCCTCCATACTCCCGAGGCCCATCTGTCCCAAGCCCCCACTCCAGCCACGTGGCAGCTGGACCGGGGGGAGGTACCAGCCCTGGGGAAGGACAAGCTGCCGCTATGCATCCACGGTGCATCCAGTGCAAAGTTCTGCAGCCTCAAGTGCACCCTCCCTTGGGACCAGTTGTCTCACACCTGCCTGCCCAGCGGACAAGGGTAGGAGGGGGAAACATGCAAACCCAGGAGCCACACAGAAGCCTCCCACCCTCCCGCACCCCTTGCAGCGAGCACATCCTGTGCACACAGGGGGCAGGCTGGGACTGCTCTGCCCTTCCTGGCTCCAGAGGCCTCCCAGCTGCAGCTGATGTAAGGTGCTGGGGGCATGGTGATGCTGGAAGTGGGGCTTCATGAATGGGCAAGGGGGGAAGGATGCAATACAAACATTAGCTGCCTCGTCTGGTGAGCGGCGCCACATGCGCATGCACATGCATGGCTCCTGGCAGCGAAGGGGACAGGTAAAAAACCAGTGGGCTCCCTGTACCTTCTGTGGTTGCCAGGCACAGGCAGCAGTGAATCCACCTTCATCACCACAGTCCTCGCCTCATCACTTGCTCCCTGCTTGCTGGGTGTGGGGTTGGCTAGATGCAGGCTTCGCAGGCTTGCCTCCAGTCTCCCTGTAGCGCTGCTTGCACCTGCGCATGGGAACCAGGCTTTTCCTGGTGCCAGAAGCTAGGGCAGGCAGAACGCCGCATTCTTCCTCGTTGTTCTATTTTTAGGGGCCCCAAGATGCTGGTCCCTAAAATTTGCGGGCCCTGGAACGGCATTCTGGTGCATTCCCCTTTACTTTAACCCCTGGTTACACAAGGCCATAGGCTTTCCTTCCTAGAAACAGGAAGAACAGCAGTAGGAACCAGACAGCAAGTGCTCTCTGCAAACAGTGATCCATGGACCATGGTTTGGGAATCCCCTCTGTTTCATAAGATGGATCCTTGAAAAAGTGAGATGTTAAATAAATACTTTCTGTGCTCTATCAGCTCCCATTTTTCCAGACATTCTAGAGAAGATCCAGAAAGGGTACAGTGTCCTAACAGAAAATGAACTATATCAATAGGTGCAGATTACAGAACCACAAACCCCAGTAAGACAACACGGATAAGGGAAGTGGGTTGGTAGCAGCACACACTTTATGCAACGATGGTAGATTTTGCATGCTCATATATGTATTTTTGCTATGGTATGTTGATTTGTGAACTCTATCTGCCCTTGTATATGGTTTTGCAATGGTGAATCTAATGTGTTTTCATTTTTGCCATTTTAATATTTAGGTAAAATAATTTTGAAATTCACCTTACAATCCTATGAACAGGGAAGGAATATGAAAGAGGGAAAAACTAATTTGTATTTCAATTTGAGATGCAAATAGATATTTGAAACTAATGTTCCTTATTTTTTTGGGTGTTCTGATTATGAAACCATGAAAGGTTTGAATTTTAACTCATAATACTTAATTAAAACTGATGTTTTGTAAATATTTCAGATACCATAATGGGTGCATTATAAACACTTCTAGAGATCAATAGAACTTCATCATCATGTCTCCTTTCTATACTTTGTTAGATTTATGCCTAAGGTGTAGGGCCCATCAGTGGTCTCATTTAAAGACCATGGGATTATTCATACGCATAATTCAAGAACAGGCCTAAATAATTGGAGAATTTGGGGCCTTAAAGAAGCATTTGGCATTTGCTTCCAAAGACTGTGACAGCAACTGAAAATATGCCATATATGTTAAACTGCACATAAATTTGTAAATGGGTGCTGTTGGATTGTGATGTGAAATAAAATAGGCAAACAGTAAAGTGTTAGTCATATGGATGATCTGAATACAGACTCCATGCATCTCTGATTTTTTGAACAATTCTCTCTGCACACTGCAAAATATCAACAATATTTCAAAATCAACCATGCTGTGTTATAAATGTTAAAATATAAACAGACAGACATACATGTTTAAAATTCTTGCTTGCTTTTTGCACATTTTGTGGGTGGAGTACAGCACGCTGAATTAGAACCTTATCCAAATCATTTGGAATAAATTGTAGGTTAAGATTTAACATGACATTAATAGAGACTTGTGTGAGTAAAGAATTGGAAATAAGATCTACCACATTAGCAGTAACTTCAGTATCTGGCATGCTGACTGTACCTATTAGGGTTTCAAATTGCAGTCTGAGTTACTTTCCCTATTCATTAAAATCATCGCTAATATAAATCAAGCTACAGTATGAGTTGGTATTTGGAGAACACACAGATTTCTTACGCTGACTCTGTTTCTTACTTCTGTCACAGAGTTTTAACATTTCTTTTTTTCTCATTTGTAGGGATGCTGGCGAAAAATCATTGTGGATGATACTATGCCTTTTGATGAAGAGAATAATTTGTTGCTTCCAGCTACAGCCTGTCAGATTGAACTTTGGCCACTGTTGTTGTCTAAAGCAATCATTAAGCTGGCAAACACTGAGTATGTTTAGTGAGCATTCTATAAGTTTGTTCTATAAAATCAAGTGGAATTAGCAAGCAACAAAGGCAATTAAATACACATGGTGAATGTTTGTTGGAAATTATTGCAAAAGTAAATGCCTGTTTTGTGAGCTCTGATGTGAAAGCTGATATGATAAATCTGTGTAGCAGGTTTCCTCAAGGGCTATAGCAGACACATCAGAGAGAGAGAGAGAGAGTTTATGTTTTAACAGTTTCCTGAAGAAACTAATCTGAGAAGTCTCCGCTATCTTGTCCGCCCAACATTATTTTGTGTACTACAGAAAAGAACTTCACATGCAGAGCACAAACCTCCCAGAAGTTTTAATCAATCTAAAAAAGTGGAGGTGTTTAGATGACCAAACCAAAATAACTTGAATGCAGTATTATCATAATTCATGGTGGTGTCTGTTTTCAACATTGGTGGTTTGTCAATTAAATATCATATCTTACAGCAGTAACTCTAAGCCAAGTAATGCTTAACAAATCCACACTGACCAAGTAATATACAAATGGGAAGTGCTACAAGTCTGTGCTGGTGGGGTAATGATAGTAATCTGAAGTACCATGTTATAGATTTGGTATTGTTCAGCCTGTAGCTTATTTTTAGGTCAATGAGTATCTGAAGTGCTCTGGACACAGCATACTCAGCCTCCTGGGCAAGAGCAATGGGACTTGTGTTTCTGGGGAAAGGAGAAAGGAAGTCCTCCAGCCAATTAGGAGTTGTAATGATAGGCTCTAAAGGGATTCCAGTCCACCCTCTCTCTCTCTTTTAAAGAAGAATGGAGTCACAGTATATAACAGGATATGAATTTGAGATAGTTAGAATGAAGACTTTGTTTATTGCTAAAACAGAAAAAAATAGAATCAAATATGGATTTTCATTTGTAACAATACAAACAAATACATATGTTCACCTTTGTTTAAAGGGCAATTATACTTAGCAATAAGTTGTAAATTTTAAAATTCTACTCTGAGAATGAGTAGTACGTTTTTATTAGGCTGTATTTTTTTTCTTGAGTGACCTTTAAAAAAGATTAGGAAAAGGAAGGAAAAAATGGAGCTGAAGGTTTGATCTTGAAGAGGTAAAGTTTAAACTGCAGTCATTATTTCTGTTGCAGGCTTGTTGGATATATTTTGTAGTATTTGACAGAGAGGGTCACATCCTGCATATTTCACACACAAGGTTTGTTGGTCACTTAAGTTATTGGGTCAGAAAGATCTTCATAGTTCACGAAGAATACACTGGGCATTCTTTGACTCTTTCCTGGGGTACCCTTCATTTATTGTTAAGCTTTTGAAATAATTACCACTATGCATTCTTACAAAAGATAAAATTAAGGAATGAAATTATATCAAATCTTTGCAAAAATAAACATCAAAGAGACTGCTAAATATAGAAACATAGGATCAGTGCTTCTTTTGTTTAAAAAAAAAAAAGGTGCTGGTGTTCTCTTTTCCCCTGCTGACCGTGCCCACCCTGCCTCCATCTGGGCAGCAGGGCCGGCAAAAAAGCTGCTGGTATTCTGTACCCCTGCATACCATCACAAAAAAACCACTGTATATATTTTTGCTAGTATTTATCAAAAAGTTTAATTTAGGTATAATTGGCATAAAAAGTAAAACCTGTACAGATGCAATAAAGTGAAATAGAGCAGAACAAGATATTATTTATAATTGGGTCATAGTCATGATTTTTCCACATGGATTAGGCACTCCAAAAGACTGACCTGGGAAGCAGCCTGTGACAAAGTTACAGCTTGCCTCCAGAGTTCCTCCTCCTCTAATAGGGTGGGGTAGTTGGGGAGGGGGGATGAACCCTATGCCAGAATGTGGTGCTCAGTGAGGAGTGATGTATCAAGAATTTCAACATTTGAATCACACCTACACTTGAGTTCTCTTTTGAATATACTACAACATTAATTAGTGAAGTTCTTTTTTAAAAAAAGTAGGCTGAAATTTTCAGAAGTTCATTAGTGGCTTGGGAGCTTAACTTCCATTTTCAGAACGGAGTTTCCTTTAGTTTAATTAAATATAAGTTTAGTGGAAATCAGATTGTGGACCTGAAACCCAGCAAAGAGAAAATCTACATGAAAGTTAATTTTGTGCAGCAGTTGTGAATTGCGAGAGATATCACATAAACTAGAATTTTATTTTATAACAAACTTCAGATAACCTTTTTAGTTTCCCGTTTTCTCTCATTAGCCAGTTACTGTCATGTGACATTGTAAAAGCAACCTTAATTGTAGCAGAAGTCATTTGCAAAATAGAAGGGTTTTTTAAAGGGTTTTATTATATAGTTTTGATAAATTTAAAGGAGATGTACTACAGCCAATGAAGCTCAAAATGTTGAAACTTTAAGTGAGAGATCTTCAGTATTCAGTGAGTGAGGAACATCACTGATCTCTGTGTTGATAGCTTGTTTTACATGAATTTGCCATATCCATGATCTAACCTCTGTGCATGATATTGTTGACCAGTTGTATCAGGTTCTACTTAACTATAAATATTTTAATATATACAGTATTTGAATTTGTAGTATACATGAAGCTGGCAGACGAGAGCTGGAGGAATTTACAGTTCTTCATGCACTTACTGGATGGATACCAGAAATCATTCCTCTCCAGTGAGTTCTTTTGTTAAACAGTCCATTTCCTTGTTTCTCTATATGTAGAACATATTGGCTTTGTCCACACTTAGATTGTTAAATTGATTTAACTTAAATCAATCTAATTGAATTGAAATAAAAATCATTAAATCTATTTAAGTTAAATCAATTTAACATGTCCCACTAGAAACCCAAATCAAACTACCATATCCATGGACAGGATTCACTAGTTTGATTTAGGAGAGTAGCACCATGGGAGATGTGGCAAGATGTCTCCCAAGAAGGGCCATGGCTGCACCCAATATATAGAAGGAGGAAGGCTCCCTGGGAGAAGGGCAACAAGTGTTAAATTGAAAAAATTGTTAAATTGAAATAACATGGCTACACTGTGTTATTTTGAAATAATAATTTCAATTTAACTCTCATTTCGATATAAAGCAAGATTTTACTATTTTGAAATGACCACTCCTTATTCTGAAATGAGGGAGCTCCTCATGTTGAAATAAGGAAAGCTAGTGTAGACATGCACTACTTTAAATCGAAATGATTTTGTTTTAAAGTGTAAGTGTAGAAATACCCATTGGCTTTCTGAAAAATAGATTTCTGAGATGTGGGCCTTAAAATCAACCTGTGTTTTTTAACTCTAGTAAGTGGGAAGATGTGTGTTTAAAAACTTTGAAGGTTAGAAGTTTGCAGTCCCTGAAGAAATTTACCATGTCTATATCTGCAAGTGCTTCTGTGACACTTGTGAAACTATTACCAAGTGTAGAGCTACTGATGTTTCTTTCTTACATAGTTACACTTTTAACTGATACTGAGCTCAGCAATGAAAACAGTTAAATTTGCTAGTTATGTCTAGTTTTCAGCTGATATTTGGCTTTAAATGGCACACAGAAATGTTATTACTATATTGTGTCATGATTTTGTATAAAATTTTACTGTAAAAAATACAATAACTGCTATGTGTAACAAGAAACAAAGTAGTTGAGTTCACTTGCCTTCTGTTTTCATATTTCCAGGTTGATATAACTTGTTTATTTATATTTCAAGCCAAACAGTGAAACTGAGCCTCATTTAATAACGCTCTTACACCCATTTACCCAGCTCCCTTTTGCTGATAGCACATATTCAGGTCCACTCTGAACAGCCAGTGCAAATGTCAGGTTGCTTGACATCTTTTTTTTTTTAACCGTTTAGGATATATGGTACAGAAGGTTCTATTTTTAAAAGGAATGATGCTTTTGAAACTTGTGTCTTTTGGTAACTGTATTTTAAAGAAACAGGTAGCACTAAATGGACTAATATTCCAATATTAAATTGTCCATAATGGGCCAAAATTTCAATCTGGCTTTATTTGGTCCTCCTGCAGTTGAGATGACTGAGATGTCTCAACCTCAGAATGTGCCTGCAGATCTGAAATTTAGACATCTGAATGGGGCCTAAATTATAGGACACATTTTGTATCTTCAGTCTACTGCAGCAGTAAAAGCCAGTGTCTGTAAAGCTGGCCCTAAATATTAATTTTTGCTTTTTGCTTTGCAAATAGGAAAAAAGTGAGTACCACAATATTGCTGAATGCAGTAACATAGAGCTGGCTATATCCTGTGGTCTAATCAGCTGTTCAGGGCATTGATTTTAAAATTTTCATGCAGTTACTGTGGGATCTGTTCAGGTTCCCTCCCTTGCCACCCATCTCACCCATATCAGTTGGTCAGATTTGATTTTATTTCTGGATGCAAGGATCCTATGGAGGACGAGCACAACAGTAACCATCATATCAAGGAACTGTTATATAATCTTTGTTGGAATCCTTGAGGGGAAACTGTTGGAGCTAGTTGTTTTGAGAGTTTAGAAGGACATTTTAGAGGTGTTTTCTTTTTATAAAATCAGAATTTTAGTTATTAAGATGTTTGCCATATGTCTTAGTTTAACATCATCTACTGTTGTTCTAGTGTGGCAGAATGGTACCTAAGATTTCTTCATTAATTATAAGATCAGGTCTTACACAACACTTTCTCCTAACAAGCCCAATGATGGAACACTATTTCTTGATGTGCTAGCTCTGCTGACCGATCTGTCTGTAATGCCCAATACAAACCCTGTTCTTGCCAACTCTTGTTGTTTTTCTAACAATTATAGATGAAAACATATAAATACAGCAGTGTGCTTGTTAGCAGACATAACAGTTACTTTTCCAAATTGTCAGACTGAATCAGCTGTAGAATAGCTGTCTCTGAATGAAAATCAGAAAGAATTATTTTAACCTATTGCAAATGTAAGTAATGTTTGTATATGTGGAGTTTTTGGTTGGATGTTTTGTTTGTTTGGGTTTTTTTAGGCCTGGCTATTTGGATAAAGTCTGGAACTTTTTAAAAGACATACTACCAGAATTTAAGCTACCAAATGAAACAACCCTTGAACTGAAAAATCCTCTGTCAGATATGAAGGCTAAGGAGACCAAAGGGCCTGAGTTAAAAAATGAAATTCCTGTTGCTAATAAGCAAGCAGAGAAGCCTGAGAAAGCTGGCAAAGGTAGGAAACTGCAGACTGTAAAAATCTTTGAAAGTTGAACATAGGCAAGGTTGACACCATGCTTAGTATTCAAACAAATCCTAATACCTGGCCCCCCAGCTTTGCATGCTACTCTATAGGCCCATTCTTGCTTCCATTGAAGTTACTGGACCAATTCTGCACTTGATGAAGCAAATCCAGAATAAGTTCAGTTTCAACTGTTGACCTCCACAGGAGTGGGGTTCGAGACTAATTTTTAACTATGTCCTCCCTTTGATTAGTCTGTGGCAGGACACTATGTCCAGGGGTTAAAGTAAGGGGGAACGTCCCAGAACACTGTTCTAGGGCCCCCTATT
Source organism: Podocnemis expansa (assembly GCA_007922195.1). Lineage (NCBI taxonomy): Eukaryota > Metazoa > Chordata > Testudines > Podocnemididae > Podocnemis > Podocnemis expansa. The sequence goes on from ML682021.1 coordinate 24,193,807, forward strand.
TTTAGTGAGCCAGCGTTCTAGGCCCCCTAAAAATAGAAGGGCACGCTGGAACCAGTGTTCTGGCGTGTTCCTATAGGCTGGAGGAAGGGAGGGGCTGTGAGCTGGGGCCAGCCCAGCCACCCCTTACCCCTCCCCAGAGCCTGTGTGGCTCTACCCCTTCTAGCCAAGGCCTGGTTGTGCACACATCCAGGCCCAGCCTCCTACCCAGGCTTCTTTTTGCTGCCGACTGGCCGACCAGCGCCACAGCCTCCTGTCCCCTGCCCAGCTCTTTGTCCGGGTAAGGCGGATGGAGGGATTGGGGTGGTCGGATGGCCAGTGGGGAAAGTGTGTGGGTAGGGAGGTTGTGTGGGTTGGGATGGTGGGCTGTGGAGGGCTTGGGGGGCTGAAGAGGGTGGGGGGTTAGGAGGGGTGGAATGGGGGAAGGAGCTTAGATTGGGGCTAAGAAGGACATGGGGAAAAGGGTCTGATGGTGTAGATGTTTTGGGGCAGTAGCTGGGGTCGTTTGCAGTAGCTGGGGGGGCAGGCATTTGGGGGGCAGTAGCTGGGTTGTGTGAGGGGGGTCCCGCAGTGGCATGAGGGGGCGGCCTGTACTGGCATGAGGGGGGCCTGCCAATTTCGGAGGGTTCCAGGGCCCACCAAATTATACTTTAACCCCCTGGCTATGTCTCACTTTGGCATGTGGACCTTTATGTTGAAAGGTGTTCTGTGTAGAAAAAACAAGTATATAGGTTACTATATGCCCTAGGGTGATTGACCTAGCATAATTCTGACCAAAAATTGCTTGGCAGCAGTATCTATTTCATAATGGATGTTGCAAGGTGGTGATTACTGGTGGGGAGTTCAGAAAACTAAAATTAACATGCATATACAATTTCAAAAGTGTCCTTGATTAATTTGGAAGATAATAGTGTTTTTTGTGTATATCTTTTTGTACATTTGAGTGTGTATAAATAACTGTTCATATGGGTTTAAATCAAAATATGACTATAAATTTCCTATTCATGATAATCAAGGTGAGTTAATATACTTAAAAATTCTGGAATCTACTTTTTTTAAAATGCTATTTGAAAATGAATTAAAAAGTAATGCTCCAGGATTATTAAGAGAGCTTTGTTCCAGAGTGCCATTCTGCAATGTTTAGGTCTAGCATTCATTTCTTTTAGGTTCAGTTTTTACCATACAAAACTCGCATAGCTCTGCAACAGCTCTTTACCTAGGGACCCCAATTGCCTAAGGCCACCTCTGCCTTCAGGGTGTGCTCTCCTCAACCTTGGCATAGGAAGCTTCACAGCTGTTCCCAAGGTAGGATTAGAGGCATGGGGCTGCAGAGGTCCTGGGCAGCACTGTCAGCTATAGAGCAACACAGGGAGGCTACTGTAAGTTAGGTCTTATCTAAATTTAAACAGGGGCTGCTCCAGCCTTTGGAACAGCTGAGAAGCAGAAGGAAACAGCACTGGTTTAAAGCCACCTCAGTACTGCCATCACTGGGCTGAGTTCTGGGTTGTGCCTCTTAAAGAAAGTTAGTAGAGAATCTCACTCTTGAATACTGTTACTTATTTTTTAGATTAGTTCCTTTAGAAATTCAAAGTGCAAAGGCTTCTGTAGTTTCAAACTGGTATCAGCGATGGAAATGGGGTATTAACCTATGAAACTAGCTCTTCCATGTGATATTTTTATAGGTGGGTTTGATAAGGTCATCTATAATTAAGGTTCCTTGATTACTCCTATTATAAACAACCTGTTTGCAGGTGTTTACACTTCTGGGAAAGTTTAAGCAGTTGCAATTAAATTTTACACAGGGTATCTGCCTCATGCTGAATTGTTTTGAACAATTCTCGCCAAAACAGTTGAAACATTTCTGAGAATGTGTCTTGGTTAAACAAGTATCATTGTGCCCATGTTAGAAAATTCTAGTGAACTTTTCTTTGAAGTGCTCTTGTGCCTCCATGTTTTGCAGTAAGGACTTTCAAATGTCAGTAAGGGTCTTTTCTGCCAGGGATGTACTCTGTGCCATTCCCATGAAAATCCACCTAAATGTGGCAAAGTTATAAAATTGAAGTTCACACATGTCCAGCAGAGAGTTCTTAAACTTTAGCAACTCAGTTTCTTGAAGATTCTGTTGGCATGCTTCACCACTGGGCTGACCGGGACTTTCCCTGTAATTGCAGATTTGGGCTGATGATGACTGTTCCAGGTACAGACACATGAATTAAGAACATAGAGCCTGTGCTCTCGACCACCTTCAGAAACTTCTCAGAAAATCTGCTACTTTAGCCAACAGCTCATTGTGTCCCTCATGCCACTTAAATTTCAGGGAGTGCCACTGTGAAATGGGACACAGTATCCCAACATACTCAGATTTGGTTCAGCTGCTTTACATGATGGCAGAGGGATAGATGGGCCAATTCTGCCCCCCCCCTCAACCCCAAAGCAGCAGTTTAGAAATTTGTCACCTTAAGTAGTTACCAAGTCTGTCAATACTGAGTGTGGCCTCTTGATTACTCTGCCAGGCGCACGTAGCATGGAAAATCTAGCTGCTTGATTCAGTTGTAGAGGAATCAAGAGCTGGACCTGTGGGAAGCAGATGAAATTGATTGAGACAAGGAGTCTGAGGTAAGGGAATTGGAACTGAAAGCAGCTTCTGGAGTTAGATGGGGACTGGGTGGCAGTAGTCAGAGGAAGCAGATTCAATGAGGACCCAGTTTATGGATGGTAAACTGGGACAGACTGGGCAAAGAGACTGACCAAGGATCTAGGGGCAATGTAGGCGGGGAGAGTCTGAGATTGGCTGCAGTGTTTTGCAAGTGAGGCTGGAACTGGGTGCCAGTAGGGGTAGGGATAGGGATCAAAGGCAGGTGGGTGAGGCACCTGAAGGCCACAGTTAAGGAAAGAGAGAGAGATTGAGAATCTGCGGTGGGGCAACTGGGCAAGGAGACTGGGAATGGGATGAAAAACCTAAAAAGTGAAGACTTGGACTGGCCAGCTAAGGAGAATGTGCCCACCAAAGCACACCCCTTTGCAGATTCTGGAATAGAATCAGGAAGATTCTTGAGTCTCATTTCATTGAGTGCTGGTTCACACAGAGTGTGACATCCTCTTACTACTATCAATGACTCTGTTAGCTCATGTGGCACAGGTCTGGGTGATGGATTTAAATGCTCAACCCTTGCTGATGTCCATTGTGTGGTCCCTCATGATAGAATTTCTGTTTTTTTCAGTTTGCTTTTTTGAAAAACAGAAAATTACACAGACACACACACACTGCCTATATTAAAAGTATTTGTAAGGTAGGAAAGTCAAATCACTCAAAAGTTAAATGTCAGAATTAAAGTTGTCCATTTGCCCCACTTTACCTTAATCAGGTCCATTGATGTAAAAAGTTCAGTTCCTCATCTCCACAAGGATTTTTTACCTTAAGGTTTCTGTCTTAATGTAAAAGCACACCTTTTGCTACAATGGAGACATAGTCTTTATTTCTACTGTTCTTTCTCATCTATTCTTGTTATTTAACCGAGTAAGAATTTTACCTTTTCTTTTAAAAAGCTTACCTTGCTCTGAGGTTTCATGAGTTAAAGGCACTGCAAATAAAAGAAAATACATAGTCTTTATTCTGTTTTGGTAGATAAGCCAGAACAAAGAGAAATTGGAAAGAAGAAAAGTAAAGATGGTGAAAAAGAAAAAAACAAGTCAGCACCTCATTCTGCACGAATCTCTACAGACATTCAAAATTCCCTTCAGTCATTCATTGACAGTAAGTTATAAGTGCTTTTAGGATTTAATGTGGTTTTCTTTACACTTAAGAAAGTATTTTGTGTAGCTGTTCATCATCATCAACCAGTAAGAAGCTTGTTAGTTCGACATCCTGATTTATGTTCATTGTTAGTGAAGTAAAATAATTACAAACTTTAAAATATATTTGAAAAAATATCTCTTCTTGTACTTCAGTCTAATAGTGGTGAAATATGATGTTCTGGGCCAGCAAAAGGCACTAGTGATCAGCATTAAAGTACATTATGGAAAGAAAAAGCAAATGCCTTAACAGCAGGATGGTGTTTTTAAGTATGGAAAGGAATAGCGAAACAGGTCTCACTGAATGGAAATATTCTGTAGGCTTTGTTAGATCAATAAAGACAGGCAAAATCAGCAAATAGTGGTCAAGAGGCAACATTACTATAGAGTTTTTGTCTTTGCTGCTGTTAAATTAAAATTCGTTTGATGCAGAAGGTCCTGGGTTCAATTCCCAGGGGGTTGGACTCGATGATCTCACGAGGTCCCTTCCAGCCCTATGATTTGATTGATTGATTGATTGATGTGCAACAGAACATGGGTACAAAGAAGAAATGGAGAGGAAAATCTGATTCAGTTCTAAAGGGGCAGCTGTGTTAGTCTAGTAAAGCAAAAAAAGCAAGGAGTCTTGTGGCACTTAAAGACTATGGCTGTGTTCACACGGCACTTTTGTTTCGAAACAACCTCGTTGTTTCAAAACAAAAAAACCATGTTCACACGACGCACAGTTGTTT
>ML682021.1:24198726-24259481 GCA_007922195.1 Podocnemis expansa
TGTTGTTTCGAAACAAGTTGTTTCGACACAACTTGTTTCGAAATAACCCTGTGCGTGTGAACACAGCCTAACATATTTATTTATTGCATGAGCTTTCATGGGAGAATATCCCACTTTGTCAATTCTCCCATGAAAGCTCATGCGATAGATAAATCTGTTAGTCTTTAAGTGCCACAAGACTCCTTGCTTTTTTTGATTCAGTTCTGTATCTGGTCAAACCAAAGATCCTTTTGGTTTCAAGCTTACTTTAGAGACAAGATGAAATGCTGCCACAATACATGCAAGAGGATTTTGTTCCATGTTTGTTAATAAAGGGCTGATGTCACAATTTAATGGGACAGTGAAATCACTTGGAAAGCAGTGAACCAGGTTGGTGATGTATTGGTAGAACTACTGTGTCTTTAATTTTCAGATAGCAAACCCTGCGATTTTTGAACAATGAGAAGTAGTATAAGAGCCATGAGAAGAGCTGCAAGGTGGAAGAATAAGGATAGCTCGCACAGGGCAAAAATTGAAACATGTTGTAGAGCCATTAGCAAGTTGAAAATAAGCAGAGCTGAGCCTGAAAGTCACAGTCAGGGTTATGTGTTCAGATACTTAGTGAATGAGTGTGATAACAACCTGGATAAACTCAAATAGGAAAAGTAAGTGAATTTGAAAATTACAAAAAAGGAAGTTGTAAGATGGGGGAAATGCAAGATTGGTTGGCTGTGAAGAAAAGAAAGAATTACATTTTAATGTTTTTAATAAAGTTCTGACTTGAGTTATCCTGCCTTCCCTAATTTTACTTCCCATATTTTCCACCATCTATATATAGGAGATTGACACAATCTTCTCCTCAAAGCTTGAAAGGCTGGGAAATCTATCCTCCCTTTTTAATTCTGTCAGCTATTGGTGTGATTGCAGAATTTGAAACTTCGTGTGCCTAGTGCTATATTAGGTCTTCATTTCCAATGAGGTTGAAATAGCGTGTGGAATACCAGATAATATTCTGTGTGTCTTTGTCATACTAGTATCAATAACATTAAAGGGGAATACATTGTCCTTGTGGATGCGTTTAGCCATTATTGAAACATTGCTCATGTTTGACCAACTATCTGGTATAAATTTCAGTACTGTTTATATTAATTCTTGCTCATTCTTCACTGGCAGTATTTAGTATTGGATCTGCACATTGATTACCCAGGGCAAAGTGCATAATTTGCCTTTTTTTTTTCATGTTGATTTTGTGCTGCATGCTGGAAAACCATGTTAGCATAAAAGAAGGTCGCAATTCTCCTAATAAATTCAAGTGTTTGTCTTTTAGTTTAGTGGCATAATCAGCAACTGATCTTTGCTATGTTTTGGTTGTCAAAGATGAACAGAGGCTACTCCTGAATGACATCTATTTGAAAGAAGGTGTGAAATGGAATGAACTTAAAACAAATGTTGAGATTCATCAGATTGTTGAATAATTGTTTATCTCCAAAGTTATCCAGAAAAGATGAAAATACCTAGGATGGGTGTTAAAAATGAATCTAGAGTATCCACAATGTTAGGTGTGACCTTAGACAGCTGGAGTAACATGTAAAAGGGTCTGACCTAAATGTTTAAGAATGGTACTTAAAGGAGGGAAAATGTATGAGAGTTAATATGAAAGAAATCAATCCAGGATAGACAGGATGACAGAGCTTTGTTTGTGTGCTAAAAGATGTTTGACAGTGTGGTAAGGATTCAGATTCAGAACTCTGAGGCTGTTAGTGATTGAAGAGCATTTCTGAATTGCTGCTATAAGTCTTTGAACAGAAACCTGAATGATCATTTCAGCTCCTTTTGTATGGTGGCAGTCAGATTATCTCACCTGTAGCAGCATGGATTTGCTCTTTCATTTCAATGAAGTTTCACTCAGGTTTCACTCACTTCTCACTCTTGAAAAGTCCAAAGGTACTGTACTTTTTGAAATGAGTATGAATCCTTTCTATATTGCTGTCAAATAATTCTTGATAAAGTTTACATTTTACTTTTTAGAATTACAAATTTCTAGCTTTGTTACATAGGCCCATTCTATCAAGATTAATGATAAGCATTATATACCATTGTTGTCAGAGGCCCTGTCCACCTCTCAGAAATGTCTAGATTCTAGCAAACCAAGGTCCCAAACAGTTCCTAGCTCTCCTTGCTCTCTTCATTATTCAGTGACAATGATTTCACCTACTAGCTCTCTCCACTCCAGTCACCATTGACCAAGCATCTCTTCTAGTCCTTTAAGGGTCTAGACAATTCCTTATCTTTCTTATATTTCTGAGTAGTCCTAACAGTCCTAGACAGGAAGGATGTTCCAGTAGTTCATGTGTTTGCGTGAGATTTGGGAGACTTTGTTCTGCCACAAACTTTCTGATTGATCTTTGGCCAGTCAGTCTCTCAGTGCCTCAATTTCTCATGTGTTAAATAGGGATAATAGTATTTTTCTATGAAAAGGGTATTGAGGGGAATAACACATTAAAAGATTGAGGTACACAGATACTTTAATAATGGCTGACTGGAAAGTACCAAAGGCTTTCTCTATACTACAGGGCTCAGTTAAGTTGACTTAATAAGGTCGACTTATAGTTGACTTTATTAAGTCAACTTAGTGAGGCCCCATTTGTTTAAGTTGACTTTATAAAATTGACTTAAGCCAGGGGACCCATTTAAAGTTGATTAATAAAATCTACTTTAAATGGGTCCCCTTGCTTAAGTCAACTTTATAAAGTTGACTTAAGAGGGTTTATTGCATAAAATTGACTTTATTAAGCCTACTTTAATGGACACACTGCATTAAGTCAACTTAATAAAGTTGACTTAACCCTTAAAGTCAACTTTAAGGACAGGAGTTATGAAGTCAACTTAAGCAAGTGGTTAAGTCAACTTAAGGAACTCCAAATGTGGCCAGGGAGTTGCTAAAGTCGACTTAGAGGCATAAGCCCCTAGTGTAGACATAGCCTTAGATAGTTAATAGATATTGAAAGATCCTTGATATCCTTTTTTTTTTTTTTGGCCTTTTATCTGTGCAGAATAGTTAGTTTTCATACACAGACTGAAATTAGAGTCTAATGTTTTTAGGATTAAAAAAATCTTACATGTAAATGTTGCATTTATGTGTATATTTCAGAATGACCTAAAAGAAACTCCAGATAAATCCTGACAATCAAGACCTAGTATCTTGCATTTTGTCCCTTCTTTTTAATATACAAATTTTATCTAAGTTAATTCTAATAAAGATTTTTTGTTCCAATTTGTTCAAAATGTAGTATTCTTGCTCTTTTTGTATGAATTTACAAAACAGCAAGATCTAAAATTGTTCAACTGCTGAAATCTCAAATCTTTAGCAGGTAAATGAAGAGTTTATAAATGTTGGATGGATCTAAATGCTAGACATTGCTGGGTCTAAACACTTTAGTAATGCGGTGGATTATAACAGTTTTCACTTTGTAATTCACATTTAGCAATGTTATCATATTAACCAAATTCACAGACATCAATTTCATGCTATTGTACACAAGAATGATTTTTCCCCTTAGTTTCTGTATGGTGAAAAAAAAATCAGTGTTTCATTTTTAAAAGCGGTCAATATAGCACTTTTAAAATAGTCTGTTAATTTTAAAGTGGATATGAAATAGTAAACCATTAACTGATTGCATGCTCGAAGAATTTGTTCAGTGCCTGTGTACATGTTGTTTCACAGCCCAGATGGACTTGGTTTTGCAGCTTTAGGCTCCAACTGGTATTTGATGAAGTACTTGTTGTTAGAGTAAAATGTTTTCTCACATGAGCTGAAATCGGTATGGCTTGTGGCATTTACTGTTCTATAACGTTTTACACTGGAGATGTTAGTGTTGCTTTTGAAGTAGGTCCAATATGTTTGCAGGGGACTGAGATCAAGCCCAAATGACATTATTGCTTTTTAAACAAATGAAAATGATAGCTAACACAACAGCTGTGGCTAACATGGGAATCTCAAGCATGTGGAGAGAGAGATTAAGGACCAACTGGCGTGTTCTGTAGAGTAGTCCTAACTCAGCAACCACTTACATTTTACAGAGATGTTGAATTTAAAGGGATTTCAGGAAGAACATTCTCAGAATCAAAGGTTTTGTATTATATTGAAGAAAAACATTGAAAGCTGTTCATAACGTCCAGAAAGATGGGCTTATAAAGCACAAAGAAAGCTACACTTCCTGTCTGCTTGTATAAGTTTCCTAGCCCTTTCTTTGTTTTTATCTTACATAAACTGGAATGTTTGATCTATGTTGCAAACATCATTCATCTGCCTATTCCTAAACACACTTCTAGCGAATGATTCATTAGCATTTAACAAAGTCAGGAATCTCCTTTTGCTGTCTTTCAAACTGAGTGTCACTTGTGACATACCAGGATACAGTTCAGACCAGTGAATAGCTTTTACCACATTGTTGTAACTTGGGGTGCTCTTTACAATGTCTTGCTGCTGTAGCTTCCAGCCTGGAATACTCACAAACAGCTGCCAGTATTTAAGTCTTATGTCAACAACCATACATGCCATACATCGATCTAACTCTGTAAGCGTCTACTCTAAAATGTCATTCCTACCAATGTCATTTGCCCAGTGCACCAGCTTAAACTCCACTTCCATGAGAGGTACAGTGTCAATGTTGATGTAGTTAGGTCGATTCTGTGTCAGTGTGGACCCTGTGCTGCTTACATCAACTTCCTGCTACCTTTCAGAAATTGTATCTCGGTGGATGTTATATCAGCATAAGAATATGCAACACTGATGCAAAGAATATAGTATGAATACACAAAAATTATTTAACTACTGTGGTGGCTGTATGTCAATGCAATTTAGGCCAATGTTTTGTAGAACAGACATACCCTCTAATCTGTTTGGGCATTTATATTTGTGTGCTATGGCATCTCATTACCAATGGTTTTAACATTTGGGGGAAAACATAAAGAGAATATCTACTTTGGCCAACCACCATATTTATCTTCTGACCAGTAGTCTGTCTGCTACATATTTTGTGTAACACAAGCAAAACATTTAAATGGTGCTATGCAGTAACTTGTACTGGACCAAAGCAATGGGGGCATTCCCAAAAAATGGTTCCTTTTCGATGGAGTATCTGTCAACCACTTCTTTTTAGTTAAATATCCCAATCACACTTTAATTACAGACCATAGTGTTCCATATGATATTAAAATAATTTGATGTTATATTTCAAAGCTTGTTTTGTTTTCATATTGTTCAAAGCAATAAAGATGCAGTGTTTTCTTTTCTAGGTTCTCCAGTTCCAACACTGCCTCAAATGGTGGTGTATGCCAGCTATGTACCTCTTCATTTGTCTGAAGAGAAAATCTTTGTGTTGGGGCAAATGGTAAGGCTTTATTCTCTCAGGAACAACAAATGACTCTTTTGCAATTAACAAGTGCATTTAAAAAAAAAACATTCCTTAGGAAATGACAGTTCAGTCCCATTTATTTTTAAGTGCTGAATACATTTCTTTTAATATTTAAATCTCCATTTCTCTGCTACTCCTCTAGCAACCCCTCTGTTTTACCACACTTTCCACTCTTGAGTTCCTCTGTTAATCACTGTATTTCTGGCTAAGAAGGGTGGGACTAAATCTTGTCAGATTTATTTTTTTTAAAAAGCAAGATGGAATATTAAGTTAAAAAAAAAGTATGCCTAATTACTGTAAGAGCTTCTTGAAAACTGAGTTCAGTTTTTTTTAATTACAGTTAACTCAATTGAGGTATAATTTCTTATAAGCTGGCATAAAACAGAAAATAACGAATTTTTGTTCATTCAGGTTGTGATTGTTGTGATGGGCGAAAGTAAGTGGAGAATAGTCATTATGTTTTAAGTTTCTGGAGAAAAATAAAAAGGGTTTTGTAATCTGCTAATATATTTACAATTTACATCTAGCCCAGAAGCTATTTATAATGATGGAGAGGAAAGGATTTCTTGAAACATTAGCTTTTGATGTAAGGAATAAAAACAGATTTTCTTTTCAATTTGATTCCTATTAGTAATAATTAGGGCACTTAAAGATTATTAGTTTTCGCAGAATAAAGAAATATATGGCAGTACTTTTACTAGATTGCTTTGAACTAATTGTACTGTTGGATACAGGATTGTGCTCTTTGTTTAAATTGTATTGTCTTACTAGAAGGACCATTGTCATTTTATCCTGTATAATTTATTTGCTTAGCACAGTTTCTCTGTACTACTGGTAATTTACTGTAATCAGAAAGCAGGTTGGAAGTTGTGGTTTAGTGCTTGCATTTTTTCCTACTATATGGGGAGTCAAGATAATTTTCTGGATTTGGCCTTCATCCCTAAAGAGGCAGAGTTTAATACTAAAGAGATGTGATAGACTAGGTAGGGTATGAAATGTCATGCAGACATTTGTCTGAGGTGGTTATTTGACAGACCTGCGATGAATGATGGTCGGGGGGGGGCAGTAAATATAGAAATATACTATTTCTTCTGGGTATCATTTAGATAAGTCTTGTTCAGACCATGCTTGGGAACCAGATCCAGTGCTGAAAGTAATAAAATTTTGGAAGATTAATGGGGCCAATATCACACTCATGTAATTAAACTAAAGTCAGTAGGTTTTTTTTGTCATTCACTTCAGTGGAAGCATGATTTTTGCATTTTCTCTTTTGGTAAATGTTAATAGTGTGTGTTCCCCCAGTGCTTGTATAGCTGGGTTTTGGCTGTTTACAAAAAGAATGCAGAGTTATTCAAATAAAATGGGGGGGGGATCAATATTTTGGAATTTCTCTTCTGTGTATCTTGGCCAATAGTTATTTGCCAAAATCTACAGTAAAGTAGCTAAACTAGTTTAACTGAGAATCTCTTCTAAACACCCAAGTGCCTTTGTTTCTTACATTTTAAGTACCGTCTGTTTTAAATGTGTGCGTAACTAGCCACTAATCCAACATGTTACTTGTCTAGAGGGAAACATCAAATCAATTTGAGGAGGTTGCCTGTGCATTCTCTTTGCATTCTGGCTTGATTTCTCTTTTATTGCAATCACACTGAGAATCACAACCACAGTAGTTGTGGCAGAACTTGTGGAGACACCAGAGATACTAGACAAAGAGCAGGGACAACGGGGGCTGCTTTTTGATGGAATACAATAGAAAGATGACGAACTGGTGGCTTATTTAGTGAGCAACATAAGCTACATTGCTAAAAAAATAAAATAAAATAGAGGTGGGTGTGCAGTTACTGAAACTTAACATTAAGTAGTCAAGGAATATACTTAAATATTCAAAAACAAGTGTTTAAATGGGAAGAGCACCACTCAATGTCCATATCTAAAATTGCTTTGAAGTCACCATTATGCAGGCCAACAGTAGTATCTTTACATGCAACCATGAATATTGAAATAGACAGTAATATTAAGGGGTTAATTCTGTTAAGAAATATTGCTACAGAATAATTTTACAGTTATAGACTTCTTCATGAGCCACCTAAATAAGCCAGTTGCATAACAGAGTTCTGCATGAAGATGACCTCTCCTGAAAACATTTTAAAAAAATTCTTTACAACAGTGTTGTCAGCCTTCCTTCTTTTTTCACTCCACTACTGTGAAACAGTATCACTCTTTGTTTCTATCTGCAGAGCTGAATAACCATGTTTGTGGTTGAAATTCCTTTTATACAATAATAGGTTGTACAAGATAAAATGTATTTAGATAAAAAATGCACTATTAAATTTTGCCTCTTGATCGGTTACATTTGCTAGACATGTTTGGAACAAGCTGCCAACTAAATCTTTTGTGTTAAATCTAAAATTTTATTAAGCTTTTGTACGCTTTGTATACCTTTTAGCTCTTTTAGCATGGAAAAGAGATGTGCCCTAACTGAGTTTATCCTTTTGGATTTTGCAGGCTGATTCCTCTGAGAAACTGAGGCAGTATGGGCTTTCCCACATATATAGCCATCCTGTGCTGGTGACTAGGACTAGGTCCTGTCCTCTGGTAGCTCCACCAAAACCACCACCAATTCCTCAGTGGAAACTTATTCGCCCGAAAAAAGAAACCATTGTGACAGACGAAGCTCAAGGTGCTTAAATCTTACAAAATATATTTAATTTACTGTGAATCACAGTTAAAGCTCTTAGGGTTTCACATGTGAACCAATGCAGTGGAAACTCTTGGCATCTAATTTCAGTGGAGTTAGACCATAGCCAGATTTGGCTCCTTATTTTTGCATTTTTTCCCTTGTTTAAAGCTAATTATCCCATTCTTTCATAAATGTCTGGAGAGCAAGGGCACATCATGTCTGGAAAACATCCTCAGACTTGAATTAAAGATTTAGAGAGAATCAGTAATGAATTGAACCAATTTTTAACTGAGAATACATAAACTGGAAAACTTTGAGAAATTTTTTATTTTTTATTATTAGTGCTATGGGGGCATGATGTGACAGCTCTGTCCCTGAGCTAGCACAGTTCTCACACACATAATACACTTCGAGCATATGAATAGTTCCTCTGACTTCATTGTTCCTATTCACACATTTAAAAGGTGTTTATCTATAGTGAAGCTGGGTGTAAGCCTCCTAGCCCAGGAAGACAGAGCCATGTTAGTGACGCTTGAGCTACTTTGCTAAAAATTGCAGTGCAGATGTTTCAGCTCTGTCACCAGCTTGGGCTCCCAGCTCCACCACTTCCCCATGTCTGAGTCTGGGTGGGTAGCTAGCCTGAATCTCTGCTGTACCAACATCTGTACTCCTATATTTAGCACACTAGTTTGAGCTCTGCTTGTGCACGGAGCCTCTAAACTGGGAGGCTTTCTGGCTAGGTATCGTAGTGAGCACATTGTAGGATATATGCTCTCTGTGTGCCTGGTGCTTTATTTAAAGGCACTGTTAATTAACCCTTTCCATTCTTGCACTAACAGAGGGAAACGAAGAACAGGAACCAGGCCTTCTTTTCTGAAATTTGCTCGGTTTGGGGCTTAAATTTTTTTCAGTAGTTATTTCATAATTGTTTGAGAGAGTTCTCACAGATTTTCTCCTAAGAAGTTTTTGGAAACCTTGCAGATCAGATATTAGGAATGAAAATTGTCTAACAGTCCTCCACTAAAAGTTCATGAAATTTCCCAAAATAACTGATTAGATGTTTAATGGGCCATTTTATGCACAGTCATTCAAATTTTATACATGCACTCTTGAAAATATTGTCCTTAATAGTTTTTCCTCAAAATACATTAACAGAAATATCAATAATTTCCATATTTTATGGTAATACACAGTGGTAAATCTGATTTACAGACATTCCATGCATGTAGACAGATTGTTTTCAACTTTTTGGGTATTATATTTACTTATTTGAAATGAACCAAATCCTTAATTATTTATTTAGGCAAATTTGTATTAACTTCAGCTGTGGTTTGCTTGAGGATTGGGTAGATGACCAACTGAACTAAGTGGTCACGATTTGGCCCAGCATGGATTGATTGCTTTCAGGATCCTGTGGGGAATTCAACAGCAACTACGGGATGTTAGTATGGACTGAAGAGTTCCCATGGATAGTAATGACATTGCAAAACCAGATAGTAGAATTGTCCACTTCATACTTCAAAAGTTCTTCTGCATTAAAATCCTTTGAAAGCAGTACTTTCAAAAGTCACTGTATTTTTAAAAAGTACAATGAACTGGAATTTTATCATTTAGTACAAATGGTTATCCTAATAATGTCAGATTTCACCTTGAATTGTATCAGAAACCACAAATCCTTTTTTTAAAAAAAAGATTTTGAACAGTATCGGTGTTTTTAGTGCTTTAAAGTTCATACTAGTCTTTTTTATATTTTTTTCAGAACCTATAATAGAGAAACCTGAGCAGTATATTGAAATTGCTAGCCCACTTCTGAACTATAGAGTCAATCCTATTGCAATACCCACAAATATGTAAGTAAATTAAACATTCAGTACAATAAAGGAATGCACTTTTTTGTTTCATTATGCTGTTAACTATTTTGTTAAATGTTCATCATATTACCAATATAAAACTGAAGTATTGTGTTTCCCTATAGTAAATAAACAAGTTGTTTATTTCCATTGCTCACTCATTTTTATTTGAAATGATCCCTTTTTAAACTAAGAATGTCCAGCAGCAATTGAAATCTAGAATTTTTCATACATGTGTTTCCTATTTATCTTTCCTATGGTATTTTGATGTAAATATCAGATAGTTCTGTTCCTCTCCCCTGGATGCACTGTAGATCATTTTAAAGGGTCCAAAATTGTTTGGGGAATTTTCTTTGAATGTTGATGGGCTTCATCAAAGTCAATTGAAATCAACAGACTCTTTCTATTGACTTTATTAGGGTTTGGATCAGGCCTTGTATTTTCTCATACAAAGATTTTATTTTTCTTTTCTACTTTTCTTATTATATTGAAAGATGGCATTTTCTGTAAAAATAGTCAGTGTTCCTCTTATATCTAGGGAGTTATTAAATGTTAAGATAATCTTCCACTTGATTATGAGTGATATGTGACTTTTACCTGAATATGGAAATTGACATCATGTACTAATTTGCTTCCAAAGGATAGAAG
This sequence comes from Podocnemis expansa, assembly GCA_007922195.1. Taxonomy (NCBI): domain Eukaryota; kingdom Metazoa; phylum Chordata; order Testudines; family Podocnemididae; genus Podocnemis; species Podocnemis expansa. The sequence continues at coordinate 24,209,301 of ML682021.1, forward strand.
ACATCGATGTTGCTCAGTAGGCTTTTTTGTTAAAATTGTCCTTTGCATCCACTTAGCTAGAAGCTTCAGGAAGAATGCTGATGGGTAACTCTGCTTGTGTTCTTCCTGAAGTACATTAGGGGATACAATTGCTGGTGGTTATGTTAAATGTAAAAGAAAAGGTGGAAAGCTAGTTTTCATTTTTAGCTGTACACTGGATATGCCAGAAAGATAATGCATCAAGGATCTTTAATTGCAAAGGTGATTGTACTCTTAAAAAGAACCTGATGATTTTTTGATTAAAGGACCACATGCCTCAGATTTCATTCTGCCCTCAAGACATTCTGTCAATTGTTCTAGTCATGGGTGCAAAGAATGAAAAATCTAATAAATTCCTTTCACCTTGACACAAGTCATGGAGCTTATGAAATCAGTTCTAGATTCCAGATCTCTAACATCATGTTTTGCCAGAAGAAAGGTTTCAGACATCTCAGAATGATTCTTCTGCTTGTTTGTTTTACTGAACTAGACTAACACAGCTGCCTTTCTGGAACCTAGCATTTCTTGAAAAGGCTTTCAGGTTTTGTTGCAATTCTATTTGGCTCCTGGCTTCTTTAACATACATCATTCCTCTATACAGACTTCAGAGGAGACCATCGCATGGTTCACTCAGAACTGTTTATTGGTTTCATTTAGATGACATGAGACAACAGGTCATTTGTATCTCCTGTAGTTATGTTTCCATAAGTGTGATAGATAATAGAAAATGCTTGCCAAGTGTCTCTTTTAGCTATCGCCAACATCTGCAGTGCTGGTAACATACTTCAACACTGTTAGGAAGCTGAGCTGTATCTGCTGATAATCAAAGTCTTTTGCACACATGAGTATTAAAAAACTTCACATAGATGTCTTGGAACTGAGAGCAGCCTGTCTGGGTATGACAATACTTCTCTCTTAAAAGGCCCTTCCCTTCACACTTTCAGGAAGAATTCTATCACCTTATATTTTATTACATCAAAAATGCTACATTAAGAGAACATTAAAGCTGCAAAGTCAAGCACTCAAAAGTTTGGAAATTCTTGTAATAGGGCTACCTGTGCAACTTTACTTAAACCCCCTTCTGTGTATGCATTATGATACAATCTTAAATTATATTATCACATATTATTTTTTCCATAGCACTCTGCCTCCTTCAGGATGGGCACTTGAGCAGGAGATAAATCAGAGTTGCGTGTAATGAAGGAAACTGTTGTCTATGGGGCACCTGCTTCCTTTTTTGGAGAAGTTGGAAGGAGTGTAATGAATAAGAGCTTGTCTGCATTTACAGTGGTGTGTAGGGTATGTGTAGCTACATATTGCCGTGAAAGGCAAGTTGCTTCCATGCTTGCCGTAGTGATTATCTACAAGTGGCAAATGAAAGCCTCTGACAGTAGGATATGATACTGCTTAATTTAGCAGTGTAGATGTAAAAGGCACTAAGTGAGTGGGCAGAGAGCTGTGCATAGCCAAACTGTGGCTTGGGAGCCACATGCGGATCTTGAATGAAAAATTCCAGCTCCCAGAAGAATGTCAGCAAATCAATTTAGGAAAGCAGCCCCAGCCTGGGTGTTTTAAATCTCCTGCCCTGAGTATGCTCGGGGGACGGGGGGGGGCATTCTGTGCCTAGCCACTGGACTGGCCAGGAAAGCAGGCTCTGGGAGTGGGGGGGTATCTGCCCGAGGAAGCCAGCGTCAGGGCTGGGGGGTTTGGGAGGGGGTCGGTGACAGCAGGGAGAAGCGGCAGTGCAGTCAGGGACAGTGGGGAGAAGCGGTGGTGTGGTCAGGATTTTAAAAAAACTTGCTGCTAGCCTGCAGTCTTCTACATCGAATGTCAGCTAAACTCCTACTGTATAGACCAAGTAGAATCTGACATTAGTAGGATCAATATTTGCCCTCTTTTTATGATAAAATTAAAGTGTGCAATGATTTTTAAATTTAGTAATTTTGGAGTAGGTAAAAGTATACGACTATATGCCTCAGTGCAGCTCTCGACGGTTTAATATACAACTTGTGCGGCTCTTGAGTTCCATAATTTTGGCCACCCATGATATATACCATGAGGTTCATGTAGGATGTTCTACTCTATTTGTCTAAACAGTGCCTCACTGTCTACACTGCCATTTATACCCATGCAAACTAGGCATGCAGTGCCTGTACTGTACATGCTGTAAGTGTAGACCTGACCCGAGACATGGATTGCAGGAAGCAAAAGCAAAAACAATTAAAAGTCCTGTGGCACCTTAAAGACTAACAGATTTCTTCGGGCATAAATGTTCATGGGCTGCAACCCACTCTGTACATCTGACAAAGTGGGTTGCAGCTCACAAAGGCCTATGCCTGAAGAAATTTGTTAGTCTTTGAGGTGTCACAGCACTTGCATTGTTTTTGCCATACACAGATTAACACAGTTGTCCCTCAGGCAGGAGTATCACTGCCCTGCGGAAAGACCTGGGGCATGGGCATGGGCCCTGCCCTCTGGGGCCCTGATTCCCCACTCAGGCCTGATCCAGCCTTGGGCTCCTGTCGCCACCAGCCTGGCCTCTGATCCCCATCCGGGACTAGGGTGGGAGAAGTGGGCGCTGCTTCAGGTGGCCCAGCCTGAATTCCCAGCCAGGGACTAGGCTGGTAGCCTAAGGCACTACCACGAGCAGCCCAGCCTGGGACAGGGCCAGGGAGCAGCAGCAGTGGCTGGACGCCGGGTCTCCAGCTGGGGAGAGGGCTGGGAGAGGCAAGGGCTGCCCCAGACACTCGGGGCACTGGCACTGGGACTCAGGGCATGTGCCAGGCACCAGCGATGCCCCTGCCCTCAGGAAGAAAAAGGATGGTCTCATGTTTAAGCCAGCTAAATGAAGTTTTGAATTCTGTCCCTATTTTTGTCACAGAGTACTTACGTGAAGCTGGGCAAGTCATATAAACCACAGTTTCCACAGGTAGTCACTGCATGCGTCTCATTTGCTGGGTGCCCAGGTTCAGGCTTTTGTGGTCTAATTTGTAGAAGTGCTAAGCATTCACCATGGTAACTGACATAACTGAGAGGTTCACTCTGAATATATTAGTTGCTATAAAATGCTAAGAATTCTGAAAAGATGGGCCCTAGGCCTTTCAAATTGGACACCCAAAATTAATGGACACTTTTGACAATTTTGCCTTTTCATCTCTGTTCTCAGTTTCTCAGTGAATAAATAGGGACAGTATTACAAATTCACATCACAGTGGTGTTATGAAGATGAATGAATTCATGTTTATAGAGAACTAAAAAATTACAATGAGAATACCACAGAAGCCCAAGAGAAAATAATTCTGTAGTCAGTAAGGGGTTTGGTTTGTGATTAGTAAATAATGCATGGAGGTAATTCAATGAATTATGAGGCTGAAAACAAACAATGACTAGCTCCTCATTCAGTCAGCATTGTGCATCTTATGCAGTAAATGAAGCAAGAGTCCCAGAAAGAATAATATATAATCATGGAATTTAAGATTGCCATAATGCATACGAATAAGGGGATTGCACAGGCAACCTTAATACTGGCATTTCCTAGCTTCTGAGTAGCTTGATTTTACAACCTTAACATTCTTTAATGTTTTCTAATGTATGCTTTCATCCAGTGTGTGGTGCCCAGTCTGATGATTCTTTTCTCTTATAAAGTTTGGTGAGGATGTGGTGGTTGTGTAGGGTGTTGTCTTTGTGTTGAAGAATTCTGTTTCTTCACATGGTAGTGTGATGTCAGGTCCTGTGGTGGGACTGATATTGCACTGTAGCTGACACAGACACCCACCTATCACAAGATACTCTTCATCATGCCAGACGCAAAGATGTAACAAAGTCACTCACAGTCCAGTAAGACGTAAAAAGGCATCACGGTGACGTAGCCATTAAACACAAAAAAGTGGAGGCAACTACAACAACGTCATTGAGATCTCTATTCAAACCCAGGGTGACTGTATCTAGTTTACATATGATTTCTAGCTTAGCAATTTCATGTTGTAGTTTGGTTTTGAAGTTTTGCAGGTTACTATACTTCAGCAAAAACAGATTAAAACATGAAATTGCTAAACTAGAATCATATGCAAACTAGATACCTTCAAACTAGGTTTGACTAGAGATCACAAATGGCTTACTCATTACAAAAGGTGATTTCCTCTCTCTTTCCTATTACCCTATTTATATGCAAACTAGACACCTTCACACTGGGTTTGAATAGAGATTTCAAATAGCTAATTCATTACAAAAGGTGATTTCCTCTCTATAACTCTTCTCAGCTCTTGCTTCCTTCTTCCATAATGTTTGAATTAAAACCTCTTGTTTACTTTGTTGAGCTAGGCAAGCATATTGTCCCTCTGGATCTGACCTTGTGACTTCCCTTATCTGCATGTATGTATACAGCTAATATGCCATATTTTTCATTTCATGCATCTGATGAAGTGGGATTGTGCCCACAAAGCTTATGTGGTAAATAAATTTCTTGATCTTTAAATGTGCAACAGGAGTCCTTTTTTTTTGTTTTGCAGGGATAGATATAGACTAATATTTGCTGTTTTCTATGAAAAATTATGAAAGACTGGAGAGGATCCAGAGGACTGGAAAAGGGCAAATATAGTGCCCATCTATAAAAAGGAAAATAAGGACATCCCAGGGAATTATAGACCAGTCAGTTTATCCTCTGTACTAGGAAAAATAATAGAACAAATAATCAAGGAATCAATTAGCAAGCATCTATAAGAGAATAGGTGTTAAGTGATAGTCCGCATGGATTTGTCAAGAACAAATCTTGTCAAATCAACCTGACAGCTTTCTATGACAAGGTAACAAGCCTTGTGGATAGATGGGAAGCGGTAGATGTGGTATATCTAAACTTTAGTAAGGCTTCTGATATGGTCTTGCATTACCTTCTCATTAACAAATAGGGAAGTACAAGCTGGATGGAGGTACAATCAGATGAGCACAAAACTGGTTGGACAATCACTCCCAGAGGATAGTTATCAACGGTTCCCAGTCATGCTGGTAGGGCATAACAAGGGGGGTACCAGAGGGATAAGTTCAGGTAGAGTTCTGTTAAATATTTTTATCAGTTATTTAGATGATGGCATAAAGAGTACACTTACAAAGTTTCAAAGGGGTAGCCGTGTTAGTCTAGTTCAGCAAAATAAGCAAGAAGTCCTGTGGTTCTTAAAGACTAAAAAAATTATTTATTGCATGAACTTCTATGGGAGAAAATACCACTTTATCAGATGCTATGAAGATGGGGGAACTCCTCCCATTCTGTAAGTTCCCCCATCTTCAAAGCATCTGATGAAGTGGGATTTTCTCCCATGAAAACTCATGTGATAAATAAATTTGTCAGTCTTTAAGTGGCACAGGACTCCTTGCATATTTTACTTGTGAAGTTTTTGTATGATATTGAGCTGGGAGGGGTTGTCAGTGTTTTGGAGGATAGGATAACACTTCAGAATGATTTGGACAAACTGGGGAAACGGTCTGAGGTAAACAGAATGCACTTGTCTTTATTAAATTTCAAAGTACTCCACTTAGTAAAGAACAATCCATTGCACATATCCAGAATGGGCAATGACTGCCTAGGAAAGAGTACTGTGGAAACAGATCTGGCTGTCGTAGTGGATCACAAGCTAAATATGAGTCAAGAGTGTAATGCTGTTGCAAAAAAAGCAAACACCATTCTGGTATGTATGAACAGGAGTACTGTATGTAACACACAAAAAATAATTCTGCTCTACTCTGCCCTCGTTAGGCCTCATTTGGAATATTGTGTTCAGTTCTGGGCACCTTATTTCAGAAAAGATGTGGACAAACTGAAGAAAGTCCAGAGAAGAGCAACAAAAATGATTAAATGATTGAAACACTTGACTTATGAGGGAAGATTGAAAGAGCTGGGTTTGTTTAGCCTGGAAAAGAGAAGATTGAGAAGGGACATTATAACAGGTTTCAAGTATCTAAAAGGTTGTTATGAGGAGGAAGGAGAAAAATTGTTCCCCTTAACCGCTGATGATGGGACAAGAAGCAGTGGACTTAAATTATGGCAAGGGAGGTTTAGGTTGAACATCAGGAAAAACTTAACTTTCAGGGTGATTAACCACTAGAATAAGTTGCCTAGGCAGATTGTGGAATCTCCATCATTGGAAGTTTTTAAGAGAAGGTTAGACAAACACCTGTCAGGGATCACTTAATAGGGTACTTGGTCCTGCCATGAGAGCTGGGGACTGGACTCTGTGACCTCTCATGGTTTCTTCCAGTTTCTATTATTCTGTGATTTTACTGTAGCTACTCCTCTGGAACAGGAATTTAAGGATATCACCAAATCCTTTTCCAAACAACTCCAAGAAAAATTCTACAACTTCAACACTGATGCAAGGGCTGAGAGGTGGAGAGAGATCAGCTGACCCCAGTTAGGGGTGGGGCTTCTGAGCTGAGGGAGCTATAATGGCAGTCACTCCAGCAGGCAGCAGCACACAGCTGCAGTGGCACCCAGAGCAGCCAACAGGGCTGTGAACAGGGGAGTTTCAGGGGGAATTTGGAGGGGAGTGTGGGATTCTTGTATTGCTTTTCTCAGTGTGTAGGGGTGTAACTTTGTTTTAAGCAGACCAAGAATAGGAGAAGCACTATGGCAGATACAGGGGCAGCAGTGGTAGACACTCAAGCAGGGGAAGAATCAGCAAAGATGATGGGATGTGACAGCTGTGGTATGTATATGGAGAGGCTACCTCCAGAGACTTTCCTGTGTATGAAGTGCCGCCTTGTAGGGTTGATGGAGAAGAAAATCTGGGGGCTTGAGATGCAGGTGGAAACTCTCATTGGCTATGTCCACACACACGGCATTGTTTTGAAATAAGTTATTTCAAAATAAGTCATTTCAAAATAAAACCCTTATTTCAAAATGAGTTAATTTGAAATAACCAAAAATCAATTCGAAATAAGGGAAAAGCCCCAATCAAAATAGCATGTCCAAACACAGGACTTGCTATTTTGCTTTAGGGGAAGGGCACCATGGGACGTGTGGCATCATGGCCCCCTCCCTGGGCTATGCCGGCAGCATGTTGCCAGCCAGTCCTATAAAAGCTAGCACCAACCTCACTTCCCTGTCCATTCTGGTCAGCAGTGCACTGTGAAACGCAGACATGGACTCTGCCTGGCTGCTTAGCCAGCGCCGTGCGACAAATAGACCCTCTGCCTGCCTGCAGAGTGTCCTGCTAATCTGGGACACCCTGCTTGCAGACCCTGATGGTGCCCAGCCTGTGCCCCAGCCTATCATCCATCTGGGCTGCAGAACAGAGCAACTTCCCCTGCCCCCTTCTGTGCCTCACCAGCTCTAGGCCCGGGAGATCAGCCCAGACCGGTGGAAGTTGGGTAGTGCTCAGAACCTGGGGGGACGACCAGTGATGGAGGAATTTCTGCCCAAGCAGGGCCATCTTCAACCTCCTGGTCGCAGCACTCACCCCACTGCTGCGCCGAAGGGACACCACCATGAGACCTGCTATCCCTGTGGACAAAAGGGTGGCCATTGCTCTGTGGAAGATGGCTACCCCGGAGTCGCACAGGTCTGTGGCGCACCTGTTCAGAATCAGGACGTCCACGACTGGGAACATTCTGTTGGAGGTCACCAAGGCCATCAACAGGATCCTGCTGTGATGCCTGGTCACCCAAGGGGAGCTGCAGGACACTATTACCAGCATGGCTGCACTGGGCTTTCCCAATTGTGCGGGGATCCTGGACGCGACAGCCCCACAGCACAGAGCCGCGGAGTACAGAAATCACAAGGGATACTACTTTATCATTCTGCAGGCCCTTGTGGACCACTGGGGCATTTTTCAAAACTGTTACGTGGGATGGCCAGGGAGGGACCATGATGCCAGGGTCCTCCGTAACTCTGCCCTGTACCAGAGCATGGAGGCGGGCACCTTCTTCCCCCCCACATAACATCAATGTTGGGGGAGTAGAGGTGCCCTTCCTCATTGTTGCCGACGTGGCCTACTCCTCTGCCCGTGGCTCATGTGGCCGTAGGCAGGGCCCCTCAATCCCCACCGGCAGCTTTTCAACTGCCGGCTGAGCCGCTGCCACCAAGTGGTCGAGCAGGCATTTGGCTGCCTAAAGGCATGTTGGAGGTGCCTCCTTACGCGCCTCTACCTTGCGGAGAGGACAGTGCTGCAGGTCATCAGCGCGTGCATGGCCCTGCACAACTTCTGTGAGCTGCGGGGCAAGACTGTTGCTGCTGCCTGGGAAGCTGAGGCACAACTCCTTGCTGGGGACTATGAGCAACCCAGACCTATGCCCGCATGGGAGCAGCTGTCACGGAGAGCTGAGACAGTTCAGGACACACTGATGAACACCTTTGCCATGGAGGAACTCTGAGGGCCAGGCCTGCCCTGCCCCACACCACCCTTTCCTCCATTTGCCCACAGCCAGCCCCCCCCCCCAATCCCCCCCGCACTGTGAACTACCCCTAATAAAACCACTCACAACCAAAAATATGTATTTCAGACTATTTATTTAACAAAACAGGGGCTGGGGAAATGTGGGGGGAGTCTGGGGGGTGGGCTTGCAACTTGGGAAGGTAGAGACTGGGGAAGGGGGTGGGGGAGTCTGGGTGGTGGGGGAGTTCTTAGGCGGGGCCTGCGGGATGGTCTGGGGGTGGTGGTGTTCCCCGCCCCTGGCCATGGCCACCCTGGGTCCAGGGTCGCCTCTGGGGAGGCCAGGCGGAGGACCTCCTGCAGCAGCTGGAGGGGCCATGTGCTCCACCAGCTGGTGGACGCTGCCTGCCAACTCCTCGACTGCAGTGGGCAGGCGGTCACAGAGGCGCTCGATGGCCTGCACCTGCCATTCCAGTGCGGTGACCACACAGTCATCTGCAGTTGCTGCCTGCTGCAGCAGGCAGAAGGCAGAGTCCTGGCACCTGGCTCAGTCTTGGCGCCATGCCTGGATCGATGCCTCCGTCCGCTGGCCCAGCTCGTCCAGGCTCTCAAGAATCTCCCCACGCGTCCGGGGGGCCCTCCTCCTCCTCTGCTGTGGTCTCGGGCTGCCGCGTGGGCTTGGTGGTGGTGCACAGTGGGCGGCTGGGCGACCTCCTGGAGGGAAGCATAAAACACAGTTGGCCCCTGCTGTCTGCTGGCCTTGTCAGTGTGCAGCCTGTCTGCAGCACACACCTCTGCCCTGACTGTCAGCAGGACTCAGGATCCTGTGAGATATTGCCGTGGGGTAGGGCTACCAGATCCCAAAGCTTGTAAAGGAGGATAGGGAAGTATGAAGAGGAGGACATTGGAGGACTCATGGGAGAAAATGTAGTATGAATGTAATATTCTTTGGTTTTTAGGGGGCCCTGGAACACTTTCCCTTAAAAATAAGTATTCTATGGCATTCCAGGATACTTCAACCCCTATAAGTAATAAGCCTGACAAAATCCTGTATTTTAAAATGCCTGCCAGACAGAGAATGTGAAGATAAAATGAAGAACACAAAAGGTAAAAAGGAGACCATGTTCTCCTTTTGCCTGACATCTGGTAACCATACCCTGGAGGCACACATGCTAGTGGTGCCCACAATGGTGAGCTCGACTCACCCATGCCTTGCTCTAGGGAGTCTCCCAAGGCCACTTGCGAGTGGTGTGGCCTGTATGCTCTCCACCCCACCCAAGATGCAGCTGGATCTTCGACACTCAGCTCCTGTTAACCGACCCCAGGTACACAGGGGCCCGTGACCCTGGTGCCACCTGTCTCTCGGGTACCCGTGCCCATGGGAGGGCGTCTGCACTCGCCGACCCTATGCCCTACCTGCCCCAGTGCCTGGCCCTGTACCCCCTTGCTGCCTGTGACCTTGGACAGGCCCAGCCCTGCATGCTTCTGCAGGAGAAGACGACTCACCCACAGGGGCTCCAGAGGTCCAGCGCGATGTCCCTGTGGCTGGCTTGGACTCCCCAGGGACCGAGATGGTCTCAGGCCCCTGCTCCTCCGCACTGCTCTCCTCCTCCTATGGAGCAGGGAACAGCTCGGGGGTCCCTGGTGCGGCCTCTGCTGTTGGTGGCAGTGTGGCAGGAGGCTGCCCGATGTCCAGGGACACCTTGGACTCAGTGTCTGCTGCCTCAAGGCCGGAGGACGAGCTCGGGTGCTGGCCGGTGTTCACAGGCCGAGCTGGCAGGCCACTGGGCTCTGGCCCCAGGAAAGCATGGAGCTTGTCATAGAAAGGGCAAGTAGCAGTGCTACCTGCCCCCTGGAGCTCCCATGCCTCCCTGGTCTGGGCATGGTCCTGCCTGAGGGCCTTTATTTTCAAGTGCACCTGCTCGGTGGTGTGCTCATGGCCCTGCGCAGACATCTCTGTGGCAATGTCTGTGTATGTGTCCCGGAACCAGGACAGGATGTCCTCCCTCCTCCAGATGCTGAGGAGGCACTGCACGTCACCCCCCTGGGGCAGTGGAGCCACGTGCTGCCATGCCTGAACAGGGCTGTCAGCACGCTGGCAGGCACAGGCACAGGACAGCACTTCCTGCTTCCTTTGGGTGCTGTGCACCCTGGGAAGAAGGTCAGGACCATTATTTCGAAACTAGCGTTGTTTCGAAGTAACATGTCCAAACGGCGTTATTTCAAAATGACTCATTTAGAAATAACCGTCGTTTTGAAACGAAAGTGGTTTAAGCTGGTTCAAAACAAGAAAACGTCGTGTGGACATACGTTTATTTCGAAACAACCAGTGTTGTTTTGAAATAAAAGACTCGTGTGGACATACCCATTGAGTTTAGAAGGAGAGTTGAACAACTGATGGAGCAGATGAATGAGGGGGTTGTAAGAGAAACCCCAGACCTGAAGATGGAAGCAGGACTGTCAGACTGTGAGGATAGAATACCAGGAGACGAAAGTGGCCAGTAGAAGCATATGACCGTGAGAAGTTGGCAGAGGAGAAGATGGGCTAGTGAGGGAGAAATAGAGCTCAGGAACAGGTTTGTGGTGTCAGCAAATGAAGGAGTACAGCATGTGGTTACTGAAGGTGGGGGTGTAAGGATGAAGAGAATAGTGGCTAGTCCTATCCAAAGAAGGGATGAGCCAATGGAAATTCCTCCCAGTGAGAGCCTCAGACTCAGAAGTGGATGCAGAGGATTGCACAGAAAAGCTGTAGAACTGAGGACTTGAGGCTGGAAAGGAGTGGGGATAGGCAAGAGAATTGTATTGTTTCGAGGAAAAGGCAATTCTATGTGATTGGTGATGCCCTGCTGAGAAGGACAGAGAGGCCTATAACTAGAGCTCATCCCAAAAACAGAAGGGTATGCTGCTTGCCAGATGCGAAGATACAGGATGTCGATCTGAGGCTGAACAACAAACGAGTCCTGTGGCATTTTAAGGCTAACAAATTTATTGAACTTTCATGGGAGAAAATCCCCCTTCATCAGATGCTTTGAAGATGGGGAACTTACAGAATGGGAGAATACAGTAAATTAAACACAGGTTTTTAACCAGTAGAGGAGTAAAGTTCTGGAATAGCCTTTCAAGGGGAGCTGTGGGGGCAAAAAGCATAACTGAGCTTGATAAGTTTATGGAGGGGATGGTATGATGGGGTAGCCTACCTTGGAAATTGACTGATCTTTGATCTATGGCTACTGGTGGTGAATATGCAAGTGGCTAAGAAGGGAGGGTAGATGGGGTGGATTCTGAGTTATCACAGAGAATTCTTTCTTCGGTGACTGGCTATTGAGACAGTGACATGCTCAGGGTTTAACTGATTTCCATATATGGGGTTGGGAAGGAATTTTCCCCTAGAGAAGATTGGCTAAGGCTCTGGGGGTTTTTCACCTTCCTCTATAGCATGGGGCATGGCTTACCTACCAGTGAATTCTCTGTATCTTAGAAGTCCTTAAATCATGATTTGAGGAGGTAAATAACTCAGCCATAGCTTAGAATCTTATTGCTGGAGTGGGTGTGTGAGGCTTTGTAGCCTGCATTGTGGAGGAGGTCAGACTAGATGATCATACTGGTCCCTTCTGACATTAGAGTCTTTGAACCCATACCATGGATCTTCGAACTGATATACGATATCAGGACTCAAAGAAACCATCCTCATATCACAGACCACATAAAAGGCCAGTGTTCTCTGGGGCAAAACCAATTTCCTTCAGAAATGCAACAATACCAACCTTGCTATCAGGGATGTGACTTCCCAATACACCTAATACTCTGCACTGGAACCCATATGGGGTAGCATCAAACAATTACAACCCATACCTGATGGGAACCATATTCTGAAAGAAAGCTTTAAACCACTTTTTTGGCCTTCAAACACTTCTCCCACCCCCTCAGCCTTGTTAGGTTCTCCATGAAAAGCAAACTCCCCATAACCAGGACACAACAAATCAGTGTGGCACCCAGACCCTTCCAGGACAATAGATAAAGAACCTGTAGACATATTTCCACTGCTACGGTGATTTACAATCAACCTTTCAAGATCCCTGGGTCCTACACATACCTACTGTAAAATGTGATGTGCCTCAACCAGTGCATCAAAACAACATGTGGTGAAACCAGAAAATTACTATACTGCCAAATGATCTCTTTCAGAAAAATGATAAAAGTCAAAATGATTCTGCCACCAATGGGCAAATGCTTTTCACAGAACAGATTCCATACCTAGCCTCAGACCTTGTAGCCAAAGGAAACTTGCACTATGCCTTCAAAAGACGAGCCTGGAAGCTTAAAAAAATTCATGAACTCAATAGAGACACTGGTTTTATGTCTCGTTACAACTGTCTCTATCCACTAACCCACTTTTGCTCCATGACTACAGGGGCATTAAATGCCCACATCATTTTGAATGGTCTCTTTATATTTAACCATCTTTTCCACCATGTATTTAGCTCTGTCACTATTTACCTTTCCGAGACATGAAGAAGAGTGCTCTGTCTTTTCACCAAAAGAAGCTGGCACAATAAAAAGAATATTGCCTCACCTATCTTCTCTCTCTAATATCCTGGGACCAACACAGCTACAACAGTACAAACAAACATTATAAAATAAAAACAAAAACAGTTGTTTCCTTACAATATGATTTTGTAATATCATTGGGACAGTGAAATGTCTCACCCTTTTTTGTAAAAAGAAATCTGCAAATTACATAGATGAAAATTAATTAAAATTGCTTGACTTATTTCTTCTGTATCTTAAGCAATTTGCCTTTAAAAATGGAGAATTATCTACCAATGGATAATGTTAAAACAGGAAATGAATTATTATGAGGTTCTTTAATATTTGCACACTAGCAGAATTTCATAGTATTGTTTCATATTTTATTTACTTCCTGATCAGTTTGCCTGTTTTATCAAAAGTGAAATAACTTTTCAACCATCTAATTTAGTCTCTTGTGACTTTAATTAACTGATAGTTACCAAAAATATGTAGTGAAAATATTTCATTATCACTTCTAAAAATGTACTAGATGAAGCATGTTTACCTTTGTTCTATTACTGTAAAGAGTAAAATTTAAAAGTGCCACAGGACTCTGTTTGTTTTGCTGAACTAGACTAACAACTACCTCTTTGGAACTTATAATATTACAACTCAATGTTTAAATCAAATTGTTATTTGTGGTGCATTGCTTTGATTTAGACCCCATAGCCTATGTAGCCAAGCAAACACTCACTTACAACAAGCTATTGTTTCCACTAAAGTGGAAGGTAAAACTGATTTACTTTAATCAATTAGGATTGGGTCCTACATAGATTTTCCTGTTTCAGCTATCTTGTATCCATGGAGACCAACTGAAGGAAAAGCAAAACCACATCTTACAGCCAAGAAAGTCAACTTCCCCTGGCCTCCACTGGCATCAGTCTTCTTGATGTGTTTTCCCTAGTGGCTACAGAAGATCAAGTATTAGTAATGATGTTTTATAACTTTGTTGAACTGGTCCATGCCTTCCCCTAAAAATTAGACGGAGAAGATGTAGTCTGTGAGGGTGTATGCCTCAGGTGGTAAGCCAGTAATGATATTTAATGAATGTATGTTGTTTAGGTATTTTGCTATCTTACTGGTTGAAAAAATAAATAAATAAAGGACATAAAAATGTAGATTGTTCTGAAAATCAAAATCTTATTTTTCAAATAATGTAATTGTGAAGACCTTTTAAAACAAGTACATAGATTGTGTTTGTTTTTTTTCTTATTTAGTCATTTTACACTGTCTACCATCAAAAGAGGATGTAGTCCTGCATCCACCCTTCCTTCCATCATTGAAAGTGATGAAAATGCAATTGATGGTTGTTTGGATGTGAATCAGAGTATGAGATACTTGACCACAGAAGATGATTCCCAGGTAATAATGATTCATTTATAAAAAAATCCAGCCCAGTTTTATGCTAGAAATGACAGTGGAAGTTGGAACATAATATTCTTAATACTGATCCAAGTAGATTTTTATAAACTTTGTGACTAGACCATTCTTTTTGCATTACTTTTACCTTTTTATAGTTAGGCTGATACCTACTAGGTGGGAAGTTCACCAGCATTTCCACTGTAACTTTCTAATCCGGATTTGACTGTGTTTATAAAAGAGAAAAACAATTGTTTAAAACAGAAAGCATGGACACAGTATTTCTGTCTGTTTCTTATTTTTTCACTCTATGCACCACCATGAATGTAGACATAACCATAGAGTGCAGACGCCGTAGATGCCCCTGGCATGTGTATAAATATAGACGGTGAGACACTGATTAGGCAAGTAGAAAAAAGGCACTCCTGAACTGTAGGTTATGTTCCCTACCTCAGGTTAGGTTCTGAGTCCACATGTAGGACTAAAGACATCTTGCTTTTCAAAACTGTTGAACTCCCTACTTTTCTAATGTGCTTCAGAGCACATCTCTAACTTTAGACATTTTTTTAAAATGTTAGTCATGGTGTCTAAAATAATTCCGGTGAACAGAAAGCAGGAGACTTTCAAGCAAACAAGTAGCCACTGGAACTTAAACCATGTAACAGAGAATATACTAGGGGAAGTAGTAATTAGCAGTCTAAAGTGTCTGTGGGGGTCAGATTGTCTGCTGGTGTAAACTGGCTCAATTCTATTACTTTACATGGAATATGTAGTAATATTTGCACTTCCATAGGGCCCAAACTTCTTGAGTTTCCAAAAAGTGACAGAAAATTCTTCTCTCAGTCACACTCATACAAATCATGAGCAACTGATACCAAGATTCAGCCCCTAAAGATTTTCAGAAAAGTGTAGAAAAGAGCTGGAGTTCATGACAGTCACTTACTATCCAGCATAAACAGGATCTTGTTAAGGAGTAGTACTTCAAAAACTTGACAATGTTTATGTTAGTATGCTGAGACTGCTGCCTGTCATGCTGACCAATATTCTTGCCTAGTGTTTCCCGTCAGTCTGTCTGTATTTGACTGCTGTCTCTATTATAAGTATGCTTAGCAAAAATTGATTTTTATTTTTTTTTAATTCATAGATGCTTGGTTTTAAGCATTTTTTTAAGTTTTTATCAACTTAGATGTTCACAGTTGCATGAAATTACGGGTGGTCAGACAATTATTTAAGGACAGTAGGCATGGAGATTTAAAAATTTAAAGCTGTATGACCATTATAACCCAAATTACCAACATCATATGTCAAACTAAATAACATCAAAGCAATCTCTAATAAGTTCTCAAGAAATATTTTTCCTAGTTCACCTATTATAAAAAGAAAATATTTTTAGTCTGTTCACACAGATGTACTGTGAAAGTGACATTTTTTGTTCACTGACAATCCTAACCCGGAGCCTAGTACTTACAGATCTAGTTATAAGCTCCTTGGGGCAGGAACTGTCTTCTTGTTCTGGTTTTGTACACCACATAACACAACAAAGTGCTGGTATGTAATTAGGGCTTCTAGGCACTATGGTTATACGAATAATATCTAAATCCTACTGTATTAGGTGCTGTACAGAAATACAGGAAGTCCTAAACCCAATTCCTAAGACTTTACCAGATTCTGGCCACCCTCCACCCCCCCAAATTTGGGATAGGAAATAATAAAGAATGTATTTTCTCTTCTCTGATTTCTTTGTATGCAATATGTTTAGACTATGGAAAAGAAATAAAAGGAAAACCATTACCAAGGAATTCAGTCACATGCAGGTGGTGTTCAAAGCGGGAGAGGGGACCAGCAACCTCCTTAATAGGGAAGCTTAATTGCAAAAATAGGAGAAAGATGGCTCAATTATTTTTAAAAAAATCACCACTCTGCCAGATGCCAAATGACAAAATCAAATAGACATTAATTGAAATAAAAACTTCATTGTAGATATCCTTGATTATTTATTTATTGGTAACATTTTAAAAGGGAATTTCAAGTATGTAGGGTCAGATCTTCAGCATTGTAAATTGGTGAAGCACCTATGCGTGTGCATTTTGTCATGGAGTACCCTAAACTTGTTGGTGGTGGGAGGCCTTTAAAATCAAATATATTGTTTCTTATGTAGTGTGTGCAGAGCCATCCCTAGGGGGCTGCAGGGCCTGGTGCAATCAGCTACTGGTGTCCTCCCCCCCCCATGCTGGGGGGAGCAGGGCAGGCCAGCCCAGAGGCTGGCACTGCACTCTCACCCCTCCTCTGAGTGGGCCGCTCTGGGGACTGGGCTCTATTCTCCCTCCCCGCCTCTGGGCTGACCCTCTCTGCCCCCAGGGCAGAAGATCCAGCCCAGGGGAGGGGTGAAAGAATGGAACTCGGCCTCTGGGCTAGCCTACTTGACCCCTGGGCTGGCTGTTGCTTGTCCGGGAGGTGGGGCAACCCAGCCCAGAGCAGAGACCAGTTCTGCAGTCCTCCCCTTCCCCAGCTGGCTTTGGCTCTGCACCAAAAGCAGTGAGGAAGGGGTAGGGGACAGCGTGGCCATGGGGGGCAGCAGTGCAGTCCCTGTGCCACGCTGCTCACTGCAGGACAGCATGTGGCCCATAGGACTGCAGGGCCAGGGCCAATCACCCCTGTTGCCCCCCAAACCCCAAGGATGGCCCTGAGTGTGTGTTATATGATATAGGATATTTAATTGCATTAGCATGGCTATTTTTCTCTCTTTTTAATTAAAATACACATGAAATTCTTTAAAAATCATGAGTGTGAAAACAAGTAAGGAGCATCCTATTGTATATTATAATTACATGCTGACTCAGTGTTGAAACTCTGTATAACTACAAATGTAGATAGTTCATTAGAAAGTGATAGACATCTGTGTGCTAGAAGCAGGAAAGTTGCTTGGAATGTTACTTTAAGTTTTCTCCTGTAGCTCCTGGCTGTAGAAACCATTCTAATTGTGCATGCTGCTCTGTCACAAAAGGGCAAGAAAGCACAGAGAGTCAAGGGTAAGTAAGAAAATATATGAGACAGATATTGAGAAAAATGGAATGGTAGGAAACAGATGTGGGAGTGGGAGTCAGAGGGCAATCTGATTCAGAGATGAAATGTAAGATCTCATGAGCAACTAATTGACCTCTGCTTGAACCTGACTTTTGCCTCAATTTAAATCTCAGGCAAAAATATTCATACTTCATGGGGAATGCAGGTTGGAAGTAAGGGGGGAAAAAAGGTGGCGTGGATGTCTGTGTGTAAATTTTTGTAAATATATATTGATTGTCATGAAATACATCATGGGGATAGTAAATTACTGAAGGAGCTTCCTTATTTACTGTGCAAATATTTTAATCTCAAAAATCACCTTCAGAAGCATAGAACTACAACTGATCAGTTTTCTTTCACAGGTCACCTTTGCCTCTGTTTAAAAACTTGATGTAAAAAATATTGAATTTATTCTGAAGAGAAATGCAGGAGTCATTTGAGGAAAGCAACCAGTGATTAAAAACAATGCTGAAAGTCAAGCCTTGATATCCCTGATTCACTAGATTATTGCCAGTTTGTTTATCTTGTAGCCTGGGTAGAATAGGAGCACTTTTATTAAAAGGTAAAGGGAATCCAGCATTAATTTGGGAAAACACCACAGCCGTAATGTAAAAGCATGTAACCACAAGCAAACACCCACCCCACAGCATTTTGAAGAGCATCCTTTGCCTTGTGGTGTGAAAGTCCAACAAATGAATGTCTCTAACACGCCACTCAGGGTTGCCCTTGATCAGTGAAAACCCTGAGTTCAGAGGCACATTCCTGTGGGTTCTCATCCCATCCCAGAAAAGGAAGGAATGTACTGAGCAACCCTTTTGTTGCTACCACCTCTACAACTGTCCTTAAAGCCCCAAAGCCCCCAACTTACCTTTAAGTTGCAAGTTGTGTACTGTCTCTCATAGAATTGCAGCACAGAATCTCCCTTCATATCATATGTTGTATAGTTCAACACCAATGTCATCATCATTACTGTGACATGCGAAAAAATATTTTAATCATGAAGGCTGTGTCCACACATAGCTGGTTATTTCAAAATAAGTTATTCTGAAATAAAATCCTTATTTTGAACTAAAGTTTTTTTATTTGGAAATAAGGGAAACCCTGAAAGAGAAATAGCATGCCCTCTGTGTGGACATGCTATTTTGCTTCAGGAGAGGGGCAGCATGGGAGGTGTGACAACATGGCCCCCTGGCAGGGCCATGTTGCCAACCAATTCCCTGCCACTGGCTCTCCAGAGCCAGTGGCAGGGGAAAAAATGCTGGGGGGGCACAGATGGGGGGCCCCTCTTCCCCCCAGCTTTTCTGGCTGCCTCTCTTCCCTGCTGCTTCACAGGCAGCAGGGGCATGGGTCTCCTAGCCCCCTGCTAGCCCTGTTTCCCCACACAGTGTGAGCATAGGGGCTGGGGGCTAGGAGCCGCTTGCCGCACACCACAAACAGATCCCAGCCTGGTCAGTTTCACAGCTGTGAAATTAACCAGGCTGGGAGCTGCTTGCTGGGTGGCACAAGCAGCTCCCAGACCCTGTGTTGAGGCTGGGGTGGGGAAAGATGGCTAGCAGGGGGCTAGGCAACCCATGGCCCCACCGCCTGGGAAACGGTGGGGGCTTCAAGGCTCCCCGAGAGCTCCGACTCCCTGCCTGCCAAGCAGCAGGGGGTGCAGGGCTCCTGGATACCCCTCGCTCTACTGCCCTGGCTCCACAGGGGGGGCAGAGGACAGGGAGCAGGCTTGCTGCTGCCCCCACTTGCAGGCAGCAGGGGGCGTGGTGGCTGCAGAGCCAGCTCTGCCCCCCACCCACTCTGGGTGGCTGTCCCCAGGGGCCAGGGCAGTGGCAGGGGCTGTGGCAGCCGGCTCTGCTCCCTGCCTGTGGCTGCCCCAGGGGCCGGGGCTGCTGCAGCTGGCTCTGTCTGCTGCCCGCACTCCATGGCTGCCGCAGAGCCCAGGCAGTGTGCAGAGCCAGCTGCGGCAGCCCCTGCCAGGGCTGCAGCTGCTGAGTGCAGGGTGTGGCAGAGCCAGCTCCAGCCCCAGCTGCTCAGTGACGTGCCCCCCAAGCCCAGGCTGAGTGGCAATTGGGCGGCAGGGCAGAGCTAGCCTGGCACCCTGATCCCCCAGCCCCTGGCTGCCTGCAAGCAGTCAGGGGCTGGGGGATCAGGGCACCTGGCTAGCTCTGCCCCCATGGCGCAGGGGGCAGCTGTGGAGCCTGGTCAGTGGGTCCAGCCCACTGGGGTGCCTGCTGCCCCTCCCCCACCCCCCTGCTGCCAGCAAGCAGGGGCAGCAGGCAAGCCAGCTCCTGACTGGTGCCCCCCCCCCGCACCCCACTGCAGCTCACCTCAGCACCCTGGCAAGGGTGCTGAGGGGAGATGGGACTTCCTCCAAGGGTGCCATGTGTGACATATCAATGTAACACAGCCAGATGGGGTTATTTCAAAACCACAGTTTCGAAATAACCCTCATTTTGATACAAAACTAGGTTTTATTGTATCAAAATTAATTTTCCTTATTTCAAAATAAGGGAGCTCTTTATTTCAGAATGAAGTACAACGGTGGTTGTTTTGAATTAAAAACCACATGTGGACATAACCCAAGAACCTGAGATGAGTTCAGGAAAAAAGTATCAAAAAAGGTAGTTAGCATAAAAGAAACACTGGTGAATGAGTCTACTAGTTCCCGGAGACTTCAATGTTTTTCAGTGCAAAGGTGAAGCACAAGTGCTTGACATTATTATCAAGGCTACCTCATCCATTGATGTTTCCTTCAACACCACATTCAAAGTAGGAATAAGAAAAATAAGGACTAGTGTAGAATCTGTCACCTTTGTTGAGTAGAGAACAATTTGTGCAATCAAAGATTGATGTGGAAAAATAAGGATGTGAATGGCTTTTTTATAAAATGAAAGGAAATTTGTGCTGTAGTTCCTTATCTTAAAATCATACCAAACCGCCAGCGATGTACAAGTAATGTCAAGAACATATAGTGTTCTGGAAAAAACAGAGCCAATCCCTTCTCTCAATTTCTCAGACCCCACAGGTACGTTCCCACGGGCATCTATCAACCCTTTTGCCCTGCTATCAGTGGGAGGCTATAGAGAACTCAGAACCAGTCCAGAGACAAATTGTCCATTCACCCCCTTATCAAAGTCTGTGGACCCTCTTCGGGGACTTCCTCAGGGCCACCGACGTCCTCTTCTCACTTTGGCCTTCTTCTGAGGCCTAAATCCGCACTACGCATCGAGCCCACTCGCTGAATCTCCAGACTCCCTCGTGGCTCCTCCTAGCCTGAGCTGCCTGACCCCTTAAAAACCGCAGGGTCCCAGCCAATCACAGTTTGGCCTTTTTTGCGCCGGAACTCCAGTCCTATCTGTAGAATGTGGAATTTTCTGGGCTTAGTGTGCATGGCCTTTCAGTTTGTTCCACACGGCCCTCTAATTCTTGCACACTGCCCTCTAAAACAAACATGGCTGCGCTCATAGTCTGGAGCTGTTGCCAGGCAGACTTCGCAGCCTCTGGCAGTCTGCCAATGTAACTGTCCATCACCCAGCCTAGTTGAGCCACAGTTCAGTGCTGGGGTGGAGCATACTTAAATTATACCCGCGCAGTATAACATTCACGAAATACACACACATCGTAATAAAGCAAAGCCCTAATACAATTAGTATACATACCCGATAGTCCCATTAGCACAAATACCTCAGCATAAAGCATTTCAATCATCACAAAAACATTTCTCCCCAACACTAGAGTACATTGATAGGCACCCCTTTTACCATTTTGTATTTAGATTTAGCACTCTTCAGGGTAGAGAACATCTTTTTGTTATGTCAAACTGAAATATTCTCCCTATCCTTATAGTTACAAAGATAAGCACTGGAGCAGGCTTCCTGTGAGGCTGTGGAAAGCCTGTCACTGGAACTTTTTAAGTACAGATTGGACAGACATATTGTATTGGTCCAGTATTTTCATTAATAACTTGAATAATGGAGTGGAAGATTTTCATATATAATTTGTGGATGAGACTAAATGGAGAAGGGCAAAGCTAGTGTTGCAGGGGTACATATTAACAGGAATATAGTATCTAAGTGCAGGAGGTAATTGTTCTACTCCAGGGGTTCCCAACTTTTTATGGCTGGGGACCCCCTTTGCAGGGGATGGGAACTGTGCGGCCCCCTTGCATGAAAATGTTGCCGCCACTTCCTCTGCACAGTAAGTCTCCCCCCGGGCCACAATGTGGCCAATTGCTCCTCATGGCCATGGTCCCCCTCCCCCTGCTTGGGGAGCTGGGAGCCGCTGCAGCCATGGTCCCTCTTCATCTTCCTTACCTGGCCACTGGAGCTGGGGGCACCTGGCTACCATTCCAGCTACTCTGAGCATGCTCAATGTGGGGCTTTTAAAAACTCCCAGTCTGGGAGAAGCTCCCTGCTGGCCAGCCAGAAGCCTGGATCTCCATGGCAACTGGTGACCCCAGCAGTGTCCAGCCCCAGCTCTCTGCCTGTCCATGGACCCCCTAGAGCCACACTGCAGCCACCGAGGGGTCCACAGACCACATGTTGGGAACCACTGTTCTACTCCATTGAGCTACATGAATATACATACAGTAGCATGTCTATAGAAGACTTTAGAATAGAATCATAGGGTTGGAGGGGACCTCATGAGATCATCAAGTCCAACCCCCCTGGGACTATTGTGAATAGTTTTGGGCACCACTCTTGAAGAAAAATGGGGGCAGAGCTGGAGAACTGAGAGAAGACTAACAAAATAAGAGATTTGGAAAACTTTACCTTGAGGAAAGGTGGTAAAAACTAGATCATGTTTATTTTTGCAAGAATGCCACTGAAGAGGAACTAATAAGCCTTCCAATCTGTTAAGGCCTGTTTTAAAGAGGAAAGCAGTGGATTTTTCTTCATGTCCATTGAAGGCAGGGCAAGAAATAATGGGCTTAATCTCTGCAGCAAGGGAGATTTAGGTTAGATATTTAGTTTAAGTATCCTTATAGTTACAAAGGTAAGCGCTGGAGCAGCCTTTCTGGTGAGGCTGTGGAAAGCCTGCTAGGGGAACTTTTTAAGTACAGGTTGGACAGACATCTCTCTGGGTATAGTTGGTTCCATCTCAGACTGGAGTGATGAACTAGATGACATTTGAGGTCCACATTGACAACTAGCCTCATAGTCTTTACTGGCCCAGGCATCCTGTTTAAGCTTAGAAAGAATTCAAGGAATTGTCTGAATGACCAAAGTAGACTGACTCTCCTGCCAGCTGTAATGGACCTGTTTCAGCATGCTCTTGGATTCCTGACTCATGGTTCTTGACCCTACAGTTCTGACCTTTAGGTCACTTTCTAGCCTCTGATAATCAGTGCTCCAGCCATGTGGCCTGACTACCCAAGCCCTAGTTGTGACAATTTACAAAGGCCACCACACCTAACTTCCTCTGCAAAAAAAGGCATCAGCACCAGAATAGAATTAAAGGATTTGCCAGTTCCCAGTGCATCCAAGAGGCACCAGAACTCACAAGCTGGTTGCTCACCTCCAGGCCAAACACCATGCACTCTTGACTCAGGTGACCCTGTGGTGTCCTGGGGTGTTGCCATAGTGATAAATGGCTGGATTGTTTTAGTGTTAGGAAAATGTGTTTGTATGGTTTTGCCATACTGATCAATAATAAAAGTTCAGCATGGTGTTGAGAGTTTGCTGCCTCGTTATTATCAGACTATAATTTATACTTCATATCTAACAGATGCAACTTTTGACTAAGAGTAAGGCTCTTTGGAAGCCGTGACCCACTTTCCTAAAGAAAACTACAGAGTCTGAGATCATGGAGGCCCCTTGGTAACCTATCTGAGTACTTAAAAAAAGCTTCCAAAAAGTCAGAGGCTACCTTAACAAGTGCTTTTAGTCATACTGACGTAAGTTGCTAATGTAGACAAAGTCTTAGACACCGTTTGACCCACCCCTCTACAGTGTAGAGACAAAGCTAATTAGGTTCAGTTTCTGTCCAGTGGATACTAGACTTGAATCACTGAACAATTCTAAATCTTTGTCCTGATGTGGAGAGGTATTGCAGTGAAAGACAACAATAAGGCAGCAGCACAGTTGTATCACTGGGTAGCAGGGAACATCTAAGAGCTGGGCTAAGTGGCAGTACCTTAGAAAGCAGCATCACTGAAGTGGCAGTGAGTTACAGCAACACCAGTGACAACAGCAGTAGAAGTAGGCACCAGCATTGGTGATAACGGAGTGACTAGCAGTGACAGAGATAGACTCACACTCTAAGGTCAGAAAGGACCACTATGATCATCTAATCTGACCTCCTGGACAATGAAGGTCTCAAAACTTCACCCACCCACTCCAGCAATAAGCCTCTAACCTATGATTGAGTTAGAGTCATCATGATTTAAGAACTTAAAGATAGAGAATTCACCCACAGGTGAGCCATGCCCCTGGCTACAGAGGAAGGTGAAAAACCCCCAGAGCTGTAGCCAAATCAGCCCTGGCAGAAAACTTCTTCCTGACCCCAGATGTGGTGATCAATTAAATCATGAGCATGTGGGCAAGTCTCACCAGCCAGTCACCCAAGAAAGAATTCTCTGTAGGAACTCAGAACCTACCCCATCTAGCTTCTCTTCTTTGACTACAGGTGGTGGATATGCAAGTAGCCTAAGATAAAGATCAGTCAATTTCTAAAGTAAGCCATCCCATCATACCATCCCCCTCCATAAACTTAAAGCTCAGTTTTGAAGGCAATTATGTTTTCTGCCACCATAGCACCCCTTAGAAGGCTATTCAAGAAATTTATTCCTCTGATGGTTAGTAACCCGAGTCTAATTTCAAGCCTAAATTTCCTGACAGTTTGTATCCATTTGTTCTAGTGTACACATTAGTTCTGTACTCAAATAATTCCTCCTCCTTGCTGGTATTTATCCCTCTGATGTATTTATAGAGAACAGTCATATTACCCCTTAACCTTCTTTTAGTTAGGCTAAACGATCCAAGCTCCTTGAGTCTCCTCTCATAAGGGAGGTTTTCCATTCTGCAGACCATCCTTGTAGCCCTTCTCTGCACCTGTTCCATTTCGAATTCATCTTTCTTAAACATGTGGGACCATAACTGCAGTATTCCAGATGGGGTCTTACCAGAGCCTTATATAACAGAACTAACACCTCCCCGTCTATACTTGAAATACCTCTTCTGATGCATCCTAGGGCTGCAATACCTTTTTTCATGGCCACATTGCATTGGGAGCTCATACTCATCCTGTGATCAACCAGTACACCTAGATCCTTCTCCTCCTTAGTCCCTTCTAACTCATACATCCCCAACTTACAGGAAAAATTCTTGTTATTTGTCCCTAAATGCATGCTTATACTTATTAAATGCCATCCTTTTCCTGATATTCCAGTTTACAAGGCCAGTTTCTGAACACTAAACAAGCTGTATGATATCCCAATCCTCTATATTAGCAATACCTCCCAACTTGGTGTCATCTGCAAACTTAAATAGCACATTCCCACTTTTTGTGCCAAGGTCAGTAACAAAAAAGGTTAAATGAGATTGGTCTCAAGACTGATCCCTGACAGACTCCACTGGTAACCCTTCTTCAGCCTGACAGTTCGCCCTTTAGTATGACCTGCTATAGCCTCCTGTTTAACCAGTTCCTTGTCCACCTTACTATATTCATATTAATCCCCCTCTTCTGTAATTTAACTACTAATTCCTTATGTGGAACTGTATGAAATGCCTTGCTGAAATCTAAGTAAATTAGGCCCACTTCATTCCTGTTATCCTCTCCAAAAAGGAGATCAGGTTAGTCTGGAATTATCCTCAATATCCTTAAGTACTTTCTCCTTCAAACTTCTGAGATGTTGCATCCTACTGAAGTCAAACTAACAGGCCTGTAGTTACCCAGATAATTTTTATTCCCTTTCTTGAAAATAGGAACTATATTAGCGATTCTTCAGTCAATATGGTACAACCCCTTAGTTTACAGATTCATTAGAAGTTATTACTAACGGGCTGGAAATTTCATGAGCCAGTTCCTGTAATGTACGGTGATTTCAACATTCGTGTCCTCATTCCCATTAGCTGCCCTAACTCTATCCCCAAACTCATCACCACTCTAATTAAAAACAGAGGCAAAGTACTTATACATTCAGCCATGCCTAGATTATCCTTGACCTCCACCCCATCCTCAGTGTTTAATGGTCTCACTTCTTCCTTCTTGTTTTCTTCCTATTTATATGGTTTTCTATTGGTTTTAATTCCCTTTGCAAGGTCCAACTTTTCTGGCTTTTGGCATTTCTCACTTCATTCCTATATGTTCTAACCTTCAAAAGGTAGCTTTTCTTGCTGATCCCTTCCATCTTCCCACCCTTGTAGGCTCTGTGCTTCCTCCTAATCACCTTTCTATCATGCTTACTCATCCAGCTTGGTCTACAGCTCTTGCCTATGAATTTTTTACCCCTTCCTTGGAATGCAGGCTTCAGACAGTTCCTGCAACTTTGACTAAAATCCGTTCTAACACTCCTCCACCTTTACATTCATGAGTTCTTCAGTCCAGTCCATGTCCCCAACTAATTGCCTTAAATGTCTAAAGTTAGTCCTTTTAAAGTCAAAGACCCTAGTCAGATTTATTTTTATCCTTCCAATTAATTTGAACTAAATTAGTTCATGGTCTCAAACCTAAGTTTTCCCCAACAATGAGTTCCTCTGAGGTTCTCACTACTCACCAGTACCAAATCTAAGATGGCATCCCTTCTCATTGGTTCAACAACAGTTTGGAGAAAAAATTCATTAGCTATGAGATCCAGGAGAATCTGAGCACTTTTGTTACTACTAACACATGTCCTCCAGGCTATATCTGGGAAGCTAAAGTCTCCCATAATTACAGTTCCCAGTAATATTTACCTCCTTAAATAGGTCCCTATCCATGTGTAAGTCAGATCATGGCAGTCCGCAACATACCCCAAGCAGTATCCCCGAAGAAGTTCTAGTAGCTTTCTTCCCCAATGTGATTTTTGCCCAAAAGATTGTTTTGTAAATTCCATCACTTTGAATTTCCTCAGAGTCTACCTTCTCATTGATATACACTGCCTCTCTCCCACCTTTGCCTTTATGTCTGTCTTTCAGAAAGAGCACATAGCCTTCAATAAGGGTATACCAGTCATGACTAGCATTCCACCATGTTTCTGTTACCCCTATAATATCTGGTCTCACTTCCTTTACCAGTAACTCCAGTTCCTCCATTTTGTTACTCAGGACTTCTCACATTAATAAAACAAACATTTTATTTTTTGCTGCTTGTCTTCACTCACATTCCTTGCCTGATTCAGCACAGTCATTCTATGCCAGTATCTCCTGCTAGATTAGCATTTACACTATTTCTTCTAACATCCATGCTGCTCCTTATTTCTGTGTCATGTCTTATTTCATTTTCCTTCTTTTCAACACTAATATCAGGTGTTGAGATCATTTGGACATCTCCCAAACATCTCCCCTGACTCCCTAGTTTAAAGCTCTCGTGATCAATTGTACTAACCTCTCTCCTGAAAGTCTGTTTCCCTCCCTGTCTGGGTGTAGTCCATTCCAGGAATGGGGTCTTCTGTCCATGAATGCCTCCTAGTGACCATACTTGCCAAAGCCCTCCTTATAGCACCTCTTCATGAGTCATCTGTTTATCATCAGGATATTCTCACACCTTTGTTGTCCTCCTCTAAGGACAGGCAGAATCCCACTAAAGATCACATTAGCCTCCAGTTCCTTCAGAGCTTCCCCAGCCTAGCACAGTCTCCTTTGATACATATCAGTAAGACTCTAGTTACATCATTTGTACCCACATGAAGGACAATCAGGGGATTCTTCCTCTCTCCTATTAAGATCCTCTTTAGCCTCAGATCAACATCCTGTATCTTAGCACCCAGCAAGCAGCATAGCCATCTGCTCTTGCGATCAGCGTTGGTTACAGACCTGTCTGTTCTTCTCAGCAGGGTCACCAATCACATAGACTTACCTTTTCCTGGCAACAGTGCAATTGCCTATCCCCACTTCTTTCTGGTTGCAAGTCCACAGTTCTACAACTTCTCTCTGTAATCCTCTGCACCTCCTTCTGAGTACTCCTGAGGCTCTTATTTGGTGGTATCTTCGTTAGCTCATCCCTTCTTTGCATCAGACTAGCTGTTCTCTTCTTATTTGCACTCCCACCACACAGGGGCATGGCTGGCGCTGGACACCCCAGGGCACGTGCCCTGAGTCCCAGCACCAGTGCCCCGGAACTCTGGCCCAATTGGTCCAGGGATCTGGGGCCCAGCCGGCCACCCGGCTGGCTGGCCCTGCACCCCTGGGCAGGGATAGGACTAGGTGGGGCTGCACCACTGTGGGCGGCTAGGCTGCGGCCATGCCGGGCCAGAAGCGGCCAGAGGAGGCCAGGCCCTGCAATGCCGGGGCCATGGGCAGCCAGCCCGCAGATCCCTGGCCAGGGCTCTGGGGCCTGGCTGCCTGGGGCTCTGGCCGCGGCTGCCCCATCCCCAGGGCCACGGCCGCCCCCGGGACCGGTGGCGTGGGCGCTGGCCCAGCCTCTTGCAGCCGCTTCTTGCCCAGCCCTGCCACCAGCTAGCCGCCTGGCCCTATCCCTGTCTAGGGAGTGGGACCTGCCAGCTGGGGGCGGGGCCTGGGCCCATGCCCCAGGTCCCTCCCCACCCCAGCGATGCCCCTGCCACCACATGCTGTACTTTTTCTTCATTTGTTGACACCACAAACCTGTTTCTGAGCTCTATTTCTCCTTCACTAGCCCGTCTTTTCTTCTGCTGACGTGTTATAGTCACATACTTCCGCTAGCCACTTTCTTCACCTAGTATTCTTCCCTCACAGTCCAATGTTCCTGCCTCCATCTTCAGGTCTGGGGTTTCTCTTAAACCCTCCTCCTTCATCTGCTCCATCAACTGTTCAACCCCCCCTTCTAAACTCAGTGATTGTTTCCACCTGCATCTCTAACCCTCAAGTTTTCTCTTCCATCAGCTCTACGCAACAGCGCTTCATACACAGAAGGTCATCAGAGGTACCCCCTCCAAGATCACATACATCCCAGAGCTTGCACATCCCATCATCTTTGCTGTTTCTTCTCCTGCTTGAGCATCTATCACTGCTGCCTCTGTATCTGCCATAGTGCTTCCCCTATCTCTTGTCTGCACAGAATGCAAATACACCCCAACTCATCAAGCAAAGCTATACAAGAACCCTACACACTCTCCCCAGAACTTCCCCTCCAGACAAGTACCACTCAAACTTCCCTAT
This sequence comes from Podocnemis expansa, assembly GCA_007922195.1. Classification (NCBI taxonomy): domain Eukaryota; kingdom Metazoa; phylum Chordata; order Testudines; family Podocnemididae; genus Podocnemis; species Podocnemis expansa. The sequence goes on from ML682021.1 coordinate 24,237,943, forward strand.
TGACTACCCTTGGTGTCACTATAGCTAGATGTTTTTTCTGCTTGAGTGGCTGCCTTTATAACTCCCTCACTAGGGAAGCCCCACCCCTAATTGGGGTCAGCTGATCTCACTCCACCATTCAGACCCTACAAACAGCAGAAAAAAAAAAACAGGGAAGACCGGAAAAGAGCAAACAAACACAAGAATTCACAATTCCCCCCAAACTCCTTCACAGCCCTTGAAGTCCACTCAAACTCATCTATTCATAGCACTCTCAGCTGCCCCTGGTGCCACTGCAGCTGTGTGCTAAAAGTAGCAGTGAGACAAGTTGCAGAGCAGATGCACTGTTTGTTGCCCCTACACCCTTTCCAGCGGTGGGAGATGGACCCATGTCTATCCACCTCAGAATTATGTCTTCTATCACCAAGGACAACCAACAGTGAATGGGATGCAGTAGAGGGAAAGGGGAGTGGTGTGTCATTAGACTTCCATCCTGAAGGTGGGAAACTGAAGCAAAGGACATCACCCAATATACTGTGTAGTTGAGTGATTGCTTATGCGTGTGTACTTTCAAATCATAGTTACAGTATTTTCCCAAATTAGTGCTGGGTTCCCTTTCCCTTTTAATGCATTTTTTTTCTTATTACAGCAGACTCTGTGCTTGTGAGTGGGGAATTACTGCCTCTTAGAGGTGCCCAAGGTGCTGTTTGTTTTTCTCAGATTACTGGGTGGAAGCTCAAGATGATTCTATTTTATATTGATTAAAGAAACCTCTAGATATTGACCCTAACTCCTGTTCCTGCTGATTTTTCCTGGCAGAAAGACTACACTAACTGAAGCTGCCTCCTCTTTTGATTAGAGGCCACATTAGATGTTTGGCAGAGGAGATATTTAAGTTGAAAATAGCAATTTGGGAGTGATCTTGCAACAGTGACCTGAACAGCACTGCCTGTCACAACCACCAATTGCTCTGGGGTTTTCCCACAGATCAAGGGACCTGTGACCAAGTGTTTTATAAAGCCAAAAAGCCAGCTTGAGGTGACTGCTGCTGAGATGGAGAATAAGTTATGATCTTTAAGAAACTCAGTGACAAATTTCTAACCCTAATGATATTTGGTTTTTCCCCCCCTCTTCTTACCCCATGGAAAAAGGCTAGAAATGTACTCATATTTTAAAATGAAAACAGATTAGCCCTGACATATCTAGGTTCCCAAGAGAAAGATGGAGCCTGAGGGCTTTGCAAGTCACATAGGCTGGCTCTGGGAATATCTCTCAAAACATTTTCACTCTGACATATACTTTAGAATACACATAGGCAATTGCAGATTTCATTATTAAAACTTTAAAGAGTATAAAATCTGTAAATAGCAGTTAGTCATGGTCAAGGCAGTGATAACCTTAGTTTCTTATAGTGCTGAAGCCTAATTGGAATTATGCTATGAACCTTGTATTACATTTTAGCAATAGAAATGTTTGAGACTTATTCTTTTCTTCCAGGGCTCAAATTTATTTTTATTTATTTAAGAGGTGGGGAATATAGGAGGAGAGAACAGAGGAGATACGATGTGTTCCAACATTTTAATTCGTCTTCGAGCAGTGTCCCTGCTGCACTATAGGTGTGTGGCTGCGCCCACACCTAGCACTGGAGATCTTCACAGCAGAGCCCAGTGGAGGGGCGCTCTCATCCAAGGAGCTTCTGGCTGCTTTTCCCACCATTTGGAACACACACACCCCTCCCCACCCAGCAGTTCCATTTCGACCGCCATTCACTTAGCACCAAACTTCAGCAGCTCCTCAACCCTCACTGACCTTAGTCTAGAATTAGCATTTGCCTTTCTTTATTTTCTTGGTTTAGTTAGTTAGTTTGTTATAGTTCTTGTTCCCCTTTATTAAAAAAAAAACAACAACAATAAAAACAGACTCTGTCAGAGACCAATGGCAGCTGGCAGAATGCCGACTGCCTCAGGATTCAAGCACCATGCCGCTTGTAACAATCCCATGCCCGCCTCAGACGGACATGATAAATGTTTTAAGTGTCTGGGTGAGGGACACCTGGCTCATTATTGCCCTCACTGTGCAAGCCTGAAATCAAGGGCAAGAAAGGATAGGAGCATGAAATTAAAGCTCCTTTTGACGGAGGGAGCCCTCTGACCAGCTTCGGATCCTGGCAAGTCTCCCGACAGGGACAAGACCCTGAAGAGGAGCTCCACTTCATCCTCCCCTGTGGCAGCAAAAAGAAATAAAGCCAGCCACAGTCATCCAGGGTCTAGGAAGGTTTCAGGACCCTCCAAAACCCCCCCACCAAGGTGAAATCGCACCCCTTGAGCTCTTCAGAGGAGCAGGGGTTAAAAACTGCGCCGAGCAGCTCCACACCTGTCCCACAGCTCTCTTCTGTGGGATCAGTGCCTTTAATCAACACACCGGCACCGCCTCTGCTGCCTCCGGCTTTATCTATGCAGGTTGTGAATGGAGCTGTCTCTGCTCCAAGCGCGCCTCTCTCAGTGCCGTCAGCCACGGCTCCATCGATCTGGGTGCAGACCACAGTGCTGCCGGTGCTTACAGCACTCTTGCCGCCTCCTTCACCTTCTAGGTTCAAAGGGGGAAGGAGACCGAAGCCCACAGGTAAGTGACAATGTGGGAGATCTGGGGGAAGGGATAGAACTTGGGGGGTGCTGGGACTGTAACACCAGGAGTAAAAGAGAAGGTAGTTGGAACATGGAGGGGGGGGGAATCAAATAATTGTCTTAAATGTTCCACTGAAGCCCCAATGCGTGAGGAGAGTGGGGGAGGAGAACTCCAAGAAAAAATGCAAGGAGGTATATGTAATAGAATTGAAAATTAAAATGACAAAGTAGGGAAATCGGCCTGGTATCTTAGGTGCCTATACACAAATGCAAGGAGCCTGGGAAATAAGCAGGAAGAATTGGTAGTACTAGCACAGACAAGGAACTATGATATCATTGGAATAACAGAGATGTGGTGGGGTAGTCTGCATGACTGGAGCTCTGCCATGGATGGGTATAGAAGCATGCCAGTAGAAAGTCCGTGGGTTACATAGAGAGGGGAAAGCAACAAGGGGGATGTTGTGGTGGGTGTCTGCTATAGACCACCAGACCAGAAGCAGGAGGTGGATGAGGTGTTCTATAGACAACTAGCGGAAGCTTCTAGATCACAGGCCCTGGTGCTCATGGGGGATGTCAATTACCCTTGCATCTTGTCAATTTCAAAAGGGATAGCCGTGTTAGTCTAGTCCAGTAGAAAAAAAAACAAAACAAAAGCAAGAATTTGTGTGGCACTTTAAGACTAACAGATTTATTTTTGCATGAGCTTTCGTGGGAGAAGATCCCACTTCCTCAGATGCTTCGAAGATGGGTGAACTTACAGAAAGGAATGAAACTAAATGCAAGGGGGTGTAAAACATAGGATCAGGTCATAAAGTAACAGCAAATCAGAGCAGTTTACAGGCTCAAACCATGGGAAGCCTGAAGTCAAATTACCCTTTGTAATGGGAAAAGAACCCATAGTCTCGATTCAGTCCTGCTTTCACAGAGTTTAGCTTGCACATTAATTCGAGTTCAGCTGTTTCTCTTTGAAGGCTTGATGTCCCAGGTACATCTCTAACGACAGTCGTTAACAAATCCGTCATCGAGTGATTAGGAAGATGGAAGTGCTCAGCAACTGGTTTCTTTGTTCTTTGATTTCTGATATCAGCTCTGTGTTCATTCAGTCTCTTACGGAGCGATCGTCCTGTTTGTCCAATATATAAGGTGTTGGGGCATTTCTTGAACATGATGGCATAGACTGCATTAGTAGATGAGCAGGTAAATGAGCCTTTGATGGAGTAGCAGGCTTGATTAAGACCTATGATGGTGTCTGTTGTGTAGATATGTGGGCAGACTTGGCAGCGTGGTTTTTTGCAGGGGTGTGTGCCTGCTTCAATGTTCCTGTTGTTAGATCTGTAGTTGCTGGTGAGTATCTGTTTAAGATTAGGGGGCTGCCTGTAAGCAAGGAGTGGTCTGTCTCCTAATGCTTGAGAGAGAGAGGGATCATCTTTTAGAATAGGTTGTAGGTCCTTAATGATCTTTTGCAGAGGTCTGACTTGAGGATTGTATGTGGTGACTAGTGGTGTTCTGTTGCTTTCTGTCTTGGGTCTCTCCTGTAGTAGATGACTTTGGAGAACCCGTCTAGCTCTGTCAGTTTGTTTTCTTACTTCCCTGAGTGGGTACTGTAGTTTCAAGAATGCTTGATAGAGATCCTCAAGATGTCTGTCTCTGTCTGAGGGATCAGAGTAGATGTGGTTATATCTTAGGGCTTGGCTGTAAATAATGGATCGTGTGGTGTGTTTAGGATGGAAGCTCGAAGGATGTAGGTAACTATACCGATCAGTAGGTTTTTGGTATAGGGTGGTGGTGATGCGTCTATCCCTGATTTGTACTGTAGTGTCCAGAAAGTGGATCTTCTGTGTGGAGTGTTCCAGGCTCAATTTGATGGTGTCATGTAAATTATTGAAATCTCCTTGAAAATCTTCAAGAGCATCCCTGCCATGTGTCCAGATAATAAAGATGTCATCAATGTAGCACAGGTAAAGAAGAGGTGTCTTGGGATGAGACTTGAGGAAACATTGTTCTAAGTTGCCCATAAAGATGTTGGCATATTGTGGGGCCATGCGGGTGCCCATAGCAGTGCCACTGATTTGGAGATATAAATGATCCTCAAATCTGCAGTGGTTGTGGGTGAGTACAAAGTCGCAAAGTTCAGACACGAGCTGTGCTGTGTCATCATCTGGGATAGTTCTTCTAATAGCTTGTAATCCATCCTTGTGTGGGATGTTGGTGTAAAGAGCTTCTACATCCATAGTGGCCAGAATGGTGTTTTCAGGAAGCTCTCCAATGGACTGTATTTTCCTCAGGAAGTCTGGTGTCTTGAAGATAGCTGGGGATGTTGATAACATAGGGTCTGAGGAGGGAGTCCACATAGCCAGATAGGCCAGCAGTAAGAGTGCCAATGCCTGAGATGATGGGGCATCCAGGGTTTCCTTTTTTATGGATTTTGGGTAGTAGATAGAACATCCCTGGCCGTGGTTCTGGTGGTGTTTCTGTCTCTATATGTTCTTGTGCTGTCTTAGGGAGTTTCTTGAGTAGGCGTTGTAATTCCTTTTGGTATTCCTCAGTGGGGTCAGAGGAAAGTGGTCTGTAGAAGGTTGTGTTGGAGAGTTGTTTATAAGCCTCCTGGTCATAATCTAATTTATTCATGATGACAACTGCACCTCCTTTGTCAGCCTCCTTAATGATAGTGTCAGAGTTGTTTTTGAGGCTGTAGATGGCATTGCGTTCTGCAGGGCTGAGGTTATGATGTAAAGGATGTTGTTTGTCCATGATTTCAGCCTTGGTACAATGGTGGAAGCAATCAATATAGAAGTCAAGTCTCTCATTCCGGCCTTCTGGAGGAGTCCACGAAGAATATTTCTTCTTGTAGTGTTTGGAGGGAGGCATCTGTGTGTCAGTGCGTTGATCTGTGGTGTTATGGAAATATTCTTTGAGTCTTAGATGACGAAAGTAGGCCTCTAGGTCACTGCAGAATTTTATCTTATGTGTGGCAGTTGTGTGGCAGAAGGAAAGTCCTCGAGATAGAACAGATTCCTCTGCAGGAGTAAGTGTTTAGCTTGAGAGATTAACAAAGTCGCTGGCTGGGTTATAGGTGTCACTCTTGCTTCCTGTAGTGGTGTATAGAAGTTTATATAGTTTGGTATCTTTTTTCTTCTGTAGGAAAGCAAAGTGCGTGTCATAGATGGATTTTCTCTTCGTTGTGAAGTCCAGCCATGTAGAGGAATGCGTTGTAGGTAGGTTTTGTAAGAAGGAACCTAGTTTTGAGAGTTCATTTTTAATTTTGCTCTGTTTGCTGTACAGGACACTGATCAGGTGGTTTCTGAGTTTCTGTGTGAGAGTATGGCATAATCTCTCACTGTAGTCTGTGAAATATGTCGATTGTAAAGGATTTTTTACCTTCAGTCCATTAGGTATAATGTCCAGTTGTTTGCATTTAGAAAGGACGATGATGTCTGTCTGAGTCTGAGCGAGTTGTTTCTGTAAGTTGATGGATTTCCACTTTAGTTTCATTACTTTCTGTAAGTTCACCCATCTTTGAATCATCTGAGGAAGTGGGATCTTCTGCCACAAAAGCTCATGCAAAAAATAAATCTGTTAGTCTTAAAGTGCCACACAACTCCTTGTTGTTTTTTCAATTACCCTGACATCTGCTGGGAGGCCAATACAGCAGTGCATGGGCAATCCAGGAAGTTTTTAGAGAGTGTTGGGGACAACTTTCTTGTACAAATGCTGGAGGAACGAACTAGGGGCCTTGCACCGCTCAAGTTGCTGCTCACAAACATGGAAGAATTGATCAGGGAGGTACAGGTAAATGGCAAACTAGGCAGTAGTGACCATGACATGGTTGAGTTCTGGATGCTGATTAAAGGAAGGAAGGAAAGAAGCAAAACGCAAACCCTGGACTTCAAAAAAGCAGATTTTGGCTCCCTCAGGGAACTGATGGGCAGGATCCCTTGGGAAGCTAATCTGAAGGGGAAAGTAGTCCAAGAGAGTTGGTTATATTTTAAAGAAACCCTGCTAAGGGCACAGGAAGTTGCTATTCCAATTAGGAGAAAGAACAACAAACATGTAAGGCACCCAGAATGGCTTAGCAGAGAGCTCTGCTCTGAGCTTAAACATAAAAAGGAAGCTTACAGGAAGCAGAAGCTTGGTCAGATGACTAAAGAGGCATAGAAAGATATTGCTAGGGACTGCAGGGATAAAATCAGAAAGGCCAAAGGACAAATGGAGTTGCGGCTACCGAGGGATGTAAAGGATAACAGGAAGGGGTTCTATAAGTATGTTAATAACAAGAAGAGGATCAGGAAAGGTGTAGGTCCCTTACTGAATGGGGCAGGCATCCTCGTGACAGAGGATGAGAGAAAAGCTGAACTGCTCAATGCTTTTTTTGCTTCAGTTTTCACAGGCAGGGTCATCTCCCAGCCCACTACCATGTGTATGGCAGATTGGAGAGAAGAAGAGAGGCCCTTGGTGACAGAAGGTCAGGTTAGGAACTGCTTAAGGAAGCTGGATGTGCACAAGTCCATGGAGCCGGATGAACTGCATCCAAGAGTGCTAAGGGAATTGGCTGATAAGATAGCAGCACCACTGGCCATTATCTTTCAAAACTCATGGAGAACGGGGGAGGTGCCAGAGGATTGGAAAAAAGCAAATGTAGTGCCTATTTTCAAGAAAGGGAAAAAGGAGGATCCGGGGAATTACAGACCAGTCAGCCTCACCTCAATCCCTGGAAAAATTATGGAGCAGGTTCTCAACAAATCCATCCTGAAACACTTAGAGGAAAATAAAGTGATCAGGAAGAGTCAGCATGGATTCACGAAGGGTAAATCATGCCTGACCAATCTCATTTCCTTCTATGATCAGATGACTGGTTTTCTGGATGCAGGAAGATCTGTTGATGTGATATACCTTGATTTTAGCAAGACTTTTGATACAGTTCCCCACAGCATTCTCATTGGCAAATTAAGGAAGTATGGGTTGGATAGGTGGAGCATAGGGTGGATAGAAAACTGGCTAGATCAACATTTTCATCAATGATCTGGATGATGGAATAGACTGCACTCTCAGTAAGTTTGCAGATGACACCAAGCTGGGGGGACCAGTAGACACATTGGAGGGCAAGGACAGGATTCAGAGAGACCTAGATAAATTGGAATAGTGGGCCAATAGAAATCTTATGAGGTTCAATAAGGACAAGTGTAAAATCCTGCACTTGGGACATAAAAATCCCATGCACTGCTACAGCCTGGGAAACATTCAGCTAAGTAGCAGCAGTGTAGAAAAGGACCTGGGGGTCATGGTGGATGGGAAGCTAGATATGAGTCAGCAGTGTGCTCTTGCTGCCAAAAAGGCCAATGGCATACTGGGCTGCATCAAAAGAAGTACTACCAGCAGATCAAGGGATGTGATCATTCCCCTCTATTCTGCACTGGTAAGGCCACATCTAGAATACTGTGTTCAGTTTTGGGCTCCCCACTACGAAAAGGACAGGGACATGCTAGAGAGAGTTCAGCGGAGGGCAACCAAAATGATTAAAGGGCTGGAGCACAAGCCCTATGCAGAAAGACTGAAAGCATTAGGCTTATTTAGTCTGCAGAAGAGAAGATTGAGGGGGGATTTGATAGCAACCTTCAACTACTTGAAGGGATGCTCCAAGGAGGATGGAGCTCGACTATTCTCAGTAGTAATGGAGGACAGAATGAGGAGCAGTGGTCTCAAGTTACAGTTAGGGAGGTCGAGGCTGGATATTAGGAAAACTTTTTTACTAGGTGAGTGGTAAAGCCTTGGAATAAGCTTCCTAGGGAGGTGGTGGAATCTCCATCTTTGGAGGTGTTTAAGGCCCAGCTGGACAAACCATGACTGGGACAGTTTAGTGGGAGTTGTCCTGCCTCTGGCGGGGGGTTGGACTAGATGACCTCATGAGGTCCCTTCCAACCCTATGATTCTATGATTCACTCCTGGCGCCATCATTTTCCACATCGATACACTCTCAGGTGCTGACACCCCTTCATCACATACCAGCACTGCAGCCTCCGCACCTCCGCCCCCTCGGTGCCACCAGATACGGTACTGGCGCAGGGGCAGAACAGCATAATTTGAATGATCTACAGTTTCCTCCCTGTAAACACAAGAGGAAGACTAAGCATTGCTTCACACAGGATTTTTCTTCCAACTCTTCTCCAAATCTGTCCCCTCTATATGGCATGTAGTCGTCTGCAGAAGATGATATGTCAGCATCTTCTTCTTGTGACCAGCATTCTGACTGCAGCTCCAAGGGTGACCTTGATGGCAGCATCGGTACAACACAACAGACAAATCCTGCACCTCAACAAGTCCAAATGTGGCCCTGGCCAAATACTTTATGGTATTTCTTTTCTCCCTATGGGATATTCTGGGTATCAGAGCCAAATTGGATGAACTATGTATGTTCACAGATGCCAGTGTTACCAACTCAAGTACAACACATGTAGCATAATCTGGCTCCTGTAACTCCTGCACAGGACGGCCAGAAAAATCCACCCAGTAATGACACTGCTCACAATACAATCCCTGGTGATGACCCACAGCCTAAGGGCGATTATGCCAGGCAGTTCTAAGAACTCTTTAAAAGGATTGCTGCAACGTTAGATGTGCCAGAGCAAACCGCTCCTAATCCTAAACACAAACTTTGTAGAATGTTACAATCCACTAAGTCGTCCAAAGTCTCATTACCCCTGGATGAGGGTATTATGGAGCCAGCGACCACCATTTGGCAGAATCTGGCCTCAGCACCACCCACTAACAGGAAAACTGATAAAAGATATTTTATTACACTGAGCAATAATGAGTTCTTTTTTTCCCCCTCCTCAAATGAATTTGCTTGTCATTGATGCAGCAAACCAGAGACTTAAGCAAGCCCATAATAGATCAATGCCATCTGATAGAGAGGACAAAAAAATGGACCTCCTGGGGAGAAACATATATACATCGACCACATCACAATTAAGGATAGCAAATTATGCTGCCCTCTTATCTAATTACAACCATGACAACTATTCAAAATTTGCAGATTTTATTAGTTTTATTCCGAATGAAAAAGAATTTTTTCAATTCCATCCTACAAGAAGTCTTCCTGATATCAAGGACGGCGCTTCAGGTAGCCTTAGACATAGCGGACATGGCAGCCTGGACCATCGGATCCGCAGTGGTCTTGCAAAGATCTTCTTGGCTTCACGTAGCAGCACTACACAGGCAGCTTCAATCCATTATTGAGGATCTCGCTTTCGACAGGAACAAGCTGTTTGGGGAAAGAACGAACAAAATCATGCATTTATTAAAAGGACTCAAGAGCCAGTCTCCAAACACTAGGTATTCCGGCCCCCACACCTAGAATTAGAAACAACAGGTATCAGTTTAACACGAGTGCCAGATACCCATCTCATCAGCAACGCAGGAGGTTTGATAATTCACGTTCAAGACCTAGAAAACCAAACACAAGGTGCAAACAGAGTGCCCAGTCCTCTTTTAACACGCAACCTCCAGTGGCCAAGCAGCAATTCTGAGAGTTTGGTCAAGGGTTTGCCCAGCCATTGCACCTCACCCAACAGCATTACAACCAAAACACTCTTTAACAACAAGCTATCACCATTCCTTCACCAGTGATCCTCTATCACATCAGACAAGTGGGTGTTGGAAATAATCAACACTGGATATTTAATTCCCTTCACATCCACACCTGTTTCCAAATTCCCTTCCTTGTCCCTTTTCTGGGACCCCTCTCACATGCAACTACTATGGGAGGAGATACCTACCCTTCTAAGCATTGGTGCAATAGACAAGGTCCCCACTCAATTTAAGGGGTTGGGATTTTTTCCCGATATTTTTTAACTCAAAAGAGAACAGGGGGTTGGAGGCCTATCTTAGACCTCAGAGGCCTCAACAAATTTATTAGGATGTGGAAATTTAAAATGGCAATACTGTCTAATATTCTTCCCTCCCTAGAACATGATGTTTGGCTGTCATCCCTCGACCTCAAAGACGTGTACTTCCATATTACCATCCACGCAGCACACAGGAAATTTCTTCATTTCACATTCCAAGACAGCCACTACCAATTCAATGTACTCCCTTTTGGCCTCTGTACAGCCCTGAGAGTTTTTTCAAAGGTCATGGTGACAGTTGTAGCGTATTTACGGACGCAAAGGATAACAATTTTCCCTTATTTGGACGACTTCCTTTTGAAAGCACGATCATTCTCAGCCACCCAAGAAGCAGGAAGGTTCACAGAGGAACTGTTCCTCTCCCTGGAACTGACAATCAATTACAAGAAATCCCTTCTACATCCTGCTCAAGAAATTCAATTTGTACGAGCAAGAATTCACACTCCTTCCTGCAGGGCTTTCCTCATGAACAACCGAGTCACAGCCATACAAAACCTCGTAAGAGGCATTATGGATTCTTTTCCCATTACAAAGGGTAATTTGACTTCAGGCTTTCCATGGTTTGAGCCTGTAAACTGCTCTGATTTGCTGTTACTGTCTGACCTGATCCTATGTTTTACATCCCCTTGCATTTAGTTTCATTCCTTTCTGTAAGTTCACCCATCTTCGAAGCATCTGAGGAAGTGGGATCTTCTCCCACGAAAGCTCATGCAAAAAATAAATCTGTTAGTCTTAAAGTGCCACACAACTCCTTGTTGTTTTTTCACTGGACTAGACTAACACGGCTATCCCTTTTAAAATTATCTCCTCCGCCACAGTTACGGCATTCACATGTATGCAGCTCTTGGGACATATGGCAGGAGCAACATACCTGGTGCCCAACACCAGACTTCATATAAGGCACCTGCAAATATGGTTTCTAAAAAACTTCAAACCGCACAAGCATTCAAAGCACTGCACCCTCTCCATACCACAACCAATAAAGGACACCCTTACCTGGTGGACTCTTCCAGAGAACCTTCTGCAAGGTGTTCCTTTCATTCAGCAAACTCCCATTCTCCTACTCTCCACTGATGCCTCCCTCTCAGGATGGGGAGCTCACCTGGGGGACCTGACAGTGCAGCCCAAGTGGTCACGCCACGAGAGACACCTACATATAAACCTTCTCGAACTATGAGCAGTAAGAAATGCCTGTCGGTAATTCTTACATCTTATAGCGAGGAAAAACATAAAGATACAGATGGACAATGTCGCATCAATGTATTACATCAACCGTCAAGAGGGTGCTTGCTCCCAGTCCCTATGTGCAGAAGCCCTGAAACTATGGGAGTGGTGCATATGTCATGAATTTCAGATATCTGCAATTTACTTACCTGGCAGGCTCAACACGATGGTAGATGTTTTGAACAGAAACTTCACAGAACTCCACGAATGGGAGATAGACAATATGGTCCTGATGGCCATATTTCATTAGTGGGGTCATCCAATGACAGACCTGTTTGCAACAAAGAGCAACAAAAAATGCAATCTCCTTGCTCAAGAGCAGGGCTTGGTCAGGGGTTGTTGGGGGATGTGTTCCTAGTGAAGTGGCATTGCACTCTTCTGTATGCTTTTCCTCCAATTCCCATGATCCCCAAAACACCCCAGAAAATGAAATAGGAGAAAGCAACACTCATACTGATTGCTCCAGCATGGCCAAGGCAAACATGGTATTCCTCCTTCCTGCAAATGTCCATAGCGGGCACCAATCAGCCTTCTGCTCATTCCACACCTGCTCCCTCAGAAAAAAGGCAAAACTCAACATACTTACCTCAACACACTCCACCTCACAGCTTGGCTCCTCGATGGCTCGACGACCTGGAACAACAATGTTCAGATAGAGTGAAACAGGTGTTAATAAATAGTAGAAAACTGACAACAAGAGCTACATAGCTACAAAAATGGAAGAGATTCGCCATATGGTGCCAGGAACATCATCTTTCCCCACAGTCTGCTCGAATTCTGGACATCCTCAAATATCTTCTAGATCTGAAAGAAAAAGCTTAGCAACAACTAACATCAAAGTTCATATGGCAGAGATCTTGCCTTTCCACAACCTGGTGGACGATTCATCTTATTTTCCCACCACACTATAAAGCAATTCATGGACAGTATTCAGAATACTTACCCAGACGTTAGATCCCCGGTGCCTCCATGGAACTTACCCTTAGTCTTGAGATCACTCACCAGGCTCCTTTAGTCTTGAGATCACTCACCAGGCTGCCCTTTGAACCGCTGGCAACATGTTCATTATTCCATATGTCAATTAAGTTCTCAGTTTTTGGTGGTGGTAACATCAGCTAGGTATGTAAGTGAAATTTCAGCACTGATGGCATGCCCCCCCTTCACTGTGTTCATGAAGGACAAGGTTTCTTTGAAACCTCATCCCAAGTTTCTGCCAAAAGTTTCCTTGCTGTTTCACACCAAGCAAATGCTTCACCTACCAGTCTTTTACCCAAAACCTTACACAACACCTACTGAAGTGGCTTTGCGTACCCTAGATGTCAAACGGGTGATAGTCTTTTATACAGACAGAACAATGACCGTCTGCAAAATGTTTGGGCTATTCGTCTCAATTGTGGAATGATCCAAGGGAAATCCAATATCTAATCAAAGACTTTCCAAGTGGATTTCTACCTGCATCCGTACTGCCTATGAGAAGCATGGGTCTGAACCACTGCACTCAGTCCGAGCTCACTCTACCAGATCAATCTCCAGTTCCATTTCTCCACGACGTCCCAATAGTGGACATTTGTAGGGCTGCTACTTGGGCATCAGCTGATATGTTCATAAAACACTATGCCATTGACACTGATGCCTCTTTGGATGTATCCTTATGGCTTGCAGTACTCAATACAGCTAAAAGGGATAACTCTGAAGTCCCCTCCACCAATTAGGATACAGCTTGTCAATCACCTATAGTGGAGCAGTGGGGATGCTGCTCAGAGAAGAAACAGAGGTTACTCACCTTTGTGCAATAGCCATGGTTCTTTGAGATGCATGTCCCTGCACTGCTCCACTCCCCATCCGCCTCCCCTCTACTTTAGAGTACTCCCTCAATCATTGCTCTGCGGTAGAGAAGGAATAGTTGGGTGGAGGGGAGTATGCGTGTTCCAAATGGTGGGAAAAGCAGTCGCAGGCTCCTTGGACACACACGCTCCCTCACTGGGCTCTGCTGTGAAGATCTCCAGTGCTAGGTGTGGGTGCAGCCACATACCTATAGTGGAGTAGCACAGGGACACGCGTCTCGAAGAACTGTGGCTACTACACAAAGGTGAGTAGTCTCCATTTGTTTTCCCCTGTGTGTTTGGTTTGAAAATAACCATATTCTTCCACCTTTTGACCCTCCTCAGATCAATATTGCTCCCTCAGATAATCATTGGTACAAAGATCTTCAGAGTTAGCTAGCACAACTGTATAAAAGAAAATGAGATAAGCTACTTTATGACTGAGTTTCACTTCGGAATTGACTAACTTCTCTGTAATATATCAGTTGCTGTAACAGAAGGCATTCACCGTTGGTTATTTTCATCCTATTGCTTATTTGCAATCTCTCTCTCTCTCTCTCTCTCTCTCTAAGTTTTCATTCTCATTGTCTGGCAGAAACTCTTGCTACATAAAAATAACAATGTCAGGAAAAAAAACTGACCCTGCTTCTTCTTAATGCTTGATTAAAATGCAGTATATGTAATTTGTGACTCCTTTGCAATATGGTCTTTTACTTTATGGGTAAAAAAAGGCTTCTCATACAATTAATGAATGTTAAATTAGCTCATTTAAATAAATATATTTTATGTGTGGCTGCCATTCATTGGGGATTCTGATGAGGGGAGTATCATTAATTAATATTGCCACATTACTAAAGGCAGTTCCTGAGTTTGATGTCAGTGGAGCTATGACAACAGCAGCAGTGTCTACCCTCATAGATATTTAATATGACTTGTTTTAAATTACTTTTTTTTCCATAAAACACCTTTAAATGACTTGTTTTCCATAAAACACCTTTTGTTATATCTGCTGCAATGTTAAATGAGAAATTGTACATTATAGATGTGAAAAGCCAATGAACTTTATTGTATCATTGCACTGCATACCCCAAAGTAGTGAATAATGTAGGCATTGGGTGATTGCAAAGACTCATCTCACCTAATGTGCCCCGTAAACAATGCTGAAGGGAGTGCATTGGTTTTACAAACCATACAAGTACAATGGCACAGTATGTTTCACCAAGATATTATGTCTACATTGCCTGCTGGGTGATGTTGTTGCTCTTACTTTGGTATTCCACTAGTTCTCAGAACCACATTTTGAAAGAGTGTGTCTCTGTATACATACATGCCTGTTTAGATGTATAGATACACAATACACATATGGTAAGTTCTTCATCTATGTGGTAGACTGTCATTCATCACGTGCATTTCTGTGTCCCAACACTCTGTTACGAATTTATCTCCTCATGAGACACTCAGATATTCCAAACCTCTGGTCAGATTCCAGCAGCCTCCATTTTTTGTGATATAGGCAACCCGACATGGTAAACCTTTTTTTTTTCCATTAACTATCAAATATGGAATTTTTCCAAACTTCACTGGTTTGAAGTCTACAATGTACAATGCTGAGGTCTTGGCCAGTAACAGTTCTAAATTTAAAATGTCCCCAATACCTTAAAATGTTCCTCCTTTTCAAATAGATAAAGAACTTGTTTCTACCCCTGGCAGGCTATATTGAAATGAAGTTTTAAGTAATGATGTCATGGGGGTTCTTTTGGTTTTGTTTTGGTTTGAAAAAAGCTGTTGTACTTAATAATAGATGTTTCTAAAACGTATTGTACTCTGCATGGAATTGTGGGTGGCACAGCTGGTATTATAATAAAAAAGGAAGCCTGGCTTTACAGTGAAGGGTTATGAAAAACAGTAATAATAGTATTTTCAGAAACACTCAACACTTTTCAAATAGTTTTTCTGCAAAATATGTTGCATATATAGAACACCAAGATGGGTGAGGTAGTGTAGAATTTATACCAATACTTGCTTGAGGTTACTGATTTAGGTCACTGTACTAAAAAAAAAATTAGTATATCATCATATATATCTACATCTATATACATCTATCCTTACAGTAGATATGAAGTTGTAAGAATGTATTCTGAGACTTATGTGTGAGAGAACACATGATGGTGGGGTCAGCCTAGAAGTTTTGTTGGTGTTAGTTTGCTATGTCTATTTGACTCATGAGTGACTCATTTTACCACAAGTTAAATATGCATATTATGCCGACCATAGAGTCATAGAATATTAAAACTGGAAGGGAGTTCACAAGATCATCTAGTCCAACCCTCTGCTAACAGAAGGACCACTCCCACTAAATCATCCTCGCCAGTGTGCTGTCAAACCAAGTCTTAAAAGTTTCCAAAGGAGATTCCACCACCTCCCTAGGCAACACATTCCATTGCTTCATCACCCTCCTAGTGAGGAAGCTTTTTCTCATATCCAACCTAGACCTCCCCAGCTGTAACTTGAAACCATTGCTCCTTGTTCTGTCCTCTGTCACCAAGAATAGTCTAACTTCATCCTCTTTGGAGCACCCCTTCAAGTAGCTGAAGGTAGTTATCAAATCCACCCCCAGTCCTCTCTTTTGCAGAATAAATAAGCCAAGTTTCTTCCTTCTCTCCTTGTAAATCACATGCCCCAGACCCCTAATCATTTTCGTTGCCCTCTGCTGGACTCTTTCTAATTTGTCCACATCCTTTCTGTAGTGAGGAGCCTGAGACTGGACACCGTATTCCAAATGCAGCCTTACCAGTGCCGAATAGAGGGGAATAATCACATCTCTCAATCTGTTGGCAATTCTCCTACTGATGCAGCCAGGTGTGGGCAACAAGGGCACACTGTTGACTCATATCCAGCTTCCCATCCACTGTAACCTCCAGGTCCTTTTCTACAGTGTTGCTACTTAGCCAGTCAGTCCCTAGACTGTAGCAGTACATGGAATTTTTCCGTTTTAAGTTCAGGACTTCGCACTTGTTCTTGTTGAACCACAAGATTTTGTTTGGCCCAATGCTCCAATTTGTCTAGGTCTCCCTGAATCCTATCCCTATCCTCCAGCACATCTGGCATTCCCCTCAGGTGGGTGTCATCCACAAACTTACTGAACGTACAATCTGTCCTATCATCCAGATCATTAATGATGATATTAAACAAAATCTGCCCCAGGACCAACCCCTGGGGTACTCCACTTGTTATTGGTTGCCAAAAGGTATCGAGCCATTGATCCCTTCCTGTTGAGCCTGATGACCTAGACAGCTTTCTATGCACCTTATGGTCCATTCATCCAAACCATACTTTCTTAACTTGCTGACAAGAATGCTGGGGGAAACTGTGTCAAAAGCTTTGCTAAAGTCCAGATGTATCATGTTGATGGCTATTCCCACACCCACAAATGAATCCATGCTGACTGTTCCTGATCACCCTGTTTTCCTCTATGAGTTTCAGAGTGGATTCTTTGAGGACCTGCTCCATGATTTTTCCAGGGATTGAGGTGAGGCTGATTGATCTGTAGTTCCCCCAATCCTCCTTTTCTTGAAGATGGGTATTAGATTTGCCTCTTCCTAGTCATCCAGGACCTCCCCCAATCACCACGAGTTTTCAAAGGTAATGGCCAGTGGCTCTGCAGTCATGCTGGCCAGCTCCCTCAGCACTCTTGGATGCAGTTCATCCAGCCTCATAGACTTGTGCACATCCAACTTCTCTAAGTAGTTGCTAACCTGACCTTCCATCACCGAGGGCTACTCTCCTTCTCCCCATTCTGTGTTGCCTGGTGCAATAGCCTGGGAGTGGACCCTGCCTGTGAAAACTGAAGTAAAAAAAAGCATTGAGTACTTTAGCCTTTTGCACATCATCCACCATGAGGATACCCAACACATTCAGTAAGGGACCTACAGCATCCCTGATCCTCTTCTTGTTACTGGCATACTTGTAGAACCCCTTCCTCTTACCCTTTCACATCCCTTTCTAGTTTCAACTCAAATTGCACTTTGGACTTTCTGATTTTATCCCAGCAGGCCTAAGCAATATCATTAGACTCCTCCCTTGTAATCTGTCCAAGCTTCCATTTCTTGTAAGCTTTCTTTTTGTGTTTTAGGTCACCGTAGAGTTCTCTGCTAAGCCATGCTGGGCGCCTTCCATATTTGTTCTTCTTTCTGCACATCAGAATGGTGTCTTCTTGTGCCCTTAGTAAAGTTCCTTTAAAATATAGCCAGCTCTCTTGGACTCTTTTCCACTTCAGAGTAGCCTCCCATGGAATCCTGCCCACAGTCCATCAGTCCCCTAATGGAGCCAAAATCTGCTTTTTTGAAGTCCAGGGTCTGTGTTCTGCCTCTTCCTTTGATTAGGATCCTGAACTCTACCATCTCATGGTCACTGCTGCCCAGATTGCCATTCACTTCTACTTCCCATACCAGTTCTTCTCTGTTTGTGAGCAGCTGGTCATGAAGAGCAAGACCCCCAGCATTTGTACCAAGAAGTTGTCCTCAACACTCTCCAAAAACTTCCTAGATTGTCTGTTCACTGCTATATTGCCCTCCCAGCAGATGTCAGGGTAATTGAAGTCCCACATGAGAACCAAGGTCTGTTATCTGGAAACTTCTGCTAGTTGTCCATAAAAAGCTTCACCATCTCCTCCTTCTGGTCTGGTAGTCTATAGCAGACACCCACCAGGACATCATCATTGTTGCACTTGCCTGTAAACTTAACGCAGAGACTTTCAACTGACTTGCCTCTAGTTTCATAGTGAAACTCTGAGCAATCATACAGTTCTTTTATATACAGTGCTACATCTCCACCTCTTCTTCCCTGTCTTTCCTTCCTGAACAATTTATACTCATCCACAGCAGTGCTCCAGTCATCCAAGCTTTCCCAACACATTTCTGTTATTCCAATTACATCATAGTTCCTTAACTGTGCCAGGACTTCCAATTCTTCCTGCTTGTTTCCCAGGCTTCTTGCATTTGTATACAGGCACCTAAGATATTGGACTAATTACCCAAATTTCCCTTGCCGTTTGCCTCACCTGTTGCACCTTCCTCCTTGTGTTTTCTTCTGGTGTCCTCCTTCCTCACTCATCTCAGGGATTAGGACTCCATCCCCCAGCAAACCTAGTTTAAAGCCTTCCTGACCAGGTTAGCCAGCCTGCCTGTGAAGATGTTTTTCCCTCTCTTTGTTAGATGAATCCTATTCCTCCTAGCAGTCCTCCTTCTTGGAACAACATCCTATGGTTAAAGAAGCCAAAGGCCTCTTTTTGACACCACCTGCGTAGCTGTTTATTTGTTTCCATAATGCAATGGTCTCTTCCTGGGCCTTTTCCATCAATAGGAAGGATGGAAAAGAACACCACCTGCACCTCAAACTTCTTTATCCTCCCTGCCAGGGCCATGTGGTCTGCAGTGATATGCTCAAGATCATTTTTGACTGTATCATTGGTGCCCACGTGGATAAGTAGGAAGGGGTAGCAGTCCAGGGCCTTGATGAGTCTCACAGATTATCTGTCACATCCTGAATTCTAGCCCCAGGAAACAGCATACTTCTTGTTTTTCCTGGTCCAGACAGCAGATATATGACTTCATCCCCCTTAGGAGGGAATCCTGACCACCACTACCCCATCTTTTCTTCTTGGGAGTGGTGGTTGCTGTGCTCATACTCTCCAGGACAGTGCATCCCGTGTCTTTCAACCAACAGCATCTCCTTCTGATCCCTACCCTCTGACGACTCTTCCACAGCATTCTCAGCAGCGGTAACAATAGAGATAGCCTATAAGCGGTTACTTACCTTTATTGGTGTTGGGGAGATACGTACTTTATAGGTCACATGCTGCCAATTTTCTTCTCAGTCTTCAGTCCTGCCTGCACAGTGCTCTCAGGTTCTTTGGCATGCTCTGCCTGCAGAATCAGCTCCTAACTCCTGTCTAGAAAGTCTTCATCTTCTCTGATGCACCACTGATATTTGAGCCTCTCTAGCCCTTTAATCTTTTATTCCAGTATGGAGACCAGCTTGCACTTTGTACAGGTGTAGTTGGTATTACCCTCAGGGTGAAAGACAGACATGACGCATCCCAGGCAGGTCACGACAGCTGGTGTCTCACTATTCCTTCTGTCCTCCCTGAAAGAGCCTCTGAAGATGAGGTACTTAGATCTCCCAGATAACTGAAAAACAAGGCTTTTTAGACAAATTCCCCGCTTCTCCTCCATATGCCACTGGCAGGCTGCTTCTTATAAGGCTGCTGGCTCAAAGCAATTGCCCCGCCTTCACACCTCACTTTCCAATCACCCACTCAAGGCCCACATGGAACAAAACACTCCAAAAGCACTCCCAGTTCACACATTTCAAACAAACAGTGAAACTGCCACTAACTCCAGTCACACAGTCACAGACCCTCAGATATTCCCCTGCACCAGCTCACACACAGCCCCATAAAGCAGCACACACCTTGCAGAAGATTCCCAGGCAAACTCCCTCTGTTTGCCTCCCTCTGTTCGCCACTCACTCACTGCTCAACCTGTAGTCAATAAAACCTTTATATCACTCAGCACACCTGGTATTTATATTAATGTTTTTTTAAAAAATTTAGATGTGCATGCTATAATAGTTTCAAAAAATAGGAAATATTGAAATTGTCTGTAATTTTGATTGTCACTTGAGTTAGGCTCCTGCCACCTGTGGGAGAAAAGAAGAAACCATGTTTGTGTATAAGAGGTTGAAGTTGCTTAGAAGTTGGAAATCTTAGAAATAGTCTTGATGGAAATAAGGCAGTGAATAAAGTGCAAATGAAATGTAAAGTACATAGCAATGGAGTTTATTTCATGGATCCAGAATTTATTCTGTAATTTGAGTATGTGAGAATGAGTATATACAAAAGTAACAGCATATTTTTCAGCCTTTTAGCCAAATAGTTTACCTTTTTACTTCTATCTGTATTTTCTGTGAGCCAGCAACTTGTTTCTCTATACTATATCTTCTGAATAAGATACTCTTCCAAAACATATTTGTTAAAGTTTTGGTAGCATTAAAACTGTAAGGTAACTTATGACATTTAAAAAAAAATTACAGCTTCCTTATGGCATGACTTTTATTTCATTTGTTATTGGCTCTTGGTTTCTTCATCATTAAATGTAGCTGCCTGACATTTAAGGTCATAATCTCAATAATTTTTTTGCTGTTAACTGCTGGTGTCAACTACAAAATCACTTTAATTAGAGAAACCATTTAAAAAGTCTTCCTAATATTATATGCACTGGTTTTCCAAATTTTGAGATTACCCAAGCTGTCTCTCTGATCTAAATCTGTTATAAAAATATACATAAATAAACATTTAAAACACAAAGTTTAATCATTAAAAATATCCTTACTAAGGCAAAAACCCATTGGTCTCAGTGATAGTTTATGTATTTCATGTATTACATAGATATAACATACCTGCTAGGTAACGTAATTTAACCATAGGTGATTGTCTCATTGTGTATATGAGATATATAGAATACCATTTTTGTTTTGTTTCTTTTGTTTTTAATTTAACTTTATTTCTTAGTAGCATGTATGAACCCAGGCCTGCAGATGTAAGATTGTCATGACCAGATTTTATTTTTTCCCCATATAGGAGACTGCCCTCATTCAACAGCATAACACTGAAGGCCCACCTAAAGGTAAATCTGTTTGTTGGTGATTAAAATTGATCATATTCATTCTTTTACTGATTTCATATGATTTTGGGTTTCAGTCTTTCTCATATTGACATTGATAGCAAAAATTTTATTGGCATCATTGGGAATAGGATTTAGTATCTGGTGAGAGACTTGAAAGACCTTTTTTGTCTTTCTCTGATGATTATGAATACTGTTTTAATTTAAAAAAAGCAAAAGTCAAGATTAAAGGAGGACTTTCGTTGTGAGAAATGTTACAGTGTGTGTGTGTGTGTGTGTGTGTGTGTGTGTGTGTGTGTGTGTGTG
>ML682021.1:24259491-24333082 GCA_007922195.1 Podocnemis expansa
GTGTGTGTGTGTGTGTGTGTGTGTGTGTGTGTGTGTGTGTGTGTGTGTGTGTGTGTGTGTGTGTGTGTGTGTGTTTTGGAGGATGAGGTTAAACAGTGATTGAACACAATGTCCACTCATTTTACAAAATGGATAGTTAAAGCTGACTATAGATTTTATTAGTATCAGTCAGATGCAGGTTGGGTCTTGATAGAATGAAAATATTCTAACATTGTAGGCTGCAAGACCCTTTCAAATATTTTTCTGCATTGGAGGCTTGGAAATCTGTGAATCAAGTTAAAGGTTTCAGTTCAACAGACGGTATCTATAGCCAGGGGTTCAAATAAGCCAGAACACACCAGAATGCCATTTTGGGGCCCACAATTTTTAGGGGCCAGCATTTCTGGGCCCCCAAAAGTAGAAAAATGGGGTGGAATGCTGCAGTCCAGTGCATGCTGAGGCCCCTAAAAATAGAAAAATCTGGCAGAACATATGTTCTGCCCTCCCTGCCCTGCCTGCTGGCAGGTCCTAAGCTCCACCTCCAGTCTGGTGGGCAGGGCTCTCCAGCCCTTTCTCCCCTGGCATGTTGTAAAAGGCAGGTGGTTTCTTTGTGGTGGACATCAGACAGTGTCTACACCTTGTCATTGTACGGAGTGCTTCTTTGCCAACTGCAGTCAGCCATGTCCCTGGCTGCACAGGGTAGGGAGGAACTAATAGCAGCAGCAGGATGATTGGTGTTCCTTGTTCACACTAGGTCAGTGGGGGGGGTTGGAGAGGGATAGATCAGGGCATGGGAACAAAGACACTGGGTAGAGGGTGGTGGGGGCTGGGTTGTGGTGGAGGGGACTATGAAGGGCTTGGGTGGGGACTGGGTGGGGGCTGGGGAGGGATAGAGGACGTTGAGGGGCTGGAGTGAGGGCTGGGGATGGAGGGGCTGGGGAGGTGTTGTGGGGGCTGAAGAGGGGTAGAGTGAGAATGGGGACAAGGGGACTAAAGGGAGCTGGGGAGATGTGGAGGGGGTTGGAGGGTTGAAGGGGGATGGAGTGAAGACTAGAGGGTGGGGGTAGGAGGGCTAGAGTCAGGGCTTGGGGGCACGAAGCTTACAGAATGGGGGTGGGGGCTGAGGAAGTCAGGGGGAAGGAGGGGTCTGATGTGGGCACTAGTGGACAAGGTTGGGGTGGTGTGGATTTGAGGCTATGCTTCATTTGTGAGGAAAGAGATGATGGGGCTCAAGCAGTTTGTTTTGCACTCATATTATAACTGGGACCCACCTATGCATGAAGGAGACCCTGGGATTAGGAGTGTTCTGGGGCCCATTAAATTATAGTTTAACCACTGTCTATAGCCTTCCAAATAACATAGGCTTAGAAGGTAACCATATGTGGGTAATACCACCCAGCAAGCCAAACTGTCCAGCTTTGCTATAACATACCCATAATTAGCAAAAGCTGTTCCTACCTCTTAGAGATGTGAAGTTGTTTCACAGTGAAGAAGAGTAAATATAAATCTGTTTCCAACTGTACACACCATCCCTTCCTATTCTTGGTCTGTCTCTCATCTTCTGACTCCTTGCTGGAGCCTGCAGCCTCTATTAGTTGCAGCGTTAGGGATGAAGTAACACTTAAATGCAGATCTAGCATGTGAAAAAGGCACAGAACTTAGACTTTTAAAAACAGTTTTATTGCTTTTCATAAAACACCTGTGATTTGTTATTTCAAGCATCTAGAAACAGGCAGTTAATTTTATCAAGAAAATCACATATACAGTACAGTAATCACTACTGGAAATAACCATAAAGAGACATATTCACGTTACACACATTTTCTGTTATCATTTTGTCATTGCTACTATTAAAGAAAACATGAAACCTGTCGACTAGTTTTAGTAACCTCAAAACACAATAGTATTTGGTGCCAATACAAAAGGAAAAATAAATGCATCATTTGGGATATGCTAGGACATGAACATAGACTGATGATAAACATGTCAAGTTATTACATCTTGGAGCAAGTAGTAAGTCATACCCTATCAAATCATGCCAAAACATACACTATTGTTACAATTTTTTTAAAAATTAAGAACTGTTATAAGGTTAATGTGGTACTTGAAGTTGCTCTCTTTCAGGTTGGCAAATGCTATTTGGCAATATACTTAATAATTTCATCTCAAGGAAGAAGAACAATATTGCTCTAATTGTTTAGCTCAAAAGATACTTTAAAACTATTTCTCTTAGTGTCACAAGCCTAGCTGATGAGGCAATATTTAATACAAATAAAGTTAATATGTGCACCATACAAATCTGCAGTGTATGCCCTTTAAAACTGTCATGCACGGGCTGTTGAAGAATTTTTATATCTATTACTGCCAACTGATTTTTAAGCTAGTGTATCTTAATAGCCAAAT
The DNA here is from genome assembly GCA_007922195.1 of Podocnemis expansa. Taxonomy (NCBI): domain Eukaryota; kingdom Metazoa; phylum Chordata; order Testudines; family Podocnemididae; genus Podocnemis; species Podocnemis expansa. The sequence continues at coordinate 24,261,874 of ML682021.1, forward strand.
TGCTGTCTTCCCCACTTCCTCTACAGTCTGCTGTTACTAAAACTAAATTACTCATAGGTTTATCAGTTGGTGCAGCAGGACTCGAGTAGAATGACAACATGGCAGACTGTTAACAAGAGTAATTTGTAGCCTGCAGAAGTGGAATTGCTGCTTTTTAAAATGAATAAAAACACAAAAATTTAGAGATATCTTCATAGGAATCAAGCACTGTATATTGGTTTGGAAAGATGCATCTTAAATGGAGGAGAAACTGAGAAATCTTAAAATGAGGGAAAGAGAGTAGCTCCTTCCCTGCAAATGGTTTAAAAAAAAATCTGTTGAAGAGCACTCCCAGCCTTCATCAGACCTGTCTCCTCTCTCTGCTGCTTTCCTAGCTCTCCTCATACAGCTAAAAAGGAACGGAATTGAATTGATACCTCTCTGAGCAGCATAATCAGGAAGAGAAACCACCCAGGACCTCTTATCTTCTCATTAGTACTCTTCCAGTGTGGAAGAAGGTGACCAAGTGTGAGAGAGGAAATGTAACAACAAATATTGCCTGTGTGGAGTGGAGACCCACTTTGCTGTGAGTTCTCAGCAAAGCTAGAAATGTATAGGAGAAGGGAGAGAGCAAGGAGCAGAACTAGAAAATCCTTTCTCTATTTTCTTTCCTTCAGCTGATGGCTGTCTGCAAGGATCCACTCAGTAGCAGATTATTTTGCTTGCATTTACAATCTCCCTTCACGCTGCTGTGTAGCAGTCCATACAGCATGCAGTCCCAGTCTGTGCATCATGTACACATTTGCTGTATGGCCCCTATTGACAATACTGCAAGGGTGAAGGGTTTGCTGTACACTGTAGCCATTATTGCATCCTGTGATCTGTAATACTTGTGGTTGCCGGACTATAAAGAGTCTGCATGGCTAGGTTCTCTGTACATTGCTTTCATGCTGGATCGTATCCAACAAACCTTGTAATTCTTTGTGTGTCTGGGTTTTGTGTGGAGAACTGGATATCATCCTGTGGCATACCAGAGTACAATCCAGACAATCTGTGTCTCGAAATTAACTGTGTCACCCCTGCCTACAGTTTCCTCTCCAGTGTTTTGCTGCTGTAGCCTCCAATCTGAGCTGTTCACAAACAGCCTCCAGCATGTAAGTCACTCCTGACTATGTCTGTGTGTCTGCTGCAGACAGCCAATTCTTACTAGTCTTAAAAATCACCATAGGGTGACCTCTACACATGCCCAGTCCTAGATTTCTTCCCAGAAATGTATAGCCTGTACTGCACAGCCCTCTCCTGGACAATATAAATATATAGTCTATTATTCCTTTAAAGGAATAATATGCACATAACTTGTTAACCCAAATGGAATTACTAGACACTTCATCTTGAACATACTGGATTAGATAAAACAATTAAACAAGTTTATTAACTGAAAAGAGAAAATTTAAGTGGGTACAAATAATGAGGCATAAAAGTCAAAGTGGTTTCAAGAAAAATAGTGGTAGAATGCCTATTAATGCCTAATTTAACAACTTATGTTACATGCAAGCGAAGTTTTTCATCACACGCTCCGGCAGATTACTGACCAAACACTCAGGTCAGGATCCCTCCCACAGAGTCCAAGGGGTACCTTGGGAGTGTTTGTCCTTCCTTTTGATAGTTTCAGTCATCCTGTGGAAAAACATTTCTAGTCTAGAACCAGGAGACAGAGTCTATGTGGAAGGATATTCCTTGCTGGTCTTCTTACCTGTTTGAATTTCTTTCATTCTCCCTCTCTGTTTGATGGCTGTTCACTGCTTAAATTCATGGTAAGCAGAGCACATATTCTTTTGGTTAGGACAGACTTGTTTGCCAGCATCTGTCTGGGTAGGGCAGTGGTGTTTGGAACATGTGTTCATAGTGCTATATAGGGAAATCTTACAACTTCACATATAATGTTGCCAAACATATTTTACTAGGACAATACTGACCATCAAATTATCAGTTTTTACGTGATACCTTACAAAATACCAAGTTCTAAAGGGGCAGCCATGTTAGTCTTGTTGAGCAAAAGCAGCAAGGATTCCTGTTGCACTTAAAGACTAACAGGTTTATTTAGCACATGAGCTTTCGTGGGAGAAAATCCCACTTCATCAGATGCTTTGAAAATGGGGGAACTTACAGAATGGAGATGAAAATAAATGCAAGGGAGTGTAAGACTTAGGATCAAATCATACAGTAATAGCAAATGTCAGAAATCACAACATGCAAAAACCAGTTGCTGAGCACTTCTAACTTTCTAATCACTCAATATATGACTTGTTAATGACTGTGCTCAAGAATGTCAATGGGACATCAAGACTTCAAAGAGAAACAGCTGACGTAGAATTGATATGCAGATTAGATTGTGTAAAAGCAGTATTAAATCATGACTATGGCTTCTTTTCCCATTATAACAGATGATTTGACGTCACCGTCCTCTATGTGCTGTTTCCAGTGTTTGAATCATAACAACCGCTCTGATTTGCTGTTACTGTATAACCTCATCCCATGTCTTACACTCCCTTGCATTTATTTTCATCCCATTCTGTAGGTTTCCCATCTTCAAAGCATTTGATGAATTGGGATTTTCTCCCAAGAAAGTTCATGTGATAAATAAATCTGTTAGACTTTAAGTGTCTCAGGACACCTTGCTTCTCTTACAAAATACTGTACTTTGTACAAAGATTTTTACAGTCATGTTCAGGGTATGAATACAGGAGTATATTCTATCATACATCCTTAATAAACATGTATAAGTATAGACTTCAGAAACTAGAGCTTCTGGCTCCCCTGAGATGCTTTCCTGATGGCTTTGAGGTACAAAAATTGCATATTTTCTTTAAATAATGAAATTTGTTATTGATTCAGAATTTATTAGCTGAAAGCCTTTTAATATGTGACTTTTTTTTTAAATCTTGCTTTTTTAATACTTGTTTTGGCCTAAATCATTATACTGTCATACTGCATTACATCAAGTTATCTCAGTTAGTTCACGTTATTTCAAAGTAATTTATTGTGACACTTTTAACTGCATAGAACATGTCACAGCATGAATCATGAACCAAGAAACAGGAGTAAGACATCCACTTTAAAGAAATGTTTTCTTTAAGAGCAACATTCTGAAATGTATATTTTTCTGAGGCTAGAAAAGGCAGACTGGTACTGCAGTAATTTTATCTCTTGGGAGTTTATTTTCAAGTCAGTGGGTAGTCAAATACATGAATTATCTGATGACTCTCAGGCACCATGTGTTTACTTGCACCAGTATTAGATTATCCAGAAAGTAGTTTGACTTATGCCTGTTGGATGTTTTATTTTTAAAATAAGCTGAAATGTCTAACTTGACTTACCCTGGATGCCGTTTTCCTTTAAGTTCCAAAGAGGCAGACATGTTAGTCTAGTTCAGCAAAAGAAGCAAGGTTAGTCTTAAGTGCCACAAGATTCCTTGCTTCTTTTGTTTTCCCTTAGCATCCTTCCTTTCACGAAACTTTGCTGTATTTATTTGTTCAAATCCCTAGTCAATTCAATTTCAAAAACCCTTTTTTATCAGTATTTCCATTTCCTGATATACTTAGATCTGGACCATAAAGTGTAAGAACTGTGTGGAGGGGCCCTGCCCTCAGGTAGAACATGTTAACTTTAGTGGGGTTTCTTGGGTCCACCTTCCTGCAGCAGCTTTCAGAACTGGGGCTTATGGTAACATTTGCAAAAATACTGAACTCACTTTTGAGCCTCAGTCCTATTGAAAGCCTCTGTGACAATTTTCCTAAGTCTTAAATTAAATTTTCAAAAGTATCTATGTGCCTAATTTTGTCTGCCTCTTAAGCTATGTGTATTTTGTTTATCTAGTGGGAACCCTGTTTTTTAAATTATAGATCTCTTACATCACAATCATATTTAAATCTGAGAATAATGGGCCAAATTTGTCTGATGTAGTTCTACTAACTACACCGGAGGTACATCAAAGATGAGCCTGCCCCAAATTATTGATGGTAGTAAAGGAGAGAATATTATGGGGTTGTTGGAGATGCTCGTAGGCCTGCATGTACAAAAGGAGTTAGGTGCTCAAGTCTCTATTTCAGAGTGAAGGGAATCAGAGTTTGGCCACCTTGCAGCAGATTTTGCAATGGTGCATGTGCTTGTCAATTTATTTGACCCAGACATGTGGCTGCTGTGATAGATTGCCTATACAGTGCCAAATGTACAGTACTCCATGCCTTCCAGCATTCTTGTTCTCTTGGACAGCTCATGTTTATAGTGTGATCAATGACACATCCCACATCCAAGGTGTTTCCTGCCATCCTCATGCATTCTGGAAGCAGAGACATCAATGCTTCCTCCTCGCCACTCCTTCCAGCAATGCCCTGCAAGCCTGATTCCTTATCAGTGGCAGTTTTTTCTTCAAAACAAACAAGGAGTCCTGTGCCACTTTTAAAGATTAACCAATTCATTTATTGCATGGGTTTTTTCTTTATGTCCTTTATTCCCCATTTTCATCCTCCTAAGTGCTAATCTGGTCCTTGAATGCCCCTAAATCTTGGCCTTGGCACCTATGTTCATCTGTTGAGCCCTAAAACCAATATGGGCTTGCATGAAGCTATCTATGGAATTGATCTCTGCTTCACTGATGTGTTTGTTCTGCACAGCCCCTGCTGCCTCAATCCCCTCAGGATGTCAAGTGGTTGTCTCCTGACTCTGACAGGCGGTTCTTGCCATGCTGGGGCTGAGTGCAAATGAAATGTGACCCATACTTCAGCTTTTATCAATCACGTGTTCCAAAATGCTGTTTTCATGTGACCTCGGGTCCCTGTGGGTCTGTGTTCAGCGGACACTCAGTCCTCACTTGGCAATCCTATAGGTGCCTTAATCAAGCCTCATGCTGAACTAGGTATCCTTCAGACATAGAAAACTCTGCACTTGCCTGGGCTCTAGCCTTGTTTGTGCACCTGCCTCTGATGTCACGGGCTGGATCTTGCCATACAGTCACAAAGAATGAACAGCTGTTTTTTATCTTGGATGTTTAGAAAGGCAATTTTTCTGGCAAAGAGGGGGGAGGATTAGCTATTCAGTTTTGAAACAAAGGAATGTTTTGTGTGGAGCCCAGGATATGCGGGACCCTCCTCTGCAACTTAGTTTGTGTCTTCCCAATTCTTGTTTACCACCTCCTCCTGCTGTGTGTTTGGTTCTCATGGAGCAGTGTAGTCCCTTCTTGGGTCAACGGGAGAGGGTGGGCTGTGCCTGTTCTGGGGCACAGGAGTCGCTGTAGGGCTACAGCTACTGCTGGTTTTTTTGGCTACTAGTTTCCTCCTCCTCCCTCTTCCTGTGGAATTGGTGAGTGTTCTGAGCATTGCTTGTCCTTTGGTGTTCTGTGGGGCTGCATATTTGGGGGTAGGGAGTGGTTGGCACAGTTTGGCAGGCATACCCAGTGGGATGTTGTATTAATGAGCAGGAGGAGAGGGTACCCGCACTGTCTTCCCTTCTGGATCAAACCTGTCTTGTGTTCCTGGAGTGTGTTTCAGCAGAGGAATGTGTTTAGAGAAGATCTAATTTTTTTTTCCCCAAGGGACAGCTGGCACCCTTGCATATCTTTAGATGACAATGTCATGATGATGCCCGGAATTAGGGCCAACCTATTGAGTCCCATGCTATAAGACATCTTCCTTCCATCTTTGGATGAGTTTGATATAAAGCCATGATTCCTTTACACCCCTGAGCTGCAGGGCATTCCCAGTGTGCGCTAGAAGGTAACAGGGTGATTTCTTAGAGGATGCCCCTTGTTGGGGTCTGGCATGTCACTGAGCCTGTAGAAGAGGGTACACGTGTGTTATTCATCCCCTTCTTCCTCTTTGTTGCTTCACCTTTCTTTTTTATGGTATCACTTGTCCCTCTAGTGATTCGAACACACTGCCATCTGTGTTATTTATTGCTTGTGTGTCCAGAGTCTTGGGACAGCTTTCCTAAGTATGTCCTGTCTGATGGAGATCTTGAGAGGTGAGTGAAATATGGACTTTGAGAAGAGTGGATGCAGAGATGCTGGAACAGTCTGCATAGGAGGGGTGCTGTGTGTGTGTGTGTGCGCTGAGAGACATTGAACCAAACTGTAAACCTCGCATATGATGTAAACCTTGCAGTGAACCAAACTGTAAACCCTGCACATACTTTAAGCCAGGGGGTGCAGCAGCACTGCTAGTTGCAGAAACTATTAGAGGGTTTCTTCTGAGCCTCTGTCCTTGCAATCCATTTCTGAAGATGAGACTTTTTAGAAGATAGTGCATATGTCCTTGTGCTTTCAACATAAAAAGCTCTTGCCAGCTGATTTTCATTGGGCCTGTGATTGTGCCTGGCTACCAAGGGGGGTGCTTGGTTGTGGGAATGTATGCCTTGCTGAGAGCCTCCAGGCTAGGTTGGGCCACTCGCAGCTAATCTGGGTTACTGTTTGACTATTGCTTTCTAAGGCATGTAATTTCCCCGCCACCCTACTATTCTCTCTATTCATTGTACAGGGAGCCTAGGCAGTTAATTCGCAGCATCCCAGTTTGATTCCTGTAACTTTCTGTAACAAAGCCAGGGCTGACAGCTATAGAAGGGTGGTACCTAGGGTCACACAAAGTCAACACAGCCAAGATTTGAACCTCAGTCTTCTGACTGTAGAAGGGTGTTCCTATTGAAAAGAACACGCAAGCCCACCCACTTCTAGAACTCCTCCCTCAGCCTATGGGGAGGCGGAACTGGACTGTCTTTCAAATGATTTCTTGGGACAACTAATGAGATAAACAGGGACGGGTGTGAGGTCACAGGTTTATAACAAGGCATTCAGAAGGGGACACCGAGCAGAGAACCTCGGACAGTGCCCACTGCTCCCAGAAGCTATCAAGGGAGCCAGCGGACACTGCCTAAAGGAACTCTGCCCGGAGACGTGCATGGACGAGGGACCAGAAATAGGCCCCACGGTCGCAGACCCCTACTTCAGCCAACCTCCTCTCCCTGATCCTGTAGATGGCCTGTTTTGTGTAGGCCAGGAGAAGGTTGGCAAGGAGGTCCCGCGACTTTGTGGGGCCACGAATGGGTAGTGAGCAGAGGAACAGGTGTGGCGAGAAGTGCAGCCAGAACCTCAATAAGAGGTTCTGGAGGAGCCGGAAAAGGGGCTGCAACCTGGCGCACTCTATGTAGGCATGCACTAGGGTCTCCCTCACACCGCAAAAGGGGCAAGCCTCAGGGCAGGGAGTGAACCACACCAGGTACACTGCCCATGCTTACGGCTCCATGGCGGAGCCACCAACTGATGTCACCGGGGGGCCGTGGGGTCAGAGCGAAATAAAGGCTGGCCCACCAGGGGTCCTCACCCTCCATGGGTGGAATGAGGTCCCACCCCTTAGTGTCAGGGTGGGACACAAGGGCGAGGAAATGGATGGTGTGACGCATGAGTATGTACAGATATTTACGGGGCCCATTCACAAGCTCTGGAGGGCCAGGACTGAGAAGTGGGGAGTACCCTCTTGTAGGACCTGCTCAAGGTAGGCCCAAGCAGAGGGGGACAGGGCCGCCTTCACCTTCTGGAGTAGGGACTGGGGGGGGGGTTGAAGGGTGGGGAGCCCCATGCACTGGCCGATCGCGAGGGGATCCACCCAGTCCCCCTGGCATAGTCCAGGAGGTGTCCAACCCTGGTGACGCCTGCCAGGACCAGCCTGCGCCTCACAGAGGGGGACTCCGCCACCTGCACACAAAGATGGGGGTTGTGTAGCAGGAGCTCCATGAGGAGGTGCTCCCCCTCAGTGGGCGCAAGGGCCCTGGAGGCTGAGACTGGTAGAAGGCTGGCAGCTCTGAGAGGTCTTGTGGACCACCTCTCAGATGGATGTAAAAAAGCTGCCAGTTATATCGGAGCCCTCGGTAGCAGCGGAGGAGGATGCACGCCAGGTGGGTCCACACCAGACTACCTGCACCATAAAGGAGTCTCTGCAGGGCCTGGAGGCGGAAGGCATGAACCTGGCTGTAGACACAGCACAGGCTCTGCCTCCATCCTCTAGGGGGAGACTCAGGATCCCTGCAGAGACCTAGTGCAGTCCTGGTCAGAAGAACTCCAGAACTGTCCTCTGGAGGTGGGCCAGGAACGTCGAGGGTGGGCTTGCGTGTTGAGCCAGGGCCAGAGCATGGACAGGATGAGCTGGTTGACCACCAGTGCCCTCCCATGAAGGGAGAGGTACCGCAGCAGGCCCATCCATCTCCACAGCCATTCAACGACCCTGTCCTCCAGATCACACCAGTTCTCATCTGGGGAGGGATGGGTGGCAGAAAGGTAAGTGCCGAGTTAAAGCAGCGGCCCCACGCTCCATCGGATGGCTTGAAGTGCGGATGGGAGGGGGCCCGCTGACCACCCAACCCTTACCGTCAGGCCAAAGCTCTTGACACAGTTAACCTGGGCAGAGGAGGCTGCCGAGTAGACAGCCTGGCAGGCCTCCAACCGTGCCGGGTCACCCGGGTCCTGGACCATGAGGAGCACGTCGTCAGCGTACACTGACAGGACTAGCTGCAGCTCTGGCTCACAGAGAACCAACCCCCTCAACCTCTGGTGGAGGAGACAGAGGAAGGGCTCAATGGCCAGAGCGTACAGCTGGCCCAACAGCAGGCAGCCTTGACGCACTCCTTGCCCGAAGCTGACCGGCTCGGTCAGGGTCCAGTTGAGCTTGACGAGGTGCTCCGCGGAGGTGTACAGCACCCAGAGAAAGCCCACGAAGTGTGACCCGAAGCTGAAGTCCTGCAGGGTGCCCAGGAGGTACCCATGGTCCACCCTGTCGAACACTTTCTCCTGGTCCAGGGCCAGGAGGGCGAATGACAGACCATCCCTACACCCGAGCTCCAAGAGATCCCGGACGAGGTACAGGTTGCTGAAGATGAACTGGCCCGGGACAGTGTAGATCTGGTTGGGATGGATCACGTCCTACAACACGGACCCAAGCCACAGTGACCCAAGCCTTGGCAGCAATCTTGTAGTCTGTGCAGAGGAGCGAGATGGGATGCCAGTTCTGAGGATTGCGGAGGTCCTCCTTTGGCAGCAGGGCCAACACAGCCCACCGGCAAGAGAGGGGGAGCTCCCTGCTTCCCCTGGACTTGGCCCAGATGGCGGCCAGGTCCGGGCCGAGGACATCCCAGAACACACTTTAGAACTCCATGGTCAGCCCGTCGATGCCAGGGGACTTGTTGGTTGGCATGCAGCGGAGGGCTTCCATGAACTCGGCCAGAGTGAAAGGAAGCTCCAGCTGGTCCTGGTCACCCATGCTGAGCACGGGGAGTTCGTTCCAGAGCACCCTACAGGTGTCGGCTTCAGTCGGATCTGGGGAGAAAAGGCTAGCATAGCAGGCCCTGGCCCTTCCATGCATCTCCTCCAGGTCTGTGAGGGGGGTGCCATCCTCAGCAAGGAGGCAGGTGACATGCTTTCGAGCCCCCCTCCATTTCTCCAGGGCATAGAAGAAGCGGGAGTCATGGTCCATCTCCCAGAGGAGATGGATGCAGGATCAAACGAAGGCTCCCTGGGCCCGAAGGTCCTCGAGGGCCCGGAGCTCCTCCCGCTTATTCTGGCACGCTCTGTGTAGGGTTGGATCCTCGGGGTTGATGGCCAGGTGCCTCTGCAGCTCCAAGACTTCCCGTTCCAGCTGCTCTATCACCGCATCCCTCTACCAGCTGGCCCCCTGAGTGCAGTCGCGGCAGAAAAGCCGGGCACGCACCTTCGCTGTGTCCCACCAATGCAGCGCCGAGGAAAAGGCGGGCCTCTGCTCCCGCCAGGCCAGCTAGAACTCCCGGAAGGACACCACGAAGCCCACGTCCTCCAGTAGGCTGTTGTTGAAGTGCCAGTAGGCTGGCCCTGGCCTCTCCACCGTGAGAGAGGCTGTCATGCTCACCAAGTGGTGGTCTGAGAAGGGGGCCGGCCTAATGCTGGAGGAGTGGGCTTGTGCGAGATGGCAATGGGACAAATAAATGCGATCCAACTGGAAACGCTGCGACCGATCTTCCACCATCCGGACAAAGGGGAAGGTGACCTCGTCGGCCGGGTGGTGGTCGCACCAGACGTCCACTAGGGAGTGATGGTCGATCACCTCCTGGAGGACATCCACAGCGGCCTGGTACTGTTAGGTCCCTGAGCGGTCCTGGTCCTCAAGGGTGATGTTACAATCCCCACCCAGGACCAGGTACTCCTGTGGATCTAAGGTGCCGAGGAAGGCGGCTGCCCACCGAAAGAAGGGTGCCCGCTCTGTGCCCGATGTCGGGGTGTAAACGTTGACCAGATTCAACACCAGCTCTTCCATGCGGACCTGGAGGTGCAGCAGGCGGCCCAGCACGACCTCGGTGACCCCCAGCACCTCAGGCTGTAGGTCAGAGGAGAACAGGATGGCCACACCGCTGGAGCGGGTGAAAAGGTGACTGAGGAACACCTCGTTCCCCCATTCCAGCCACCAGCTGGCCTTCGCGGCTGGATCCATATGGGTCTCCTGCAAGAACACCACAAAGTAGCCCCCCTCTCGAAGGAAGGAGAGCACCTGGGTCCTGCGGAGACCCATCCTACAGCCCCTGGCATTCAAGGTTGCAAGGATGATGGGAGCCATGAGGAGGGCTGGGGGGGATCCCCAGGGGTGGCAGGAACACCATAGGCCTCCGTCGTGCCACGCAACAATCCGTGACCCACCCCAAAGGCCATCAGGGAGTCACAGAAGCTGCGGGCCCTCTGGTAGGCCTCGGTGTCCTGTCTCCTGGTCCCCTTTCCCTCTTTCAGGATGGCCCTCATGGCCTGGAGGACGAGGTGGAAACTCCCCCAACACTGCAGAGCGAGCTGCACCCGGTTTCTGGCCCCTCAGGTGTTGGCCAGGAAGGTGCGAAGCTCATTCCACAGCACCAGGGGGTCTGGGGTGGAAGGGCCCTGGCCATCCTCCGGTCGGGTCCACGCATTGGCCCTGCTACCAGCCGGGATGGACAGACAGGGCACAGAGCCTTGTCATGGCGCCGATGGCGGAGGTTGCACATTGTCCAGTCCAGCCCCCAGCACAAGAGGGAAAAGCGATGGAGGGAGGACTGCAGCCCTGGTCAGGGTGGGGGCCACATATGCCACCCCCCTGGGAGTTGACGGTAGAGAAGGGAAATGACAGGACCCCGGGGCAGGCAGCAGCAGGGAAGGGGTCTGGGACAGGGCTTGGGGTGAGAGCGGGTGGGGTGGTAAGGGCTACCTCAGGGACGGGGACAGCAGCAGGGGTGGGAACAGAGTCAGGGGTAGGGCCGGAGATGGGGATGGGATCCCTGGTGGTCGGACCACTGGGGTGCAGCTCCCTTCGACCGGGCACGGGAACAATAGATAGTAGGTCAGGTGAGGGGTCCCTGCCAACGCTGGGCATGGGTGGCAGATGGGAAGCAGGTCCCTGGCCTCAGCGTCGGACTGGGGCGCATGCTGGTTGGGACTAGCGGTGGGGAGAGGAGGCATCTGTCCCACCAGGGACAGTCCCCCGGGGCCCAGCTGCTCAGTGTCTGTAGGTGGAGGCAGGACACCGAGCACTGCCGGGCAGGTGGAGCATTCCGGGAGGGTCCCTTGGGTAAGGGAAGGGACAGCAGGCAGTGGGTGGGCTTGGGGGAAGAGAAGGGGCAGCAAAAGCAGGTTGCCGCCCTAATCAAGGCCCACTGGGGGTGGGGGGGAGGATCATCCCCCGAGAGAACCGAGGTCAGATCCAGGGCCTCGATCTCAATATAGATGGAGCCTAGCCTGCTCCCCACCATGACAGGCGCCGCCACAACGGACACCGGGCCAAGAGTCACCTCGGTGCCAGCGGCAGACAGAGGTGTCGCAGATGGCTCAGAGGTGGGATGGGCAGCTCTTTCCGCAGCCTCTCCGTGGGGGGTGGGGTCGAGGAGGGCCTCTAGCAGCGGGGCAATGCTGTACCCCTGTGCTGCTGCCTCCATATTCTCGGCCGGAGTCTCCTCCTGGACTTCGTCGGCAATCGCACCAGAAGGCACATTTGTGTCCTTGCTTTCATTATCATTATCAGCCCCCTGCGATGAGCCTCGCCATTGCCTGCATGTAGGTCTCCACATATGGGGAGGTGGCCACCAGGAGGCAACAGCCCCCATGCATCCTGGTTAAGGTGAAGAAGGAGCCCCGGCCGCCAGAGGTGGTAGGCAAGAAGTTAGCTCAGGCAGGTGGTGTGGCAGTGGGTGGAGGGATGGCAGCCATCTGAGCGTATGCCCTGGGGGCAGGAACACCCTCAGAGCTGGTGGAGGGAACAGCAGGGGCTGAGGGGGCCACGACCGATGACGTGGCCATGGTAACGGCCTGGCCCTTGCCTGCCTTTTTCTGCCAACTTTTGTGGCCAGCCGAGGTAGTCGTGGCAGCAGCAGGGTTGGAGGCCCCTCCCATGCCTACCACCGCTGGTGCTCCTTTGCTGGGCAATCAGTGATGGTAGGAGCAGCGGCGACGGTTGAAGGGGCAGCCACAGGGGTGGATGGGTGAACAGCCTCAGGAGCAGGGATGGAGGGGGCTGAGGAGGTCTCCATTTCCCCTTGGGTGGGGGGTCTGGGAGGGAGACTGGTAGTGTGGGTGGGTAGGGCCTAGGCAGGTGGTTCGGGGCAAGGGGATGGGGATGGAAGTTAGGGGAGGAGCAGTTCTCCCCAACCCACTAAGCTGTGAGCAGGGGAGGAGGGTGTGGGCAGGGGCAGGGGCAAGGAGTGGAGTAGGGGGCTGGCAGACCACTCCTCCCCGCTAGGCTGCAGGCTGGGGAGGAGGGCGCCTCGGAAAAAGGGACAGGGGGCTTGTATGGGGCAAGAGGGGGCTGGCTCCTCCAGCTGCACTTGGGGGAATGGGTTATTCAGTTATCGGGGGTGCAGTGAACCAGGGGAAAACAAAACAATTGGATAGGGATAAGCATAGCTATGGGCTCCTGGTTGGGGGTGGGGCTGAGGGAACCGCGTGTGGGACAAGGCAGGGCAGAGCAGGGAGACAGTGAGGCTGAAGGGCAGGGACAGGGAAAGGTGAGTAAAACAAACAGATTTTTGGGCTGGGGCAGGACAGGGGAACTAAACAGACTGAAGGGCTGTGGGGGGCTTCTAACCAGAGGGGGGAGGTCTGTGAGGGGAAGGGGCACTGAACCGGCTGGAGGGCAAAACAGAGGGTGGGAGGCCCTCCAGCCACTGCAGGGTGGGGAAACAAGGGCTGGGTAAGGGCTGGGCAATGGGGAAGGGCAGCTGCTGTTACTGGAGGTTTTCCTGGTCCCTGCTGCTCAAACACTCCAAAAAAAGTCTGAGGTTTGGGAGCCCACTGCCCTCTTGATAGGAGGGGAGGCTAAGGAGGCGGCAGTTGGGGGTGGTGATGTTATCAGTATCAAATTTTTCAGTTCTTGTGGGCTCACCCCCAGCTGCAAGCAGCAAAATCTCAGTACTGAGAGGCCTCCCCTCAGTGGTGGTGACTTCTTTAGCAGAGGCAGCAAGCTCCAGGTGGCAGCAGGCACAGGAGCAGCAGGGATTGGCTGGCTGGAGAGGTGGTGTTCTCCAGTGCTGGTGGTGGTGCTGGTAGTAGCGTTTTTTTTCTTCTGCTGCTCCCCCTACTCCCCACAGGGTAGGGGAGTGGGTGGGAGGAAGCCCAGCCAGCAACAGCAGCAGGGTGGTGGTGGCAGGAGCAGGAGAAGCTGGAACTGGAGCAGGGAAGGCAGGAGCAGGAGAAGGTGGAGGTGAAGCAGGAACAGCAGGGTCCAGGAACACAAGGAGCAGCACGTCCCTCTTCTTCTCCAGGAGAAGGGTGTTTGAGTGTAGGTTGTCAGCCCTAGAATGCTGAAGACTCTGGCCCCAGCAGGTAGCGAAGAAACAACTGCAGGACAATTAGGAATGCTGGGCCCAATTAAGGTCTGCCAAGGCCCTATAAAAGCCACACCTCTACTAGCACATGGGGGGGAAGGATAGGTGTGGGAGGAAGTTTCAGAGGTTTTTTGCACCTGGGCGCTAAGAAGCTAGAGTGGCAGCACAGGGAGCGGAAAAAAAAACAGAACCAAAACCCTTCTTGGTAGCTGCCATAGCAGAGGGGCTGTGGCTTAGAGCTCACACCCCGTTCCCCTCCTGTGACCCAGGCCTCCTGGGATAACGTTATGAATATGCCAAAATCAGGGCACGTTGCAAAACCAGGGGCCAAACCCCCAAACCACTGATGGGTGGTACTTAAACCAGTCTACCAGTCAGTAACAAAACATGCTCCTGATTCCCCCACTCTGGTCATCACCGAGCATAACAAAGCAGAAACAGCCCCCTTACTGCACATCAGTTCCTGTGATCCCTTCTAGCCGCTGGGTATCTTAAAAAAATAGGTTCTCCTGACCCCAAAGGGCCAGCCACATCACCCAGAACAATACAGGCTTGGATCTTCCCCAAAATACTGCGCTGCCAGCCAATCCTTTAGTGAATACAACCAAAGGTTTAATAAAAAAGGAAAAACAAACAAAATATGAGATATGTTAAAAGGTCAAAGTGGATCACATGCATACAAATGATTTAGAGTCCATAGAAAGCAAATCCTTGAAGATCCTGTAGTTTGAAGGGTAGTCCCACTCCTCTGGTGTACACCCAGCAGCCGGGTGGGTCTCAGTCCTTTGTTCTGTCCGAGGAGAATAGTTCCAGAGGAGGATGGTGGAGTTTTAAGGAAAATTATAATCCAGTAAGGAGGACAGCATATTCAGAGGTGTATAAGAAGTCTTTATTGAAAGAGAACTGAGAGAGAGAGGAGACAGACAGGTTTTCCTAGCACCTAAATGACTCTCCCATTTATCACTATGACAACTCCAATGACCCTAGGTAGTCCAAAACACCACATATTCCTCCCCCTCTAATGAACCCCCCCCCCCGAATAAAGCCCTCCCCCCCCCAGAAAGAATAAGAACTAAACTAGGAGATGAGGGTAGACTGCCCCATCTCTGGCGAACCCCTGGGGAATTATTCTGCCCCATGAAGAGGGGATCACCACTAGCTAAAGATCCAGCCGATTAGGAGGCCTTCTGTTGTGAGGTGGATTACGGCGAACTTCTGGTGTGTCCACCCCACAAGGTGGTATTGGTGGTGGTGGGATCACTGGTACTGAGGAAGTAGCCAGACCCAGAGAGGATGTTGGGTCTGGTTGGTCCAGGAAGGCTGAAGGCATTGAAGGGGTGGCTGGAGCAGGAGAGACAGAAATAGTAGTTTCATGCTCTGATGTTGTATCATCAGTAAGGGTTAAGTAAGATATGTCTGCTGGACATGCATCTTCTGCGTGGATGTGACGGAGAAGCAGCTGATCTACATGCCGTCGCCAAACTAGGCCACTCGCTGTCTGGACAGAGTAGGAAAAAGGTCCTATCTGGGCAATGACCATTGCTGGGACCCATTTAGCTCCTGAAGCATAGTTTCGCGCAAGAACTGGCTGTCCAATACTGAAGGTGTGGCCCTTTGTTCTTGGTGAATGTCTGCTGACCTGGGCCTGCTGTTGGCGTTGAACCACTTGCTGTGTCTTGTGGTTCCAACAAATCAAAGCAAGAGCACAACTGCCATCCCATCGTAAGAAAAGCTGGAGATGCCTTAGTTGTAGCCTGTGGAGTGTTTCTGTAGGACAACAAGAAGTTGTCCAGACGCTTTTGAAGAGGTGAACGTCCCTTTGCAGATTTTAGAGCTTGCTTCATAGTCTGTACATACCTTTCAGCAAGTCCATTAGTGGAAGGATGATATGGTGCTGACCTGATGTGATGTATTCCATTGGCCTTCATAAAAGTTTCAAAATCCTGAGAAATGAATTGTGGTCCATTGTCACTCACCAGCTGTTCTGGACGCCCTTAACGACTAAAAAAGCCACGCAGGGTCTGAATAGTGGCGTCTGTAGTAGTGGACTGCATTACCGAGACTTCTGGCCATTTTGAATGGGCATCCACAGCAATTAAAAACATACATCCTTCAAATGGGCCAGTAAAATCAACATGATACGTTGCCATGGCCTTTCGGGCCAATCCCATGCGTGAAGAGGTGCCAACTGAGGTGCGTTCCAGATGCTCTGGCATTAGGTACAAGCTCTAGCTGTTTCTTCAATGGTCCTGTCTAAGCCCGGCCACCAGAAATAGCTCTGTGCAATTTCTTTCATGTGCACTATGCCGCAGTGACTTGAATGGAGCTGTTCCAACAAATGTGGTCTTAATGAAGGTGGGATAATGACACGCATACCCCACAACAAATACCCGGATTGGGTCGATAACTCTGTCCTCCTAGACACATAGGGGCGGAGGTCAGGAGAGACCTGAGAGTCAGGTAAGAGCGTTCCATGCATCACGAAATCCATAACTCGTGAGAGTACTGGGTCAACCCATGTTGCTTTTTTCACTTGAGAAGCCGTGACAGGTGTGTTTTCCACCTGTTCAAAGTAAAAGATTCCTTCCTGGCCCTGATCCTGACGGTGTGCCGGTAAGGGTAGCCTTGAAAGGCCATCAGCATTGCAATGCAAAGAGGATTGCCTGTACTTGATTTCATATGTGTATCCAGAAAGTATCAATGCCCATTGTTGCATCCGACTAGCAGCCAAATGTGGGATGCCTGTTTGTAGCCCCAAAATTGATGTCAGGGGTTGATGGTCAGTGAGAAGTGTGAACTTCTTTCCCCACAGGTACTGGTGAAATTTCCAAACGCCAAAAAAAATGCCCAGTGCTTTGCGTTCAATTTGGGCATAATTAGTTTCTGCCTTGGTCAAGGAGCGTGAAGCAAAAGCAATAGGCCTCTCTTCACCAGAAGGCATAATATGTGACAATATAGCCCCAACTCCATAAGGGGAGGCATCACAAGCCAACTGTAGGGGCAAGGATGGGTCAAAATGTGTCAGAACTTTAGAGTTTACCAGTGAGCGTTTAGCTTCATTAAATGCAACATCACAGGCTTCATCCAGTTCCAGGCCTTTTTCGGCCCCAGAAGCTCATGTAGGGGTTTCAGGAGCATTGCTAATTGTGGAATAAACTTGCCATAATAGTTTAATAAGCCTAAAAAAGAGCGAAGTTGGCTTATGTTCTGAGGTAGCAGAGCATCCACAATAGCCTTAATCTTGGCTGGAGACTTATGGAGACCATCAGCATCAATTATATGTCCTAAATATTCAACTGAGGGCTGGAAAAACTTACATTTGTCTCGGTGAACACGTAGACCATAATCTTCCAGTCTTTGCAGAGTAGCTTCCAAGTTCGTAAGGTGTTCCTCCTCATTTTTGCCTGTGAGCAGGATGTCATCCAGAAAGCACTGTACTCCTGATAAACCACTCAAAATCTGATCCATTGCCCTTTGGAACAAAGCTGGGGCTGAAGTAATGGCGAAAGGTAAACAACAGTATCTGTACAACCCCTTATGTGTTACGATTGTCAACAATTCTTGAGATTCTTCTTCAACATGCATCTGTAAGTACGCTTGACTCAAATCAATCTTGCTAAATTTTTGTCCTCCCGCCAAACCTGCAAAGATGTCCTCAATGCGGGGAAGAGGATATTGTTCTGCACATAACACTGGGTTGACAGTGACCTTGAAATCTCCACAAATCTGAATGGAGCCATCCTTCTTCACTATTGGGACAATGGGTGTCACCCACTGGCTGTGAGTAACTGGCACCAAGACTCCCTCTTTGACTAACCGCTCCAAGTTTTCTTCCACCTTGGGTCTGATGGCAAATGGCAGCATCCTGGCCTTCAAACATTTTGGTTGGCAATCAGGCTTTATATTTAATTTCACAGTGATTCCCTTCATACTGCCTAAGTCTTCACCGAAAACAGCAGCATGTTTCGTTAGTACCGCTGCTAGATTCATTTCTTCTTTAGTCAATTGATGCACTTGTGACCAATCGAGTTGGATTTTCCTGATCCAAGATCTTCCCATTAGGGCTGGGTAATTCCCCTTTACCACAAACAGTGGTAGCTTTGTGGTCTGTCCATTGAGTTCTACTTTCACATCAATAGTACCCAACAGGGGAACAGTCTTTCCAGTATATGTCTTCAAAATGACTACTGTCGGCTTAAGTGGCAGATTTCTAAAGTCCTTCTCATACACAAGGTTAGAAACTAATGAAACTGCTGCGGCAGTGTCCAGTTCCATGCGTATAGGTTTGCCTTCCAACACAGGTGTTACCCAGAATTTACGTGGGCCAGCTGTTATAGACAAAACTTGGAGGGAATCTTCATCTTCCAATTGGGTGTCACTATAATCACCTGTATTCTGCTCTACTGCATGCTGAACTTCCCTCTTAGTCCACCAAACCAACGGCCCATTTTTCTCAGGTCTGCCTCTTCTGTTTGGTTCACCCTTCCTTTGTTTGCAGGCACGTTCAATGTGCCCTCTCTTACCACATTGTCGACACAGTAGTTCCTTAAACCGGCACTCAGATGCGAGGTGGTCCTGCTTCCCACACCGGTAACGTTCCTGTCTCCCCGGTGCCCTGGGGGCAGGTTGCAAGGATACTTTACGGACACTAACCCCGATCTGTTGCATGTCTTGGGTGACATGTTCCATGGAGACTGCAATTTCCACAGCCTTCTGCAAGGTGAGTTGACCTTCAGTCAATAGGTGTTTTTGTGTTGATTCACTGTGCAGGCCACACACCAGCCTGTCACGCAGCATTTCCTCTAACATGTTCTTGAAGTCACAGTGTGCTGCCAGCTTCTGCAGAGCTGCTACAAATTGTAAACTGATTCACCTTCCTCTTGGTTCCTTTGGTAGAAACTATACCTCTCGGCAGTTACTAGTGGCTTTGGGGAAAAATGTGCTCCCAGAACTTCCACTAGGTCCCCGTAAGGTTTCTGCTCTGGCTTCTCCGGATAAAGCAAATCACATAGCAAATTATAAGTCTTAACTCCAATGACCGTTAGAAAAACTGGTACCTTCTTCTCATCAGTTATGTCGTTTGCTATTACAAAATTTTGAAATCGGGCTGTATATGTCTGCCAGGAATCTGCTGAATAATCATAAGCTTCAAAGGTTGTAGTAAGTAAAGCCATGCTGCCCTCTTGTGGTTATTGTTTGTCTCTTCTCTTAACAGCAGGCAGATCAGCTTTCAGAATACCCAGCTAGCCCTTAGGCAAACAGATCAGCTTTCACCGCTACAACCCAACCCCCATGCAAGCAGTAAAATAAAGTTTTGCTTCTTACATTGTATTCTGGTTTTCCAAAGTTGCCAGGATTGTTGAGGATAGCCACTCCGTCACATATCCCATCCTCTGTCGCCAGATGTGGAGTTTTAAGGGAAATTATAATCCAGTAAGGAGGACAGCATATTCAGAGCTGTATAAGAAGTCTTCATTGAAAGAGAACAGAGAGAAAGAAGAGACAGACAGGTTTTCCTACCACCTAAAGGACTCTCCCATTTATCACTATGATAATCCCAATGACCCTAGGTAGTCCAAAACACCACCGATGTCAGTTGCAGACAGGCTGAAGACTAAAATGGAGAATGGTCTATGGCCTCTCATCTCAGAGTCCTTGCCAGATCCAAATGGAGGTGGGCAACATGGTCAATCTGAGTAACCGGTCAAACAGGTTTCCTCTTGGGCCCACTGTAGCTGGGAGCCCCTCCTGATGGGCCATTAACAGGACAGTAGTTTGCAGATACCCCATCCGGGATTGCCTCAGCTCAAACGACTTGGAATACACATAAAACAAATGAGATTCCTAGGTTCTAATACAAATATGATACATACAAATAGATCATATAATCATTCCTAGCAGATTACAGCCTTTCTATTGATACCACACATGGCATATCACATAGAGATTGCAAATATGAAGTGTAATAACCCTTGGGGAGGAAGGGGTTAACACTCTGGTCAGTGAGTCCCAGGACAGCCAATAGGAACGAAGCACAGCTTTTTGAATGGTAACAGCAGCCTGGCCTGGGCCTGTTTGGATGCAGCAGAGCTCCTGGAAGGATCAGGAGGAGGCCAGAGGGGCCTGAGGAAGAATCCAGCAACATCCTTACCAGAGATAACTTAAATTTGTTACTGACCAGGCGTGGGTAGAACAGGGAATGTTTACTTAGACGCGGTCAGGGTATTTTCTTTGTTTTTGGCTTGTTTTTTGGATTTCTCTGTGCTAAGCACATGTAACCCAAACCCCCACCCCACTACCCTGTAACTACCTAAGTTAGTTCCCAGAGAAGCAACTCTCTGTGTTTATCATCTGTTCTTTTTGATTAAAGAGTTTACCTTTTAAGCAAGTTCTGGTTCTGTGTCCTGAGAGGCAAGAGGTTTGTGTGCCCGTGCCTTAGACTGCACAGGCAGCTACTAGAGGGAACCCTGTTCCAGTTCCAGCTCATATGGCAGCTGGAGTTCAGTCACTTTCCTGAAGGAGGAATAAAGAGGATTGCAGGTACCTCACAGGGAGGAATTCCCAAGTGCGCCTTCCTGGGTCACAAGAGGTTTTTTTGCATTTGGGTGGTGGCAGCGATACCCCTCCAAGGCCAGGAATTGGAGGCCTTGGAGACTTTTAAGAGCAGGCTTTAAGGCCAGTGGCTTTTCTGGCCTGTTGCGGGCCCCCACCTTCTGCACTCAGAGTGCCAGAGTGGGGAAAAAGCCTTGACATGAAGTATTAATACAAAAAGATAATCATAAACAGTCCCTTAGACCCGGACAGTGTGACACCTCCCCTTTCCACAAAGGGGAGGGGGAGCACTAGAAGCCCTGCCTAGAGGGGCCTCAGCAAGAAGGATAGGAAGCCTGCAGCACCTGCCGGGGTAGGGGGGCTTATCCAGGTGGCTGATTTACCCCAGGCCTGTGATGCCAGGGAAGAAGGATGGTACATGGCACAAGTTGGGACAGTACTTGGTTTCATTTCTAGGTGCCAAACTTGTTTTGTGCATCATTCTAGGCCAGTGGTTTTCAAGCTTCTTTTCTCAGGACTCACTTGAAAAAAAAATCATTTATGTCTATGACCCAACAATTACATCTTTGAGCAATACAATAAGTCTTCTGGTGGTGGCAGCAGAGAATACCACGACCCAGTGCCTGAGGGTCTGCAACCCAGTCCTGGGTCCCAACTGTAAGTTTGAAAACCACTATTCCAGGCCATACTGTCTTCCTCCCATTTCTCTTCCCATTTTGTCAATAAATGTAAATAAAGATTCCAGTTCTTTGGGAGGGAATTTTCTTCCTAATCTTGTGAAGTATGTTATGCCATCATTTCATTTTAGACTTGAGGTTACTTCCTCATGCAGATATAGAGCTCTCTTTCTTTTCTTAGTGTTCATTATTTGTATCAGAAGTGGTGATTAATAAAACAAAGATATATGAATTCTTAATTAAAAAATTAACTTGCACCATGTCACAGGGTAGGCCCTCCCTAGCGCCCCTGGGGAAACAGGGGGAAGGATATCCAGGAGGGTGCCCCACAAGTCTCTGATCATGCAGTTCCAGTGTGGACACAGCCCTGTAGTCAGGGCAAACTGGTCTGGTAGCAATACCTACTTGCCACCGTCACTATATACAAAGTCTATATGCGGCCCTTGGACGAGGGCAGCACGGCCTAATCGCCACAGTCAGTATCCACAAAGTCTATGGGCAGTGCACAGTGCCCACGTAGGGGGGGACTCAGGCCCTCTCACTCCACTGCACCCCGGCCCAGGGCCCTGTGGGTGCCAGGGGTACAGCACCCAGTCAGTGGGGATCCAGACCAAAACATGCTGACTCATTCCTCTCTACACTCTGGTGCACCCCCCTTTGGGCCTCCTGGGCTGCTTCCTACCTGGGGCAGGTTGAAGATCTGGTCCAGAGTTGAAGACAGGCTGCCTCTTTCCTGGGCCCACAGTCATTGGCTTCTCCCCAGGTCCTGGGCATCAGTCACAGGGCTCTCCTCTTTTAGCAACCACCCCTTGGGGTTCACTCTGCTTGCTGTGTCTCCTCTGGAACAGGGCTTGCCTAACTCAGGAGTAAGAGCCTCCTGCAGGCATCCTTTCCCTTCACTGGCCAACCCTGACTGACCTGTGCTGCTCCCTCTTATATTGGGGCAGCAGTTTGAGCATGCCCAGCAGGGCTTAAGGGGTGGAGCTTCTGCCACTCACAGGGCTGGTTGGGCTACTGCAGTGTGGGGTGAGTCAGCAGTTTGGGGTGAGTTAGCCCCATCACACACCATTATAAGCTTTTATTGCTCTTCATTATTTTGTTTTTTTCTGTTGCATGTTTTGTCCCCTTTTGGATCTTGAAAACTTCTGGTTAATGTGATTTGATTTTCTTTGATTGTGAATTTTTGGATGACTCCTATGACATAGATCTCTTTATCTAATCTCTTGTTGCCAATGAGAAATTTTTTTGTTGTGGGAAAATGGAAAAGGACCCAATCCTACTTCTCTTAAAATAAACAGTAAAATTGCCACAGACTTTAATGGAAACAGAATTGAGCCCATTATAATAACAGAATATATTGAAACTCTAAATGAAAATTAATAACTGCAGTGAAGTGCAGATTTTCCCAGATAGCTAAGACCATAATATCTAGGCAGGTTTCAATTTGTTTTATGCCTAGTAGACATAGCACAGCAAATATAATTGACAACTTTCTGTAGAAAGTGAATAGTGCATCTGCTGAAATTTTAGCTAAAATGACCTCAGGATAGAAGCAAGTGTGTTTTTTCTAGTAGAAAATATAAATATGATGGCATCTTTTTATGGTTTGTTGGGTTTGTAAAATGAAGTGCACATATGCATACATACACTTGCTGTATATACCCAGCTGTCACCATATAACAGTTGTATTTTCATGATTTAATGCTTCTGTTTGATTACTGATTGCCAGTGGAGCTGAGCTTAAGAGCTCATGTATTCTTATTTTTCATTTGGTCTGACAGGAGGTATCGTTACTTACCTTGTCTGCTATGGCACAGAGAACTGTTGCTTGATTATTCACTGTAGCAGGGGATCATAAACAGGAACAATCTAAAAATTCTAATGGGCAAACCAGATTCCACATTAACAGAATGATTATTATTTAATAAATAAGGTTTTCTTTTATGATAAATATAGGATATATTAAAATAATACACTATCAAGTAGATTTTTCATTTGTTTTTGTGGAAAGAATAAAGAGGCTTCCAACTGATTAACCAGGGATAAAAGTTCTATTAAACTGGAGGTGATGTTAACTGGGTACTGTTAGCATTGCAGCATTAAATAATAGTCATATTGTAATAAAAGTATTTTGCACATAGGAATGCTACTGTTTCTTTCAGAGTAGGAAAGGGAGCTATTGTGTTAGCCCATACATTTAATGCCTTTGCTCAGCTAAATAGGAAAACAGTGTCCCTATAACAGGTTATTAATTTAGGATGTCTGTGATGTACTTGTGACTTTAAATATTAATTTATGCCAGGCGCCCTAATTAACTGAGAAACCTTTGAGGGAGAAAAAAAAGACTGCATGGAGCTGAAAAGAAAATTGTTTTTCATTCCCGTTCTAGGAAACAATGTATTTAGTTCTCTGACTTTTTAAAGGATATTTAAGATTTATGTAGTTGACTCATATTTCTTCCTGCTTTCTATGCCTAATAGCGTTAAAGCATATTTACCTTCCGCTTGCTATGCATTGTCTTTACATTTTTGAGGTGTAACCATTTTTATAGGAATCCATAAATGATGTAGTAAATATATATTATTGGACTCTGTTGATAGCTGTATTAAGATTTCTGTTATATTGCTTTTCAGGGTTCACAGTGATTCCCACAAATTTTTTCTAAGTTTATCTTGTCACCAAACTATCACCATTTTGCATAAACCAAGATGGCATAAAAATGTTCACATGCTTGGGGAAACAAAAGTATCATAAGACCCCCAACTCAGCTCCTTCAAGAGGACTTAAAGTGGCAGATAGTTGCCAATAGACTAGGGTCCAGATTTAGTCAGATTTTTCAAGAGTTCAGCTCCTGTTCAGGCGGCTAAATGAACTGGCCACATTTTTCAGAAGTTCTAAGCACCCCACATTTTTTTAAAGCAATGGAAGCTACTAAATGCTAACCTCTTGAAAATTTGGCCCTTTTCCTTTTTAAAAAGTTTATCCTTTTTCCAGCTTTTGTACTTAGGGCATAAAGTCTGAATATGTCTTTCCATGTATGCAGTACTTTACAATAAGGACAACTAATCTTTATTCAGCAGTCTCTTTCCTTTTTTATCTTGATTTTGCTGCTTAGCTCTAGGATTTGATCTGTTTTCTGGACTAATTAAATTCTATATTTATAATTTGTGTTTTATTTTTGCTTCTGTTTGAATACTTTAGAGCCTTGTCTTTGTAATCAAATTTTGCTTTCCACTGTTGGATTTATCTTTCCTCTGCAAACTATCTACAGTTTTGACTTACAGTATATTTGTATTATATCCTTATTTATTTCCTTATAACATTCACCATCACATCACAGTGTATTATTGTAAATCCAGGTATGGCTTTCGTTTTGATTTGCTAAATAAGTAAGCTATATGATGTTTACAGATAATAGTGAAACTCTCCCTGTGCTACAGTGATTGGACTTAAAATCTTGCTTTATATTGAGCATCCTTTTGAAAACTTTCCTCAGATATTGCACTTATGATGTTTATTCTAGAGATTATATATTCATTTTATCAACAAGTTTTCACAGTTGACTTTACCTGGCAAATGCATTTCTGTTTGCCAAATAAGCAAAAGAGAACAGGTTGCTGACTGGCACATTTTAAATTTAATTTAATTTAATTTTGTAGGGCCTCTGGAACTAGGACTGGCATCTTCCTTTTCATATGAACATCTAAATAAATCAATACGTGAACAAAATGGACCCTTTGGGTAGAGCCGAACAAGTTACCATGACAACCAAATCTCATTGCTTGGGTTATTTACATTTTTTTGTCTTCATCACTCCATACAGAAGGAGAAGATTGTCATTTTGTTGACATTGTATTCAGTTTACCTTCTCCTGGGTACCAGTAATTTATGATTGGAGGGGGAAAAGCTGGGCCAGGATCAAGGCCAGAGAGGTATACATCACCTTCCCCACCACACCTTGTATACACAGCTTTTCAACACACCTGCTCATAATATGATGCAGTCCAGGGTTGTGTTAACTTAAAAGTAAAGTTACACCATGGGGGGATTGCACAGTCAGCAACCACCAGGGAAATTCCATTAGCACAAATCTGTCAATGACTGCCATACTCAGAAGGAGCAAAGGGTGGACTTATGGGCCAGGAAGGTAGCATGGAGGCACAAGTGACCTTGGCCTCCACATTTCCTCTGCAATCAATTCTCCTTGATTGTTCCACACTCTTATAGAATAAATCACAAGGAAAACTTACTTTCCTGCTCTCCCTGCAGGCTTTCCAAATAGGGGACGTTTTGGCTGTATATTGTCTCTCTTAAACTTCTTTCAGTTCTTGAAGAAATTGATTGCATAAGACAGAACAACCCACATTCAGTTTTGTCTTCTAAAAGCATCACTTCCTCATCGAGCAGTGTCTTTGACTCCTCCACTTGAGGTGTGTGCGCTCAGCCGCACCGCAGATCGGAGACCAGTTTAGCAGTGGCTCTATGGGTGGGGGAGGAGGCGCTCGTAGGAGCCGGTGTCCCTTTTCGCGCCACTGGTGATGTGTGCGCCTCTACTCCCCCGCTCCCCGCTCTCTCTCATCAGTTCCTCTTCTGCCGCCTCCGGCCACAGACGGAGCTTGCGGTGGCTCTCCTCATCAAAGGAACCAACCTGAAAAACACAAATAAATTATACAAAATAAGACAAAAAGAAAAAGAGAAAAGAAGAACAAGATAATAAACATTAAAAAAAAAAAAGTCTGATAGCGAAAACACGATGCCGAGCCCTTTGGGCTTTAAGCAGTACATCTCATGCAGAGACGTTATGCCAGCATCAGACAGACGTGAAGCCTGTATTAAGTACCTTGGTGAAGGACACTTGGCCCACAAGTGTCAACACTGCCATAATCTGACAAGCAGGACCAGAAAAGAAAGAGAGAGAAAGCTCAAACTCCTTCTTCTTGGGGGTTCTCTCCATCCTGCCTCTGACCCAGGTGCCTCTCCTCAGACTGCTGAGGGAGCGCACAAGCGTAGATCTCCCGCCTCATCCCCAGTGCCCCCAAAGAAAGGCAGGGCTACTAATAATAAGGAGGGCACCCTGAGAATGCATATCTCCTCTGGTTCCTCGGAAACAGGACAAAATGACCACTCCCAGGGACATGGGGAACACGGCTCAGCGCCAAAAGCTGCGACCCCATCTCTAGCGCCGACAACTACTCCAGCTACAGGCTTGCTGCTGGCAGTGGCACCACCGCTTCTGTCGGCGCCGTTGACAGCGGTGCAGACCCCAGCGCCGTGCCAATCAACCATTCTGGCACCGGGTCCGGCACCGCAGTTCTTCTCCACACCAGTTCCTTTCACTAGCTCGGTGCAGGCGCCGCAACAAATTGACAGCGCAGCACCGTTATCCCCACAAGAGACAGCACCAATGAAAACAAAACCTGCTATGTCTATATGTTCAAAGAAACATAAAGATAAAACTAAGCATTTAGAGACAGTGGAGGATCTTCAAATACATTCCTCCCCAATTTCACCACTATTCCAGACTGATTCTTCTGAGAGTTGTCTGTCTCCACTATCCCAGTCATCATATCAGACGTCTTCAGGTGACAGCATAGCCTCCAGCTA
Organism: Podocnemis expansa; assembly: GCA_007922195.1. Lineage (NCBI taxonomy): Eukaryota > Metazoa > Chordata > Testudines > Podocnemididae > Podocnemis > Podocnemis expansa. Next base: position 24,288,531 of record ML682021.1, read on the forward strand.
TCCTGAACCCTCTAAGCAACAAATGGCACAGGCACCCACAAATAATATGGCCCTAACCTATCCATGGTCCTACCCTTGGGTATACCAACCTCCACTGCAGAATGTACCACATAATTACAATGGATGGGCATTTTATCCTCCTTGTCAGCCCATGACTAATGTCACTCCATTACAGCCCAACCACCAAACACAAATTATATAAGATCCTGCAATCGACAGGGCCCAATAAATTAGCCATCCCTATGGATGAGGGTATAATGGAGCCTGCTAACGATATATGGTCAACGCGAGCATCGGCTGCTCCATCCAACAAAAAAGTGGACAAAAAGTACTTCATCCTTCCCAAGGGTAATGAATTTTTATTTACCCATCCACAGCCGAACTCCCTCGTTGTAGAGGCGGCCAATCAAAGGAGCAGACTATCACATTCTAGAACTAACCCGGGTGCCAAAGAGGACAGGAAATTGGCCACTCTGGGGAAGAAGGTCTATACATCAGCTGCTCTGCAACTCAGGATATCCAATTACACAGCTCTTCTTTCCAATTATGACCATGAAATATACACCAAGTTTTCAGAATTTGAGAATTTTATTCCACATGATAAACAAGAACAATTCAATACATTGATCTCAGAGGGGCAGCTGATCGTCAGAACAGCATTGCAAGCAGCCCTGGACACTGTAGATGTGGCAGCTAGATCACTGGGCACTGCAGTGGTCATGAGGAGATCTTCTTGGCTCCACGCTGCAGATCTACCAAAAGCCATGCAGACTACAATCGAAGACCTTCCCTTCGATAAAAAAAACCTGTTCGGGGATAAAACTAATGAGGTGATGCACAATCTCAAGGATTCAAGGGCCACACTCAGGACTCTGGGTATTTATACCCTGACCTTGAACAGGAAATATTATAAACAGTGAAACTACAATTATAGATATCCTCAAAATCAACATACTAGACGAGCAGACACCTCTAGGAACAAACCTCGTCAACCTTACCGGAGATGACAAAACAACCAACCCACCCAAAATGTACAGACGAACAACCCCAAGCAACACTTTTGATGCCCAGATTGAGGGAACGCCAAACCATGTCATCCTAGACCAGCATGAACTACCACTGCAACCTCTAACTTTCAAAAACAGATTGCGCCCATGTATCCATCAATGGGAAACTTTAACAACAGACAAATTGGTTTTAGAGATTATCCAGAAGGGTTATACCATCCCATTTGTATCGTACCCTTCATCCCAACACCCCCCCATCCCTCTTCAGGGACCCCAGTCATGTACAATTCCTCCTAGAGGAAATAAAAAATCTCCTACATATAGGAGCCATAGAGGAGGTTCCAACCGAGCATCGGAGCAGGGGGTTTTACTCCAAGTATTTTCTCAGCCTCAAGAAGATGGGGGGTTGGCGACCTATTTTAGACCTTTGTCTACTAAACAAACATGTACAAATCAAGAGGTTCAAGATGGTCATGATAAATACCATACTTTCTTCACTGTGTCAGGGAGATTGGATGGCTTCCCTCTACTTGAGAGACGCATATTTTCACGTCCTCATTCATCCTACCCATTGAAAGTTTCTAAGATTCCTTTTTCTGAGCAAACATTACCAATACACCATACTTCTGTTCGGGCTCTGCACCACACTCCGAGTGTTTTCAAAACTCATGGCACTGGTGATGGCTTATCTTCGCAAAAAGGGCATCTCGATATTTCCTTACCTGGACGACTTTCTTATAACTGCTCCTACGAGATTGCAGGCACAGAACGCAATACAGACAACCGTCGATCTTTTCCAAACACTAGGACTCAATATAAATTACAAGAAATCCTCACTATGGCCAGCACAGGAGATACAATTCAAAGGGGCACAATGTCAGTCGTCACTAGTGAGGGCTTTTCTCCCAGAGGACAGATTTGTCACAATCAGGGAATTAACTCGCACCATCAGAGAAGCGCTGCTAGTATCGATCCATTCTTGCACGCAACTCTTGGGGCATATGGCCTTTACCACGTACTTAGTCAAAAACGCCAGATTGCACATGAGACCATTTCAATTATGGTTCCTCAAGCGTTCCAGGGGCTGGTCTATTTCTCCCAAACAACTACTGTCTATCCCATGAACAATAAAGGATTCCCTGGCCTGGTGGATGATGAGAACAACTTGTTACAGGACGTTCCTTTCACGCCACAAGAACCACAGGCAATGATCACAACTGATGCATCCCTTACAGGCTGGGGTGCATATCTCCAAAACAACACTATCCGTGGCACATGGTCCATATCAGAGAGATCCCTCCATATAAATATCCTCGAATTAAGAGCAGTTAGAAACACCTGTCAGCACTTCCTTCCCTTAATAGTAGGGAAGCATGTCAAGATACTTACAGACAACATGGCTTGTATGTATTACATAAATCGACAGGGCGGAACCAGGTCACAACTTCTATGCTTAGATGCCATGAATCTCTGGCAATGGTGCATATCCCAGGGTATTCACATTTTGGCAGTATATCTCCTGGGCAGGAACAACACTATAGCAGACGTCCTCAGCAGAATCACCATGAGCTATCACGAGTGGGAAACCCACAATGGAATACTAAAAAAGATATTCAAAGTATGGGGGAATCCTACTATGGACCTGTTCGCCACCCGAGCAAACAGGAAGTGCAAACGTTACTGCTCACGCGGAGGCATCGGCCACGGCTCCAGCTGTGATGCTCTTCTCATCAATTGAAGCAAAGGCCTTCTGTATGCCTTCCCTCCCATACCAATGATTCCTCGCACTATCTACAAGATCAGACAGGACAAAGCAACAGTCATATCAATAGCAGCAGCATGGCCATGGCAACCGTGGTATTCTCTCCTGTCGAGAATGTCCAAAGCACCACCAATCACATTACCTCTGACACCAATGCTCCTAACGCAGAACAACGGCCTGATACTACATACTTACCTCAGCAGACTCCACCTAACAGCATGGAACCTAGATGGTTCTCTGAACTAGAAGACCTGTGTTCTCTGGGGGTCAAACATGTTCTACTTAATAGCAGGAAACTAGGAACAAGGAGAACTTACCTCTACAAATGGCATTTGATTCGCCTCTTGGTGCACTCAACACAATGTCCATCCGCACATCGCCACAATCCCACGCATCCTGGAGTATCTTTTCCACCTACAGCAGACAAACGTCTCAGTTAATACAATCAAAGTACATTTGGCAGTGATGTCCACCTTTCATGAGTCCATAGACGGTAACTGTCTTTTTTCACACCACACTGTTAAGAGATTCGTGACAGGACTACTGAACCTTTACCCGCAGGTCAGATCACCTCCAGCCCCATAGAACCTCACCACAGTGCTTAGGGCATTAATGAGACCGCCATTCGAACCATTAGCCACATGCTCCCTGCTACACCTTTCAAAGAAAGTTGCATTCCTGGTCACAATCACCTCAGTTAGACGTGTGGGGGAACTAGCAGCCTTGATGGCGAATCCCCGATACACAGTCTTCTATAATGACAAGGTTTCATTGAGGCCACACCCAAAATTCCTCCCGAAAATCACCTCTTCCTTTCACATTAATCAAACCATACACCTTCCGGTATTTTGCCCAAAGCCGCACAGCACATCGCAAGAAGCATCCCTCCACACCCTGGATGTACGGAGGGCCTTAGCCTTTTACTTGGACACAATGAGATCCTTCAGGAAGACACCCAGGCTTTTTGTCTCCACAGCCGAACAGTCTCAAGGACAATCTATTTCAAAGCAAAGATTATCACGTTGGATTTCCTCATGTATTAGAATCGCCTACACCTCTTCTAATATACAACCACCGGATTCTATACGTACTCACTCTACTAGATCAATGGGATCTTCAGTAGCCTTCCTTATGAAAGTCCCAATATTGGACATCTGCAAAACTGCCACATGGTCCTCAGCAGATACGTTTGCAAGGCACTATGCATTAGAACAATTTTCCAGCTCAGACACAGCTGTAGGACAGGCGGTCCTTAACACTGCACATGTCTCATGTATCGAAATACCCACCTCCACATGATTTAACTGCTAAATGCTAACCTCAAGTGGAGCAGTCGAGGACACTGCTCGATGAGGAAATGGAAGTTACTCACCTACGTGCAGTAGCCGAAGTTCCTTGAGATGCATATCCTCGACATGCTTCACTACCCGCCCTCCTCCTCTCTACTTCAGAGTATTCTAATGTTATCACAGGATCTCTGTGGTAGAGAGGAACTGACGGGGGGCGGGGTGGGGGAGTAGAGGTGCACACGTCACCAGTGGCACAAAAAGGGACACCGGCTCCTACGAGCGCCTCCGTCCCCTCCCAGAGAGCCACTGCTAAACAGGTCTCTGATCTGTGGTGTGGCTGAGCACGCACACATCAAGTGGAGCATGTCGAGGACACGCATCTTGAGGAACTTTGCCTACTGCACAAAGGTGAGTAACCTCCATTTCTCCAGAACAAGCAAGGAGTCCTCTGGTACTTAAAGACTACAAATTTATCGGTTGCATGAACTTTCATGGGAGAAAATCCCACTTTGTCAGATGCTTTGAAAATGGTGGAACTTACAGAATGAGATGAAAATAAATACAGGGATGTGTAAGTCATGGGGTCAGGTCACACTGTAAAAGCAAATCAAAGCAGTTAAGATTCAAACACTGAGGAACAGCATATAGAGGAAGAGGAGATCAAAGCTCATGCAATGAATAAATTCGTTAGTCTTTAAGTGCCGTAGGAGTCCTTGCTGGTTTTGTTGAACTAGACTAACATGGCTACCCCTTTGGAACTTCTCCAGAAGTGATTCTCCATTTGTTTCACTAACCATGACAATGATTAGAAGGCAGTGTATGATTAGAAGGAAGTGTAACCAAAGCTTTATGGGCAGCAGGATAGGCTAGTCACTCAAGTACAATATTTTTAATTAGATTAGACTCTCCCTTTTTTATATACTCATTGATATGTTCTTTACCTCCTTTTTCTTCAGCAAACATTGTGGATGAGAAAATAAAATTACTAGTCTGTTTGCATCCAAATTAATCCATCTGTTTTATAGTATATCACAGCAGTAGTGCAGCTTAAAAGTCTGGTTCTCCTTCGAGTGCTTGCTCACATGCACTCCAATTAGGTGTGTGCATGCGCATCATGCATAGCCGCCGGAAAGTTTGTCCCTAGCTGTCCCCTCGCTGTCAGGGTTGGCGACTGAGCTCCCTAGAGTCCTGCCTCTATAATCCCCTTTATATGGCCTCACCGACCATTACCGCCTCAGTTCCTTCTTCCCACTGTGACAGCCGGTCAGAGAGCGGAACTGACAGTCTCCAGGAGACTTCCCTAGCTAGTTCTTTCTTAGACTTTCATTTTTCTGTTTTCAGTGTAGTGTGAGTCAAAAATTTTTTTATTAGTGTTGAGTGCTGGGCTGTCTTTGATCCTCCCGAGCCCGCCCTGGGCTGGGGTATACCGCGATCTCCTGGCTTTAAAGCCTGTAGTGTATGCCACAGGCATATGCCCAAGAGTGACCCTCATATTACTTGTCTCGCATGCCTGGGTAAAGGACATTTATCGGCTAGGTGCCAGATCTGTAAAGCCTTCCACCCCCGTACGAGAAAGGAAAGAGCAAGAAGGATAAAGCTCTTGCTAATGGAGGCAACGCTGAAACCTCCTTCCAGAACACTGGAAGTGAGCACTGAGAGCTCCGGGGTGAAATTGGGGCTTGATGCAGAACACTGCAAAACCTCAGGGCAGAGGCCAGCAGACAGGCACTGATCCAAGTCCCTGGTGCCCAGAAAAAGGCACTGGGTAGACCGTGGCAGATCGCCAGCGCCTAAAAAAGCAGCAGGAAAGCCACGCTTGGCCCCGAGCAGCTCCGCAGTGCTGAGGTCGACACCAGCGCTGGCGGTTGAGCCCACCCTGACATGCGCACAGGCGAGGCTGGCGCCGAGCATGTCAGATGGGGCAAAGGAGGAGGCAGACATGTTTAGCCCCCCCCTCCACTCCCGATACCTACGAGGCATCAAAGGACCTCATAGAGGCAATGGTGCTTTACCTGCCTCAGCCCCTGCCCATTCATAGGGCAAGCCCATTCCATTGCCTCGCCCTTCCTCTCGGCACAGGACTGCAAAAACGACCCAAGTAGAGGCACAATGGCCCCCTGGGAACCACTCCCTTCCTACCAGTGATGTTGATTACGGGCATTCGCAAACCTCTAGGTCGCGATCACAGTCTCAGCAATGTGAGCTCCTGTCTCAGCCTTTCCCAATGCCCTGTATGCCTAACTGGCCCTTCTGGACCCTGTGGTCGGGCCACCAGACCTGGGGATCCTACCCAGCATACCCTACATATGGGCCGGTCGGAGGGGGAGTGAACAAGCACTGATACAGGTCCAACTCTAAGACCAGGGGACTCACCAGCACGTCATAAAAAAAAGAGTCAACTCGAAACTCTGTCACGGCCTGTGCCTGACACGGACTCAGATACGGGGGCTGAGGACATGGAGCTGAGAGGTAGCATACTGTGATGGGTATGATAGTGACCTGGAAGGGGCATTAGATCGAGGGGGTTCTGAGCTTTTACAGAGAAGTTCTTCTTAACTGACTGTTGTGGACTTGCCCTCATGCTCAGGGTTTAAGTGATTGCCATATTTGGGGTCAGGAAGGAATTTTCCCCAAGGGCAGATTGGCTTGGGTGCTGGGTTTTTTTGCCTTCCTCTGTAGCATTGGGCATGGCTCACTTGCTGGTTGATTCTCTGTATTAAAGTCTTTAAATCATGATTTGAGGACTTTAATAGTTCAGTTATGGGCTTGAGGTTCATTGTAGGAGTGGGTGGGTGAGGTTTTGAGGCCTGCAGTGTGCAGGAGGTCAGACTAGATGATCATATTGGTCCCTTCTGACCTTAGAGTCTATGAGTCTGAACCTGACTTCAGGGATCAGACCATCTCTAGGGGCTCCCCCACCCCACCTTGGGACGATGCTGTCACTGGGTCCGCTGTTACAACCCTGGTGGAGGACAACAGGGCTTACCAGGACCTCCTTCGGAGGATAGCTCAAGGCTTGGGTTTAGAGGTATTGGAGGTCACCGAGGACTCCTCTGATCCTGTGATGGACATCTTATCAACCTCAGATCGATCTAAGGTAGCTCTACCTCTGATTAAGACTATTGATAGATCCCTGGGAGCCTGGCAAACACTGGCATCAGTGTCCACCACACCAAAGCGAGTAGAGCAAAAATACTTTGTCCCGCCCAAGAGTTATGAATTTCTGTACACTCATCCCTCTCCTGGATCACTGGTGGTAGCAGCTACTAACGAAAAGGAGAGGCAAGGTGCCCAAACACTGGCCCCTACATCCAGACAAGCTAGAAGGCTGGACCTGTACAGTTGAAAGATATACTCTGCAGGCGGCTTACAACTCCATGTAGCCAATCATCAGGCCATTTTTGAGCTGGTACACCTTCAACGCCTGAAACTCCCTCAAACAATTTCCTGGGGCTCTTGATCATAAACTTAGTAAAGATCTCACAGCGATGATAGAGGAGGGCAAGGCAGTCGCCAGAGCCTCCCTCCAGGGTACATTAGATGCAGCCGATGCAGCAGCCAGGGCTATCTGGCATTTCCATGTGCCGTAGCTCATGGCTCCAAGCATCTGGACTCCTGTACGAAGTCCAACAGGCAGTGCAGGACCTACCGTTTGAAGGGCCTTCTCTTTTCTCGGAGCAGACAGACTCTAAACTACACAACCTAAACGACTCCAGAGCCACGTTGAGATCCCTTGGCTCCCACCCCCAGAACTCGCAGAGACGTCACTTCAGACCTCAGTCCCTGCCACGGCTGTTCCATAATCAAAGACAGGACTCGGGGAGGAGGAGATCAAGGTTTATTCAACATCCAACCTCTGGGAAAAGAAGGTCATTCCCCTCGGCCAGAGCCGAAGTCTCATCAAAACAGGCTCAGGGCCCTAAGCAAAGCTTTTGAAATTACTCATGAGGACAGCGTACCAGCATCCATGTTTCAGAACTGCTTATCTCACTTCTCTCGTGCGTGGTCTCAGATAACTTCCAACAGATGGGTACTACATACGATAAGACAGGGATATTCCATCCAATTCACCTCGATACCCCACTCCATTCCCCCTCCCTTCCAGTCCCTCTTCAGGGACACATCTCACGAATAAATTCTGATGTCAGAGGTTTGCCATCTCGTGGAGCTGGGGAAGGTGGAGGAAGTCCCTGTGCGGAGAAGGGGTCAGGGATTCTAGTCAAACTATTTCTTGATCCCAAAATCAAAAGGAGGTCTCAGACCAATCCTGGACCTCAGGAACCTGAATAGGTTTCATAGAATCATAGAATCATAGGGTTGGAAGGGACCTCATAGGTCATCTAGTCCAACCCCCTGCCAGAGGCAGGACCACTCCCACTAAACCATCCCAGTCATGGTTTTGTCCGGCCGGGCCTTAAACACCTCCAAAGATGGAGACTCCACCACCTCCCTAGGCAGCTCATTCCAAGGCTTCACCACTCTCCTTGTAAAAAAGTTTTTTCTAATATCCAGCCTCGACCTCCCTAACCGCAACTTGAGACCATTGCTCCTCGTTCTGTCCTCTGTTACTACCGAGAACAGTCGAGCTCCATCTTTCTTAGAGCATTCCTTCAAGTAGCTGAAGGTTGCCATCAAATCCCCCCTCAATCTTCTCTTCTGCAGACTAAATAAGCCTAATGCTTTCAGTCTTTCCTCATAGGGCTTGTGCTCCAGCCCTTTAGTCATTTTGGTTGCCCTCCGCTGAACTCTCTCTAGCATGTCCCTGTCCTTTTTGTAGTGGGGAGCCCAAAACTGAACACAGTATTCTAGATGTGGCCTTACCAGTGCAGAATAGAGGGGAATGATCACATCCCTTGATCTGCTGGTAGTACTTCTTTTGATGCAGCCCAGTATGCCATTGGCCTTTTTGGCAGCAAGAGCACACTGCTGACTCATATCTAGCTTCCCATCCACCATGACCCCCAGGTCCTTTTCTACACTGCTGCTACTTAGCTAAATGTTTCCCAGCCTGTAGCGGTGCATGGGGTTTTTTTGTCCCACATGCAGGATTTTACACTTGTCCTTATTGAACCTCATAAGATTTCTATTGGCCCACTGTTCCAATTTATCTAGGTCTCCCTGAATCCTGTCCTTGCCCTCCAACGTGTCTACTGGTCCCCCCAGCTTGGTGTCATCTGCAAACTTACTGAGAATGCAGTCTATTCCATCATCCAGATCGTTGATGAAAATGTTGAACAGAACCGGCCCCAGGACCAACCCCTGGGGCACACCACTCGTGACTGGCTGCCAGCTAGACATGGAACCATTGATTCCTACACGCTGAAACCGTTGATCTAGCCAGTTTTCTATCCACCTTATAGTCCACCTATCCAACCCATACTTCCTTAATTTGCCAATGAGAATGCTGTGGGAAACTGTATCAAAAGCCTTGCTAAAATCAAGGTATATCACATCAACGGTTCTTCCTGCATCCAGAAAACCAGTCATCTGATCATAGAAGGAGATGAGATTGGTCAGGCATGATTTACCCTTGGTAAATCCATGCTGACTGTTCCTGATCACTTTATTTTCCTCTAAGTGTTTGAGGATGGATTCTTTGAGAATCTGCTCCATAATTTTGCCAGGGTTTGAGGTGAGGCTGACTGGTCTATAATTCCCCGGATCCTCCTTTTTCCCTTTCTTGAAAATAGGCACTACATTTACTTTTTTCCAATCCTCTGGCACCTCCCCTATTCTCCATGAGTTTTGAAAGATAATGGCCAGCGGTGCTGCTATGCCATCGGCTAATTCCCTTAGCGCTCTTGGATGCAGTTCGTCCGGCCCCATGGACTTGTGCACATCCAGCTTCTTTAAGCAGTCCCTAACCTGACCTTCTGTCACCAAGGGCCTATCTTCTTCTCTCCCATCTGCCACACCCATGGTAGTGGGCTGGAAGCTGACCCCGCCCGTGAAAACTGAAGCAAAAAACGCATTGAGCACCTCAGCTTTTTCCTCATTCTCTGTCACAAGGATGCCTACCCTATTCAGCAAGGGGCCTACACCATCCCTGATCCTCTTCTTGCTATTAACATACTTGTAGAACCCCTTCTTGTTATCCTTTACATCCCTCACTAGCCGCAACTCCATTTGTCCTTTGGCCTTTCTGATTTTATCTCTGCAGTCTCTAGCAATATCTTTATATGCCTCCTTGGTCATCTGACCAAGCTTCCACTTCCTGTAAGCTTCCTTTTTATGTTTAAGCTCAGAGCAGAGTTCTCTGCTAAGCCATTCTGGCTGCCTCACATGTTTGTTCTTTCTCCTAATTGGAATGGCAACTTCCTGTGCCCTTAGCAGGGTTTCTTTAAAATATAACCAACTCTCTTGGACTCCTTTCCCCTTCAGATTAGCTAAAGTTTCGGATGGTAGCCTTGACATCCATTATTTCCTCTCTGAACCACTGAGATTGGTACGCTGCCCTCGACTTGCATGACACTTATTTCCACATCTCAGTTGCCCCAGAACATAGAAAGTTTTTGAGGTTTAAGGTGGGTGATAACCACTTTCAATTCACAGTCCTTCCCTTTGGCCTTTCCAGAGCGCCAAGAGTCTTCATGAAGTGCATGGCAGTCGTGGCAGCGTTCCTCAGACAAAACAGGGTCTACATCTTCCCCTATCTCGACGATTGGCTGGTGAGAGGTTCGTCCAGAGAGCAGGTGATATCCCACTTAGTAATGATAAGAAACCTTATCGATGACCTAGGCCTGCTCATAAACAAGGAGAAGTCAGTCTTGATCCCAACCCAGAAAATAGAATTCATTGGCGCTATCATCGACTCAACCACAGCAATGGCCTCTCCCCCCCGCCCAACGCTTCCACAACATGGCCGCCCTAATCAACGACATATCCGCTTTACCAATTTCAATGGCTCAGACTTGTCTCCGCTTGCTGGGACATTTTGCGGCATGCACCTCAGTGGTCAAACATGCCAGGCTACACTTAAGACCTCTTCAAATGTGCCTCAGAACTGTTTTCCATCCTTCCAGACACCCACTGGACCACATTATTATGGTCCCCCCCCCCCCAACATCTTGGACTCCTTACAGTGGTGGCTAAACCAGAGAACTGTGTGTGCAGGGGTCCCTTTTTCCACCGACCTACCCTCAAAGGTACTAGTAACAGATGCATCGGACATCGGATGGGGGGCTCATCCAGACGGAATGACCACACAGGGGCATTGGGGTACCCAGGATATGCTAGAACATATCAATGTGAGGGAACTCAGGCCAGTCAGACTGGCGTGCCAGGCCTTCAAACGCTACCTTCATGGGAAACGTGTGGCGTTAAAGATGGACAACACAGCTACGATGTTTTACATGAACAGACAGGGAGGGGCATGCTCCCTTCCACTTTACCGAGAGGCAATAGCCCTTTGGGAGTTCTGTATTCCCAGGGGTATCCAACTGGAAGCTTCCTATCTCCCGAGGTCTCAAAATCACCTAGCAGACTCCGTCAGCAGGATTATCAATGCCCACAAGTAGTCTCTCTAACAGGAGGTAGCGCTTTCTATCTTCCAGAGGTAGGGCGCTCCCCGGATAGATCTTTTTGCCACCAAGGTCAATGACAAATGTCGCAAGTTCTGTTCCTTCCGAGGCACCAGTGATGGCTCCCTAACAGACGCATTCCACCCACCTTGGAGCGGGGCTCTGGTGTATGCCTTCCCCCCCTTCCCTCTGATCTCCAAAGTTTTAACAAAAGTAAAGAGAGACAAGGCTACAATGTTCCTGATTGCCCTGGCATGGCTTCAACAGATCTGGTTTCCGATACTTCTGGACCTCCTAGCGACGCCCCCCATTACTCTTCCTCTCTGCGAGGACCTCCTCACTCAGGATCAGGGTCGACTACGTCACCCAAACTTACAATCTCTTTACCTAACGGCATGGAAAATCCGTGGTTAAACTCCGAGGAGCTAGGCTGCTCTGACTAGGTGCGACAGATCTTGCTGGAAAGCAGAAAGAAGTCTACAAGATTGACTTACCAGGCAAAATGGCGTCGCTTCTCCGCATGGTGTGACCAGTCACAGATCGAACCATGTAGAGCGCAGGTCCCCCACATCCTGGATTACCTGCTCAACCTAAAAGGAGAAGGATTATCTGTCTCCACTGTTAAAGTCCACCTGGCAGCCATCGCAGCCTTCCACGATCCTGTCGGGAAGCTCTCTCTTTTCTGTCATCCAATGGTGCGCAGGTTTATGAAGGGACTATGCAGGAGTTTTCCCCAGGTAAAGAGACCACTCCCACAATGGGATCTGAATTTGGTTTTATGGGCGTTAACACGTGCCCCCTTCGAGCCGCTGGCTACTTGCTTGGACCTCTACTTATCATGGAAGGTGGCCTTTCTGGTAGCAATCATTTTGACCAGAAGGGTCTCTGAACTACAAGCACTCATGACTGACCCATCGTACAGAGTGTTCTCTAAAGATAAAGTACATCTTCGCCCACACCCGGCCTTTCTGCCAAAGGTGGTGTCGGCTTTTCACTGTAACCAGGACATCTATCTTCCAGTTTTTTATCTGAAACCTCATGCCGCAGATAGGGAGCGGGTGCTCCACTCGCTGGATGTAAGGAGGGCCTTGGCCTTTTATATAGAAAGGATGAAGCCATTCAGGAAATCGACTCATCTGTTTGTTTCGGTAGCTTACAGAAAGAAAGGCTCCCCTGTTTCGTCTCAGACTATATCAAAGTGGATGACCTCTTGCATCAAGACTTGGTACAAGCTGGCAAAGAAACCAGTCCCTCCAATAACAGCCCATTCAACTAGAGCCTATGCAACATCTATGGCCTTCCTGGCCCATGTTCCCATCCAGGAAATTTGCAAAGCGGCAACCTGATCATCTATACATACCTTTGCAGTTCACTATGCTATCACATCTCACACCAGACAGGATGCTCCGGTGGGTGAGACAGTGCTGAAATCGGTAGTACCACAAAACACCAACCCCCTCCTCCAGTAGTTGCTTGGGAATCACCTAATTGGAGTGCATGTTGTTGTGGGGGAGTGGGTGTAGGGGCCACGATCCCCATACTGCAAGAAGGAGTCCCAAGCGAGAGGCAAGAGACCAAACCACAATTTTTTGGGCTAACTACTTTCTATGTGACTTTTATTGAGATAAATAAAATTACAGAAAAGAAGAGGAAAAAAAGGTTAAATAAGAGCTTAATATTATTCAATTACTAATATTCCTATTACAAAAATTAAAACTTGCAATTCCTATTAAATTACACTTATCAAATCTCATACAAACTGCGGTTTTAGAACTCTATTTTTTTAAAGGCATTTAAAGATCTAAGTACAAATTAATTGCCCACTAAACAGAAAATAGAGCACAAATATTACTATAACATTTATCCCCATTCTTGTGCCTAACCCTGAATTAAACCCCCCAGTTCCAATGCAGATTGATATAATTTAACAGAGTGGGGTTTATGAGAGACAGAGATAGAACACACAGTCTGTAGGCAAAAAGAGCTTTGCTATTTACCACATACACACACTGAAACATCACACCAAAACATCATACACAGCCCAGGACAGCACGAACACCTTGCTTCTCCCCTGGCTCTCCAGACACCATGGATCACTGCCCAGTGAGGCTAGCCATGGGCTGTTTGTGGCTAGGAGTTACAAGGGTCAGCTGGGGTACCTGGCGGGGAACACAAGTGGATTTATGCTTTCATCACACTCTTTCACACTGCTGTTTCCCAATTTGATTGTGGAACACCAGCTTTATTCTGATCTGTGAGGTTAATAGGTTCAGAGCAGTAATAATACATATACACATCTCCAAAAAGCATTTCCCAATTTAAATCCTAAACTTGACCAGAGTATATTTACCACATCTGGATGTTATCTCCGGAGTGACAGACAGCAGACCTGTTGCTTTAACAGAAAGATAGCAAAATGTGATAGAACAGCCTGGCGTTAAGATGGCTCTGGCTGCGAACCAACAGGACAGCCTTCGGGCTCCTATCTGTTGCCTCCAACTCAGCAGCCCACGGGTCAGGCGTCTACCGACTGCAAGCTCCATGCACTTGGCTGGACCGGTGTTAAAGTGGCTCGACCAAGGGCACACAGGACAGCCTTCGGGCTCCTATCTGTGGCCTTAGAAATCAGAGCCCACCGCGACCAGCTGCAGTGGTTGAACACCCCCTGCCACCCCCTTCGGATGTGAGCTATGGCCCTCACTCCAGGGTGAACAGGTGAAAATTGAAAACTTAGTAAAAGAATTCAAAAAGAAAAAGAAAAAGATCTGCCAAAGGGAAAAAAACTGCAGACTCCCTTGGTCAAGGGGTTTAACACTCTTCCTTGTGAAGAGCGGGGAGATGCCTAGGGGGTGGCCAGATCCCCTGGCAACACAACAGGCTGCTGACCTATCGCTTCTCCAACGTGCCTAAGCCAGAACCTTGGCTTTATGCCTTGGACCCCCGAAAATTAGCATATTGCTTGTTGTCATAGAAACTTACTGACACTGGTCTGGTCAGTAGAGGAACTCATAAGTCTTTCAGCTATAACTCATAAGTTTTGCAGCTGTAACTCAAGTTTTACAGCTGTAAGATATAGTTTATTTTATCACTTTCTTTAGGTCCGGTCCCACTTACTGACAATAACTCTTCTTGAAGGCCATTACTCCCTGCTGTCAAGAGATAACACCATCTAATTGTAGAGGCCTAACAGGCCACATTCCATAAGACAAGCTGAAGTTTGGCCACAGCAAAGGAAAACACAAAGAGGGGTGGAAAAATCCACCTCTCACACATGTGAGCAAGCACTCGAAGGAGAAAGAGGGTTACTAACCTTTTTCCATAACTGTCATTCTCCAAGAAGCGTTGCTTGCATCCACTCCAAACCCACCCACCTACCCCTCAGTCAGTGCGTCGGCAAGAAGGGACTGTGGCAGTAATGATTGGCGAGCCCTTAGAGGGGATTATAGAGGTGGGACTCTAGGGGTCTCAGCCGCCGACCCTGACAGGGAGGGGACAGCTAGGGACAAACTTTCTGGCAGCTGTGCACGATGCGTGCGCACACACCTAATTGGAGTGGATGCGAGCAACACTTCTTGGAGAACAACAGTTATGGAAAAATGTTAGTAACTGTCCTTTCAAACAAGACTAAGCATTGCAGATAATTTATATAACTCTTATAGGGCAGGATGTATAAAATGTAACCTCTGAACACAACTTCCTTTTAATAACTTGTTGATGTTGTTGTGAAAGGTATCTGTTTTGACATTCAGGTCCTCTATCTAGAGCAGTGGTTCCCAATCTTTTCAGTAACACCACACACTTCAGTGAGACAAACAATTCTACACAACACCCAAATTTTTCAGCTGAATTGATTGCTCATAAATGTCACACTTACTTATATTTGTTATGGTTTTGGTCTTACTAGAGAGGTTTGCAAACATAGAACATGTAACAGGCTAAAGAAGGATCAAATGCATTAATGTTTCAAATCCACTGGAAAAAAATACAGCTCATCTCAGTTTTCATTTGGCCACCTGCACGTAGAATATTCACATTTGAGAATCAAAAGAACAATACTTTGCTTTAAATTTGATTAATTTTCACAGGTCTAATGAGTTGTAATTTTGGTTGGGTAGAATATCATTTAAAATGAAACAATGTTCATTTTAAATGGATTTTTTTCATTCACTTTGTACAAAATTTCATGGCACACTTGAACAGTTCTCACAGCACCCCAGCGTGCTGCAGCACACTAGCTGAAAACCACTAATTTAGAAATCAGTAATGGCATTGGCAGCAGTAGGATTAGCTTCTCCAGACTGCCCTGTCAATACATAAATTGATCCACTTCCTTTGATTTAGGTTGAGGTAAAGACTCTCTTTATACACTGTTTTATGCATCTTTTCCTCTGATGACTAGCCAAAATTTCCATATCTGTATTTGGCATAAATCAGATTGTGCTGTAAGTTGTAGCTTTCCTAAAGAAGTGTTTGTACAGCACTATTAGGTGCTGTCCATGCAAAGTAATAAAGTTAAATATGTTCAGGATGGGTATCTTAGTGGCCTTTACAATTCAGCGAATGGCTGCTTGTGCTCGTCAGATAATTAGTCTTATACCATTTCTGCTTTTCTTTGAGTAAGTGGCCAGAGAAATTTCAGTAAGGGGTTTGTGTTCTCTGCTATGTATCTGATTTGGAGTTTGCTGTTGCATGCACAGAGACATAGGATGTCTTCAGAAGTGCTGATGTTAAAAGGTCCTGGCTTGGTTCAGGCAATTCCAAATGTTGAGATGTGTGGAGGTGAAGCAGTCAGAAAAATCCAGTTACAGACAATGGAGGGTTTTGAATTTTTTTCTCCATTCTTTTAAGTTGGCTTGGTTTTTTTTAACTTGGTTTTATTTTATTTTCATTTTCAGGAGATGTGGGGAAAAAAAATCTTGGTAATTATGATGTGTTTCCCCATACAAAAACTGTGTTTCTTTAATATGTGCATTCTTAACATGTTGAAATCTGTGTGTACTTATCTTTGCAGACGAATTAATTGAAAATGTAAGTATTGATGTGACTCAGACATCAGAAGCAGCTGATATCGGTGTATACAGCCAGACAGTGGATAAATCACAGGAAGATGTTGAGTCAGAACGGAATCCTGTTTCCAGGGAAACATGGTTTGATTTTGAAGATTTCTGTACTTGTTTTCAGTAAGGAAGAGATTTTGTTCTATGTTGCTTAAAATTTAGTTCACAGTAGTGATGTACTATATATTTTTTTAAATTGCATCTTTTTTTACAGATCTGCTTGTGTGTATACAAAGTCATATTGTCTAAATTTTAGGAAAAAAATTAATTGTTGGCATCTTTTACTTCTCTTATTAGTGCAGAGTCAACACAGTTGAGTGATGGCAAACTGAGTTTTATTGGTCTTTTTGCATCATCAGTATAATTCCCAATTGGTTATACCTTTGCAAATTGAGTATAGGTGGTAGGATTTCACAGGTGTCAATGAGAATCTAATATCTAGAAGCTTTATTTCAGATGATAAGGCTAGAATTCAGTTTGACTTGCCTGTATTAAATACTATGTAATATAGACACAGTTGAACCTGCGTAAATCAGTTTAGCTTACATGATAATAGTAAAATAATCATAACAGAAGTTTGAAAATTTAGATTAGATTAGACCTGTTCTAATTTAGACCAAGCTGTAAATCCTTGGTTGTATTTTCAAAGGTGGAAGTTTTAAAAAAAAGGTTTTAACTGGTAAATTTAGCATACAGATCTGAAGTCACTGGCACATAAAAATTATGCAATCCAGTATACCATTTTTGTAGCCACTTTTCAGAATAGAACTTTTAAACAGAGCTTTTCAATGATTTTATTCACATCTGTGCAGAGGGCTAACTGAAGGCCTATTCAGCATACAGTACCACTGCAGCAATCTATATACATCTCACTGTCTCAGGATGGATCTACATTGGAACTGGAGGTGTAATTTCTAGCTGTAACTGCTAGGGTAGAAATGCCTGCATTAGTTCTGATCTGCTACCCTACTGAGGATGGAAGTGTAGCCAAAGCTTCATGGGCAGCAGGATGGGCTAGTCACTCAAGTACAGTTCCATCCTAGGCTCTAGGAATGTGGCTAGACTTTCCTGCTGCCTATGCAACCATGCTGCTGTCTTTAGCTGCAAGCTCAATCGCAGTTACTGCAAGTATGTATTACCTAAACTGGAAATGATATTTCAAAATAAGCATGTTGTTATTTTGAAAAAATGAAGTGCTTTTATTTTGAACGAGAAATTCTTTCAAAATAGTTAGTTCGAAAAAAAGCCATTCCAAGCAGTGGAATAGGCTTTTTTCAAAATAATAGCCCTATACTTTTCCCTGCCTTCCCATATTTTTGAAATAGTGTGTCTAGTGAAGACTCTCTATTTCAAAATAATAATTTTACCTTATTTTGAAATAGATAGTCTTCACTAGACTCCTATTTTGAAATAATAAATTCAAAATAACGCTATTTTGAGATAATTATTTCTAAATAAATTCAAAATAGTTACTTTGAAATAACTGTTTCACAATATCTTTGGCAATGTAGACATAGCCTATGACCCTACTTCCAAAGCTGGGAAGTGCAAATCTTTCAATCCCAGAAGTTTAATATCATGAAAGAAACCTGTAGATTTTTTCCTTATTTTTCAAACTTTTGTTTTAGGATGTTTCCTGCTTCCAAATGTTGAGGCTCTTGTTTCATGTTATATAAGCAAATAATCCTATTTATTTGCATTTGCCAGGTTTTGTTAATATCTTACAAAAGTAGAAATTTCTTAATATGCAATTCTAGTTCTCTGAAAAGGAACCTATTTTTAGATATTCTGATTTTCTCTCTATTTTTTAAGCCTTTGGTTTTTAGCCTCACTAATATTTCAGTATTAGTTTTATGACTGATATTTCTCTGGGGAGCCTTCATTTTCCACCCAATCAGCAACTGAGTGGATGGTCTCTAGAGCAGCAGTTATTGTCATGAGTGGTACGTGAGGGAATGGTGTAGCTTGTGCAGAAAGTTGCTAGCGCTACCCATTACCTCTAGGGACTTAACACCATAGAACAATGTAGTGCTTGAGAAGGTCTACCTGTCTCATAGTAGGGGGAACACAATCGGGAGTAAGAATCCATTTAAGATGATGACTTTATTGAAGCAAAGTCATAAGGCAAGTGATTTCCCCCTTCCATTCTGCAGCACTTTTTCATATTAATTCATGAAGTCTGTGGTATAGTTATAGCTTCACTTAGAGTCAATGGTGAAATATGAATTTTTTAAAAAAAATTGTTAGTTGAACATAGAGTGAATTATTATAAATTAATAATAGGCCCTTTGACAATCATTGTAACAAATTTAAATGCCAAACTTCTCAGTACCTTTTTTCTAATTTCTAAAAATGATGAGTTATTTTTAGAACTTACATTTTTTAACAATAATCTATCAATGTATCCCTACTGAACTGAGCGACTTTATTACACTGAAATTTTAACTGCTAGGTTACAATTTTTATCCTGAGAGCCAGTGATGTTGAATGTTTTATCTAATGTGAACATATGTCAGATACAGAGAACTTTACATACACATTAAAAATTGGCATCGACTTTGGGAGAGGCAGATCTGCAGTTGTACTATCAGTGTATGTGTATGTTAAGAATGTATCATGGTCCCTTTGAAAAATTTGAACTCTTCCTTTGTATAAAACCCTAAACTCTGGTTCAGATTCTGCCCCCAGTTGAAGTTGAAGTCAGTGTCATTAATTGAGTCAAACTGAGACCACAATTTGAATCAGTTTCTTAGTCATTTTCTGGTGATGTATGGAACACCAGTAAATTTCATAGAAGTATTAATAAGTAACAGAAAGGCAATCATCCCTTATAATGATGACTCTGCTTTTTATATATTAAAATGATCTTTAGGTGTTAAAATTTTAAGGTGATTTTGGTATGCTGCCATTTACAAAGCCAAACAGGATAAAACTAGTTGTCAGACTACATAGGAAAGACTTAGACCTACAACAAAGGTACTGATCAATGTCAACATTGTGGACAGATTATATATGTTCACCTTTTATGAAGCTCCAAATTTTGAACCACTTTACAGAAATCGTTTTGAGTTTGTTTTTGCATAATGATAGAAATGGCTGCAATAAGTGATGAAAAAGAAAATTAACTACAAATAAATTATTAGAGCTAAAATTAATTTTCCTTCATTTTTCTTATCTTTCCAGGAACCTATATGTTTTCCACAAACCAAATACATATGCTTATAGTTATCAGAAAGCAGATTTTAAGGTAAACGCATGCATCAAATTTATATAGAAACAGACATATAGATATGGAAATATTTAAAGCTACATTGGTTATCCTATATAGCTATGGAAATTCTTAAAGCTGCAGTAGTCATCCTTAAAAGTCAACATTTATACCGCAGTATTTCCGTCAGAAATAAGAAATGACAGTGGTATCGCAGATTAGTATTTGGCAAAGACTGAAAAAATGCTGACTGTTAGAGGCAGCAAATAGATTTCAGATTACACTGTAAAGCACAGTATGCTGGATTTTTAATCCCACATAAATTGCAAGATGAGGGAACTTAAATTTGGTTTGAGGCAGCAGCTGGGGTATCTTTCAAGTACATCTCAGACCAATTCAATCACGGAGAGTCCCAAGATTGGGAAGACAGAAATACAGTCTCCCCATCCGTTAACTTTTTAGGTATGCTAAGTACTGATCTGGTGCACTTGAGAATCTGCTCCAGTGACTTACATATAGAATGATTGTAATATACAACAGTATAGTGATGTCTTTCATACCAGCAATTATGTAATTGGAAGATTTAACATGTCTGAATAATGTGTTCAGATTTAGTACATTAATACTTGGTAATTGCAGTGCAGTTAAAGTTTGTCATGCATTTATGTAGTACAAAATCCTAACCAAGAAGGTATTTTTATATGGGCTATGTGCCATAACAGTAGTGTATGTTCAGTGTCATTAGTTTTGCTGTTATAAAGTGTAACAAGATCATAGATCGGTTTTATTGATCAAAGAATACTTTGGATTTACAACTGCATGGAAATATTTTGCTATATTTTCTCAAATGTAATCAACACTATCGTAGCTAGAGTCCTGTGGCACTTTGAAGACTAACAGATTTCTTCAGGTATAAGCTTTCATGGGCTCCAACCCACTTTCTCAGATGCATCTGACAAAGTGGGTTGGAGCCCATGAAAGCTTATGGCTAAAGTAATTTTTTAGTTTTTAAGGTGCCACAGGACTCTCATTGTTTCTGCCATACACAGACTAACTCAACTACCTCTTTGGAAACTGTGACTATCGTAGGTGTGCACTAGAATAGCAAAACATATTCTTTAGTACCCTTTACATTGGCACTATTATATTATATTAGAGACAGGTAAATCAGATAGTCACGCCATCTGGCAAATTAAATATCAGTCATATGGGATAACACTTTTACACTGTAATTTCATAGATGTATAGATTTTAATGCCAAAAAGGATAATTAAATCCAGTTTGATGTCCTATATATCATAGGTGATTACAATGCATACAGTTGCCCCTGTATGGAGCCCAATAACTTGTGTTTAAGTAAAGCAAATCTTCCAGAAGGACATCTGAAGACATGCTGTTGCTGCTAATATCTCAGTATTGAATAGCTAAAATCTACATCTAGGGTTGTGAGAAACACTCAAAGAAGAAATGAAAGAGACAATGAAGTACAACTTAAATTGGAGCATTTTATAGGAATGGTGCAGTACATGTTACTGTTTGATTTTTTTTCATTAGAATTGCAAATAAACAAAGTGCTGCCAGATTTTGTGATTTTTACAAAGTAGAAATCCTAATGCTGAAAAATCAATTATAAGCTACAAGCTGTGTTATAAATCAGGAATATTCATGGCACTGTATATGTTTCAAGTGGTAGAATTAATTAGAGTTAGAAAATTATAGAATACCCCTGCTACTTTGTACCTTTCAAAACACCATTACGTTTACAATGATGATCTCTTATCAGATACTTAGAGGCAAGCAGGGTTTAATTAAATTGGTGGTACTTGGGGAAGATGTGCATAGACTATATTGTATATGCTCCCAGATAAGCCGATCCACACATAAGCCGACCCCCAGTTCTCAGCCCCCAAAATAGTAAAAAAATGGCTGACCCAAATATAAGCCAAGGACCACCAGTGGCCTGGGCCCCTAAGCACTCTGCCATGCACTGCTGGCTTCCCCTGAACTCCCTAATGCCCGCCCCCAGCGCCAGCTGCCACTTTCCTCCCACCTCCAACCCCTGCCACCGCTTTTCACGTGCTGCTGTAGCCACTGCTTTTCCCCTGCCGCTTCTTTCCCCATTGCTGCTTCTCCCCAACAATCCTGCTGCTGCTTTTCCCTGATGCCCCCTGCTGCCATTTTTCCCCCGCCACAGCTTTTCCCTGCCACTTCCAATCCCCGCCGCTTCTTTTCTCCTGCCACTGCATTACTGTTTACTGGATGCTTCTCCTGCCACTGCTTTCCCCTGCCACCACTTTTCCTCTGCTGCCGCTTTTCCCTGACACCTCTCACCCCTGCCACCAGTTTTCCCCTACCACTGCTGTTTCCCTGCCACCACTTTTCCCCAACACCCCTGCCACTACTTTTCCCTGACACCACCCAAGCCCTGCTGCTACTTTTGTCCTGCCACCGCATTTCCCCTTCTGTTGCTTTTCCCTGACACCCCCCAGCCTCCAAGACACCGCACAACCCCCAGGCCCTGACATTGGCTCCCGCAGGGAACCCTTATCTGGCTGCTCCAGACATTGAGGTCTTGCTCCTTACTTTAACTCTCCTCAACATGGCCATTCCAGCCACATGCTGGGGCTCCAGCCCTGAGCATGCTCAGTGCATGCTCAGGGCTGGAGACTTAAAACTCCTGGGTTGAAGTTGCTGTCTGAGCCGTGTATAAGCCTAGTGCCTGTTTTAAAGGCAATTTTCAGACATAAAAATCTCAGCTTATACATGAGTTTATACGGTAGGTACGTTTTCCATTTAAGGAACTATTTTTCTCTAATCTGGTATAAAAGGTTAATATTTATACGTAAATGAAACATGAAGGTCTATCAGAAGCACTGATAGCAATTAATTGGTTGTTTTACACACAGTATGTTTAGCCACAAATTTTGAACTTTAAATCAAACATTGTCAAGACTAATTCAACAGAAATTATACATGAATTCCCTTTTCCACCTGCAGTTTACAGATGAAAGAGTCTTCTATTATTTATTTGTGGACAGTTTGAAGCCTATCGAAATCCTGGTTAGCTTTTCTGCTTTAGTACGCTGGGGAGATTCTGGAGGTAAGGTCAATACAAAGAAAAAAGTGTGCTAATATTAATTGTTCTCAATTGCTAAAAACTTTTTTTTATCTTAACTGTCTTCTTTGGAAACTTAGCCTATCCCCTTCCTTTTTTTTTTTTTTTCTTTTAAGTCTTGTATGGAGCAGGTGAGTCTCAAGTGTCTAGATGGGTTAATGAGAATGGCAATATTACCTTTGGATAATTCAAAGTTCTCTCTCCTATGTTATTGGCACATTCTATGTCAGTGGTATCATATTTTTGTTAGCCACTGAATCCCAACAGATTTGCTCATCAAGATGAGTTCACCTGTTTAGTAATTTTGCAGGCACTAAACAGAGAAAGTTGACTCCAGAAAATTGTTCTGGCAACATGTTTAGCTCTGCCATAGTGGTACTTTTATATTGCTCCACACTGATCAAAAACACGTTTTTTTCAGCTGTTGTCTTTTTTATGAATAATGCCTCTGAAGGAGCTGTTTACTATGCTCAGTTACTCACCATTCACTTTATGTTCCTATCTTTCTGGTATGAATTTCCTTTGTCACTTCTGTCTGGTTTTCTTTTCTTGTAAACTGTTCTATCTTTGGGCTGATCTACATGCAGTAATTGCACTAATTTAACTAATGTAACCCTCTCCCTTTTCTCCCTGGGTTACTTGGGAGCAGGCAACACTCACGTATGCACAGGCGCCTAAGTTTGATGACAAAGAGATCCTGAGTTTCCCAGTGGTGATGTTGGGATTGTGGGAATCCTCTATCCACTCTTCAGCTGCAGCCCCTTTGCTTCACAGGAAATTAAGCTTGGCGGCGCCTCTACCTGGCTGGGTCCGGTATACGTTCAGTGACGTGCCTTCGGAGCCTCCAGGACTAAATCCATCCGGCTAAGAATAACCTGTGGGATGGGACTAATCCAAATTTACTACTTATATATATATAATACATTCATAGTGCTCAATTGCACGTAACAAACCTTTACTTAAAAAAGAAACATCATAACAGGATGGAATTAAATATTACTACCAATTTCAATACACAGAGGCAAGTAAATAAATCAGTGAGCAGACACAGATTACAGTTTACAGGAAACTTATCTAATGGGCATGTTCACAGCCCTTTTTCCAACTCAGAGGGCACACCTCCCAGAGTTCAGAAACCCAACCACTTGCTTGCGTGGGTGCGCTTGGAGGGTCAGTGAAGGAGACAAGGCAGCATGCTGATGGTCCAGTGTATCTGCTCAGAACCATGCAGCAGATCTGTAGTGAGCACAACCAATGGTCTATTGTCCTGTCCCTGGTTCAAAGGGACTGCCACACTGCCTCCCCTCAGGCCCAGTCAGTCTCTCAGCAGACTCCCTGGCTTTACAAGCTTTGCTCCAAATTGGAGGAGGGGAGAGACACTCACACCCTCACTGCAGGTCTAGCTCAGCCACCTCTAGGCTCCAACTCTGCTTTTGGGCTGAGTAAGCCATCAACCTCTGAAGCTCCCTGCTTGAGTGAGCCTCCAGCAGTCTCAGGAACCCCAGGAGCAGCTTCAGGAACCCCATGAGCACTCACAGCAGCTTCCAGATTCAGGCATGTCTTCCTCTCTCCCCTGGAGGCCCCTTGGTCCACCTCTAGTTCCTGGAGGGCAGCCAGGGTGTCTCTCTCTCTCTCGCTCTCTCTTTTCCAAGGGATCATGGGAGTTGTAGTCCCTCAGTGGAAAATTTACAGCATATAGAAATTGCTTAAATGTTAACCTCCTACTTGATTTCAAAGGCCCCTAAAGTACAGGGTGCCTACACTGAAATTGATTTTCAGAGCAATTCAGTTAAACTTATGCACATCCCTATGTGGACATTCTTGAATCTGTTTACAGCTGGCTCATCGTGATGTCCTTGGGCAGTGGTTTGCAACCTTTCCAGGCTTCTGTACCCCTTTCAGGAGGCTGAGCTATCTTGTGTACCCCAAGTTTCACTTTACTGAAAAATGAGTAGCTTACAAAAATCAGACATAAATATTCAAAAGTATCATAGTACACCATTACTGGAAAGAGGCTCACTTTCTCATTTTTACCTTATAAATATGCAATAAATGACCACCTCCAAGCTGAGAGAGACTGACAGTAGATAGAGTGGTATAAACAAATCAGTGTCTATATAAAATTTTAGTTTGTACTAATTTCACTAGTGCTTTTTTGTAGCCTATTGTAAAACTAGGTAAATATCATTGATGTACCCCCTGGAAGACCTCCACTTACCCACCAGGCATACACATACCCTGGATGAGAAACACTGCCCTAGAGCTCTGCCTAGGGTAAATCAGAAGTGTTTGTGAAATATTTTTAAAGGTGTTAAATAACTTAGTTGGCAGTCAGTTTGAATTAAACGGGCCAATTAAACTTAGTCTGGACAAAGTGAATGTAAGTTACATGCCAAGGAACCAAAAGAAGGTGTAATTACAGCTATGTGCTAGACCAACTTAAACACACATAAAACAGGTCCAAGTGGTTCTGCGGGAGTCCAAAGTTACATTTACACTTTGAACTCGTGGTGTAAATTCCAGCTTGAAGTGACGCACTCACACTAGCTCTGATAAAGCTAGGTCACTAAAAGTAATATGTAGCAACAGTGGCGGGAGGGGCTAACTACTCAAGTATGAGCCCATTTGCTAGAACATGCTCTGGCAGCTAGAACTGGCTGCTGCTCATATTGCTGTGACTATACTCTTGTTTCTTCTTCGAGCAGTGTCCCCGCTGCTCCACTTTAGGTGTGTGGCTGCGCCCACACCTAGCACCGGAGATCTTGATAGCAGATTCTCAGAGGGGGGAGCGCGCTGCCACGGTGATGTCACAGCTGTCTTCCCACTGTTTGGAATGCGCGCTCCCCCCTCCCACCCCTCAGTTCCTTCTCAACCACCTCAGAACTAGCACTGTTTGAGAGGAGCTCCTCACCTCAGTTATATATAGTTACTTAGTTAGTTCTTTATAGTTCAATAGTGTTGTTTTCTAGTTAGGTAGTTACCTTTCCTTTGACATTTACCTGTAAAAAGAAAAAAAAAAAAGAAGAGTAAAATTGAAGTGGTGGATGCCAGCATCAACACTTGTTTGTTATGCTGAACGCCTCAGGCTTTAAGCGTTGCACCGACTGTCATGACCCTGTACCAATCTTGGATGGGCATGACCAGTGTATTAACTGCCTGGGAGAGGCACATTTGGTGACTTCTTGCTCTCACTGTGCCTCATTGAAGGCAAGGGCAAAACGAGACCGCAGCAGGCGGCTGAAAATAATGTTGATGGAAGGCGCGCTCCGTTCAGCCTCGGAGCCGAGCGCCTCACCCCGCCGGACGTCTGCGGGGAAAACAGGCTCCCAGCCATCGTCCCCAGCCTCAGCGAGTAAAAAGGGGCACAGCCGGTCTCATGCCAAGGAGACCCTGGCTCCCCCTAAAAGCTCAGGCACAGCATGGCTAAGCTGCAGGAAAGCCCCGCAGTGGAGCGGCTGAAGAAGCCGCCCGTTAGCGCGCCACCCCCTGAGCGCTCTTCACCGGCGCCGGGGCTAACAGAGAGCGCCCTGGCACCAATCACGGTGCTCGCAGCTCCGTTGCCACAGTCCATCACCGGCACCGCGGTCATGACTGCAACAGGCCCAATCCTGACAACCGCCGCAGCACGCGGGGCGGTAGTACTGATGTTGGCGGCCACAGCACTGGTGCCGAATAGCGCCTTGCCGGGGCCGGCTCTCTCTACTCCAGCGGGGATCCGGACGTCAACCCTGCTTTATCCGGCCCTGGCACTGCAGCATATGTCCCCCTGCCTTGTTACCTGTCAAGATGGGGCGCAGGCGGCCGAGTCAGGCTCCCACCATAAGAGCAGGTCTTCGTCTCCACCCAGGAAGAGGTCTAGGAAGATGAAACACTCTCTGAGACAGGACTTCTCCTCAGATTCCTCTTCACATCTCTCTCTGCTCTATGGCATGCAATCATCGGATGACGACGAGCGGTCTCAGTCACCCTCTGATTCTCGTTCCATTACAAGTTCTGTATCTGAGTCAAACGATAGAAACACCAGAGTCCCTTCGCAGCAAGCGGGACCCGGTAAACTGCAATTTCAACCATGCCAGTGGCAGAGCACTCCCTGGTACCAGTACCCACCTTATGGAATGCCATGGGTGCCTTGGCTTAACTGGCCAGGCTATCCGCCTACACAAATGCCCGGGGTACCCACTCAGGTTCAAGGGCCATACCACACACAGGGTAACGTGCTCCCTACTGGTGGATCACCAGATGTCCTAGCACCCCAACTGGCATCACATGGGGTTGCCAATATGGATGAGCCACAGTCAAAAGGCGACGAAGCTAGGCAATTCCAGGATCTTTTCAAGAGAGCGGCAACAGCTTTTAATTTGCCAGAACAGCCTGATACTGCTTCTAAACACAGGCTGTATAGAATCCTTCAGGCAAGTACCTCATCCAAGGTGTTAATGCCCGTGGATGACAGCATTATGGAGCCGGCTACTGCAAATATGGGAGACCCCAGCCTCCATACCGCCAACAAACAAGAAAATAGATAAAAAATACTTCATCATACCTGGCGACAATGAATTCCTATTCTAACCAACGTGTGAAGCAGGGATATGCCAGGGCATCACCGCCAGATAGGGAGGATAGGAAGATGGATATAATGGGCAGAAAGATCTATACCTCCGCAACACTCCAACTGCGAATAGCGAATTATGCCGCTCTCTTAGCGGATGACAATCATGAGAACTATTCCAAGCTGGTGGAGCTCTCACAGTTACTCCCTGAGCAGAAAAAGGACTGGTTCAATGCGGTACTTCGGGAGGGACTACTGATATCAAGACTAGCTCTCCAGGCAGCATTGGATGTGGCAGACACAGCGGCATGTACCATTGGTTCTGCAGTAGTGCTTTGTCATTCCGCATGGCTTCATGCAGCGGCTCTTCCAAGGCAGTTACAGGCCCTAATAGAGGATTTGCCTTTTGACAGAGTTAAACTGTTCAGTGAAAAGACAAACAACATCATGCACTCGTTGAAGGACTCGAGGGCTACTCTCCGCACGCTGGGAATTCAACCGCCCACGTACAGACCTCGTGGCAACAGGTACCAACATAATAGAAGCAATAGGCTCTCTTACCGCCAACAGCGCAGGAGGTTTGACTCGTCGCATCCAAGGTCGAGGCAGCAAAATAGTAGACGTAGGCAAGGTGCCCAACCAGCACATAGCTCACAATCCCAATTGAGCAACCAGCACTTTTGAGGATCAGGTCGAGGGTTTGCCTAGCCACCGTATACCATCTTCCCTTGGCGGAACTCAAGCACCCGTACGGTTCACCGACAAGTTAGCACCGTACATCGGCGAATGGAAGTCCATTACATCGGACAAATGGGTGTTGGAGATTGTTGAGTCTGGCTACTTAATACTATTCATAGCCACACCCATTCCCAAACCCCCTTCCCTGTTCCTCTTCAGGGACCCCTCTCATGTACAACTTTTAAGGGAGGAAGGGACCACCCTACTGACCATCAGGGCGATCCAGGAGGTCCCTGTGCAATATAGCGGCAAGGGATACTATTCCAGATATTTCTTAACGCGGAAAAAGACAGGGGGCTGGAAACCCCATCTTGGACCTAAGAGCCATTAATAAGTTTGTTCGGGTGCATAAATTTAAAATGGTAACGCTGTCTAATATCCTTCCATCCCTAGAGAGAGACGATTGGCTGGCATCCCTCGACCTCAAGGACGCTTATTTCCATGTTATGATACATCCGGCACACAGGAAATTCCTGCGCTTCATGTTCCTGGAGAAGCATTATCAGTTCAATGTCCTTCCCTTCGGCCTCTGCACCGCACCGAGAGTGTTCTCCAAGATTATGGTGGCACCGATAGCATATCTGCGACAAAGGGGAATATCGGTCTTCCCCTACCTGGACGATTTTCTTTTGAGACCATGTTCTTTTGCCACAGCACAGGAGGCAGTGCGAACGACAGAATCTTTGTTCCTCTTGTTGGGCCTGACCAGCATGGTTCCAACACAACGAATTCAGTTCATAGGAGCTAAAATATGTACTCCCGATTGCAGAGCATTCCTCACAGCAGACAGGGTCGCGGCCCTATCCGACATCATAGACCAGGTCTGATCTTGTCCATCAGTTTCAGTTCTCATGTGCATGCAGCTCGTCAGACATATGGCAGCGGCAACTTACCTGGTCCCCGATTCCAGACTGCACATGAGGCACATGCAGTTGTGGTTCCTGAAAGAATCCAAGTCACACACATATGCAAAGCACCGGCGGCTATCAGTCCCACAGATAATAAAGGACTCCCTTACCTGGTGGACCTACCCACAAAATGTGCTTCAGGGTGTCCCATTCAGTCAAGCAGTAGCGGATATCCTTATTTCCATGGATGCCTCTCTCGCGGGATGGGGCACCCACCTGGGATACCTCTCAGTACAAGGCAGGTGGGCCCGCCAGGAGGCTACCTTGCATATCAATATTCTCGAGCTACGGGCAGTACAGAACGCCTGCCATCATTTCCTACCTATCATAAGTGGCAAGAATGTGAAAATCCGGACAGACAATATGGTGACCATATATTACATCAATCGCCAGGGGGGAGCTTGCTCGCAAGCCCTGTGCCTAGAGGCGTTGAAGTTATGGCACTGGTGCCTGGCACACGATATTCGTATTTCAGCTGTGTACCTACCGGGCATACTAAACACGTTCGCAGATGATCTAAGCAGAAACTTCCTGGATCCTCACGAGTGGGAACTGAATGACACAGTTCTCACGAGTATATTCCGACATTGGGGTTATCCGGGCGTGGACTTGTTCGTGACCCAGACCAACAAGAAGTGTCCTCTGTTCTGTTCAAGAGCGGGTCACGGTTACAGATCTCTGGGGGATGCGTTCCTAACCAAGTGGGACCATGGTCTCCTTTACGCTTTTCCCCCGATTCCTTTGATCCACAGAACACTTCAAAAGGTGAAACAGGACAGAGCGAAGGTGATATTGATCGCCCCAGCCTGGCCGAGACAGACCTGGTACTCTCTCCTCATACGCATGTCCAAGGACTCACCCTTTCCCCTGCCACTAATTCCCAATTTACTAACTCAAGACAAAGGCAAGACACGACATACTCACCTCAGCAGGGTGCACCTCACAGCATGGTTCCTTGATGGCTCAATGAAACGGAGGGACAGTGTTCTGACAGGGTGAAACAGGCATTAATAAATAGTCGGAAGCCCGGGACGAGGGTTACTTACCTGCAAAAATGGAAAAGATTTCTTACCTGGTGCCAGGTGAGGTCAGTCATTCCGCAGTTGGCATCCATTCCAGCTGTACTGGAGTATTTCCTCGACCTGAAAGAGAAAGGGTTGACGATGGCCACTCTGAGGGGCCATCTAGCGGCAATATCCACATTTCACGAGGCAGTGGATGATTGTTCCTTATTTTCGCATTCTATTGTTAAGCGTTTCATGGTGGGAGTGCAGAATACTTACCCAGATGTCAGGCCTCCTGTTCATCCATGGGACCTTTCTTTGGTTCTGCGGGCACTTACCAGGCCACCATTTGAGCCCATGGCTACCTTACTGCATCTCTCAACGAAGGTGGCTTTCCTGGTGGTGGTTACATCAGCCCGGCGAGTAAGTGAACTAGCAGCAATTATGGTTTGCCCTCCATTTACGGTGCTTATGAAAGACAAGGTCTCTTTCCGGCCCCACCCTTTATGCCAAAGGTTTCTTCTGCGTTTCACATTAACCAGACTATTCATCTCCCCGTCTTCTACCCAAAACCCCATGCCAGCCCCGAGGAAGCAGCATTGCATACGTTGGACGTGAAACGGGTGGTCTCATTCTATATCGACAGGACAAAATCCTTCCGTAAAACTCCTCGCCTATTTATCTCAATAACAGAACGATCAAAGGGCAATCCCATATCAAACCAAAGGCTGTCCAAATGGATCTGGAGCTGTATCTGGCTTGCCTATCAGAAACATGGGCACGAACTTCCTGGTGTTATTAGGACTCACTCGACCAGAGCGGTTTCTAGCACCACAGCGTTCCTTCGAAACGTTCCCATATTGGACATATGCAGGGCCGCCACCTGGGCGTCGGCGGACACTTTTGTGAAACATTATGCCATAGATTGCCACGCCTTTATAGACATGGCCGTGGGTCTTGCAGTGCTCAATACCGTAAAAAGGGACAACTCCGAAGGTCCTCCTCCAGTGAGGGACACTGCTAGGTACTCACCTAAAGTGGAGCAGTGGGGACACTGCTCAAAGAAGAAATGGAGGTTACTCACCATGTGCAGTAGCCGTGCTTCTTCGAGATGCGTGTCCCCGCACTGCTCCACTACCCACCCACCTCCCCTCTCCTTCGGAGTATCATCCTCTGGGTACTCTGCGGTAGAGAAGGAACTGACGGGTGGGAGGGGGGAGCGCGCATTCCAAACGGTGGGAAGACAGCCATGACATCACCGTGGCAGCATGCTCCCCCCTCTGAGACTCTGCTATCAACATCTCCGATGCTAGGTGCGGGCGCAGCCACACACCTAAAGTGGAGCAGTGCGGGGACACGCATCTCGAAGAAGCACAGCTACTGCGCATGGTGAGTAACCTCCGTTTTAGCTCTCTGACTGAGAGTTAGTGCAGGGTGTTGCTCCTTGAGTAGAATTTATGCACAAAGTGTAGATGTACCTAATGTGATTGCAAAGGTATCTAATTTACACTGCCTCCTAATACATCACTTCTGAATGTGGCCCTTAGAGAAGACTGTATAATAACCCTTGTTCTGTGCCATCTTTGTATGTTATTTGACTAAAAACAGCTGCTCTATTTCTCCCAGAGCTTCCATTTCATTACCATTTTGGTGGATGCACCACTGACATATATCAATTTACAAACAGTCCCTTTATTTTTTATGGGTTTTGATGACCAAAACTTGATCCTGAATCTGCTTCAACATGTTTATATCAATTGCCCTGCTAACTTTATTTTTCTAATGGCTTTTCTTACAGCCACACAAAAAGACGGTTGTGCTATACCACAGGGCATGCTCATGGTTGAGAATTTTTCTTGGAAGAGTATGGCTACTGGACAACTTGTGCTAATGATACATACATATGCCACGAAAGCTGCTATGCTAAGCCTTCCCCCTGGGTGTGTAGAGGTCTTATTTTCCTTCAGCGTTTAAAGATCTGCTTTCATCTTACAGATAGAGTTTATATAACTGTGTCTGGAGTAGCTGATTGTTTGCAAACATTTGGATGTTAACATTGCATAAATTTCTAAGATTTGCCAAGTTTTAATAGGATTGCAGTGCTTATATGGATTTAAGAGTACTTACCAAAGTTTTTCAAAGTATGTATTTGTTTCTGAATCCCTTGTTCTCTCTTTGTTAAATGGTTATTTCTGTGAGTAGACCTCCTAGTTTCTCCATCAAACAAAATTGATAATGCATTCTGTGTAGGGAAGCTTTTTCTAAATAGATTGCTTCAGAAATTGGCTATGAGGTATAATCCATTCTCTCCAATATTCATTTTAATTAAAACTTTTATTGAAGTAATGATACTATAGTCAGTATAATTCTTTTCTAAATGGAATTTATGAAACATGAAAGGACATATGTTCCCTAAGAAAGCAACTTTACTTCTGATCAGGTGCCTCGGATGGATCAACTGAGAATGCTATACTCAGAGCAGACTACAGAAAAAGGGCAGACAATCCCCAAAGCTGATGTTTTATTCTATAATTAGATTCACTAAGCCAGTAGCAAAAAAGCATCTGCAGTACCACACAGGTTAACCAGAAGGCAAACGAATCCCCTTTAGGCATAGAATATTAGGGCTCTAAGACACCTCATGAGATCAGCTAGTCCAACCACCAGCTAAAAGCAGGGCTACTCCCACTAAATCATCCCAGCAACTGTTCTGGCCAACCAGGTCTTAAAAGTTTCCAAAGATGGGAGATTCCATCACCCCCATAAGTAATCCACAGCAGTGCTTCACCACCCTCCTAATGAGAAGGTTTTTCCTAATATCTAACCTGGACCTCCCCAGCTGCAACTTGAAACCATTGCTCCTTGTTCTGTCCTCTGTCACTACTGAGAATAGCCTAGGTCCCTCGTCTTTGGAGCACCCTTTCAAGTAGTTGAAGGTTGCTATCAAATCCCCCCTCAGTCTTCTCTTCTGCAGACTAAATAAGCCTAGTTCCTTCAGTCTTCCTAAATCATGTGCCCCAGCCCCCTAATGATTTTTGTTGACTTCCAATGGACTCTTTCTAATTTGTCCACATCTTCTATGTAGTGGGGAGCCTGAAATGGGATACAGTATTGTAGATGCAGCCTCACCATTGCCACATAGAAGGGAATAATCACATCCCTCAGTCTGCTGGCAACTCGTCTACTGATGCAGACCAATATGACATTGGTCTTTTTGGCAATATGAGCATTCCAGTACTTGACTTCCACCCAGAAAACCGAGTCTAATATACTGAAAGGTTGCTGACAACCCTTTTCACCATATGTGAAGTTCTTACTAATCCCAAAGGATTGGACATTTATGCCCAGATTAATATGGATCTCAAATCTTACCCAAATATCACGCTGTCTGCTAATCCTTAGTAAACTGAGTAAAAGATTTATTAAAAGAAAAAAAGACAGTTATAAACAGTTAATAGATCATATACAAACAAATGATTGCAAAGTCCTTATTCCTCTCTCTCACACACACACATGCACCCCTCCCCACAAACTTACAACATTACAGAAAAAGTACCTATAAAAACTTAAGCAGAACACTGTACATTTTTCATAGCCTATATGTCCATACCAACAGACTATGCAATCAAAGGATAGTTCAAAGCAACAATGGTTTCAAGATTTCTAAACAGCAAACACAAGGAGCTTTTAAATACCTGGCATCACATCAAAGGCATTTAACAGGGTTCCCTTTTTTCTTTAAAGAGATTTTAAAATATTAAAATAGATTACAATTGAGACAATGACAATAAAAAATATCAGTTGGAAGAAATCTGTGCATCAGAATGCCTGTTTGATTGGCCTATGAACAGATTAATCAGTACCTGCATTCTTGTTAGCTGTGCAGCTTTTGGACTCATGTTCTGTTGGAGACTGCACTATTGGAAATTGCAGCAGAAAGTTATCCATATGCAGGAGTCTAAATCAAAGAACAGATCTTTATATACTGCAAGTGCAAGTTTTAGAGCTTCCTAAGAAGTAGGAATGTTACAGATAAGCTTCCTACCCACAACTTCACACCTCTGATTTCACCATCCTCCAGTTTGCAATCACACTGCAAGATAGGACTGGTTTAACTCAGAGGCTGTAGGGGCCGAAGCCCTGGGCCCTGGCCTGAAGGGGGCTCAGGCTTCAGCCCCTATGGCTCCTGCATTAATCTGCCACTCTTCCCTATGACCCCCTACCCCCGCAGCACATGGAGGGGGGTGCTGGGACTCGGGAAGGCCCTTGTCCTTCTGGCGCTGGGGGGACAGGGCCCTGGGCCAGAGGCTGGTCTCCCACTCTGCCCCAGAGCCGGATGGTTCACCCCCAGGGCAGGGCAGGTCAGCCCTGTTCACTCTGGTCCAGGAGCAGGGATGGCTGGCATGTGGTGCAGTTCCAGCATGACCTTCCAGAGCCTGTGGCCCTGGAGAGCCACACTACAGGCTATGCTGTACTCCAGCTGGGGTTGGCCCTGTCCTCACTGCCAGCAAAACAGAGTGGAGTAAATGAAGCTGGCCAGCCCTGCCCGTGGGGTGGACCAGCTGGCCCAGAGGCAGGGCAGGAATGTGGCCTCTGCCCTCTTCCCCAGAGCCAGCCCAGACAGGGGGCACCCATGGTGATAGGGGGCTGGGGTTCCAGGCCAGAGGATTCAACTGGGAGGAGGCAGTGAGGAGGCAGCCTGGGGCCCCCCAAGGCCCCTTAATCTGGGCCTACTTCAGGAAATAATTGTAATTTTCCTCTTAGGCATGGGGACAGAAGTGGATTTAGGCTCTACTCTGTGAAGCAGTTTCCATTTCATTCAAAAAGAAATATTATTTGGGAATCCATGTGAAAACTTTCCACCCACTGTCCTCTTGCTTAGCAAGAACAGCTTCAGTTTTCCTACACCAACCAGTTGCAATTAAAAAAAAATCTTTGAGCCATGTATCTCATCCCTTATTCTTGTTCCCAGGTCTTTGTTACAGAGCTATTTACCAAAGAAGTTCTCATATCATCTTTCACAAGAGAAAAGAATATTGTGCTTGATGCTGTCTTGTGGGAACACAGGGAAGAATTCTTCCTTTCAAAATTGGAGTCAGCTGTAGTTCCTAAGGGCACATCCTGAACTTTTGTGGCTCACCAGCTGATGGGGCTATTCCTGAATGGATTTAGCTCAGAATTATTATATGAAAGTATCACAGCTTTAATATAATATGATTCAATCTGGTTTTGTGTTTAAATTTTCTTATTCTTGCCTATGTGCTCACAGTAATTCTGATGAAGGTAACATATAACCAGGACACTTAACTTTGAATTTTCCGGATTTATGAACTTAAGTGTAGCCAGCTGTGGTCTTTGCTTTTAAATTCCTCTTATTATGTATTTTTGTTTTAATCAGTGTTCACCATATAAACCCAAACTCTGTGACCTAAAGAATTTATACTCAATCCTTATGAAATACTACAGCAACATTTGGTGTTATAAAAACCCAAAGCAATCAAACTAAAGTAGAAAACAAATATAAAATAGTGGCTTCTCAAATCACAACTTGTAATTATAATCTCACCAGCTATTCTCGAAGTCCTTCCCCATGGTCTGTTCAATTCTTTTTTGAGAACCCAGAAGTCAGCAATTGAGGGTTGAAAAGTGAGATGAGGCAGGAAAGAATTACTCTGGCATGTAGTTGGTCCACTTACTGAAAATGTTCAAGAACCCTGCCTGTAAAAGAGTGTTTTTATTACTTAAGATGCTTTTTATTTTTTATGTAGGCGACATGTGTTACTCTTCACTGTAAATTCTCCCATCGGGCACCATATCCATCTGTGTAGCATGGTGCCATGTGTGTTTGGTGATGAGGATACTGTTATGCCAAATCTTGACAAGGTACATGTTACCATAACAACGTGTGCAATATTACTGCATGTCATTACTGTTTACTGGATGCTTGTCTAGTTTTTCTCTAGAATTTTGAGTTTGGAGGATGTGCAAGAAAATTCTGTGAAGTGCAGGAGATAGGCTACAATTTCTTTTAAAATAACTATTCTTAGCATTGTTACAAATAAATTTAAATCTTAACATAAATATAATATCTATATATACTTGATTTTATTGGTGTGAGCTAGAGAGACACATGAAGATGGGTATTATTATAGCTATGTGATATGGACGTATATAGTAGGCACTGTATGGATATGTCTACACTATGGGCTTAAGGTGACTTAAAGCCCTTTAAGTCAAACTAAGCTGAGCCCCGTCTATATTTTGAAATTATTAAGTCGATTTAAGCAAGTCGACTTAAGCTTTTAAGCCAACTTTACAGGGCAGGGCCTGCCCCCTTCTACACCCTGGGGCAAGATACGGCCTGTGGGAGCCAATCTGGCTCCTGCCCCATGACGAGGAGGTGGGGATTGGATCTGGCTCCAGCCCATCTCCACAGGCAGCAGGAGCTGGCAGCCAGTTCCTGCAGAGAGGGGGTGAGGGCCCAATGAAGCTCTCATCCCTTTCTGGAAGCAGCAGGGTCTAGGAGCCAGCTCGGAGCCCGATCTGGCTCCCAGCTGCTAGCTGTGTCCAGTGCAGACACACCCTGAAGTCAACTTAACAAGGTCAATTTTAAGGTGACTTTGTTAAGTCGACTTCCAGGGCCTCCCCATGTAGTCATAGCCTATGCTACTGTGTTTCACATAAAATAGCTGAAAATTCATTCATGCACCAGTATAAAAAAGAATTAAAGAATGTAATAAAATTTACATTTGAGGTGGCGTATGGCCTTCCTTTTTATAGCATGTTACTCTGATCATCATAAAGTGCCTGTTATGATTGTTAAGAAAGGTTAAAAAGTGCCTACTTAGTGATGCAAGCTGTTGTTCAGATGAAAATACATTTTTTCTCCATATGGTTGCAAAATGACAAGGCTGTTCCAGAATAGTTTTTGTCCTTAAAACAAACTATTGATTCAAAAGCCTTTGTAATAACTGTGATAGGAGGCCGTGGGGAGCAGTTAATGCTTTCTCCAAGCTGTTGGTTAGGTTGTCGAAAGATCCAGATATATGTCACTTCATGGGTTACTCTTAATCTGTGTTTTCAAGATTTCATTTGCAAATAGTTGGGCCAAAGACTTGTTTGTTTGTTTGTTTTTTGTTTTTTTGTTTTTTTTTTAAATGAAAGTACTCATACACCATTGTGCAACAAATTTCTTTAAAGGGGAAATTTTGGATGCCTTTAAACTGCTGCATAATTGCAGGGCCCTGGTAATAGCATATTAAAGTAGCTAATGCAAACTCTACCAGATATTTAGAGAAGTAGATTAAACCTGAGAATTTGATATGTTTAAAAAGAAAAGAGAAATGTTTTCGAGTTGTCCCCTCCTTTTCTTTACAAATAGGAGAATCTATTGGCTGAACTTTTCTGGCCATAAAAAAAGTGTAGAAATGCCTTTCAGTTGCTTTCTGTGATCTTCTTTCTACATATTTTTCAGAAGGAGTAGCCAGTCTCTACACAGAACCACTCCTGGCTGAATCTCTAGAACAGGGGTGGCCAAACTTATGGAACTCAAGAGCCACACAAGTCGATTATTAAACCTTCAAGACCTATACTGAGGCATATAACCACATATTTTTACCTATTCCAAAATTACTAAGCTTAAAATTTATTGTGCATTTTAATTTTATCTTAAAAACAGGGCAAATATTGATCTTGCTAATGTCAGATTCTAATAATTACTTAAGGTTACCATGAAAACTAGGCCTACACAGTAAAAACTTAGCTCTTGCTGGATGTAGAACACTGCAGGCTAGTGGCAAGGTTTTTTTGTTTTTTTAATCTGGGCAGTAACTTCTCAATGCAGCACATAAAAGCTCTCACAGGTGCTGGTCTCTAAGTATTGCACAATGTTTTGATTTAACAAATTTCATTGTGGAATACAATGCTTCACAGCAGTAAATTGTGCTAAAAATTGAAAGTAATCTACATTCAGTTTTAAACTTTTTTCTCCTTTGTATTTTTGTTTCTTAGTATTCCACGTCATGTTTAGGACTTGTAAAACACAATTTTTACAAAGCAGTAAGCTGCATTAGGGCCTATGAGAAAATCTAAACATGCCATGGCTTCCCCGATCATGCAGTGCTTCCCACTGCACCCCAGTGGTGCCTCTTACCATGCCACTGCTTCTCTGCTGTCCACAACCATTGCTTACTTCTCCCTCTGTCTCTGACCGTGCTGCCATTCCCTGCAATATTCTCTCTAAGCTGATGATGCAGCTTAGCAACTTTTGGATGCAGGTGAGCAAATTCTCTCCTGGTTCCCCCATCCGCTGCCAGGCCCCTGCTCATCGACCCCCCAAGTGCATCCATAACTTGGTCAGCTGCATCATCACCTTAGAAGGAGCACTGCTTCTGTCTCCCATGACAACTCAATCATCCTGGGAAAAACTTTCCTACTCCATACATGACCCAACACTTGTCTTTCAAAACAGGCTTGGTTTTGTGGAATAAGATTCTGCATATAATAATTCTGAAGGGGGAGGATGCTATGGAAAACAGCTCATCCCTAGTCCGAGTTCCTCAGGGTCTCTGAAAAGCCTCAACTGTCCAGAGCTCCAGAGAAGTAGCCTAGTTAGTCTAGTTCAGCAAAACAAACAAGGATTCCTTCGGCACTTTTAAAGACTAACACATTTATTTTTCGCATGAGCTTTCATGGGAGAAATGTGATAAATAAATGGGTTAGTCTTTAAAAGTTCCACAAAACTCCTTGTTTAACTGCCAGACCTCGATCTATAGGTTTCTGTAGAGTTGGCAAGAAGGAATAGGATTCTTCATTGGCTTATTCCTTCTCCCTCTGCTACAATGGAAGACTTTTTAACCTGTTTTCCTGACTACCATACTTATAAAGGGAGTGCATGAGGTCCCCCTAAGTTTGTAAACTGCTGTGGACAGGACTGAGGCTGCCATGGCATGTGGTATAAGGTAAATATAAAAATAAATAAATAAATAAACAAACCCACCCAAACCAACCAGACCAAAAGAAAATAAAAAAATACAAAGTACACCAAAATAAATAAAGCAATGCAAAATAAAATCCACACTGAAATCTATGAAACAGAAATAACTAACAATGTTAGTCTTTAAGTCTTTTACAGCTTGTCTCCTCCCTGATCCCCTCAGTCCCTTTCCTCATTGCCTCCATTCCCTGAACTGCCTTTCTGTCCTGAGGCTCCTCAACCCCCATCACTTCCCAGAGCTGCCAGCTGCTCCTCCCCCCGGTCCCTTCTCTGAGCTAGGACTGCTGCTCCCCACTCCCCACCATTTCTCTGAGCTACTGGCTCCCTCCTCCCTGCCCCTCCTCTGAGCTGTCCCTGCAGCTCCCTGCTCCCTCCTCCCCAGCCCCCAGCCCTCCTCTGAGCTCTCCCCTGATGGCTCGCTCCTCCTTCCACCCCTCCTCTGAGCTGCTGGCTGTGGAACTGCCTGACAGGCTGGAGATTTTAACTCCCCCAGCCTGTAGCAGTTCCCTGCCTGCATTTTTGCTTTCAAGAGCCTCATGCAGCTCACGAGCCACAGTTGGCCATGCCTGCTCTAGAATATGACGCGGAAAGTCATGTGAAGGTTAATGCTGCCATTTGCAGCATTCACTATGGCATACTTTTCAATCAAATAAGGTAGCTCTTTATATGGATGGGATTAACTAATTTTATGTTGCACAATTTAAGAGAGAAAGAGCCTTCACTTGTTCTTATATGATATAAACGGCATCTTAATTTTGATGAAAAATTGTACAGTGCTTGGTACAAAAGAAACAATAATTGAAGAATATAAAAATATTATGTGCTATCTGGTAAAACAACAACATTTTCCTTCCAAAAACCAGGGTGTTTTCTCTCTCCCCAGGAGAGCTACCGATTTATAGAACAGGCTACAGCTATCTTGAAAGCTATTGGAAATGTGATAAGTAATTTCAACAGTGAGCCTGAACTTTCGAAGTCCCTGAAGGAGCTGGAACTAACTCATTGGCCTCATGACCTCCATGGCACAGGGATAGCTAGAGAACATTTCAAGGTAACAGTTCTAAGATTCTGCTCTTTTCAAAAGGCTGCACAATATAAAAAGAAGGTATATATTAGCAATCATTCTCCTTTTCAAATAAGTTGCTATTCTTATTCTTATTCTTATTCTTAATAATAATAAGAAGAAGAATATGGGAGATATTTCAAAGTTTCCTCAATTCCGATTCTGATTCGGCATGCATGGTTTGGCATCTATAACAGGGCAGAAATAGTCAAACTTGTCATCTGCTCCTGTTAGCCTGGGCCTGAGAGAGCAAGGCTGGGGAGACAGCAGCTGGGGGCTCATTAGACAGCATCAGAACCCTGGCCTAATCAGTGAAATGGAGCAACTGATGACCTAGCTCAGGGATATAAGCTGGGTCAACAGAGGACAGAGGAGGCAGGGATGTCCTGGTGGGGTGGGGGAGCGGAGCGAGTGCCCTGGGCCCCACAGTTCCATGGGCCCTGCGCTGTCCTGCCATGAGCAGAGCAGTGCAGGCCCTACACCACTGTCCTCCCCCATGGCTAGCTATTCCCCATCCTGGGGACAGCGTGGGTGAGCCAGCCAAAAGTAGAGGCTGGACTCTGTGCTCCCAGCCCTCTGTGATGCCTTTGGCCCCTTGCTGAACACAGCGGGCAGGGGGTAGGAGGCAGTGTTGTGGGCCCCATGCTGCTTTCTGTCCCCTCTCCACTGCCTTCAGCATAGAGCCAAAGGCAGTGCGGGGGAGGGCTCTGGGCAGAACTTGGCCTCCCCCTTTGGCTGGTTCATCTCACCTCCAGGATAACAGCCGGACCAGAGGCAGAGGGGGCTGACCCAGGGGTCAGGCTCTGCTCTCCTGCCCCTCCCCTGGGCCAGCCCAGAGGCAAGGCAGGAGAGCGGAGCCTGACCCCTGAACCGACCAGCCCCCAACCACTGCAGGGGGTGGTAGTGGTGAGGATGGGGGACCCCCACAAAGGCCAATTGACCAGGTGCCCTGCACCTCCCTAAGGACAGCCCGGACAGGAGGCCTGGCCAGGAGGGTAGAACAGAGTTCCTGGTACCTGTCTTTATGAGAGCAGAACCCTGAACCTCTAAGCCCCTATAGCATTTTGGGCATAAACTGGGACATGGACTTGCTCTTTATAAATAAAGGACCACAAGATTTGCACAAAACACGGGGCGTGGTGAGTGTCTTTGGGGCCATGGGGAAGCAGAGATGGCTGAGAAACTAAGGCAGCAGAGCCTGCCCCATGACAGCATCTATTATAACTTGCTTGTTCAAATGATAGAATTTGCAAATGCAAACAAAAATTGTCTTTTTCCTTTATATATCCACATAATAATATCCTCAGAACTGTATGTGCTAAACCAGAGACTGTTTTGGCAGTTTGGCACTGCATGTTTCAAACATCAAAATTCATCAGCCTTTCAAAATTCAGTTCAGAATATGAAAGCAAAGAAATTAACTGAAGTTCAGAAAGCAATACAAATCATAATTCTCTACTGTGACCAAGACTGATGTCTCAGGAAAAAAAATTTGGATTTTTTTTTACTGAAGACAAGAGTCAAATTCTTTGCATAATCAAAACATTTTCCTATTATTATTATTATTATTATTATTATTATTATTATTATTATGATACATTTATTTATTTATTTATTTATTTATTTATTTATGCTTTCCCTTAAACATCATATGCATGTGTTTAATTGTTAGGTCATTCTTTAAAACATTAAATAATTGTATCTTTAACATATTACTTCATAATGTGATTGTAGCCAGTAGAGATAACAAAGTGATGATAACCAAAACCAGTGATATTACTGTTGGCAATAATTGGTATTTAACTAGTCACCATAACAAATATTTTCTCCAAAATGTTTACAGAACTAGAGTTATTTTGTCCTGATGTTTTTATAAAACACAACACTTTGTACATTGATTTCAACTTTTGTGACTTAAATCTGGGGACAGAACAGCTGATGCCAGTAATAGCGTATATCAGAGAGTAAGAGTACTTGTTTGAAGTAGGTATTCAGTTTTTTATAATCACTGATACAAAACAGAAAGAAGCTGGTCCAAGTCATAGTATTTGCATGTGAAATTGGTGCCAGATTCAAAATTCTACTATGTTCAGAACTAGGGGAGGAGGTCAGAATTAGGCTTCTTTTTTAGTTCATGTTCATCTCTGGTATTAACAGGTAGCTAAACATTTTAATATCCCTCATATTATTTTATAATAAAGAACCAAACTCCTATAGGAGAAATACATCAGCCATCTCACACATGGCTGTTTTAAATTTAAAATGATTGTGGTATCACTCTGTAATGTAAAACACACGAGCTATGTCTACACTAGCAAATTAGTTCAAATTAAGGACCCTTAATTTTAACGAATTTGAACCCTAAAATACTTTGTTGTTAGTTCAGTGGTTAGTTCAAGCTAACTGCTTAGTTTGAACTAATTTGCATGTTTAATTCAAACTGTTCCAATGTAGACGTGTTAGTTTGAATGAAATACGTTCGAACTACTGGTTAGTTTGAACTAAGCACTGTGTTTTAGTTCAAACTAACTATTGGTTCGAATTAGCCACACTTCTTTAGTTCAAACTAAAGAGTTAGTTTGAACTAAAAAACAAAAAATTGCTAGTTCAAACTAAACAGTTAGTTCAACCTAAAAAACAGAGCAGCTAGCTCGATCTAACTTTCAAACTACTTAGTTCAGATTAACCAAATCCAAAGTAAGATTTTATGTGGTGACATAGCTAAGGAGAAATAGAAGAAACAGTACCAATCAAACAAGAAAAAATGGCACTGAACAGAGGCATATATTTAAAGATTTTTGTACATTGACCATCCTTAAATCTTTCAAAATAAATAAAGATTTTTATTAGCCTTACAATACTCAGTTCAATAGAATAGCTGCAGCACCCAAATATTTCAAAATGAAATGAAAGAAGAATTGGTAGGTAAATACGTTTCAGTGAATTACTACTACAGCCTTCATTTTGAATTATGAAACACAATCTGAAAAATAACTTCAAATGTTCTTCTAATTGGAAACTTTTTTTTTTCAACAGAATGTGAATGTAACACTTGTGCAAAAGCTTTAATTGTGACAACAAAAACCCAAAACTAACCTATTTATTCACGTACAGCAGGGCATTAAGTTACAAACTTCTGAGTGACCCTACCAATGTACTTTTACTTTTTCTAATGGAAGCATTTCATAAAAAGAGGGAAACTGAGCCTCCGTGCTCATGCAGTCGTTGGGCTGTACACCAAAAGTACCAAGAAAGATGCCAGTTATGATAGTATTGATTGTGACATGTGCTCCATCCACTCGACATTAGATTGAGACCATTTCACATGAACTATCTTTTGATCACTGATAATCTGGCCTGTATTTGAATGGGTAATCTAGAGATCTCTTGCTCCTGAAACTATCTAGATCATTAGAGAGAAGTGTTTATGTTATGTATTTGTGTATAACAGGAACTCAAAGACATACTGTAGGTTTTGAAATGGAAAAAAAAAAAACAAAATACTTGTTGATTGTTCTATAAATGTAAATCAGCTTAATTTAAAAACAAATAGTGGTCTGAATTTTTTCTTCTTTTTAATTTTAGGTTTTTAATAATGCTTTGTGGCATTTGATCCATCAAGTATTAGGTAATAAGGCTCCTCCCAATTTTGAATTCGCTTTCAAATCCTTAACTTTGGATTTTAAAGTTAATGATGCTCCTGTAGAAGACAATGTATCTTCAGGTACTATGCTGATATTATTAATCATTTTATTCAG
The DNA here is from genome assembly GCA_007922195.1 of Podocnemis expansa. Lineage (NCBI taxonomy): Eukaryota > Metazoa > Chordata > Testudines > Podocnemididae > Podocnemis > Podocnemis expansa. The sequence continues at coordinate 24,332,504 of ML682021.1, forward strand.
ATTTGTGTATCCATTCTGGGGGTGGGGGCAGAAGGGCAACTAATAGCTACACTTCTGAAATACTTCTAGCTGATTTGCATTTAAAGTAATTAAAGGTTCTCGTGGGATCTCTTGTCTTAATATAACCATTTTCTTAATAAAACAAAAAAAAAGGAGTCCTGTGGCACTTAAAGACTAACAAATTTATTTATTGCATGAGCTTCTGTGGGAGAAAATCCCACTTCGTCAGATGCTTTGATGATGGGGAACTTACAGGACTGGAGGAAATAGACACAGGGAAGTGTAAGTCATGGAATCAGGTCACACTGAAACAGCAAATCAAAGCACTTGTTAGATTCAAACACTGGGAATCAGCACATAGAGGAGGGTGAAGTCAAATCATCTGTTGTAATGGGAGAAAAATCCAAAGTCCATATTAAGCCCTGAAGCAGTGCAATCAAATTTGCAAATAAATTTTATCTCCACAGCTTCTCTTTGAAGCCTTGATCTGGTACTCATCTGTCTGAGCACCGCAATTACTAAATCATCAATGGAGTGATCCACAAGATGGAAATGTTCACCCACTGGTTTTAGAATGTT
>ML682021.1:24333482-24352308 GCA_007922195.1 Podocnemis expansa
ATCCCCCCCCCCCCCAACTGCTCTTTATTCCGTGTGTGCATCTGTGCAGCAAACTCTTAACATCTGGACAATCACCTATTTTTGGAATGCCTGAGGGAGGAAGGACATGAAGGTAAAAAGGAGCCCTTGGATAACTAGCAACTCCCCCAGCCAATCCTCAGTGGGGCTTCAGGCCTGCCCCCTGCCCATCTTCAGCTGCTCTCCCAGCCTGCCCCCTCCCCCAGTTGATCCTTGGCCATGGTTAAGGCCTGTGCCCCCCTCCCCCCATCCAATCCTCAACCGCTTTGCCAGACCAGGGTTACCGGGTACCAAAGCATAGAAAGGAAGATAGGGAAGTACAAAAAGGAGGATGTTGGAGGACACATACACATCTGGGGCTCCACCTGGGCCCCCTTCATCCACCCAGCCAATGCCTCCCCCCCAAATGCTTGCCCCATTGATCACCCGACTCCAGGGAAATCTGTCTAGCCCCTAGTTACAGCGTGAGATTAATTGCAAGAACAGAGGCTCAAGAATATCAAATGAATGGCTTAAGTATTTTTCCTCTTCACATTAAAGTAACCGTAAAGCCAACCACTTTAAGGAGTCACAAAACTAAGTATTTAATGCTTATATCAAGGTGCAAGGAGAATCACACTGCAGAACTCCTATCCAGACTGATGTTTTTACATTGTGAGTTGCAAACGGAAGCACACCTCCAATAAATTTAATGTAGTAATTATGGACAAGGTTAAAATCAGTTTTAACACAGTAAGTTCCTCCACAGAATTCATTCATTGTTTGACACACAGAGGGATGGGCCCTTGACTACATGAAGTCTAACAGAATTTGAGGTGTTGGCTTCTAACGGAAAAGTAATCTCTGCCAGCAGTATTCTCCCCATGACTTGAAGTTAGGGGTGTGGTGCAGGGGGATGTCTGGGAGGGTATAGGAGGTGCTCAGTCATTTGCTCTAACACTGTTACTAGCCGACAACTGGGGGGCACAGGTGGAGTGTACAGAAATCCCTGTCTAGCCTCAGTTTTGAGCCTCACTGTGTAGTATTTTAAAAAAAAATCACAGACATGCTCTTTAGATTATATACACACAGGAAAGGAGAAATCAGAAAAAATAAGAGCTGCCGGTTTTTATGTGCAGATCTGCCTGAAACATAACCTTTTACCTAAAATACAAATTTCTGGAAACATCATATCCTACTATGTCTGCCATAAACCACAGATGTACATATATCTATTTTATGACAGTTAATGTTTTGTTTGCTTTTATGTGAAATACACATCAAATGGGGGGTGGGGGGGGCAGAGTAGATGTTTGTTACTATCAAATGCTCCGCCCAAGAGGACAGCACCTATTCTTGAATGCAATGATCAGTTTTTTCCTAAATATGCCAAAATAAAAATAAGCATAGAGTATATAGGCAAAAGCAAGCTGCTTGTTTTCTATGATTTGATAAACTAACAAAGGGACAAATATTGCAAGCCTTACTCCATCAAATTTCCCACTGACTTCATTTAAACTATAGGATCAGGCCCAGCCCAGCATCTACTTTAGAATAGCTAATACTTGCACATCTGTGTATCTTACTAAAATTTAAGGACACATCTATAGTGGACTAATCTCTTCTTGGAAAGGAGAAACAAACTGAAAAAAAAAAATCACACTGGGAAAAGGAAAATCTTACAGATTCAAACCTCCTCACAATCAAAAGTGAACTTTGTTGGACCTGTAAACAAAAAATTTGTTGTCAAAAGCCAAGATTCATTAGCAGGAATAAATATCTGGCTTAGCCCAGCCAGTAGGGAAACAACCGTCCCCAGAAACTTTAAGCCAAGCAGGGAGCAAAGCAGGAAGCAAAGAAGGAGTCACAGGTTTCTCTTTGCGCACTTCTGAGACCCCAACAAGGTGAAGAAAAGCCCCAACCCCTCCAAAAAATAAGATTAAACCTCCCCCAAAATCAGGTGCAGGGAAAGGGGAGAGGACCTGAGCTGGAGGCTGGAAAGAAGCCGGGGGTGAGGAGCCGAAGCAACAAAACAAAGTGAAACCACTTCCAGCACTGCAGCTGCAATGCCTGGAGCAGGGAGGAGGGCAGAGCAAAGAGGAATCTTAAAGTGACACAGACTCCTGGTTTTTCTGCTAACCCTGAGCCTGACCAGCTCCCAGCCGATCTTCAGGGGCTCTGCTGGCCCCTGCCCGGTCCTGCCCCCCCCGCCAGCTGCTCTGCTGGCCCGGCCCCGCTCCCCACTTTGACAGCCTGGGGCTGCCCGGCCCCTCCTCCCCCAGCGGCTCAGCTGATCCGCTCCAGGCCGGCCCCGCCCCCACTCCCCTGGCTGAGCCTCAGCCGCTCTGCCGGCCTCGCCCTCCCCGTGCGCGGGGACTGGAAACCCCTGCGCGGGGAGGGGGGGTCTAACGTGCGCGGCCGCGCTGCCGCGCACCTTAGAGGGAACAGTGGTGGCAAGGGGGGCCCAGAGCCCTGGTGAGGGTGGCATTGGAGGTTTATAGAGGGCCCCAAAAAGGGCCTTTGCCTAGGGCCCCCAATTGCCAGAGGCCACCTCTACAATACACTGTGTAGATCTCAGGGATGAATCTGTGATTGCTAAGGATGGAGAGATGCTAAATTAAGACAATGTCATTATTTTGTATCATGCAAACATGCTTATACAAATACACTATAGGCACAAAAATTGGACACTTTCTTGAACTAGTAGATGTATAAATGAATTTTATTAAAAATTTTATTAAAAATAATAGGTGGTAAAAATAAAGCACCAATTCGCCACAGGTTAATGGCCATTTCGAAACATGTGGCAAGTGGCAACCGTGTTGGACACGGTGGAGCTAGAGGCTAAATTAGTACCTGCAGACAGGTGACAAACACATAGAGGTGGTATATTCATTTTGAAAGGCAGTGTGCCTGTGTGGGTAAGACAAGATCTGTTATATAGAAACCTGTCTGGCGTGGCCTTCCACCTTATTTGTTAGAGATGGTGTTACAATGTTTTGGGATAGACAGTAATAAGGGCTGTGACATATTAACAATGATCAGCAGAAGACGTGAGATCAGAATCCATTGTCTCCTGGTTCCAAGCCTAGGGCATTGTTCCCTAGGCAAAAAGGTGTTTAGTAGGAGAGTCATTCTCTCTAGTTACACCTGAGATTTTACCTAATATGCAGGAAGGTGTGACTGGACTCTGAAATATGTGAGTGAAACAGCTCAGATCAATAACAGAATTCTTATGTGTGGATTTTGGTGGGGGGGGGTCATTATGGAGGTGACAGTTGTAGCTCTCTCATTAAGACTGAGTTAAGTTTTTTACACTTAATATGGATGTGTGAATTGTTAGGCTTTACAGGTAACAGAACTATTCAAACTAAGGCAGACACTTCATACCATTTGGAGCTCTTCTTTTTGTTACCGGCTATCTGTAGACTTTGATGTCATTCTATCAGTTTCCATTTAGTTAATGTTTTTTAAGTTATTTTCCAGCTAGAATAAGAGACTTAAATTAAATTGTTTGACACAAGATGGCTCCCACTAAGGAGAAATACCAGCTTGCCAAACCACTATGAGTTGGACAAGTTTGACCCATGGCATTAGCACAGTAGCTGCATGACAACACCAAGGAATTACACAATAAATAAATGTCCCCACTTGGTTATATCTTGATAACAGCACATTAACTTGCATTGTTTCCTATATAGTAAAATTTATAACAGGATGATGGCATAGCATAAGTGGAAGTCTTTTGAGAAAAATCATGCATTTCTGGAACATAGCTCACTTAGTTGTTTAACTCTCAATCAAGCAATTGTCGTGCTTCACATCACAACCTGTTTGCAGTACTGGTCATTATTCTTCTTTCAGAGGTGACAGAGCTAAATGTTCCTGTTGCTTGGCAGAACAGAACTCCAACTTCTGAAGAGGAAGCTGCAGTGCTTAAACTACAAGCCAACTGGAGAGGAACTTACATTAGGCAATTGATAAATGGCAGAAAACCAGGTAGATCCTTTAAAGTCTTTTTTTTTAAGTGTTTAGTGTTTCACCATGTTAATTTACCTGTGGTACCCTCTTGCTGCTTATATGAGTATCTGATAAAAATTCTAGGATGAGTGCAGTGAAATATTACATTTTTAAATGAAGATAGCTGAGTAAATTGAACATACTGCTTGGTAGAAAGCCTGGTGTGACACTCACTCTGTGTCCACACTGCAGTCAGAGATGTGGTTGCAGCTCAGGTAGTCATAACTGAATTACATTTAAGATAGCTAGAGCAGCTAAAAATAGTAGTGGCATGGATCACAGCATAGGCTCTAAATGTCTTCCTGGAACTCTTGTATATACTTGTATTGCTTGCCGGGGTGTGGCCAGCCCCTGATTTCTGGCCAAGCCCTTGACTCTCTAGGGTGAGCCCAGCCAGCCCTGCTTCCAGTCATGTGTCTGGAAGCTTCCTGCTAGGCAACTGGAGCATTGGGGGAAGAAGAAAGACAGAGAAGCAACCCAGCCTCTGCCACAAAGGCTGCAGTGGCTGCCTGAGGCCGGAGCTGCACAGGCAGAGAGTAGCCCATGTCCGCCCACCGCAGTACGCCCTCTTGTGGCCACCCTCTGCTGACTGATCCATGGTCATAGCAGCGAAGCTCGTGCTGCTGTCAGGCGCAGCGGTGGGTGGATGTGGGCAGGCCTACTGGCCAACTGTGCCCATCTGTAGCTATGCCCCGGTTGCTAGCCCCAATATCAGGACCTGTGCTACCAAATTTTCACTGCTTCTTTGAAAGATGCTTTTAACTTCTGACTGCAGTGCAGTCATATCAGTGCTGCTAGAAATTCACAATAGACCTGACCTAGAGCCCATTAAGTCAATGGAAAGACAGCCATTGATTTCAGTAAGCTTTGGATCAGAACCTCTGTAAATATAATTTTAGTTATCTCAGAATATTGTGACAGGTTTAGTATGTGAAAGGGAAATATAGTTTATTACATACACTTGTTTCCTCAAAATAAAGTTTATTATGAAGCCACAAAATGAAATTCTGTTCACTTAAAAGTAGTTCTGTTCCTTTAAACAACTGTAATGGATTTCTGACAGGTATTCACACAGATTTCCACAAATAAAACTATAGCTTGATGGAGTCAAACAGTTTATTGCTATTCCTGCATAAAGGTTTATGTATGTTTTACTAAAAATATTTGAATATTTTGATGCCCACTTGTGATGAAACATCCAGTAGCGGTTTCAAGAGAATATGTATGAACAGCTGGCATGGGTGAATCATAAAGAGATTAAGAAAGTAAGAAAAGTTGTTGTCTTTTTAGGTTTGCCAATTACATGTTATACAGTGACATATTGTCTATGTTTTATTTTATTTTTTTTTAACTGTAAATAGTGAGGAAGATTTTAACAGTTTAAGTTTAGGATCCATAGAGAATCTAAATGTTGGTGGCAATATATTCCCTGAATCTTACTACGAAAGAGATTTTGATAAAAATAGTATGATCAGATTGGAAGGTGGAGGGGAGACGGTATTGAGAGAGTCGTTTGTGTATCACTGACAAGTATGTGTTAAAAAACCAATGTTTAAAATTACAGATAAGTGTATGACAAAGCAAGGATTTTCACCATTCATACTCTTAAAAACAGTGCTTAATCTCAGACAAATCAGAGGCCTGGGAGGGGAGTTCAACAGATAGTTCAAGAATGAATTGGCATAATGAATCTTTCAAATCCCAGGAATAAGAATAAATAAGTACATCTTCATATGTATAGCAGGAGATCTCAGAGTGCTTTGGTATTAATGAGTTAGTCTCACAACAACCCTTGTCGAACGTACTGATTATTTATCCCATTGTACTAATGAGGAAATACAGGCATAGATATTAAGGGCCTTGTCTTCAAAATGGCTAAAGTTGAAGAGCTTGCGCAAAAATATATTTAATGCTTTAGTTTTATTGAATCTTCTTAATTGTTTCATAGTTTATTTCAGTGCTTTTCAGACATAGGGCTGGGACCCAGTACTGGATCACAGACCCTCAGGTCATGGTGCCCACTGCTGCCACTGCCAAAAAACTGGAATGCATTGCTGAAAGATGTAATTGTTGGGTCACAGGAATAAATATTTTTTTTAACTGAGTCCCAAGAGAAAGTTTGAAAATCTCTGATCTAGATAATGCTTTAGTCCTGCCTCACTGCAGGGAAATGGACTAGATCAGCGGTTTTCAAACCATGGGCTGGGACCCAGTACTGGGTCACAGACTGTCAGGTACTGGGTCATGGTGCCCCCTGCTGCCATCACCAAAAGACTAGAATGCATTGCTGAAAGAAGTAATTGTTTGGTCATGGGCATAAATGATTTTTTTCAGCTGGGTGCTAAGGAAAATAGTTTGAAAACAACTGATATATTGCACATGATAGAGGTATATACCATGAATGTTGTCCCTGTGTGGACTTCAAATGAAGGTCTTGCAAATTAATAAAACTGTGCAAGTCCAGCATGACATCATATAGTTTTTTTCTTACAAATGTGATATAGTTGATGATTCAGTCAAGTCCTAACTTTCCACTAAAGCAGATGAGCATCAGACTTTCAGATGTGATTGGCATTTCATTTCCTATAGTGGCCTGTTCATATAAGAAGTTTTTGTGTTGCTTTTAGTCAACTTCAGAGAGGACCTAGTACCATGAACACTTTATTATTTTATCTTCTTTAAGTAACTGAACAATAGTGATCTTTCCAGCCAGGGCAGGAAAAGGGCCACACTGGATGTCAAGGCAACAGCTGTCATATGATCATATTCTGACAGCTCATTAATGCCTTGGCACCAAAGAAGTACTTCCTTGTGAGAGAGGCATGCTCTATAGGAGTGGATTTCAGACTTTTCTTTTTCGGGACACAGTTGAAAAAAAAATTATTTATGCCCATGACCCAACAATTCCATCTTTCAACAATGCATTCCAGTCTTCGGTGGTGGCAGCAGGGGGTGCCATGACCCAGTACCAGGTCCCAGCCTTAGTCTGAAAACCAGTGTGCTGGGTACCATGTTGCTCACTAATGCATTGTCTCTTTTCAGTTGACTCTTCCCTTTGAATGGTTGCCAGCATCATCTTTATGGAGGTTTTTCTCTCCATACATTGTATGCCTGAGTTACTCTTGTCTTCTGTGGTCAGAGACCATGTCTCCCTTCAGCATTTTTTTCCTCATCTATAATCCCAACACTTTCCCTCTCCTGAACTGTTATCCTTTGTCCTTTCTTATTTAGGCTTTTTCATCCAAATGGTTTAGAGCCTATCTTAATCACTTTCGGTAAGCACTATATAAATTAACAGTGCTTCACTCTATATTCATCATTGTACACTGGTGATTTAGCTTTCCATATGTCATTTGCTCTCTGAGTTTTTCCTAGCTCTTTTCTTTTGTTTGTCTCTACCTCCTCTTTCTGAGTTCTTATTTTTTTCCATTCTTTTTCATTTCTTTTTCTCAACTTATTTTTCTTCTCTCTTTCAATTCTCAAATATTTTTTCTTTTCTTTCCTGTAAACCTCTGCTATTTTCTTTTCTACTGTCCCATATGGCATTTCTTTTTCTTTCCAGTCATTTTCCCACTTCTTTTTCTAATTCCCTGCATGTAGGGTATGTATTATCTACAAGACCAGGTCAATATGATTAAACTTTACAATTAAGTGTGCTGATCAGTTCATCTACTGATTGCTGAAGTTACCTCACTTTGCTGCAGCATGTTATAATTTATATGATGATGTGTACTTCGTTAGACAGGGCTGATCACATCTTTCCTCACTATAGTAGGAGGGTTGATAAGCATGTGCACAAGGAAAATTATGAAGATACAAGAAATTTATTGTCTTGAAGAGAAATTAGTGCCCAGAAATGAGAGAATTCTGTTAAATTTAAAATAAGAATGTGACTTGCTGTAGAACATGATTAACTTGCTAAGTAATATTTTTAAAAGTTTTTTTCAAGAGCAATGAAAAAGTTAGATATTCTGGACATTTTCTAACACACATTGTTATTTGCAGGTACTAAGGAGAATGCTAATGTCAAAGAAACACTGCAAAAATTGTGGACCTTGATTGAGTCAAATATTGAACAGTGCGGTGTAACACTGCTAAGGTATGTCATAAGTGAAATTTTTATATTGCACCCTGTTCAGTAGAATTCGTTCTATAACTACACAGTCAGAGTTTTATCGGAATAATTATTATGAAAGAATGACTTCTTTTGAAATGTGGACAACTTTGTTAAACATAGTAAGCCTTTGAAATTTTCAAAGTGTAATATATAGGTTTTATTCTGCTGACCATGTGCACCTCAAAAACATCTAGCAAATCTACTACTTGAGCTAGAGGATTACCTTCCTGCTGTCTTATTTGTAGTGTTAATATTATGAGTATTCTGATGTGGTATTGATCCTTTGGTAGTTTGTTCAGTAGGTAGCTTTAAAAAGAGCATTGAATCATGTAATCCTTTCCTTTAGGGAGGCCTGTCTTCACTACAAATTTAGCAGTAGCCATACTAATTAAACAAGCACTCTGGTGGCACTTTTAGAGACTAACAAATTTATTTATTGCATCTAATATGTTGGTGTTTAAAAGTGCCACCAGTCTCCTTGTTGGGTTTGCTAAAATGGCTACCCCTTTGGAACTTGTCACCATACTAACTAGCAGGGCCAGTCCACCCATAGAGGCAACATAGGCAGTCTCCAAAGGCAGTGTTTCCCAACCACTGTGCCACAGCACATGGGTGTGCCATCAGACCTGAGCAGATATGCCACAGAATTTTTAAAAAAATTATATGAAGAGTTCTGGATTGGGTCATGAATATTCATAAGTTCATTTGGGGACTATATGGTGGTGTGCCTCAAAATAAGGTAGCAAGGTGTGCCCTGGCCAAGAAAAGGTTGGGAACCACTGGTCTAGGGCACCAACAATTAGAGGGCACCAAGAGACTCCCCACCCACAGCACCCCTAAGTTTCCAGGCCCCCTTCACCCATCCCAGCTACTGCCACCCCAAACTCCTGCCCTCTACCCCAGCTACTATCCCCCAAATGTCTGCCCCACACTCCAGCTACTGCCCCTGAAATACCTCCCCCCCATCAGACCTCTCTTTCATAGAATCATAGAACCATAGGGTTGGAAGGGACCCCACGAGGTCATCTAGTCCAACCCCCTGCCAAAAAAAGCAGGACCACTCCCATTAGATCATCCCAGTCAGGGTTTTGTCCAGCTGGGCCTTGAACACCTCCAGAGATGGAGATTCCACCACCTCCCTAGGCAGCTTATTCCAATGCTTCACCACTCGCCTAGTAAGGAAGTTTCTCCTAATATCCAGCCTGGACCGCCCCAGCTGTAACTTGAAACCATTGCTTCTCGTTCTGCCCTCTGTTACTACCGAGAACAGTCGAGCTCCATCCTCCTTGGAGCAACCCTTCAAGTAGTTGAAGGTTGCTATCAAATCCCCCCTCAGTCTTCTCTTCCGCAGGCTAAATAAGCCTAGTTCCTTCAGTCTTTCTTCATAGGGCTTGTGCTCCAGCCCTTTGATCATTTTTGTTGCCCTCCTCTGGACTCTCTCTAATTTGTCCATGTCCTTTTTGTAGTGGGGAGCCCAAAACTGGACACAGTATTCCAGATGTGGCCTCACTAGTGCAGAATAGAGGGGAATGATCACATCCCTCGATCTGCTGGCAACACTTCTTCTGATGCAGCCCAGTATGCCATTGGCCTTTCTGGCAGCAAGCGCACACTGCTGACTCATATCCAGCTTCCCATCCACCATGACTCCCAGGTCCTTTTCTCCAGTGCTGCTATTTAGCTGACTACTCCCCAGCCTGTAGCAGTACATGGGTTTTTTTCGTCCCAAGTGCAGGATTTTACACTTGTCCTTGTTGAACCTCATGAGATTCCTCTTGGCCCACTGCTCCAATTTGTCTAGGTCTCCCTGAATCCTGTCCCTGCCCTCTAGGGTGTCTACCGTTCCCCCCAGTTTGGTATCACCTGCAAACTTACTAAGTGTGCAATCTATCCCATCATCCAGATCATTAATGAAAACATTGAACAGAACTGGCCCCAGGACCGACCCCTGGGGCACACCACTTGTTACTGCTTGCCAGCTTGACATGGAGCCATTGATTCCTACACGCTGAAACCGTTGATCTAGCCAGTTTTCTATCCACCTTACAGTCCACGCATCTAACCCATACTTCCTTAATTTGCCAGTGAGAATGCTGTGGGAAACCGTATCAAAAGCCTTGCTAAAGTCAAGGTATATCACATCAACAGCTCTTCCTGCATCCACTAATCCAGTCATCTCATCATAGAAGGCGATGAGGTTGGTCAGGTATGATTTACCCTTGGTGAATCCATGCTGACTATTCCTGATTACTCTATTTTCCTCCAAGTGTTTCAGGATGGATTCTTTGAGAAGCTGCTCCATGATTTTTCCAGGGATTGAGGTGAGGCTGACAGGTCTGTAATTCCCTGGATCCTCCTTTTTGCCTTTCTTGAAGATAGGTACTATATTTGCTTTTTTCCAGTCCTCTGGCACCTCCCCTGTTCGCCACAAGTTTTCAAAGGTAATGGCCAACGGTACTGCTATCTCATCAGCCAGCTCCCTCAGCACCCTCGGATGCAGTTCATCCGGCCCCATGGACTTGTGCACATCTAGTTTCTTTAAGCAGTCCCTAACCTGACCTTCTGTCACCAAGGGCCTCTCTCCTTCTCCCCAGTCTACCGTACCTAGTGTACGGGGCTGGGAGCTGACCCTGCTTGTGAAAACTGAAGTAAAAAAAGCATTGAGCACTTCAGCTTTTTCCTCATCCTCTGTCACGAGGATGCCTGCCCCATTCAGTAAGGGACCTACACCAGCCCTGATCCTCTTCTTGTTATTGATATACTTGTAGAACCCCTTCCTTTTATCCTTCACATCCCTTGCTAGTCGCAACTCCATTTGTCCTTTGGCCTTTCTGATTTTATCCCTGCAGTCCCGAGCAATGTCTTTATATGCCTCCTTAGTCATCTGTCCTAGCTTCCACTTCCTGTAAGCATCCTTTTTATGCTTCAGCTCAATGCAGAGCTCTCTGTTAAGCCACAGTGGGCACCTTCCACATTTGCTGTGCTTTCTCCTTATCGGAATTGTATCTTCCTGTGCCCTTAGCAGGGTTTCTTTAAAATGCACCCAACTCTCTTGGACACCTTTCCCCTTCAGATCAGCCTCCCAAGGGATCCTGCCCATCAGTTCCCTGAGGGAGACAAAATCTGCTTTTCTGAAGTCCAGGGTCTGCGTTTTGCTTCTTTCCTTCTTTCCTTTAATCATCAACTTGAACTCAATCATTTAATGGTCACTGCTACCCAGGCTGCCATTGACTTCTACTTCCCTGATAAATTCTTCTCTATTTGTGAGCAGCAGATCGAGAGGTGCAAGGCCTCTAGTTGGTTGCTCCAGCATTTGTACCAGGAAGTTGTCCTCAACACTCTCCAGAAACTTCCTGGATTGCCTGTGCACTGCTGTATTGGCCTTCCAGCAGATGTCAGGGTAATTGAAGTCCCCCATGAGAACCAGGGCCTGTGCTCTAGAAACTTCTGTCAGTTGTCCATAGAATGCCTCATCTACCTCCTCCTTCTGATCTGGTGGTCTATAGCAAACACCTACCACAAAATCCCCCTTGTTGCTCTCCCCTCTAAACTTAACCCACAGACTTTCAACTGGCTTGTTTCCACTTTCATAATGGCTTGTTTCCACTTTCATAATCTTTCCCTGTGTCCTCATTCAAGCCCTCCTATCCACCCCCCCCGGCTCCCTCATTTTCACTTCAACCCCTTCAGCCCCCCCAACCCCTCCACACCTCCTCAGCCCACCATCTCAACCCGTTCTTACTCCCGTGCCCTTTCCCCAGCTGCCCAGCTGTCCCCAAACCCCTTCCCAGGCCTCCTTACCAGTGGGGCACAGAAAGGGCCCATGGGGACTCACGGCCGCACTGGCGATGTGCAAGCTGCCACACTGCAGCTGTAGCTGTGGCACCAATCAGCCAATTGCCTGGCAAGAGGGGGCATGCACTGCCCAGGCCCAGTAGTGGCGTGGCCTCCCCAGGTACTTGGAAAGGTGGCAAAGGTTGGCTGGGTTTGATCCAGCCCGCAGCCCCCTAAACCAGCCCTGGGGGGAACATGCCAGAACACTGCATTCTGGCGTGTTCCTCTGTTTTGTAGGGGGTCCTGGAATGCTGCATTTCAGTGTGTTCCTCTATTTTTAGGGGACCCCAGAACACCGTTCTGAGTCATTCCCCATTACTTTTACCCCTGCAGACCTGGATCCCTGGCCAGGACTGGATCCTGGCAGCAGCGTAGCCACTCTCTGCTCGTGGCTAGATCTGGATCCCTGGCACCCGTGGGCAGGGCAGAAAGGTGTCGCTCTATGTGGAGGGTGCCAAAATCCCCCATCACCTATGGTGCCCAGAAGCCTTGTGTTGGCCTTGCTAACTAATGTTCCCAGCAAACCCTTTTATTGGTGATGCACCTTATATTGCAATAGAGCAGGTGTGGCCAAACTGCGGCTCATGAGCCACATGTGGCTCTTGAAAGAAAAAGTGTGGCTGCGGAAGAGCACAGCAGCAAAGGGTGGAACAGTCGGAGGCAGGGGGAGAAGTGTGGCGTGGTCGGGGACAGCAGAGAAGCAGTGGCATTGTTGGAGCCGGCAGGGAAGTGGCAGCATGGTCAGAGATGGGAGAGAAGCGGCAGCCTGGTCGGAGCTTGCAGAGGAGCAGAGGCATGGTCAGACGGGGTGGGGGAGTGGGGTATGGTCAGGGACTGCAGGGAAGCGCGGCATGGTTGGTGCCAGCAGAACAGCAGCAGCATGGTCAGTTGGGGACAGCAGAGAAGCTCAGCATAGTCACGTCAGGGGGGAATGCGGCATGGTTAGACCAGGGGACAGGAAGCATGGCATGGTCGGGGCCGGCAGGAAAGCAGGAACATGTTTGGGGATGGCAGAGAAGCTCGGCATGGTCAGAGAAGTGGGGAAAGCATGGCATGGCCAGAGATGGAAGGGAAGCGGCAGCAAGGTGAGGGCTGGCAGAAAAGCAGTGGCATGGTCAGTTGGGGACGGCGGAGAAGTGTGGCATTGTCAGATGGGTGCGGGTGGAGGGAGCACGGCATGGTCAGGGACAGCAGACAAGCAGCCACATGATAAGAGACAGCAGGGAAGCGGAGGCCTGGTCAGAGACGGGGGGGGGGGGGGAGGGAGCATGGCATGGTTGAGGAAGCTGCAGCATGTTTAGATTTTCTCATAGGCCCTAATGCAGTTTACTCGTTGTTAACATAAAATCATGTTTTATAAGTCCTAAAACTGATGTAGAATAATAAGAAATGAAAATACAGAGGAGAAAAGTTTAAAACTGAATCTAGATTACTTTCAGGTTTTGGCACAACTTCCTGCTGTGAAGCATTGTATTCCACAATGAAATTTGTTAAATTGAAACATTGTGCAATACTTAGGGATCAGCACCTGAGAGAGCTTTTCCATACTGCATTGACAAGTAATTGTCCAGATTTTAAAAAACTTGCCACTAGCCTGCAGTGTTCTACATCTGGCAACAGCTAACTTTTTTTTGTATAGGCCTAGTTTTCATGGTAACCTTAAATAATTATTAGAATCTGACATTAGTAGGATCAATATTTGCCCTGTTTTTACAATAAGATTAAAGTGCACAATGAATTTTAAACTTAGCAATTTTGGAGTAGGTAAAAGTATGTGGTTATATGCCTCAGTGTGGCTCTCAAAGGTTTAATAATCAACTTGTGTGGCTCTTGAGTTCCATAAGTTTGGCCACCCCTGAGCTTACAGCAGTTGCCCAAAGAAAGTAAGCTATACCAGCAAATGCAGTTTTTTTACTGATACAATTGATTCTACACTTTTCAGATCATAGCTACAATCATTAGCAACATGATTTTTTTTTTTTTCACACTCTTAACCAACACAACTGTGCTGGAGCCTTCTTTGCAACAGGACAAAGGAGACTATCTAAGGGCCCACAGATTTTACCAGTCTTGCTTTGTGTCTCAGTCTTTGTTAGGAACTGAGGGGAAAATATTTTAAGGATTCCTCTTGGACTTTGAGGACTTATTTGGCCCTGACTTTGCTGACACATTGTCATACACAAATAAGAAAATGAACAAAAATGGACATAAGAAAAAATACGTAAATGACTTAAACAAAAAATGGGAAAACATTGATACAAGGAACCCTTGAAAAACTGCATTAAGTCAAGTCCAATTTCAGATTACGGTGCCTTAATTTAATGATGGTAAAGTTTGGTTCCACTGTGTGACTGGCATTTTTGTTCAAATGGAACAGGCTTACTATTATCCATACAAGTCGGTGTGAGGATAGTTTGTATAGCTCCTCTTATCGTCTATAAAGGAGTAAAGATGAAAGGAGTATAAATTAGGTTTACAATGGATACCACAATTTAAACATTCACATTTAACCAATAAAGATGAAAAGCAAAAATTAAACAGACAATGAGACACTTTGACTAACCCTTTTATATTACCCATGTTCAAAATATTAAATAAACGGGAGTAATGGAAAAAAACCACTAATACATGTAATTGATTTACACCTGGGCATGAAGCCATGCAGGAGTGTGTCTCCTAAGTAACACTTCATCAGACTTCTCTTCTGATTTCTACACCATCTTCCAATAAGATACTCAAGTTTAAGATCTCTGTCCATATCTTCGAGGCTCACTGTGAGCTGGGTCTGGGATTCTAAAAAACACTCAAATCTCAAGACCAGTCCAGGACTGTTGATCAGTATCTCAGTCCAAGAATAAAACAGGGAGTCCTGTGGCACTTAAGGACTAGAAATACATTTATTGAATGACCTTTCATGGGAGAAAATCCCACTTTGTCTGACAAAAGCTCTGCTCCCTGCCCTCTGCCCTGCCCCCTGCTCCCAATCCAGGTTTGGGGCCCAGGGCTCCTGCCTCTCACAGCCCAGCGCCTGATCCCCGGCCAGCGATGGGACCAGGCAAGACAGCGGCTGCCATGGAAGATCTGGCTCAGATCCCCAGCCAGGAGAGGCAGGCACCGCTGTGGCTGGCCTGGCCCCAGATGCCAGGCTGCCGAAGGGGACAGGGATGGGGACAGGAGAGGCAGAGGGCACCCCAGTGATATGTGGCACTGGTGCTGGAGCTAGGGGCATGTGCCCTGTGTGCCAGGCATGAGTGATGCCCCTGTTTCTCCCACAAAAGCTCATGAAATAAACATATTTGCTAGTCTTTGTGTGCCACAGGACCCCTTGTTTGTTTTACTGAACTAGACTAACACAGCTACCCCTTTGGATCAGTCCAAGAATGTGGATCAAAACAAGATGTGTTCCTCTGACCTTGTCATCAGTAGTGTAAATATGTATCTGTCATTTATGAAGAAAACTTACACAGGCACAGTTTTCCACCAAGGAGAGGAGAAATGAGAGAACACCTAACACGACAGTCACATCACTTATGGCTATGTCTACACTAGGAAAATTTGGTTTGAATTTGTTAATTCAGACTAATAAGTATGAGGTTAGTTCGAACTAAACTCGAACTTATTAGTTCAAATGAACAACATGTACTAATTCGAACTAATGTGAGTTTGAATTAGTCCTCTTTGTTAATTTGAACCAACTGTCCTAAGTTTGAATTTATTAAATTCAGACTAAGGTTAATCCTTGTCTACATCATCCTTAGTTTGAACTAATGATTGAACTAATGGCTTAGTTTGAACTAACCATTAAGCTTTCATTAGTTCGAATTAAGGAATTCCATAATTTGAACTAATGAAAGCCTAGTGTAGGTAAGGACTAAGTTAGTTTGAATTAAGCCTCCTTAATTCAAACTAATTTGCAAGTGTAGACATTGCCTTCCAGTAGTGCACTAAGGGTATCAGATACTTTGATAATGAGAGCTATATCTGAACCTATACAAAATGAAAGACACTGGTTTTAAAATCCATGTTGCCACTAAAATACAGGTTACCTTGCTGCATTTCCATTAAACAGCCACCAAAAGGTGTCAAAATCTGTGCTGCCCAGAAGGAAAAGGCTGAACACCCAGCTACAGAGTAGAAGCATTTTTACACTTCATGTTATACGTCGCTTAAAAAAAACTTAATCCCTAAACATTGCATCACTATCAATAAAACAGTTGTCTAAAGAAATATGCCACACCAAGTGAGGTAATTATTTCCCAGTTCGTAAGATACACAAAGATTTAGAGCCTCTAATAGGGATGCCATGAGTCTGTAGGTTTATTATAACCTTACTTTTATACCAAAAAAAAGTCAGTCAATTACTTGAAGCTGAAAACAGTTAATAGAGTAATTCATGGCAGCAGCAGCAGGGAGCAGAAGTACCTGTTTTCTTTCCCTCTTTCTCCTCCCTTCTCCATCAGATTGATCCACCATCAGAGTCAGTACACAGAACTTGCTCTCCCATTGTTTCCAGAACAAATCACTAGCAGAGACAGCAGGAGGGAGTATAAGTTGCTGCCTTTTTGCTGCCCCTCTTCTTCCCTCCTGCATCCAGGAAAGCAAAATACCATCAGAAACAGATCTTCCAGTTTATTCCCTTTAAAAAATTTCCTACTGCATAATGTTAAATTCCTGATGGCTCGGACACACACAATGACAGCAGGCAATATCCTAATGCATAGGTGAGCCATCCACCAAGAAAGCACTGCTGGGGAAACAATGGTCAGAGTCCTTCACAGAGGCAGCTCAGTGGAGAGAGTTTTGGCACCCAAGTGCTTTTCCTCTGTTTATGTTTGCTGCTGTTTTAAGTTCCCTTGTAGAAAAGTCTGCATAGAGCCAATATTTTTCTGTTTTAGATCACCTATGGCAGTAACTTACCCTAAGGTCAGAGCATGCTCTTCTTTGCCACCTATCTTAACTTATGTCTTGCCTTTACTAAGCAAGATCCAAAGAAGTTGGGGTTTTTTTGCTTCAGAGGTGGTTTTTACTTTGATTATTGGTGACTTCTGCAGCTCCTTCCTTTTTTTTTTGTTTTTCTTTTTCAGTTTTCCACCCTTCCTTTGCCTTTTCCTTTCAGTTATACGTATTATACTTGATGCTCCAAACAATGTCAGGCAACACTTTAGACATTGTTCTTTATTACTGAAGGTTATTAGAAAAAAACAGTGAGCCAATCAAATGATCAGATTGATTATAACCTTCATCAGGAAAAATAACTCAAGTGGGCATGTACTTATCTCATTTTCAACTTTGCAGATTTGAGCTTGAATTCTTCCAGTGAGGAAGGAATCCCTCTGGAAACATTTGAAATTTGGGAATCTTGCTTTGCTTTAAAATACTTCTTGTTCAAAGAAGTGTTGAAAGATAAAGTGAACCTTTTAATCTTCAGATTTGGATTCAAATGAAAGAGTAAAAGATTGCAGCATGACTTAAGGAAAATAAAATTACACTGGATGTTAAAAATTGTAAAGTAATTTTGTAAAAGCAATAATGTTTTGGATAGCAAGCAATAAAGTTTGTGATAGATAGAATTGGGCTTTGGCCTTGTGCCACACAAGAATTATGCCACAATCACAATATGAATGGAGGTGTGGTAACTGCCCCCTTTGGCCATTAGGAGAAACTGAATCCAGAACTTATACCTACAAAGCATAGGATTTTACAACTTACGCTAAACAGGTATCTTCATTAAGTGGTAGCAGTAATAGGTTATTATCCTTTCTTGTGGATCAGACAGCAGGGCTGTCCTTAAGGGAGGGCAGGAGGAGCAACCGCCCTGGGCCCCGTACTTTGGGGGGCCTCGCGCTTTTGGGGGATCCCACACAGCTGGCTGGAGTAAGGAAGCAGGGAGCTTTTTCAAGCTGTGGGACTAGGGAGCAGCTCTGGCTGGTCAGGGAAGAGGGAAGGGAATTCAGACAGTCAGCTTTTGTTTACAGTAACTCTTAAGTAGCCACCTTCCCACAACTGCTCCCTGAGGGGAAGAGAAAGGCCAAGTGCTGAGATAAAACTTATGGAGCCAGCCTCAGCCAAGCAAACGGAGACAAAGTCAGGAGAATGTCACATCCCCAACCTTTACAAAACAGGACCTTCTCTTTGAATTTACATCAGCATTTCCAGAAAGTGTTCTCAGATATTAAAGAACTTTTTTCCTTCTACATTTAACAAGACTTTTCAGTCTTCATGGATGTCTTTTTGAGCAAACTCTCTGTGCTGATAATGATCTATTATACCTGAGAGAGAAGACCCCAGGCTAGTGCTCATATGGAAATACTGGGTTTTTAGGGTTAATGGCCATCAATCAACACATTAAAGAAGTTTTTTGTCCTTCCTTCTGCACTGTAAATAAGCCCCATTGTCATTGATTGCAGTCAGAGCACCAGTCCCAAAGCATGGCAAAGAGGAAAGCAACTGTAGCCATGTGGGTCTAGTTTAGTGAAACAAACAAGGAATCCTGTGGCACTTTTAAAGACTAACAAATGTATTTATTTTGTTAGCTTTTAAAAGTGCCACAAGACTCCTTGTTTGTTTTACTTCAGGGTCTTTGAGAGGATGCCAAAGGTCCCTTGTTTCTTCCTCTCATCCTCAAACAGTACCTGAGTTTCATTACTTAGATCACCTGCAAAGCAATGAGGAATGTATGAATACATATATTAAAATAAGATGGAAGAGGAGAGAGTCAGGCAGCATAAAGGAAATAACATACATTAGACAATTGGAATCCAGTGCTTTAAGGTGAGAGAGGATCTGAACTTATTTCTTATCATCCAAAAACAGCTTCCCTGTCTCTGAATTTTCAATTTAACAAAAACTTGATCTAAG
>ML682021.1:24352708-24403712 GCA_007922195.1 Podocnemis expansa
CCCTGAGGAAGCGAAATAACAGGTTCACAGTGTGAACCTGCTATTTCGTTTCCCACCTTTCCCCTTATTTCGAAATAACTTTTTGTTAATTTGGACTAAGTTATTTCAAAATAAGGCATTATTTTGATACAAGTTTGTTTCAACACAACTTGTATCAAAATAATCTGTGTGTGTGAACACAGCCAAAGAGATGTTTAAAGAAATAATAAATGAGGGGGAGCTATTTTCTCTGACTTCTGGGTTTTGAGCCTTTAGGATAAAGTCAGGTCTTGTTTTTCTGCTTCTCTCTGCAACTTTTTAGCTTGAGGGCTAGAAATTTATGATTTTATTAAAGAAAAATTATGACACTGCCCAGTGTTTCCTCTAAACTGATGATGCAGCTGAACAAGTTTTGGGTGCACAAGTTATTGGCGAGCCAGTGGACAGCAGGGAAGAAGCCCATTGTTGCCTGGAGAACCAGCAGGGAACTTGCTCAGCTGCATCATCAGCTTAGAGCAGTGGTTCCCACCCTTTCTCAGGCTGGGGACCCCTTTGTAACAAAAAAAAAAAAATCTTTGCGGAACCCCCCCCGCCTGATTATGTAATCTGGCCTGCATGGGCAGACTTTGGCCCGCACCAGTGGGAGAGTTGGTGAGCAGCGCTGCCACCACCATTGCGTGTACCACTGGGGAGCTGAGCCGCGGCAGCTGTGGTCCCCTGCCCTTGCCCCTGCTGGGAAGCTGCTGTGGCTCCATCCCCCTGCCAGGAGACAGCCACAGAAGGGGAAAGGCAGCCCTGGCAGGGATCATCAGGGTTGTAGCTGGATTCCAGCCCCAGGTAGGGGAGGCTCTGCAGACCCCCTGCAAAGTGTCTGTGGACCTCTGGGGGTCCCTGGACCACAGGTTGGGAACCACTGGCTTAGAGGGAACATTGCACTGCACAGTTTAAAATGGGGGGGCCCCGCACAAACTGATTCGCCCTGGGCCCTGCTCCCCCCTAGGGACGACCTTGTCAGACAGTAGGGAGGACATGTAACACACAGCGTACCAACAGGTCCCATATATGATGTTTTTTCTTCCTTACGTATAGAAGTTAAAGTCAAGATCTATGTTTAAATATTCATCTCTTTTATTTTATTTTATTTTAGAGAAATGTTTAAAAGCAACTGTAAGTCTATCCAAAAATACCCTTGCTATGAGGATGAATGGGTGAAGACAACTTTTGCTGATTATTCTGTAACATATTTTGATCAGCCACCAAATTTTTGGTTTGTACTTTTTAGGTAAGTTTCAAATATTCTTATGTGGAAATAATCTATTATGGAGAAGCAGTAGCCTTTATATGTTGAGAGTTGTAGCTAGTTTCAATATAAACTCTGTTTTACATTACCTAAAACTCTGTCTTGAAAAACTGGATGAGCATGAAATTGACAAATTTAATCTGAAGAATATCTCCAGAGTTGAAAACAAGTCATTTAACTTGCTTTGAATTACAGGTAAAAAATACTCAGTTTTTGGGTGTTCAACATGAGGCACCAACAGAAGCCCTCATTTTCAGATCACAAGTGCTTAGTGATTTTTGAAAAAAAAATCACACCTTTCAAAGTCTGAGAAGTTGAGTATTGAAAATTACTAATCAGTTATTTGAATTTTGGCCACAGTATTAAAGTAATTCAGATTTTTAAAAATACAATGATAATTCTGATAGTCAAAATAATATTATTTTAAAACTTCTGTGAAAGTACAGAGGGTAAAAATTAATCTACTATGGTATCAGGTTTTAGAAACAGCTTTTCAAGTGCTAAGTCTAGAACTAGAAACTACAAAAAAGAGACCCGTATTATAATCTCTTTGTCTTCTTTTCCCTTCTAGCTTGGCTTAGGTCACAACATTAGTTTTTACAAGCTTGTCGAGCCAATGCTCATTCTGTGCTCATTCTGTATCCACTCTGTTCTCCTGTACACAGTCTGTCCACTGTTTTCTTGGCTGTTGTTTTCATCTTCACCCACAGATGCTAGTGTCTAATACCTTCCTAACAGGATTCCCTTCATCCACTTTTAATATGTGCTATCACCATGTGGTCCCCTATGAGTCTTTTCTTACCTTAAGTACAAGACATGTCAACTCCAAGTCTCCTTCACCAGCAAGTATTCCAGCAGGCAGCCATCAGTAATGCTGTTTACATTTTACACATCCCATCTAGCTCCCTGACTTGCTTCTGGGGAAGCCAGCGGTACTGGCAGCAGCCAGGTCCACCTTTTTTCAGTGTCTCAGCCCTCACTTCCACGACTTCCTTCCTCTCAATATCTTACATCTTTCTCTAATTAGCCCCTTACCTATTACTCCACTTGTTAATCGATCCTGTATTTAGATTTCAATTACCCTATATTGCTTGGAATTTGAATGGCAGGGTATTGACTCAGCACTCCTGTTACACATGCCCATGCCATCTCATTTTCCTCTCTTATATTTTCTTTCTGATACCACAGACCTTGGTCTCACTCCAGATGACATTTTGCATGTGTTCCAGCAATGTCACCCCTTTGCTATTCTCAAACATCTCATTTCAGTGGTTTCAGATCTTCTCAACTACCTCTCTTTAGTTACTGGTGTCTCTGGTCCATACAGAAGATTGGTCTTATTGTGATTTTGTATAATTATCCCAGACATAGCCTAGACATCTGTTTTATCTTAGATCACTCCATTTATCTTGTGGCAGACTTTCCTTGTGCTTAGCAGCCTTGTCTGCAGTTCTCTGTTGATTTCTCAATTGCTGTTCACCAGCCCCCATGATATTTAAATGAATAAACTTTATTTAGGTACTGGTCCTCAATACTGATATTTATCTGTCTACATTTTGTGCAAGTCAGTCAGCCAACGTCGTTATTTTTTTTTAACTTGTTTTGAGATGACTGTTTATTAGTTCCCTGTTCTAGGCATCCATAACTTGGACCAGATCTTCCTCCCTGTTGTCTATTAGCATGGTTATTATCTGCATAGATCAACTTTGTACCATCTTCCATTTGGATTTGCCTACTTATGAAGTCCATCAAAATTATGAATGGTAATGGAAAAAGCATCAAACCTTGGTGCAAAACCCCGTTGTGCTGATGGGACTGTCTGTCATGGAACTATGTGACAGGGTGTACCAAGCCCTGAGACCCTCTTCTGGAGGCCTTGTGATTCTACCACATCCCACCCCTGTAACAGGCAGTAGAGGTGAATCCTGCAGTCTGCCTACAATGTCTGCAGGGAATTAGCCAATCAGAGAGAGGCTATCAGGAGCAGCCAGTCAGAGTCCAGAAGGCTCATAGAAAAAGAAGCTGTTGGACAGAATCAGTTGCTTACAGTAGATGAGTGGGTCCTGTCACAAGTCATCTTACAAATCTATCACCATCTGGACAAGTGCCTCCAGGACTCTATAGGAACATGGTAATTGTCTGGGTACTTTGTCAAGTGCTTTCTTCAAATCAACGAAAAAGTCTCACCATGCTTGATGTGTCCCTCCAGCTTCTTTTCTGCCAACTGTCCAGTGATGAACATTTGTAGTTCCTTTCTTTTTCTAAAGCCAAACAGCTCATTTCCTAAAATGGGCTCAACTATTCAATGAATGCTACTGCCTATGTTTCCCTCTCACAGTTTCATGCAGCCAGACAGTAGCTTAATTCCTTGACACTTTGAACAGCTGTGTATGTTACCTCCATATTTATATATTAGTACCAATAGGAGCTTTCTGCATTCCTGGGATTTTCTTCTCTTTCCAGTCTGCATTCAGCATTCACGTAAGCATGCGTACACCAACCATCCTATATCACAAGAATTGTATTACATAAGGTTCATATCATAATGAGCATAATGAGATTTGCACCACCCATGATTAGTCAGCTACAACACATGTAAATATCTTCTATAATAGTTAGTTTCACACTTTAGGCATTCAGTGCTTTCAGTAACTGAAGTTCAAGTGTCTGCTGTGATCGGGTATTTGAACTGTGCTTTTTACAATTAAAAAAAAAACCCTTCTATAATATTTTTTATTTTTTTACCCAAAATATAATTGCAGTAAAGAAGTTTTTTAACAAATATTTGTAGCCCTATATTTTGAGCAGTTGTAATCTACACACCTACACAAAGACAGACCCACAAATTATTATATGACGGTATCCACTTTAGTAAAAAGCTATTTGAAATTGGAAACATTTTTCAAAAGAGATGTTATCTCTTTTTACTGTAGGGAAACATTTTATGTGACAGAAGATACGCTTGTTGTGCCAAAGGTGTATACAACCATTCCTATCTGTATGCTCCACGTTGTTGATAATGACACACTGGAGGAAATTCCACGCATCTTTCTTAAAGTAGCCCCTCATATTTATACCAAGAATAAGGTAAGTCCAGACATCTCTGATATACAAAATCACTATAGAAATAATAATGGTTGTTTAAAATATATAGGTCAACTTCCTCTGACTTCACATGACTTGCATGCATCTCAAGAACACAGTTTTAATTCATCAGGTTGGTCTAGAAAAGAAGCTGCCACAACAGCAATTCAATTCCAAGCCTCTTCCATTCGGGAAAATATCTCTACCTTTTCTTGAAGTTTGCTATTCTCTCCAAAAGAGAATCAGTCTCCCAATCTACTTAGCTAAAGTGTTACTGAATTAATCCTTGTTACCATATTGATAACTGCTAATCCTGTTGCCCTATTGAATGTAGCATGAAGGAACAGATACGAACCCCTGAATCTAGCATAAATAGTCTTTCATATGTGGAAGACCAGCTTCTACAAGGCTGGCTGTGATGAGGTTAATATCAAGACATATGCATTTTCATATGGGGTGCTTGGTTGCCATGACATCAACACTGACAGCTAGTAACTGTTTTAGACGTAACCTCACAAAAGGGTCTGCATTACTTCTGAAACATTAGTGTATTAAAATTAACTCTCTTAAAAATTACCTTTTAAAGGTAAATTTTGAAAAACTGAAATGTAATGTGAACCCACAAAACTTGCACATACACCCTGACAGGTATAAATGATATATTTGAGCACAACATTTTGAATAACTGTGTGTGCAAAATGTTGATTGTAGAGACAATGGCTTGAAAGATGCCAGTCTTACACTACTACTTTTTTTTTTTACATAGATCATTAAACAGGTAACTTGTCCTCTACACCCTTATTCCACCTTTTGGTCTATTACTTCCACCTATTGCATGAGATGTCTTACACAAAAAATATATTTGCATTCATTTATAAAGCACCTAACACTGTGGAGCCTGAGCCTCTGGGCATAGCTGCAATACAAATATTAGTACTTTGTATTTGCTGGCATAGCTTTCAGGGACTGTACACCTACTGCTGTCTTGAAAATCTAACCTTTAATCTGAGTCACTGTTTATTAATACTTTGGGTTTGAGTGAAATTTGACTAAATCATCAGCATCAAAATATTAAGTGATATGAACGTACTGAGAAAATATACCTCAAAACTCCATTTAAAAATTGTAATTTGATTGATTACAATTACAATTTAAGCAGTGTCAGGATCTTATCAGGAGGGGCACAAATTATTTACAGACACTACTTTAAGAGAATAAAGACATACATCATTACATCATATACTGTTCAACATCCTCCATACAGCCTCCATTTTTGCATTGCCCTGCCAGTCAATGAAGTGCTACCAGTCCCGACCAAGATCATCTAGCATACTCTGACCTCAATTCTTCCCATGCGCACAGGTGCATATCAAAAATATTATGCTCCCCCTATTGAGATAGAATTTTTATTTTCTCACATATCTCCTAAGTCTTTGATGATTGAGGTGGTTAACAAATGTGGAAGGCAGTACCACACTAAATCTAAGCCCATGATAAAAACCTTAAGTGTCTCCACCTCCTTGGTAGAAATCTTATTCTTTAGTTACTTTACAGTTTAGGATTGCTATTACCAGGCCTTCGTAGTGACGTATAACCACATAAGCTATGCTAAATTAAATATCAGTTTTAACAAAATACTCAAGGTCTTGAGTTCCCATCTTGTTTAATACCAGCCGCAACATTACAGCTTGTCAATTTTAAAAGGGATAGCCGTGTTAGTCTAGTCCAGTGAAAAAACAACAAGGAGTTGTGTGGCACTTTAAGACTAACAGATTTATTTTTTGCATGAGCTTTTGTGGGAGAAGATCCCACTTCCTCAGATGCTTCGAAGATGGGTGAACTTACAGAAAGGAATGAAACTAAATGCAAGGGGGTGTAAAACATAGGATCAGGTCATAAAGTAACAGCAAATCAGAGCAGTTTACAGGCTGAAACCATGGGAAGCCTGAAGTCAAATTACCCTTTGTAATGGGAAAAGAATCCATAGTCTCGATTCAGTCCTGGAATCTTTTCCCATTACAAAGGGTAATTTGACTTCAGGCTTCCCATGGTTTCAGCCTGTAAACTGCTCTGATTTGCTGTTACTTTATGACCTGATCCTATGTTTTACACCGCCTTGCATTTAGTTTCATTCCTTTCTGTAAGTTCACCCATCTTCGAAGCATCTGAGGAAGTGGGATCTTCTCCCACGAAAGCTCATGCAAAAAATAAATCTGTTAGTCTTAAAGTGCCACACAACTCCTTGTTGTTTTTTTCAACATTACAGCTGCCTTCCTCTCTTTGGCAACCCCTTTTACCACTCCCATCAGGCTTGGAAGTCCATCACTATTGACAAGTGAGTTTTGGAGATCAGCTCTCCAGCGTATTCCATCTACTTAAATTCTCTTAGACCTGCCTGTTCCCCTTCCCCATCTCTCTTCAGAGACCCTTCTCATGAGAATCTGATATGGCAGAAAACAGACTCCCTTCTGCAGCTGAGTACAATAGTGCCAGTTCTCATTCAGCACAGAAAGGAGAGGTTTATTTCAAGGGTATTTCCTGGTCCTAAAAGAAAATAGAAGTTGGAGACCCAAAGAGATTTAAGACTACTCAACATCTTTGTGAAAGCATAAACATTCAGAATAAGTGAAACCTGCCGCAGTAATCCTGTCACTGGACTAAGGTGTTTGGTTCTTATCCCTCAACCTTCAGGATGAGTATTTTCATATTGCAATTCACCCATTACCCAAAAAAACAAAATTTAGGTACCCCCAGAACAGACCATGTATTGCCACCTCCCATCTTTACAAAGGGTTCCCTAAAAAACAGCCCACCTGTTGTAAACAGTCTGTTCTTTGAGTGATGCTCTGTGATGCTCCATCTTAGGTGCAATAGCATCCCAGCACTGATCCAGAGTCTTTGTAGCAGTGGTCCTGGGATGGCGCTTGCGCAGAAGGTGCTTTGCGATGGCCTCAATGTAGCTTCAGCGTGAGCGTGTCCCACTCCCCTCAGTTCTTTTTTAACTATCTCTTACTGAACAGTGGCATCTCTTTCCTCCATTCCCCTTAGACTTCAAAAACCCCTGTTTGTTGAGAAAAGTTAATTAGTCATATTTTAGTTCATAGTCGTCTTCTTAGTCATTCTCTGTTTAAAAAAAAAAATCCTTTCAGTTTTTACCTCAAGATCCGTTAAAAGAAAGAAAAAGGAAGCACTTACAGAGAATAAATAAATAAATAAATAAATAGAAGAAGAAAGAAGAACAAGAGACAACAACTAAAACAGGAATGACCATTCAAAGGGCTATGACAGACAAATGCCTGTGATCAGGGAGAACCCAACTCCTTGAAAGGGTCATTCATCAAAAAGAAAATCTCCCAAAATGAACACCCCAGAGGCTATCGGTTCCTTGGGTGATATGTGTGCTGATAATCCTCGGGCTTCCAAAATGACCCGAGAGAGCAATAAATCTCATCATGCTAGACACTCAGCACATTCTGAGAGCTTGGCACAATCAAAGCTGGAACAGCACTCTTTGCAGCAATCCTCAGCACCAGACAAAATTGCAGTGCCAAAAGCAGTGCCTTACAAGAACACAGTGCTGAATAATGATATGCAAGGGAGTATGGTGCCGGAAAATTCTGTAACATCGGAACCAACAACAACAAAAAATGGACCTTTGGAGCAGAATCAATTAGTGAATCCCATGGCACCATTACAAATACCGGCTCATGACATGACTCATAACACTATGCCATTACAGTTACACAAGGAGTACATACTTAAACCTCCTCTGAGAAGAAGAATGACGCCTATACCTCCAAGTCAGCTAGCTTCTGTTCCTCCACTTTGTACTCATATTACCATGTAGCAGGGTAGAGCAGTTACCCACCGGCCGGGAGGTAGCAGGCCGCCAGCACACCCTCTGCTGGCCTGAGGAGACTCTGCCCAAAAGCCTGGGCCAGAACAAAAGAGACAGCCTGAGGGAGAGGAGGGACTATATAAGGAGACAGACCAGCCAGCAAAGGTGGAAACAGGGAGGGAGAAGCCTGGTGGAGTTAGCAGACCTCCCTCCCTGGGAGCAGCAAGGGAGTGACTGAAGGTGAGATCTCCCTCCCCAGGTGAACCAAGGGGATGATTGCTGGTGTGCCTCTCCCCTAGATTCATCTTCCCCAGGTGAGGATCTGGAACAGCTTCCCTCAGCGGAGAGCCTAGATGATGGGAACCACCCAGATGCCCATGAGGACGCGGAGGAGCTTCCCTCAGCAGACAACGCCAGCAAGCTGACTGCCCTGAGCCCCTGTGATTTAGATGAGCTCCCGCTGGCTGATGGACTCAAGGAATTACCTGCACTGCCGCAAGAGCAACGAGGGTCTGACCACGATGCCCTGGGGTACATATCTGGAGGACCTGGAACCCAGCAAGGTGCAGGTAACCCAGGGGGAAACTGGGAGGAAGTAGCCCAGGGACTGCTGGTGAAATGCCCAGCTGCTTTACGGGGTCAGTGTTTTGGTTGGAGCCCACTGACCTAGTGGCATTGCACTGCCACTGATAGGGCCCTGGGCTGGAATGCAGTGGAGTGGGCAGGCCTGCATTCCCCTCCCATCCCCCATTGCCACTCAAGCTATTAACTTGGTTGCCTTACCCTACCTGAGGGGTTGAAGGCCTGGACTCTGATACTGTGGGTGTTGCCCTACCCTGCCTGAGGGGTTGAAGGCCAAGGACTTTCTGACCCTGCCTTGCCCTGGTAGGGGCTGGAAGGCCACGGAAATAGAGAAGTTGTGTCAGACTCTGCTGTGGGTCCCGACCTGCACAGTGGGAGGTGACGCAGTGAAGGGCTGCACCCATTTACGTACCAGCATAGACTTTAGTCTGATTCCCAGTTCTCTTCCATGCATTCATCACCTATCAGTGCTTCAAAATACCACAGATCCTATACGTTTGATAATTATCACAGACACAAACACCATTCTCATGCCACATCATCTTGCTGCTTTCCATGTTATCATCACCATAACTATAGACATGACAGGGATGCATGTCCTCCTATTGACAAAACTTATGAGAGGCATGACAGTATTCAAGGCAACAATGATAGATCTCCTGCAGGCAGCCATATTAGCACAGCCAAGCCTTCTAAAAGAGCACATTCGTTGGCCACAGTTAGGTCTCAAGACTCACAACAACCAGTGCAAGAGTCATTACTACCTCAAGACAAGGCAGTTGTCCCGTCTGTGTCCAGCTCACCAGATGACCCAAAACAATTTAATGACTTATTCAAGAGGGTGGCTCAGGATCTTGAAATACCTTTAGAAGATGTCACTGAATCGCAGCATAAATTTCTAAAAATCCTTCACACAATGGCCTCATCATAGATAGCTATTCCAATGAATGAAGCAATAATGGAACCTGCCAATGCTATCTGGCAGACCCCAGCATCCGTCCCACCTACTAACAAATGAACAAATAGAAAATATTACATTCCACCCAAAGGAATGGAATTTCTCTTTACATACCCATCACCGAACTCCTTGGTAATTGAAGGAGCAAACCAAACAAATAAATAACCCAATTTCAGATCTACACCATTGGATAAAAATTGGAAGCATGTAGATCTTATGGGCAGAAAGGTATATTCCTAGTCCACATTAATGAGAATAGCTAACTACTCAGCTTGTTTATCCAGTTATAATAAATCAATATATGAGAAACTGTCAAAATTTACCTCTGATATGGTAGGTAATAAAAGAGAACAGTACAAATTACTACTCACAGAGCATCAGCTGATAGCTCGGACATTTCTACAAGTCTCCACAGATGTAGCGGACACTGCTGCCAGAATGACAGCTACAGCCATGGTATTACATCAGGCATCCTGGCTCCACAAAGCAGTGCTTCCAAAGGACCTACAAAACAAAATAGAAGACTTGCCTTTTGAAAAATGAGAGTTATGTTCCAACAAAACAGACGAGGTACTCCATTCTATGAAAGACTCTAGGGCAACCTTATGCACCCTAGGCATATATGCACCTTACTTTAAAAAGAAACAATCTTTTTTCATCCATATCACCATCGGTACTAAACCCAATATCAGACTCAATACCACACAAAACCATACAATCAACAACAAAGAAACAAACAAAGACCATGTAAACACAAACAGACATCGCAATCTACGTTGAACCCACAACCCCCACCCCCAAAATCACAATTCTGAGTGATTGGTCAAGGGTCTGAAGCCCTCAAACAAACTGGCAGCATACTCCATACTGATTTAAATTTCCAGTTCCATCTTAGAAGATTTTTTAACACCTGGTCCACCATTACCTCAGATAAGTGGGTACTGGAGATTATAAAATATGGATATTCTATCCACCCCTCCCTATCACCACCTTCCCTGTCCCTCTTCAGGGACCCCTCTCACATACAGATCTTGAGGAAAGAAATCCATCAACTAATCCAGCTGGGGGTCATAGAACCTGTTCCATGTGCTTTTAAACGTTCAGGAGTTTATTCTCTATATTTTCTGGCACAGAAGAAAACTGGTGGTTGAAGGTGAATTTTAGACCTAAGACCACTAAATAAATTTGTAAGACAACAGAAATTTAAAATGGAGACATTGAATACTATCATCCCGATGCTACAAGAGGGGGATTGGTTTTCAGCCTTCGACCTTAAGGATACATATTTTCATATAACAATTCATCCTTCCCACAGGTGCTTCTTAAGATTTACAGTCAAGAATGATCATTATCAGTATAAGGTCCTCGCTTTCAGCATCTGAATGACATGTTGTGTCTTCTCCAAAGTCCTCGCAGTAGTTACAGCACACCTCTGCACTTGAGGAATCAAGGTGTACCCGTACCTCAATGATTGTCTTATAACAGCTCACTCCCACAGAGAATGTGTGCATGACACCTCGTTCACAATGATATTCTTCAAAGATCTAGGCCTCAAAATAAACATAAACAAGTCTACCCTCACTTCAGTGCAGACAATAGAGTTCATTGGTGCTGTTCTACATTCAACTACAAACAAAGCATACCTACCCAAAATTCGCAGGTCACTAATAAAAGACCTCATGCAGCTTATTCAAATGGCATCAACCATCACTATAAGAACAATACTTCAACTGTTAGGACATCTGGCGTCCTGCACCACAGTTGTTCCAAATGCAAGACTCTGAATGAGGGCCCTTCAGGCCTGGCTTGCAACAATATACAGACCTCATGTACAGACCTTAAACAAAGTCATTATAGTTCCCCCAAGTATCAAAACATCATTGGATTGGTGGAAAAAACAAAGCAATCTACTGCAAGGGGTCCCATTTATTTGGCCCCAACCATCCATGATGATAACAACAGATGCCTCACTAATGGGATGAGGAGCCTATCTTGACACACAGATAATTCAAGGAAAATTGACAAAACCAGAATCATCACTGCATATAATGATTCTCAAACTCAGGGGAGTTAGATACGCTTGTTGACATTTTCTGCCAATAATTCAAGGAAAAATCAGTAAGAATCATGACAATGTAGCCTTACGTGTATTATGTAAATCAACAAGGGGGAGCAAGATCCCCTTCACCATGTGCAGACGCTGTAAAACTATGGAATTGGTGTGTACAGAACTCTATCCACGTAACAGCTACTTACCTGCCAGGAGTCCAAAATGCCACCGCAGACACTCTAAGTAGGGTATTTCCCATAGCCCATGAGTGCCAGTTAGACAACAGAATACTCCAAAACACTTTTTGCAGATGGGGTTTCCGCACAATAGACCTCTTTGCCACCTCCCAAAACAAGAAATGCCATCAGTTCTGTTTCAGGGCAGGGAACCATTCATAGTCCCTTGGAAATGCTTTTCTCATAGACTGGTCCAAAACTCTTCTGTATGCTTTTCCACCAACACCTCTCATACACAAGGTCATACAGAAACTGAGAACAGATAGCGCCACTATGATCTTGATAGCACCAGCCTGGCCCAGACAAACCTGGTTCACACAACTCCTCAATCTGTCGGAACACAAACCAATATGATTACCTCTCATAAAGAATCTATTATACCAATGCAACGTGACGTCCCACCACCCGGAAATTCACAGACTTCATCTCACGGCATGTACCTGATTGCATCCATCTGACAGATATTGCCTGTTTGGAACCTGTACAATACATCCTACTAAATAGTAGGAAACCAGCAACCAGAAAATCGTACATTCAGAAGTGGACATGATTCTCTCATTGGTGTTCAAACAACAGAATCACCCTAAACCAAGCTTCAATTCCACAAATTTTAGATTATCTTTTGCATTTAAAACATTCTTCACTTTCAAATAGTTCCATACAACTACACTGATCGGCAACTTCAGCTTTTCATGATCACTTAAACAATTCTACTCTCTTTAACCACCCAATGGTTAAACAATTTCTAACAGGACTTCAAAAGCTTTATCCACTCATACAATCCACCACAATTCCATGGAACCTGAATTTAGTCCTCCACACTTTAATGAAGGAGCCCTTTAACTGATGGTGACCTGCTCATTGCATCATTTATCCATGAAAGTCTCATTCTTAGTGGCCATTACATCTACAAGAAGAGGGGGAGAAATAAATTCCCTGAGATATGGCCCTCCTTATACAACATTCCACAAGGATAAGGTTACCCTTCGACCAGACCCAAAATTCCTACCTAAACTGATTTCTGATTTCCACATCAACCAATCCATGCATCTTCCTACGTTCTACCCCAAACCAATAATAGCTCCCATGAGGCATCTTTACATACCTTAGATGTTAGGAGGTCACTTGCATTTTACCTGGACAGAACTAAGCAGTTCAGAAAATCAAACTCTTTGTGTCATTTGCAGAGCTCAAAAAGGTTCCTCTATATCAAATCAGAGATTGTCTAAATGGATAAAAATTCATCCACACATGCTATGATGTCAACAACCACCAGATTCCTTTGGGTGTCCAGTCATGCCCAACTAGAGCAATGGCACCTACTACAGCTTTTCTGAAAAATGTCCACATCCCAGACATTTGTAAAGCCACTACCTGGTCAACACAGCATACCTTCACGACATATTATGCATTAGACATTGCTCCAGCCAATGAAGCAAGTATGGGAAGACAGATACTACCAACAGTACAAGAAAACCTGCCACCTCTGTAAACAACTGCTAAACAGTCACCTAAGGTGAAGCATCACAGGACATCACTCGAAGAAGAAGAGTTGGTTTGTTATGCAAAAACACTCGGGATCTTTTCAGGAGGGAAAAGGCAATGTGCCACATTTATTATAAGATGTAAAATTAATTCCTAACACACACACACATACACACACACACACACCCAAACACACCAGTAGATGTCCTATAGCTGATAGTTACCAGTCCTGGTTTGAGATTGTAGCTTGGGTGCGTTGCTGGAGTTCGTGGCTCGTGGCAGCCACCTGGCCAGGGAAGCTGGGCATGAGGGGGGAGCAGAGTCTCTGTTGGGCGCCCTGATGCTCCTTGCTTCTGGATCTTATGTAGAATGGTTCCCCAAAGCCTTCTGATCTCACCCAGTCTTTTATACTGTTTTGGTTTCAGTGGAAGTCTGGTGGGTCACGTCACTTCTGCACCACTAATGATTGCTGGACAATAGCAGGCGTGACAAAAAGTCCATGGGTGCTGTTGAGTCACACTGCTCCTGTTAGCAGATGTGACTTCCAGCATGATCTTGATGGTTTGATTGAGTTTTAGTTGTTTTGTTCCTGGGGTGGATCCTTTTCACACTCTTCAGCCTTGGATGGACTTCACGCCTCATCAGGATCAACTGGCAGTTTGGGACTAGTTCACACATACAGCATACACCCTTCATCCACACCTTGCTCTTAACAATTTTCCATCTACAATACAATATGGAGTCTGAAATGCTAAAGTTTTCATTTACAATATGGAGTCTGGAATGTTACAGGGATTGGGGAAAAGGTAGTTGTAAAGCCAGAGCCTTAAAGATAAATGGATACAAATCCACATATAGTAAAGGCTGGGGCTGGTGGCTCAGGGGCAAAAGCTGCTCCCCTGAAACCCTACAAACCCCCAGAAGACAGTAGCTTGAGTCTAGGCTCTTGCCAAAAGCCACAGCTGGTCCAGCACAAAAATACCTATTATACACTACTAAGGCTAAATGAAGAGTGATATGACTGATGTAACAAAGTTGCAAATGAATACAAATAAAGATTGGCAGGAGTAAAATACAAATATTGGGGTGTTACTACAAATGAGAAGTAATTAATTAGGAGACACATTGCCAATGGGAAACATAGTTACAATATGTATAAAGATTGACAGGAAATAAGTTGCACCTCAGTGAAAGTGACATGAGTGAATTAAACCAATAAACTCTATACAGTTGTGAGTGAGCCCAAAGAATTTATGAATGAATTCATAATAATTAACACCGTATCTCTACAGGTTGCTCACCTGTAGTAAACTCTGTTCTTCGGGATGTGTGTCCTGTGATGCTCCACCACCCTCCTTCTTCTCTTCTTGTTTCCATAATTCTTTTACAGATAGCAACCAGTGTTCCCTCTAAGGTGATGATGCAGCTGAGCAACTTATGGATGCAGGTGAGCAAGTTATGGATGTGGCTGAGCAAATTCCCTAACCTATATGGGTCCTTCCCCACTGCCTGCTGGCCCCCAAAGCATATCCATAACTTGCTTAGCTGCATCATCAGCTTAGAGGTAACACTGCTGTCATTACCATATTGTGTCATGGAAAATGGTAATGATAATGGATGCAGCATTAAAACACCACAATGCTATGTGTTTTTTAAAATTATTTTAAAATAAAAAAAAATTACCAAAATGTCTTATTTTACTGAAAATTGATTTTTCCCCGTAAATGAACATTTTTCATGACCCTTTCATTAATGTTCATGAGACTAAGAAAAATGAAAGTACCCTAAATTTGCAAATATAAACTCAAAAAACACCTAAAAAGTAAAAAAGTTGGCGTGCTGCTTTTTTATTTTCTATAGCAGCCCATTTTACAATTAAAAAAAAAGTCCTACATTGTTTCTAACCAATTCAATGTGCCTTTTTTTGTTTTACTTAATTGGTCCCTGTTAGTATTTTATTCACGGTATAGTTTATTTTCTTTCATTTTATTAAGGTTTTCTTCCTGCCCCCTCTTGCCCTTCAGTGTAGCCGTTCTGTAGGGACTAACAGTCCACCCCTCCCCCCCCACAAAAAAAAAATCAAAACACCAACAGCAGGTTTCAAACCCATGCCCTTCTAACTCAGAGTCTGTTGCTGTACCTACTGTACCACAGAGGCTAACATTATTTAAGTCTGTCAGAGCCAGAGGACTGGTATGTTCTGCTCGCCTGTGCTTCCTGTGTACAGGAGACAGCCTGAGGCTCATGGGTTTGAGTCCTGTGTTAGGCGTGTTTCTTTTTCTTTTCTTTTCTTCTTCTTTTTTTTTTTTTTAAAAAACATTCTATACATAAGTAACATGGGGGCAGGGAATCACCTATTTTTAGAATACCTGACAAGGGCAGCCACTCAGGACATGAAGGTAAATAGGAGGAGGACAAGTCTTCCTTTTGCCAGATGTCTGGCAAGCCCAGTCCTGGGGAAGCTGCTTGCTCCCTTGCAGGCGGGGGGGGGGCATTTCCTGAGTCCTGCAGCTGGGCACCGCCTCCCTGTGGCCTCCAGCCGACTTCCGGAAGTCCCCTGGCCTCCCCTTCCCCTGGCTCCCTCAGGCCACCGGCCTGCTGCCAGAGACACTCCCGCGCAGAGCCTGCCTCTCACTGCCGCCATTCTTCTGGGCAGCAGGAATTTGTGCTGACAAGTTTAAAATCTCCCACCCTAAGCATATTCAGGGGAGATTTTAAACTCCAGGGGACTACTCCCTGCCCCCTGGAAGAATGTGTGCTCCAGCCAGAAGGAGCAGCAGCTGAAGCCCTGCGCCAGGGGTGGCGAGGCGTGCGCTGAGGGGTTGGGGTTGCTGCGCCCAAGCACACGGGCGCAGCTTAGAGGGAACATTAGCAACTAAGGAACTGAGGGGACCAGGACGCGCTTGTGTCAAAGCCAAGCCTAGGCTGTCACAAGGCACCTTCTGTGCAAGTGCTGCCCTGGACCACTGCTACAAAGACTCCGTGGATCAGTGCCGGGACGCTATCGCACCTAAAGTGGAGCATCACAGGACACACATCTCGAAGAACAGAGTTTACTACAGGTGAGCAACCAACTCTTCAAAGGTGTGAGTCTCCAGGTGGCTACGGAATATCTCAGAGGACGTGGGTACAGCCTTCTGATAAATGATTGACACAAAGCAGCGTTCTTTCCAAAACAAAGCACCCTTTATTGGTGCAAATACAAATCCCACATAAAAAGCTAAAGAGCATCTCAAACCGCATTGCCTTTCAGTTTGAAGTGATGCTAAATGGAAGTGCACTGCTTCAAATGCCGAATCCTACAGGTTAATGACAGCTGCTGGTGAGTACCTAGATATTCTCTAGGTCATATTTCATCTCCTTCTCGTCTTCTTTCAAGTCACTGTCTCTTTTCCCTTCATTCTGGTGACAGAACAAGACTCTTTGTGCTCTTCTTCTTCAGAATGTACTTGGACAGTGACTGACTGACCATGTTTCTGACACTCATCTACTCTACTGACAGGCTTGATTGAAAGTTGCTTTTGCTTACTTTTTTTAGTATTTTCCTGTCAAAGGTCTGCAGAACACATAACACATCACACCATTATTACTAATGTAGCTAGTCTTGTGATCAACATCAGCCTCATCACTACTTTCCCCAGCCTATTTCTTCACACCAATTTAAATGTTACATGAACAGACAGCCTTCAGCTAAAATAGTGCCTTAGTGATGTACTTGCCTAATACAAGATGGATGCAAGAAAACAAAATGGAATCACTCAAGATTTCTTGTATCACATCCATCACACAAGTGATTCCTACAATTTATAGTAGTCCAAGGCCATTTTCAGTACAGAGTGTTCCCTTTTGACCTATAATCGGCTCCAATGGTCTTTTGAAAAATCATGCCAGTAGGAGGGGCGGGCACATCTTTGCAGAAATGCAGTTTTGGAGTTCTTTACCTAGGTGACTGGCTTCTGAAAGGACTCTACTAGAAAGTGGCTGCACAGGCAATATATGAGGCCACAGAACTCTTCCTCAGGCTGGGCCTGCATCTGAACATTCAGAAGTCCATCTTGACCGCTGTGTAAAGCTGGAGTTCATAGGGGCACAACTCAGATAAGCAGGAGTGAGAGCCTTCCTCCCAGTGCATTTGTTACCTCCCTATCCAACTTAGCAATACAGTTGAGATGTGCCATCAGACCCCAGTCAGAAACTGTCTCCAGCTACTGGAGCATGTGGTAATGGGCACTTTTGTTAAACACCACACATGAC
Source organism: Podocnemis expansa (assembly GCA_007922195.1). Taxonomy (NCBI): domain Eukaryota; kingdom Metazoa; phylum Chordata; order Testudines; family Podocnemididae; genus Podocnemis; species Podocnemis expansa. The sequence continues at coordinate 24,370,475 of ML682021.1, forward strand.
TACGCTGCAATGCCTTCAAGCATGGCTGAAGATAGTTATTCACTGGCATATAATTTTTTGAATGACAATCAATGTATGCTTTTCAAAAATTCTGACACAAAACATTCACAAAGACAAAATCTTTTTCTCTAGATCCTGGTGTATAGGATAAAACTTGCAAGCTAGCCTTTCTCAATAATTTTCAGTGCAAAATCATGCATAATGTCATTTTCCCTCTTCTGTATTCTTTCAGATTCAGCAGTGTGTTCTTATTATACAGACAAAAGAATTTTTTGTAGTCTTCCAAACATAGCATTAGAAATAGTGCTGTGACAAATCTTCCATTTATATTTGCTTCTTGTATAAATACAGCTCTGCTGTCCCAGATCCCAACTCTCCTCCTGCATCCTTCTCCTGTGCAGGGATGCTCAACCCTCTGTTTTCCGTGACTTTTTACAGAAAATTCTTTACCTATACTCTCCTGTGTGCCTCCCTCCCCTGATCTGAGCCCTTACCCTCTTGCCCTGTTTGCTGCCCACCACCTCTGTCAATATGCGTATGTCGTAAATAGAATTGCCAGTTCTTGTGTGTTTAGCAGATCATCCAGAAAAATATGGATTCATCACATGGCTTCAGTTGGGTGGAACTAACTTGTACCAATCTGCTCTCCAAACAAGGGGGTTTATACTTTATGCCTCTCCATATCCAGTAAGCCCAGCAATCCTTCTCATTTTTTTAAATGGGCAAGATATTTTGCTGTTGCAAAATGAATAAGTGATACACTTACTGAAAAAATTTCAGGAGAGTCAAGTTGGTGTTCCAGTAAAAATGTAGCATGGGGAATTGAAAGGACAGCTAGCAGTGATGTGATACATCCTCTTGGGAATGGATAACCTTGTATCATCCTCTAGAAATTTCTCTGTTTCATTCAAGGAACATTATTGTCCTTGAAGGCAACCTACATCCAGCCCCACTCATCCCAGGGAAGTTCATCACAATGTGGGGACTGTGGCTGGGAGAGAATTGATTTAGGGTGGTATTTTCAAAAGTGCTTAGCATTGGCCTAGACTATCATGGAAGCCAATGGTAACATTCTCATTGATTTCAGTAAATGCAAATTTAGGTAAAGTACTATAAGTTTTTGAAAAATCACACCTTCAAAGCATGCAATGATGTTTAAGAAAGGGAGAAACTGTTGTTACTCTTCTGAAATAGTGATCTGAGTCTTTTGGGCTAGTTCCCACTAAATTGCAACCCCAATTATCAAAACAACTCAGGAAATCCAAAATACTTTGGAAAATTGAAGAACCGGGATTATGTATGAAAGTCTGGCCCTGGTGCTGGGCATTGTACAAACGCATTATAAAAACTTCCTACCCTAAGCTTTTAATAATTTAGAGCATAATTATGTTCTTATGAAACAGTATGGAATCCTAAATTGAATAGTTATAATGTATGTGGTGGTTCATCATATGTAAGAAGAATGTACAACAAGAGAACAAAATTATTGTAGTATTTATTAATCATATGGAGAGTTGTCATAAAAATGATGGACATGCTGCAATAATGTCTAAGGTTTGATAAATACTTTCCAATTTGGATTTTATACAGTGATTTGCCATTTGACATTTTAGCAAATATAAATCATGTTACCAAAGGATTCTCTCTGTGTTCCTTAAGTTATGGTAGGGCTGTAAGAGAGCCATAGGGGTGCCACCTCAGCAGTGATACTGATAAATGTTGGCTGTCTAAGGGTACACAATACTCATAGTAAGTGCACAATTTTCAGAGATGTTCCTTCCTAATGAAAAATTACATGTTTTCGGTTTTTCAGAAAGGGTACACATTCATGGCTGAGGCACATACTGGTGACCTACCTGTGGTAGCTGGAAAATGGAGACTCCGTCTCATTGGTTCTCGTAATCCACTCCCTGTTCTCTCTCGTGATGCTGTAAACAATTCCTACTCCACTAAGGAAATTAAAGACTATTATATACCCAATGACAAGCATGTTGTATTCAGGTAAATTTTGCAAGGAAAACAATTTAAATGTCACTTTTTATATGAACGTTACTCATGGAAAATTATATTCTTTTTGGAAGAAAAATGCTTTCAAACAAACAAGATAGTCTTCAATCTTGCAGGCAACTGTGTTTCTTCAATATGAAGGTCAGATTTGAATGTTTTCCTGCAGTAGGGTTTAATTTTCTAAAATATTGCCAATATTTAGTGTAGATGTGGGGTGCTGTGCAGTGGTTAAAGAATATTACATTTAGTTCATTGCTTCCAAATAATAGCATAATTTGGACTCCAGCACCATGGATCTCAGAAAACTATATATATTTTCATAATTTAAGATTCATTATCCCCTTTGAGGTAGGTTAGGATTGTCATGTACATTTTTCAAATGTGGAAACTAAGGCACAGAATTTGTTGGTTCCAGTTAGTGACAAAAATGGGAATAGAATAAGGAGTCTTTAAATCAGGTACCTTGCTCTAACTATTAGAGTTTAATAATTAGACAAATTCCCACTTCGTAATATTGGCAGGCAAATTTCATTTGATTGCAAATTATATGCATTTGATTAGAGCATACATATTCATTTAGGACAACAAACTTTATATCAACATGAGAAACTACTTGTGTTTGTAGTATTTTTTCCAATGAGCTAAAATGATTTTGGGATATATGCTGAGCTGGCAAACATAGTCCTGGTTCATTGAAGTCTAAGAAGCTATGCCAGTTTAGGTTAGCTGATTAACTGGTCCCTAGTTCAGATCTGTATGCAGAGCTCTATTCAAATTTGTATATGTAGCAGTATTTAACAAATAGTTTAAGAGAAAATCTGCTACTATTACATAACCTATGTGTTTCATTACTGCATACATGGTTTGGTTATTAAATACGGAGTTTAAGCTGTATGGGTATGTCTACACTTCAGCAACTCCAGGGCCACATTTGGAGTTCATTAGTCGACTTAAGCACTTGCTTAAGTCAGCTTACTAACTCTCACCCTTAAAGTTGACTTTAAGGCTGAAGTGAACTTTATTAAGTCAACTTAACAAAATGTGGCCATTAAAGTCAACTGAAGGCAAGAGAGACATTTAAGTTGACTTTATAAGGTTGACTTATGGCAGGGGACCCATTTAAAGTTGACTTTATTAAGTCAACTTTAAATGGGTCCCCTGGCTTAAGTAACAAATGGAGACTCTAAGTCAAGACTTATCTGAGCCCACTACTGTAGACATAGCCTATGAATGTAGGTTGGGACTATTCATGTGCCTCAAGATAAAACATGCACATAGACTTTTCAGAATAAGGATACATGTGTCTTGATGGAGCACAAAATTTTGAAATTTAAGGGGGGGAAAAGGGTTTCATACTGAAAGTCATCCTACAACTTTAGCTAATTCATGGTGGTTTGAACAAAGAAAATCTTGTTTTACTTGCATCTGATGCAAATTGAGGCTTAATGTCTCGGGCTCCAGTTCAAGAAAAAATTTACGCATGTGCTAAGCCCATCCCAGTTCATTTAAATATGTGGTTTAGTGTTTTTTTGAATGAAGATACTTCCCTAAATTTGGTTTTAGACAATCTGGTGTAATTGATAATGTTGCCATTTTTCTCCTTTTTAGGTATACAGTAAAAGTTACAGCATCACATATTGCTACAGTGCAGATGCAAACATCTAAATCAGATGTGTTCATTAAACTACAAATCCTGGATAGTGAAGAGGAAATTGTGACCACCACTGGAAAGGGCCATGCTGTCATCCCTGCATTTAATTTCTTATGCACTGAAAGGCCTTTAAGCTCTCAGTGTAAGTACATTACTTTGCAGCTCTAGAGGAATATGCACTCTAATAAGGCCTTTAAATAAGACTGACCTTAAAAACATACAAAGGAACAATAGTTTTTCCCAATTTTTTCATTAATTCTGTCAATTTACTTCATTTCACTGTGAATTTCCACTGTTCTCTCCAATCCACTCTGGCATGACGCCCAGGAGAATCAAGCTTGGTGGCTCCAGAGATTGTTGCATGGCAAATTGGTTGTATCATTGCCTGTGCTGTGACTTTTGTCTTAGTTTTGTGACTCATCCACTATGAGTAATCTGGGTTTGTGCCATAATTAATCCACATCCTTCATTCTAAGATTTTTATATGGATATGCTTCTATTGTCAATGGGAAGTCAAAGCTTGTCGTCACTGTTTGATCTTCAGAGATTGAAATGTAAGCATTCTGTTATCGGTTAGCCTAGGAGGTATCTCTTGACAAGCATTGTTCTCTATCCCTTGCTCTTCCTCTCCTGGTCCCCTATAATCTTCTTCATGGGATAGAGGATTCTTGAGCTACTAATTGTACCAGATTTATAGATGGCATAAATAGCCATAACAGTATTGGCAGCTCATTATAATGTCAAGTGAAATACTGAGAGAAAGTCATCCCAGAGGGCCCATTCTAATTAATAAGAATTTCCTTTGGTACTAAATTTAATTATCAATTACTATGGTCTCTCTCTCTCTCTCTCTCTCTCTCTCTCTCTCCCCCTTTCTCTTCCTTGGCTATCTTTTATCTGAATGATTTTGCCTCAGATTAGAAAACATATTTGTTTGTTTAGTTAGTTTTAGTAGGCCTTTTCATTTTTTCCAGCTCTTAAATACTGGAAGTCAAAAACTGAACCTAGGTTTCTGTCAGCTTTTGAAAATGTATGGTGTAGCTTTCTTCTTGAATCAGTAGATTGACATTTGATTCTTAAGTGCTGTTTAATTTTATTGTTGTGGAGAAATGATTAGGGTTAAATTAATATCAGGTTTGTATTTATTGACCATATTTCAGGAACTTTTCACTACTATGCTCAGGTAATTTTGTTTCAGATTAAATACTTCCTAACTACTAAATTCTTAATATAGTCTCTCAGTGCCACTTGTTTAGTCTTCATTTGTTTTCCTGTTATCCGTGTGTTTCCAAGCGTGTTGTTTGCAATTTGATTACAAGATCTAGATCCAGGACTGTAGTTTACAGAACACATATAGATATTCCTGTGTAATCCATTCTGTGTGGGTATTCCTTGTTTTCTTCAAGTATATGCGATAAGGCAGCAGTGATTAATTGAAAGCAAGCAACTGACTGAATTGATACACTTACATGGAGCACCAGACATCAATGTTGAAAATTCAACAGAAGTAAACATCTATATTAAGTCTAATGCCAATAATCCTCTTTAAATCAGTCAGGTTTTGCCTGTTGGTCAGCATATTAGCAGCTTGAGGCAAAAAAAATCATTGAACTACTGGGGATTTTTTTTGTAAAATTATTGCTTTGGTAATGATAAAAATGGTATCATTTCATGCATTTGCCTGCAGTAGCTTTGCACAGATGGCTCTGTAGTGAAATGCATGATTTTTTTCATAACTTTCATATATTTTTTCTTAAATATCAATACTAGATAAGAAAAATGCCTCATTTCATCAAAACAGATACAGCCATTTCTGATTACTATCTGCATTAGACTGCAGTGTTCTCAAAAAGAAGACCAGTAGGATTCAGTAAAAAAATGTGTAATCTGAAATTTTAATTCCTCCTTAAACTAATGCCATTGATTTTAATGGCTACTATGGAGAATGTAGGGTTAATCTGCAATAAGTTTATGATTACATGACCTCGCTATTAAGATAGTCCATGTAAGCGGGTTATTTTACTGGAAAGGTATTGATTCAGTTCAGTAGTGGGCAGTTGGAAAAATAAGTAGGAAAGCCACACAATAGCCAATAAAGAACGGCTCCACAAACACTTGAAAGATAACACCAGCCAACTGAGAAGAGGTGATTTTGAGGCTCTAACAAAGTTATACAGATACTTAGCCAAGGCATGACCCAAGAAATCAAAAGAATCCTTTAAGGTTCCTTGCTGAAGAAAGAGGGCGAATAGGTTGTCAGAAGCAGCTTGAGGGTGTTCTGAATGTAAGGGACATATTTCAATATGGCTATGTTCACATGGGGAGGGCTTGTTTCGAAACAAGAGGTTTCGAAACAAGCTGTTTCGAAATAACTCTTTATTTCGAAACAACTTATTTTGAGGACAAAAAACTTTGTCCTCGAAATAAGGCAGCGAATAGCAGGTCCACAGTGTGGACCTGCTATTTCGACAGGGGAGGGGATTGCAGGCACTGGCAGGGTAAGGCGTGGCTGGGCGCCTAACCCGGCAGGTGCCTGCAGGGGCTGAAGGCAGGGCGCCTCACCCGGGGGGCTTTAAAGCCCCCACTGCCCCCAAACCTGGGGGCGCGGCTGGAGCCTGCTGCTGCCGGGGCCGGAGGGAACCCCGCCCCCGGGATTCCCCCGCGGGGCCAACGCTCCTGCTCGGGGGCAGCCCCAGCCCCGCCCCCGGGCAGGCGCGTCAGCAGCCTTGACTTCAGCAGCAGTGACTGCACCACTGACAGCCCCGATGCCTGCACCAAGTGCGCCTCTAGATAAGTCAGTCTCACACTCATCTTTGCTGCACACTGCTCCCCCTGCAGTTATCTCTACAGCACCAGCAACAAAATGAAAGCAAAATTTAATAATTTTATTGACATGATCCCAGAGGACAGATGTCACCAATTTCAAACACTCATCCATGCATGTCACCTAATGTCCAGGACAGTCCTGCAAGTGGCAATGGACTTGGCTGATACGGCTGTCAGAATGATTGCAATGGGCATCATTACGAGGAGGGCTTCTTGTCTCCGTTCTGCATCTCTCCCAAAGGACCTACAGGTGACCATAGAAGACCTGCCATTTGGTAAAAAAAAATTGTTTGGTGAAAAGAAAAATGACGTGATGCATACTATGAAAGATTCAAAAGCTACACTACGCACCTTAGGAATTTACACGCCTACATTCAGAAGGCCCCAATACCGGTATCAACCATATCAAAGGTGTTATACTCCTCATTGGTCGTATTCCTACTCCTACCACAAATGACACAGGTAAAGGTCCCAAAGGAGGTGACAAAATCAAAATACACAGACCTCTCAACCACCATCCTCCTCAAAACAGCAACAACAGTTTTTAGATTTTGGTTGAGGGTCTGAGAAACATCCCCAGTTCAACATCACCAGAAGATCCAATACCTTTCGGTCATCGGTTATTCCCGTATCTACACAATTAGCAAACCATACCCTCAAACAGATGGGTCCTGGAAGTCATCCAGCAGAGCTATTTGATTCCATTTCTTGTAAAACCTTCAACAAAAACACCTCCCCCCTCCCTCTTCAGGGACACACCTCATGTGCATATGCTCCAACAATAGGTGGACCGTCTGGTACAGCTGGGTGCAGTGGAGCCCATCCCAGCTAAGGATTTTATTCCTGTTATTTTCTTACGACAAAGAAAACTGGAGGATGGAGGCCAATCTTGGACCTACAGAGTTTAGACAAATATATAAGAAACCAAAAGTTCAAAATGGTGACCTTGGCCGCAATAATACCGACATTAGAGAAAGGGGATCGGTACTCATCCCTCAACCTACAGAATGCATACTTTCATGTGACAATACATCCTTCTCACAGAAAATACCTCAGATTTATAGTAGGACAGAATCACTATCAGTACAATGTACTGCCCTTTGGGCTCTCAACTGCTCCAAGGGTCTTTTCAAAACTCCTTGTGGTAGTGATTGCCTACCTGCACAAACAGGGCATAATCTATCCATACTGATTGTCTGCTAAAAGCAAGATGTCAGATCCAGTCAAAATTGCATACTCAACAGACACTAGAAACGTTTCAAAACCTCAGTCTGTTAGTAAACTATCAAAAATCAATGTTGACTCCTTCACAACACATAGAATTCATAGGCGCTCATTTCGATTCTATCACAGGGTGGGCATCATTACCACATCAAAGATTCCTTGCTATCATAGACTGTGTCCACAATATTCTGGACACCTCAGTAGTTACTGTTCATTCTTGCTTTCACCTATTAGGCCACGTGGCGGTGACTACACTGGTTGTGCCCCACGCACGCCTTCATTTACACCCTTTGCAAGCGTGGTTGGCCACAGTGTACAAACCTTGAAAACATGCTCTATGGAAAATAGTTACCATGCCACCTTTGGTCAAGGAGTCCCTCCGCTGGTGGACACAACCAAACAATATGATGGTGGAAGCCCCTTTCATACAGAATACCCCATTGATTTTCATAACTACAGATACTTCCTTACGCGGTTGGGGTGCACATCTTGGAAGCCTTACGGCACAGGAACGCTGGTCAAGAGCAGAAACTACCCTACACATAACTGTATTGGAGCTACACGATTTTTGCAAAGCCTGTCTACATTTTCACCCAATCATGTGAAACAAGATAATAAAAATCATGACAGACAACATAGCGACAATGTTTTACATAAACAGGCAGGGAGGGGCTCAGTCCCACTCACTTTGTGTGGAAGCGATCAAATTATGGACATAGTGTATATTGCATGGTGTAACTGTATCAGCTTCTTACTTACCAGGGTCATTAAATACTATGGCAGACTCTTTAAGCAAACATTTCTCCATAAAGCACGAATGGCAGTTAAACAACGTAGTTCTCCATCACATTTTCCGTCAATGGGGGTTTCCATCCATAGACCGCTTTGTGACCCCAGAGAACTGGAAGTGCCATGCTTTCTGCTCCCGGCTGGGTCTAGGGAAGAGATTCCCTAGGAGATGCATTCCTTCTGAATTGGACAGGGAGGCTACTGTAAGCTTTTCCCCCTATTCCTCTAATACAGAAAACACTGCAAAAAATATGAGTTGACAAAACCACAGTAATCATGATTGTGCCAGCTTGGCTGAGGCAACCTTCATATCCTTACCTGCTACAAATGTCACTATGTTCCCCAGTCATGCTGCCACGTGGTCAAGACCTCCTACACCAAGATGGGGGATGGATACTCCACCCGTACTTGGAAAAGCTTCATCTTTCTTCATGGCTGATCCGTGGTTCCCAGACACAGAACTACAGTGTTCAGAAGAGGAGAAACAGATCTTATTAAACAACAGAAAATTATCAACACACAAAACTTACCTGCAAAAATGGAGAAGATTTTCCTCCTGGTATCTTGACAAGGGTGTTCCACCCACTTCAGCTCTGATACAAATCATTCTAGATTACATGCTTCACTTAAAGTTATCTGGCCTGTCTCACAGCTCCCTTAAATTTCACCTTGTGTCCATATCTGCTTTTCAACTAAAAGAAAAACAATGAACTATATTTACTGATCCCCTAATGAAACATTTCTTAAAGGGCCTCCAGAATCTGTACCCCTATATATGCCCACCAGTTCCAAATTTGAATCTTAATTCTGGTACTCAAGGCTATAACTCAAAAACTTTTCAAACCCATGGCCATGTCTTCACTGAAGTACCTTTCTATGAAGGTGGCATTCCTTGTCGCCATTACATTGGCTAGGCATGTAGGGGTATTCTCAGCACTCATAACTGATTCCCCATATACTATCTTCCATTCCGACAAGGTCACCCTCCACACCAACCCGAGGTTTGTTCCAACGATTAACACATCATTTCACAATAATCAAGAGATTAATCTCCCAGTATTTTATCCTAAACTGAATGGTGATATACACGCAACTCTTTTACACACATTAGACATGAGAAGAGCTCTTGCCTTTTACTTGGAAAGAACTAAGACCTTTTGGAAAACAGAGAAACTATTTCCATAGCAGAATGGTCTAAGAGTCAGCCTATATCAGCACAAAAACTTTTGAAATGGATAAAGGAATGCATATCGTCATCTTATGAACTGATGAATACCTCCTCACCTTCGCAAATTAAAGCACACTCCACATAGGGTATGTCAACGACAGCTGCATTCCTTCACAATGTCCCAATCAAAGACATATGTGCTGCAGCTACCTAGAATTCCATTCAAAACTGTACTGGACATTATGCATTGGACAAGATGTGTAGAACAGATACCATCTTCGGCGCTACAGTCCTTTCATGTGTTGATCACATGACATCTTCAGAGTCCTCCATCCCTTTTATGGGAACTGCTCCATAGGCACCTGAAGTGGAGCACCCAGGGACGTCACTCAACAAAGAAAAGGAGGTTGCTCACCTTGCAGTAACCAATGTTCTTCGAGATGTGTGTCCCTGGGTATGCTCCCCCTGCTTCTTCCCCCCTCCTGCAGATGGTACATTAAAAATAATAGTAATAATAATAATACTCACCTGTGGTTGAGAGGCAACAGATGGGGGCAGCAGCTGCATGTGTGCTGATTGCGCATGAACGCTGGCGCGCAATGAGCAGTGTGCGCACCGCAACAAAATCTCTGGGCTCAGTGTGAGGGTGCTTTGAACACCTGAAGTGGAGCATACCCAGGAACACACATCTCGAAGAACATTGGTTACTGCAAGGTGAGCAATCTCCTTTTATTAAAGTTAAAAAAATAATGACCCAGTAGCAGTCACTTAGAGCTATATGTTTTAATAATTAATATAAAAATAATAAGGTGTACTTTGAAACGGTTCTCTAGAGCTATCAAGAGAGATTTTTCCTGACCCTTTTACTTCCTGGCACAACTATCTGGCCAACTTGATCTGCCACAATATTATCCCAAATTCTAGGCAATTATTTAAAATGCTCTAAGCCTATTGCTTATATTTGTGTGTGCTTAAATTTAATAAATACTGGTTTAAAATAGGACCACCCTTGCTCCTATTAATCTTTATCAAATAAAAATGCTTTGTTCCCGCAGATTTATTCCTGAAATCACCGAAAGTAAAATAGCTAAGTTACAACTTTAGTGAGTTCTGAAAACTCTGGGTTATCCCTGAAAACAGCCTTATTAAGTAAAAATGAAGAATAAAGAAAAATCTGAAAAAAGAAGTAAAGCTTTTGGGGTAACAACTCGGCAGATTTCATGCAGGAACATAATAAGGAGCTTTAGAAGTATGGCAGTTTTATCAGTCCAGGAGTGTCCCTATAGTTCTGTAAGTAAATAGTAAACTTAAAAGCAAAAAAATGAAAAATTAAAAAAAAAAATAGAGACAGCAAGAAAATATCTAGCCTAAGAGAGCTAAGATAATGCCCCTGTAGAAGCTAGGGTGTAATTGTATGCAAGAAAGTAACAGGCAGGAGGGAGAGAGAGTATCTGGATTAAAACAGCAAACTGAAAAATGAAGATACAGAGTGTTACCAAAACAAACAAGGGGTCTTGTGGCATTTTAAAAACTAACAAATTTATTTGTGACATGAGCTTTCATGGGAGAAAATCTCACTTTGGCAAATGCTTGAAGATGAAGAATTTACAGAATGGGAAAAAAATAAATACAGGGAAATGTAAGTGTAAGTCATGAGTCTTACCAAAATATGTCCCGAATAAGATCCAGAGGAATGTAAGAATGTTGTGCTCTTACAGCTGTATTGGCAGAATAGAAGGGAATAGTGATTATGATTCACAAGAACTGTAGCTTAAGAAGAGAGGACAAGGCAGCAGAAGATCTCTACTCATATCCTTCTCATTATAAGGATCAAAGGGATGGTCCCCATATGCCTCCTTTTCCCTTGGGCTCTGTTGAACAGTCCCTACATGATCTTTGCTTGAACCACTGGAAGAGCTGTAGGCATCCATGTACACTGACCCAACAGTGGGGTCTCCAATTCCTGTAGTAATTCTAATGTTTCAGGTGGCGCTAACTTTGCCCCTACCACTAACATGTTTTTTTTTAAATTATCAGTCACAAAGCTAGCAGTCACAAAGCTACTTAACTGTAGTAAACCCAAGTGCATCCATCGTAAAATAACATCTCAAAGCAGACAAGTCCAAAAAAACAAAAAAAATCATTTTAAGCTCATTTTAAACTGAAGCCTTCCTTTTTGTTCCCAAACACTAAGCAAGAAAAGTTGGGGGAACTTCAAAAACACCAGGAAAGGAATGGTAGGTTCCTTTGCCCTAAGTTCTCAAAAAATTTACAGTAAAACTCTCAAAACATTTAAATAATACAATAATACCTTAATAAAATAGTTATTAACGTCAGCATAATATTACAAAAACTAGCTCCTGCAGAAGCCCCTGTGGCAGAGTGGTGGGTGCTTAGTTTGGGGATGAGCAGGACTGCCGTGGGCTTCAGACTCTGACCCAAGCAGGCACTCTGCAATGTGACCCCAGCTCTGAGCACCAGCCCACCCCACCCCCACGCCCACCAGGACCCAGTGCCAAACACTGGCCTGCCCTGCATGACCCGTGGATCTTCCAGGCCCCAGGGCTGGCATGCCCAAGCACTGCCCTGCGCCACCATCAAGCTGGCCACTGCTGCAGTGGGGAGATACCCTGGGGTAGTGACAGGGGGTGGGGGGGCAGGGAAATCAGGGTGGGAACACAAAAGTGAGCAGCCTGGGGCCTCTAGCACCTTAATCCTGTCCTGGTAAGTTGTACACAGAGATTCCCCAGATCGTGATACAGAGCAATACCCAGTTGGAGCCACCAAGTGATGTTCAGGAAGAATATATTGGAAACTTGATCAGAGAATATAGAAAAGATGTACTACAGAACACCTAAGTCTGAAATGCTTGATGCAGTAAAGGTTGTGAGGGTTATTAAGAAAAAGATATTTTAAAGAAATATGTGAATTCCAGTGCAGAAGGAAAATGAATAAGGATTTTTTTTTAGCACAGTAATAGAATTAATTAGAACCTTGTGGGCATAATGAACTGGGTGAAAATCAACAAACATCGCTTTTTCTGTTTACAATATATGCCTGTGTGCTAAGCTGATTCTACTGAATTTGTAGAATTTCAGGAAGCTAAATGTTGACATTTTTTCTCTCTGCCAGCAAGCAAAGGTCAGATTAGTCAAAGCAGTACAAAGAAGGACCCAGAAAGTGGAGGCACCAAAAGAAAAGGTACTGTTGCAACTCAGAAGGGTGTCAAGCTTTCTCATAGGCAAGGAAGTATATTTGAAGGCCAGGCTGTAGTAGAAGAAGAAACAGCTGCCCTTCCAGCCCTTGAGAAGAATGCCGTAGATTCACAGCCGGTAAGAGACTTTAAATCCAAATTTCTGCAAAGATTTTAGAAAAGCACAGTAGAAGAATGTTCCTGATAATTCTTTTATTAAGTGCAAAAATCTAATGGCTTGATACTGTAAACCTTTTAGTCTCATAGAATAGCTGCTGGCATAATCATTTATTTATTTTGTAGTGCCACAAATATTTATAGTAGTGGCCCTGCTTTGAGGATTTAAAAATGTAAGGCCCCCATACTGCAAAAAGATACATGGGCCCAGAATTCCATTGACTTAACAATGGAATTCTATTTACTCTCCATCTCAGGTCTTTTGCTTCACCTAAGATTCTAAATTAATCATCTCAATTGTAACTTTCTTCTTCAATCACGTTTTTACATAATATTCATGCCAGTTTTTCCCTTTGTAACGAAATCTTTTATCCTTAGTATTTTTGTTCAAAGCCTACTTTTCTCATGAGGCCTACTTGTCATACAACTCTTTAGTATTTGTATATTCATGCATGTGCATGTGTTTGAGTGTGCAAAGAAAGAGGCTTTGTATGCACACACCCCTTTAAGGTGCATCCCTCAAAAACTTCACCACCCCTTACCACATCACTGTGACCATCTCCTCCCATCACAGAACCATAGATTTTAAGGTCAGAAGGAACAATGACTATCATCTGGTCTTACTTCCTGAGTAACAGAGGCCATATAATTTCAGCCAGTAATTCCTGAACTAGCTACATAATTGTGTGGCTGAGTCCCATAGGCTATGTCTACACTTACAAAATTAATTCAAAATAGTTAGTTTGAAATAACTACTTTGATTTTAATTCAAAGTATTTATTGTGAATTAGCACTACTTCAAATTTATTATTTTAATTAGGAGTCCAGGGAAGACTCTGTAATTCGAAACAAGGTAGGAGTTATTATTTTGAAGTAGAGAGTCTTCACTAGCCTCTCTAATTCAAAATAGTGAAAGGCAGGCAAAAGAATAAGGTCATTATTTTGAAATAAGCCTATTCCACAGCTTAGAATGGCTTATTTTGAAATAATAATTTCAATTTAAGCACTATTTCAAAATAAAAGCAGGTTTTATTATTTCAAAATAGTGCTGCTTTATTTCAAAATAAAGAAACACATTTTGAAATAACAAAATGCATTCATGGACAGGAAAAAAGTTATTTCAAAATAAGCGTCCTTATTTCAAAATAACTTCTAAGTGTAGACACACCCATGTGTATTTTAGAAAAATATCCTAAAATTATGAGCCTCTATCACCAGAGCTAAAGAAGTGGCCAAAAAATTCTAACCTCACTGAAGTCAGTGGTCAAACTCCCATTCCCTTCAAGAGGGCCAGAACTTCACCCTGTATCTCTAAATGGAAATATATCCATTCATGCTGTCCTGAGATTTGCCTACTTATTTTTGGACTTGACTCAGCCTCGACTACAATTCTGCACATGGATCGCTACGCATAACTTCAGTGAAGGGAGAGAAATCAAAAAGGCTACACGTTGTACTAAGGATTGATGAAAACTTTATACATACACACACGTGTGCAGCTTGAGAGTTACAGTTTTTGATTTTTCTTTTACTGTGTTATTTCCACCATTCTTCTATCTAGGTTTTCATCACCATAGTATCTGAGAAAAAAAAAACCAAACCACAAAGGGCCAAATGCCTAATTTGCCTCCCTGCCTCCCTAGAGACAGTGAAGTGACCTAGTCAGTCTTAGAAGAAAAAATAGTATTTTTTGCAGTGACAACTATTTGACACTCAACAGCACTGAGTAGTTCATAATGAACTCAAAGGGTGTGCATACATGACAGTCTGATGGCAGACAGACGCTTCCAGTAGGAGGTGATGTGACATTATGGGTTTAATTGTATGCCTGCATACCCACAAATGCAGATCGAGGGAGTAAGAGAGGAGGACTAGTTTACATTGACCTCATGGGAAAAGTGTGTTTTGAAGAGATATATGAAAGGAGAAAGGATGAAAGCCCTGTGGATTGGTTAGGAAAGAGAGTTCCAGTTAGGAAAAGGAGCTGCATAGAAGATGGCCAGTGTCCAAAGCAGGAAAATGTTATAAGTGAGAGCATCTTGGGTGAAGTAAAGACTGGGGAGTAGGGGATAAAAGCAGTTGCTAGCTCAGAGAAGTGATATGAGACAGTTATTATGGTGAGCTTTGAAAGTAAGAACAAGAAGCTTGAATTTCATGCAGACATTTTGAAAAAGCCAGTGACATTATTTAATTAGGATTGCTCACAGAGGCAGGAAATTCAGATGATTTAGATTTAGCAACTGCATTCTAGATGGATTGGAGAGATCAAAGTGTGTCATGGAAGAGCAGGCTATGGAAACTGAGATGTGAGATTACTGGGGCATGGCCAATGGTTTTGACAGTGGGGTTACAAAGGTAAAAATGGCTTTTGGTGAATGTGTAGAAAAAACAACAGCCGTATTTGGCAATGCAACGAGAAACAATGTTCCCTCAAAAATACAACATAGTTTCTGCACATCAGTTTCTTCATTTACAAAGTGGTTCAATAATATTTATATACATCAAAAAAAGTGTTGTGAGATTTACAAAGCAATTAAAGGATGAAAGGCACTATATAAATGCTTAGAATTGTTAGCATATCAACACAATTTAATATTCTGTATAAATACTTCAGTTCTCTTATAGTCAAATGAGTTTTTACAGAAAAATAAGCCAGTTCATTACAATCAGAATATTAAATTCATGCTGCAATCTGAAAAAATGTGGGACATTCAAGTCTTTGTTGTAGAGGTTTTCACTGTCTCTCAGTACACTAGAAATGGATTTCATCGTAATAGATTTGAAGATACATTTTTAATTTTCTCCACATACATTGTGGCTGTTGATTCTCAGATTTGTCAGGACAATAAAACAAAAACATAAGAAGGGCAGAGGATCTATATTTAAGACAAAGACTTGGCACTCAGAAGAAGCTTCCTCCATCTTTCTCCTGACAATACTGTGAATATCACACCCTCAATTGACTCTGTAATGGACATCAGACTTAAATATTTCTGTGCCAGCACTTTTCATATGGGATTTATTCCCAAACTTTTGTAGTATTAGATCTGACAAGCTTGTAGAAAGCTGCAGCTGTTACAAAAGGACTGTCTATTCCATTCCTATTCTCAACAGACTTTTCACAATTTCAGTTTGATTTACTAGGAAAAAGGAGACATAAACTCTTGGGACTCACTTATCTTGACAAAGCAAAGCAATATCTAGGTTATTAGGCATAATACTTCATAGGGCACATACACACAGCACCATTTCTTGTAAAATATAGTATGCACTCCTCTGTGCAACACCAGCTGCAATGGTTGGTCTGAAGAGGAGATGATGTTATTATGGCTGTGCATCCTACTTCTTTTGGGTAATTTGCACACTATGGATTGCTAGTATGCAGTACTCTACATGCTGAGGAGAGCAGAACTGCAATTATAGTGGCCGCTGAATGGGTATTACAGGTAATGGGAGGAAAGCTTACACATCTGTGGAAATGATTGAGTATTGTCTGGTCCTGGAGGAGTGTTAGGTTTCCTAGGCTGTGTCTACACTTAGCATGTTAGTTCAAATGACTGAATTTGAACTAGTCAATTCAAACTAATATTTTTTAGTTCGAATTCAGTCAATTTGAATCGGCATGGCCACACAAGAAACTCCAATTCGAATTAGCATGTACATGAACTGGACTTTCCAATTCAAATTGGAGGAGGTGCACCGTGGGAGGTGTGGCAACATGGCCCCCTGGAAGGGCCATGCCACCACCCTACCCCTGCCAGGCTCCAGCACTCTGAGCCCGGCACAGGGAAAAGCACCCCTGCCCAGCTCCAGCCACAATGCAAGGGGGAATCCCTTCTGTCAGCACAGAATCCCTTCTCCCCATCCCTGGCTATGCTGTCAGCATTGGCCAGGGGAATCCCTTCTCCCCTGCTCCAGCTGCTCTGTCAGTGGAAATCCGGGAGAATCCCTGGGCCCTGCACTGACAGCGCAGCGGGGACGGGGAGAAGGGATTCCTGTGCGTGGCAAGAGCCCCTGCTAGCCAAGCACAGGGAAAGGACCCCCCCCCACTGCATGCATCTTTTGCCCCGCTGGCCGCGCACAGGGAAGGACCCCCACCCTGCACACGCCTCTATCCATGCTGGCTGCACACAGAGAAGGCACCCCTGCACGCGGCTCCTGCACAGCTGGCCACATGGGGAAAACACCCCCACATGCGGCTTCTCCCCCACTGGCCATGTGGAGGGAAGCACACCTCCCCCACATGACTCTATCCATGCTGGCTGAGCATGGGGAAGGCACCTCCGCATGGCTTCTGCCCCTCTGGCCATGCGAGGGGAAGGCACCATCCCCACGCACACCCAGATCCCAGCAGAAATGCAGTCACACACGGGGGATGGCACCTTCCCCATGCGCGACCAGCAGGGATGGGGTTGCACATGGGGGGTGCGTTCCCCATGTGTGGCCAGTGAGGCAGAAGCCACGCATGGGGGTGCCTTCCCTACGCCCGGCCAATCAGTTCAAATTGAGGAAAGTGAGTGTGGCCATGCACTTAATTGAATTTGAATTGATTGTCATCAATTCAAATTCAATTCTAAGTGTAGACATACCCACAGAGAGGGCCTACTTTCTTCCTCTTAAGGATTTTTCTTCATCCACAGTCCACTGGAGTTCAGCAGATCTAGTTTTTAGATTCTACCTTACAGCTAAAAGTTCCTAGAGCAAAGTCAGTTTTTAGCTAAATTTCTGATATTGCAGGATGAGTTGTCAATTAGTCATTAATATCTAAATAAAATAAAATAAAATAAAATAAAATAAAAAGCCTTACTTGGGCTTTACTGGTGAGACCAGAACAGTGGTTCTCAACCAGATGTACATATACTCTTGAGGATACACAGTGGTCTTCCAGAGAGAACATCAACTCATCCAGATATATGCCTAGTTTTACAATAGGCTATATAAAAAACACTAGTGAAGTCAGTGCAGACTAAAATATCAAACAAATAAAGACTTGTTTATACTGTTCTATATACTATACACTTAATTGTAAATATAATATTTATATCACAATTGATTTGTTTTATAATTATATGGTAAAAATGAAAAAGTAAGCAATTTTTCAGTAATACTGTGAGGTGACACTTTAGTATTTTCATGTCGGATTATGTAACTGATTAGTTTTTAAGTGAGGCGAAACTTAGAGTACTCAAGACAAATCAGGGTTCTAAGAAGTATAGTGTGGAAAGGCTGACAATCACTGGACTAAAGAAGCACTTCTGAATAATCTCCTGAACCTTCTAGTCTAGAAACATCAAGAAAAACTGAAATCAAAGCAGAGCAATTATGTTTTTGTACTAGTAATAAATTTCTCTTTTATTGTCTTATTGACTAGCCTAACTCCTGACCTAGAGCTGAACAAGGGTATATCTACACCATGGGCTTAAGTCTACTTAAAGTCCCTAAAGTTGACTTAAGCAAAGCCCAGGCTATATTTAGAAATTATTAAGTCGACTTAAGCAATTGCTTAAGTCAGCTTAATAACGCCTGCCTTGTAAGTTGACTTAAACATTTAAGTTGACTTTACAGGGCAGGGCATGCACCTTTCCCCACCAAGGGCATGATCAGGCTCTGAGGCCCTGATCAGGCCCTGGGAGCCAGATCTGGCTCCTGCCATGTGGCGAGGACCTGGGAACCAGATCCAGCTCCCAGCTCCTTCCTGCTTTCTGTGGAGAGAGGCTGGGAGCCCAATCTGGCTCCCAGCCCCTCTCTACAGGCAGCAGAGACTGGTAGCTGAATCCTACCCTGGCTCCTTGAAAGCAGCAAGGGGTATGCAGAGTCAGATCCTGCCCTGGCCACTTGAAAGCAACCAGAGTAGGGGTGAGCTGCCAGTCCCCGCCGCCCACAGCTGCTGGTTTTCAGCCCCAGTGCACTACATTATCCCATAGCTCACGGGAGTGGGACTCAGCAGCTGAGATCGAAGTAGCTAGTGGGTAAGAAGATGCTGTCACCGCCCAAAGCCCCGCAGCAAGCATTGTCTCCAAGCCTGAGCCTCTTGCGACAGCACCAGACTGGAGAGAGAGAGAGAGAGAAAGAAAGAAAGAAAAAGAAAGAAAAACTGGCTGCCACGAGAGGTTTCGCCTCAGAGACAACACTTACCGCAGGGCTTTGGACAGTGATAACACTTCCTATCCCACCAGCCGCTTGAATCTCAGCCGCTGAGCTGAGTAGAACAGTGCTTCCAGGAGGCCTCAGCACAGGCAAGTGCACTGCTGGGCAGTTGGGGAGTAGGTGGAGCATGCTGCCTGCTTTCTTTTCTCTTTCTTTCTTCCTTCTCTTTCTTTCTCTTCCTTCCATCTCTTTTTTCTTTCTTTCTCTTCCTTCCAGCTTTCTTTTTTCTCTTTTTTCTCTTCCTTCCTTTCTTGTTTCCTTCCTTCTTTTTCTTCCCTTTTGTCTTTCCTTCTTTTTCTCTTTTCCTTCCTTCTCCCATTTTTCCTCTTTCTTTTTCTCTTTTCCTCTTTCTCTTCCTTCCTTTTCTTTCTCTTCTCACTTCCCTTCTTCCTTTCTTTCTCTTCCTTCCTTTCTTGTTTCCTTCCTTCTTTCTTGTTTTCCTTTTCTTTCCTTTTTCTCTTTTCCTTCCTTCTCTCTTTTTTCTTTTTTCCTCTCATTTCTCTTCTCTTCCTTCCTTCTCTTTCTCTTCCTTTGCCTTCCTTCCTTATCTCTTTCTCTTTCTTTCTTCTCTCTTCTGTTCCTTCTTTTTTTTTCTAATCTTTCTTCTTTCTTTCCTTCTCTCCATTTTAAAAAAAACTTTTTAAAAATTATTTTAGATAAAAAGGTTTCTAAAAATTAAATTTCAATTAAAAATTCACACAAATTCACTTAATTAAACCCAATTAATTAAATCCTTTAACAATAAACACATTTTAGAAGCATAGGCCTATTTTAATTTTTAATAAACACATTTTAAAACATAGCCCTATTTTGTACAAAAGAAACAAGGAGTCTTGTGGCACTTAAAGACTAACAGACTTATTTATTGCTTGAGCTTTTGTGGGAGAAAATCCCACTTCATCAAATTCTTTGAAGATAGGGGAACTTAGAGATGGGAGGAAAATAAATGCAAGGGAGTGTAAGACATAGGATCAGGTCATACAGTAACAGCAAATCAGCAGTTGTTAAGATTCAAACACTGAGAAACAGCACATAGAGGAGGATGAAGTCAAATCACCTCTTGTAATGGGAAAAGAAGCCATAGACATGATTTAATCCTGCTTTCACACAATCAAACCTGCATATCAATTCTAATTCAGCTGTTTCTCTTTGAAGTCTTGATGTCCCATTGACAAAGGCTCATTTACCTTCTCATCCACTAATGTGATTTATGCCATCATGTGCCAGAAATGCCACCACACCTTATACATTGGACAAACAGGACAATTCCTGTGCAAAGGAATAAATGGGCACAAAATTGACATCAGAAATCACAACACTCAAAAACTGGTTGCTGAGCACTTCCATCTTTTTAATCACTTGATGGACAACTTGTTAACAACTGTGGTCAAGAAAGTCAATGGGACAGCAAGCTGTCTTGGAATCATCTGTTTCCAGAACTCTAGAGTGAGCAAAATAAGAAAAGTATGTGGTGCCAATAATATCAAGTTCTTTCTTTTCTCTTTAAATAATAATAATAATAATAATAATAATAATAATAATAATAATAATAATAATAATAATAAAAACAGCAGTCAAATGATTTAAAAAATAAATTTTGATCAATCACAGTTTCAATCACACTGTTAAACACTAATAGAATACCATTTATATAAACATCTTTGGATGTTTTCTACATTTTAAAATACATTGATTTCAATTACACCACAAAATACAAAGTGTACGGTGCTCACTTTATATTATTATTTTTGTTACAAATATTTGCACTGGTAAAAAGATAAATAAGTAGTATTTTTGAATTCTTCTCATACAAGTACTATAGTGCGGTGCTTCTCAACCTTTAATGGATCAGAGAACATGTAATATCAATTACTTTACATAGGACACCTGATGAAACCATTCATATAAAAACTGGTAATAGTGGTAGGAGATCAAAGCTTCCAGGTGTGTGTCAAAGTCCACCACTATGCACCTAGAAGCTTTGCTGTGGGTGGAGCACTAAATTGTTCCTCCCTCTCCCCAATCAGCCCCTCCTCCTGCGATGGGAAGGGGTCAAGGTGGCTCACGGATCAGCTAAACTAAGTCTCAGAAGCCACCAGTATTCCACAGAACACTGATCAAGAAACACTGCTGTAATGCTATCTGTTCATGAAATTGTAACTTCCAAATATAGATTTGCTTTACTATTATAAACTTCCACTCAAAAATAAAATAATGTTAAACTTCAGAGCCTACAGGTCCACTTAGTCCAACTTCTGGTTCAGCCTATCACTGAGACAAACAAGCTTGTTTATATTTATGAGAGAGAATGCTGCCTCTTCTTATTTACATCACTTGAAAGTGAAAACAGGTATTTGCATACTGCTTTTGTAGCCAGCATTGTAAAGTATCTACATGGCAGATATGATAATGTTCAAGTGCTCCTTCATGCTCTAGTCACCATTTTAGGGGACATCCTTCCATGCAGGTGACACTTGTTAAAAAAAAATGTGTTTATTAAATTTGGACTGAACTCCTAGAGGAAGAAATTTTTGTCTCCTACTCTGTGGCTTTACCTGTCTTCTGACATATATTTCATGTTTTAGCAGTGTAGGATGATGACCCAGCATGTATTTTTCAATTAAAGAACACTTTCACTGCAGCTTTGACAAAATACAGAGAAGGTGGAAATGTGAGATTTCTAAAGATAACTACAGCACTCAACTCAAGATTTAAGAATCTGAAGTGCCTTCCAAAATTTGACAGGGATGAGGTATGGAACATGCTGGCAGATGTCTTAAAAGAGCAACACTCTGATGTGGAACTACAGAACCCAAACCACCAAAATTAAAATCAGCTTTCTGTTGGTGGCATCTGACTCAGCTGATGAAAATGAATGTACATCAGTCCACGTTGCTTTGGATCATTATTGAGTAAAACCTCTCATTAATGTGGAAGCATGTTCTCTGGAACAGTGGTTGAAGCATGAGGGGGCATACAAATATTTAGCATATCTTGTGTGTAAATACCTTGCACTATCTCTACTGAAAAGTGAATCATATGTCCTATATAGTCAAAACTCAGTGGGCTTTTGCAGGCTCATGGTTTTATAAAGAAAAGCCTTTATTCATCATATTATCAAGAAAATGTTGCATGAAAACCTTAAAGAAATGTAGTTCCTTATTCTGTAACTCATCTTAGTTTCACTTTGATAAACATGGATGTGTGTGCAATTCCAGAGAGATATATTTTTGGCAATAACACTGAGACTTCTTTTGAGATTCTTGTGAATAATACGCAATATATGAATTTGTGAGCCACTTTATGGCTTCACTTGCTTCTAGTTAGGCAACTTGTGTTCAGTGTCTTACATTGTACTGAAATACATTGGATGCTTAGTGTAGATACATAGTAATGTCAACAATATATTAACATATTGACCTTGGCTTCACAGACACACAAGTACATTATACAAGCGCTGGTGTTATATAACAGTTGGCCACTTACGGAGGCTCAGATGGCATTTGTTCATGCGCTGAAAGAAATGGAGAAAAATGAAATGAAAGGTATATCATTTTAAACACATCTGGTAGACTGTGTGGTATGGTTTGTTTTTTAAAGACGTTGTTTCACACATTTCATTCAGTAAATTGAGAAGCTATTTACATAATTTGTATTATTGACATTGGTAATAACATCACAGCAAGGAAAAGGGGTTATTGCATAACACTTTTAAGCTGAAATTTGAAAACTGTTTTCTTTCTACAGGCAACATGTGGTCCATGTTCACTGTAATACAATGAAAGATTCAGTGTTAGAAGGCAGCATAGTAACTGTTGCCTTTTAAAAAATATTTCTCATCCAAATCCACTATTTGGAAACAATATGAGTAACTTCCTGTAGGAAGGCTTAAACCTCAATCAAAAACCTAGGAATTCATCTGTTTATTATTATCCATCTTCTTTACAGAATATGTAAACAAATGAAAAATATCATCAACATTGAAAAAGATGGGTTACCCCAGAACTTCATACAATATTTCTCTTAGCCACTTTGGTTAGTTCCATTAATTAAATATCAACACCCTTTTTGCCCAATAACCTTCAGAGCTGAACTTTAATTGCTTGATTTTATAACCATGATTTATACCTGACCAATCAATTACAAGAATCAAAACATAATCTGCAATATCTACATTGGGATCTCAGGGCTCAACTTTACACAGGAAGGGAGAACAAGAATGACTGCAATCATTATCCTAAATACTTAACAGGTGTATACAAAAAGTTGTGTCTATGTGACCCAGAGATTCTTTTAACCCAAAGCTTTTGGTAACCTTACGCTCTTGAGGCAGTGTCAAGAAATAAATCAGTGAAGACACAGTCACGTGACCAGGGGCGTCGCTGCCCCGGGGAATGACCCCGGGCACGGGCACAGGCCCTGCCCCCTGCCCACAGGCCACGCTCCCTGCCGGGGACAGGGCTGGAAGTGGCCACCACTGCTGCGGGCAGCTGGGCCCTGGACCCCTGGCCAGGGCCAGGGCCAGGGCTGAGAGTGGAAGCTGCAGCCGCGGGCAGCTGGGCCCCAGATCTCCGGCCTGATCCAGCTGGAGACCGGGAAAGGCAGGGCCCCACCAGGACCTGGGGTGCTGGCACCAGCATTTGGGGCACAGGCCCTGTGTGGCCAGCGATGCCTCTGCATGTGACCAATAGATGGCTGGCATGAACAATGCAATATGAGTGCTCTCAATCAAAGCTTAAAGCTTAACTTTACTTGCCTTCAGGTAATTATGCACATCTCCAACATGCTCATAAAACACCCAGACCCTCCATAATTACCAATGTTTGGGGTGTCTTTTGAATGATAGAGCAGTAATTCTGATTAGCTAGTCTTTTACTGCCAGTGGGGTCAGACTCCACACTGTGTCCAAGAAGAGACTCTTCCAAGAGTCCAAACCTCTCCCTATTTATTTATCTTTCTCAGTAGACAATGCTATATTAAAAAAAAAAAAAGCCACCACCTAAATCCTAGTTAGGTAATTTCAAAAGAGGTTGCTTCAGGGTACTTATTAACTAGATGTGTTCCTGCAGAATCTGCATGTCTTGGGGCCATTACGAACATCTTTCAAAGGGCATGCATAAATAAGTATAGATCTCATGACATCCAACAGTCTCCCTGGGGTTGCGGGTTGCAGAATGAGATAAAGGTTGAACAGAAGGCTCTCCTCCCTGAACAGGCCTGCAAAAAGTCATACTGATTTTGACTGCTGTTGGTAACAAGTATGATATTGATTAATCTCAGTAGTAGTCACTGGCCCTTTTATGAGTACAGCATATGAGTCAACACATCTTGACCATGTGTGCTATAAATTCACTTCAGAATACCTAACTACAGACACAGTGCTAGAATGCATATTTCAGGTTATTTGTGAATAAAACAAATGAATTAACCTAAAAGGGTGAATTAAACTTCTTTGGTGTCTTAAAAATTCTTTGCTCACTGTGACCTTACTACCAACCAAGAAACTGACAGTGATTCTTGCAATTCATTTCTTCAAAATGGCTAATGTTGTTTAGTAAGTTTTTCTTTGTTTTTAGGTGACAGCTTATGTTGTAGCAATAAAGACTAGAAGCTGTGAGGAAATGTGTACTATTTCCTTAACCCTTTAACAGAAGCCAGGCAGGAAGAGGGCTCAGAAAGATCCAAAGCTCTATAGCACAGCAGAGAGAGGCAAAGTAGCTTTAGAGATAATACCATTCCGCATATACTAATAAAGTTCCCTGTTCAGTGTTAGAACAAAATGACTTTTTCTATCATACTCACAGGTCAGAAGTAATTAATACTCTTAAAAAGTGGCTTTGAAGTCAGGTCCAATCTTTGTTCCCCTTTTACCTGACCTGGCAGCTTGATAGTAATTTGTATACTACTCATATGTGCATATTCTTCGTCCAGTGATTACACATGTGCCTTCCATTCTAGCCTTGTGCACCCTCCCTCTGCCCACAAATACAGTTGCTGGGAATTTTTCAGTCAGTGAAAAATTGGCAGTTTGAGCACACTCTTGTCACACACCTGTGATGAAGCATAAAGTGCCCAGCAACCCTGTGCTCCCTTAGGCTGTGTTCACACAGCACTTTTGTTTCGAAATAACCTTGTTGTTTTGAAACAAAAAAAAACCATGTTCACACGACGCACCATTGTTTCAAAACAACAGGAACCCGTTGTTTCGAAACAAGGGCGTTGTTTCAAAACAAGTTAAACCCCATTTGGGGTCGAAACAACCTTTGTTTCAAAACAATGCGTGTGAACATGTTGTTTCGGAACGTCTTGTTCCGAAACAACATTTAAAGAACTGCCCCCTCAGCACCCTGGCCAGGGAACACTCAGCACCCTTAGTGAGGCCACATTGCATTATGCCAACTTTATAAAGTCTACTTAAGCCAGAGGACACATTTAAAGTTGACTTAATAAAGTCGACTTTAAATGGTTCCCCTGGCGTAAGTCAACTTTAATGGCCCCACTGCACTGTCGGGTTTATTAAGTCAACTTTAATTGCTCCTTAATAAAGTCAACTTAACCCTTAAAGTTGACTTTAAGGGCAGGAGTTAATAAGTTGACTTAAGCCCCTAGTGTAGACATAGCCCATGTTAGCTCCATGTACTATGAGCTCCTTTATAGAAGGACATGGGTATGTGACCTATGGCTCCACCATTATGCATCCTGTAGTTATAAAATCATAATCTGTGTTCGAGTCGAGTGAGTGGAATACTGTCCACAAAGCAACTCCAGGGCCATTGTATGGCCTTACAACTACAAAAGAGTTATTTCCCATGAAGACCATTACTGTCCTCAAAAATGTTCAAGATGGTGTATCTGGTGGAATTTTAAAATATAATTAACAGTAATGGGCTAGATCCTTGGGCCTGGTTCTGGCTGTTTTTACTCAGGAGGCAGCACAATACATCTGGATAACTGCCCTCAAGGGAGATCCTCCATAATAAAGGGGGAAGCATGTAGATTTCTGCATAAGGGATGTGTGAAGTTTGGAGAGGAAGCAGCAGTGTACATAGAATTCTTCTTGATCCTCACTAGCACAGTGATTTATATACACCAGCCGCAGCTGACATAACTTAGAGCAACCATTTTTACCCCTACTTTTCCCTTTCTGCTGAAGGAAAAATCCTAGCTGGCTTCAGAACTGAACTGGATATATTTATGAAGGGGATGGTATGTTGGGACAGCCTAACTGGGCAATTATCTGATCTTTGCCTACTAGTGGTAAATATTCCAGTGGCCTGTGATGTAATGTCAGAAGGGATTGGTTCTGAGATGGTGCAGAGAATTCTTTTTGAGGTCTGCCTGATGAGTCTTGCCCACACGCTTAGGGATTAGCTGACCGTGGGATTTGAGGTCAGGAAGGGATTTTTCCCCAACGCAAATTGACAGGAGCCCTGAGGGGTTTTTGCCTTTCCCTGTAGTATGGGGCATGGGTCACTTGCTGATTGTTTCACTTACCCTGAAGACTTTAAACCATGATCTGATGACTTCAGTGACTCAATCACTAGGTTAGATGCCTATTGCAGAAATGGGCATGTGGTTCTGTGGCCTGCATTTTGTAGGAGGTCAGACTAGATGATCACATTGTTCCCTTCTGACCTTAAAATCTATGAATCTATAATTTAATATTACATCAGTGGTCATTTCAACCCTTTATTGATGCAGTCATTTCAGCCCTTTACATGCACAAGGATTCATCCACTACTGAAATGCAGCCACATCTGGGGTGAAATGTGGTTGCTGTTTAGCAACCCATGGCACCACTAAGTAAACAATTATGACAGGAAGTTAAGGAGTGCCTGAAGACATTGATTGGTGCAGTTGGCTGTCCGTCATATTCATCTCATCTGATAACCTTTTGACCCAAGGTACGTGATTCAGTCCCCTTAGCACAGCATCTCCTCTTGATGACATCTGCTTTCTCACGTTCAAAAACATCTGTATTTCTCAATCAGCTACAGTGCCTCTCAGTCAGTCATTATCTCTTCTGTTGGTAGGATCCTGCTGGAGCCACAGCCACTAAAGACATTCTCACACACATTATGTCAGGAGTACTTAATGGAAGTCTACTCTGCCACTAGTCAGTGCCCATTCTTCCTGGCCCTTATGTGGCCATGCATTATAGAGATGAGGGAACATTGAGTATTTACCTTATGGCTTGCAAAAGGGCCAGGCAAAATTGCAGTCACTGCATGCAAAGAAAGTGCAGAAAGTACTCAGATCCTAGTTTCCTGAAGAAAAAAGGAAGTGTTTGGGGCATGGACAGGGCCATCCCTAGAGGGGTGCAGAGCCCATGGCAACTGGCCTGTGAGGGGAGTCCCTGCCCCTCTGCACTGAGGGGGGGTGAGCCAGCCCAGAAGCTGGCTCCACACTCACATCCCTCCCCTAAGCCAGGGGCTGAGTGGGCGTTTCAGGGGCCGGGCTCTGCTCTCCCACCCACTTCTGGGCCAGCCCTCCCTGCCCCCAGGGCAGAGCAGCCAGCCCAGGGGAGAGGTGGGAGAGTGGAGCCTGGCCTCAAGGCTGGCCCACCCTGCCCCTGGGCCAGCTGTTCCCCATCCTGGGGGGCGAGGTGAGCCAGCCCGGAGTGGAGGCCAGTTCCACGCTCCCACCCCCACTCCCTCCCCCCTGGCTTTGGCTCTGCACCAAAGGGAGTGGGGAGAGGGCGGGGAACAGTGCAGCCATGGGGTGGCAGTGGTGCAGGCCCTGAGTTGCTCTGCTGAAGGCAGGACAGCATGAAGTCTGTGGTGCCAGGGGTGATCGCTTCTCTCTCCCTCCTCCCAGGACAGCCTTGGTCATGGAAGCATTGAAGACCCAGCAGGAAAAGTTTCTGGGCAACGACTATGTCAGTCTCCTCTAAATTACCCTGGAGCTAGATGCTCATGCAAGGAGGGAGGAGCCTACATTGCCTGATGGGATACACAATTGGGCATGCTTCCCCTGTATGACTGGGAATTCAGGAATGCAATTTGCCTCTCGGTGCTCTCCATGGGACAGTAAGGTTCCACATCACCCCTTATTCTGGGCTTTGCCTAACATGCATAGTCAAGTCCACAGTGACCTTGCATAATTTATCAATTTATTTATAAAAAGGTAAGTTTGTTTATAAACAACTAATTACTATCATAGAATAAGTCTATAAAAGCGTCTGACTATATTTCAAAAAGAGTCTGAATCATTTACTTCCGAAATGAGGTGAATCAGTGACTTCATGCTTTTGGGTACATTGACTAGCCAACTAAGAGGCTAGTTAGCTGTTAGCTATGTCAGATAGATATATGCAGTATATTCCTTAGAGAGGGCCTTAATGAAAATCAGTTATTTTGCTTTTCTGGTAGCTTGCTGGAAAGGGTTTTAAATAAAGATAGATTGGTACTTGTAAGTCAAAGAACCTGTCTGTGTATTCATTTCTATTGCATTTCTTTCCGTGATACAGTGACCAGGTGGCAATAAAATTAAGAAAGAGTCAATGAGGTCAAACTCTGTCCCTTAGGTTTGTGTATTTGATGTAGAAATTAACCACATTTCTTCCAAGATCTGTGCCAGTTTCTGCTTATGCAGAAGATGCTACTTTCTGGCAGTGAGGAGCATTAGGGGCCCACAACCTCTCCTTTTGTTGTGCATCAACAAGTACCCAGCACAGACCCCAAAACACACATCAAGAAGGCATCGGGAAGTGGTGGTCAGGAGATGAAATAACAGCACATTGCTACTGCAGTCTCTGGAGGGTTCATATAGCGCCACCAACAAAGATCAAAGCTGCCTACCACTAGCAGAAACAGCAACCCTGGGTACCTGTTAATGGTTATGCCAGCCCTCCTTTCAGCAAATCTTCTCTGACGTGCAGGGGACCTGAGCAATACAGAGGTGTAGTTTCCACTGCCTGTGTCAACCAGGGTGACTGACTCATTTTACTTGGAAGTTCAATCAGGCCTAGATTTAAAATTTCATATTATTGGGCCAAGCAAGGCCAGATACATTGCATTATTAATGTCACTTTCCATCACTTTCAACCAAACTACCTCTAGAACTAAACATTAAATTTAGAAAGATGGTTTAAAATATAATTCACATTTATTTGATTGGTTAAATGTATGCAAAGACAAGAGAAATTCATGAAGACCTCAGTAAGAGGAACTTGGTCAGGCTATCTGTTAATAATAGTGACATTGGTAAATAAAGTAGAAGGATCAAGATGTTACTACAAAGTGGCTCCAGTATACCAAAAGTGACACATGGAAGAAACACCCAAAGAAAATGTTTCTTGTTCATTCATTTCACCTGACTATAACTAGTTTTCATCTGTGTGAATGGAAGCATTTCTGAAACATTAAAACAGTTTTTTAGAAACTATCCAATGACTTTTCCTTCTCAAAAATGTCTTTGGAACTACAGATTTATATAAAAGAGAATACATTCAGCTGTGATTTTACAATGTGCAGGACCTGGGGGAAGAAGGGTTGGCTTTTCGTAGGTTGGTTGGTTGGTCGGTCAGTTGGTTGGTCAGTTGGCCGGTTTGTTTGTTTGTTTGTTTGTTTTTCCAGAACCTATATCCTTGAAAATGTATGTCATGTTATTGTCAGCCTTATCGGCCAGCTTGTCAGCATCTTGCACAAACATTTCCCTACTCTATTCCATGCTACTCCATGCTCAGGGACCTCAAGCCTTGAACTGATTTGCAAGTGCTCTGCCTCCTACTCAAGATTCATTTAAATTTTACAGTCCATGACCTCCATAAGAAAGTAGCAGGTTAATTTTTCCACTTTATTAATATTTTTGTTATATTGAGGTTCCAGAACTGAAAGCAATTTATCATGGGCAACCACACCACAGCCTTGCATACCTAAATGAAGATAGCTGGCACGTACTTCATCTATTTCTCAGGTTGCTTTTTTTTTTTTAAGTACATATATATAGGTGACTGGATAGCGTAGTGGTTAAGCGCGCCGTAGTGGTTAATACCGATGCCCTTTGATACGGGAGACCGGGGTTCAAATCCCGGTGGGTTCCTATCTACCTTCCCAGTAGGGGTCCTTGGGCAAAAGACCCCCTAATGCCTCACTTGCCTACCTCAAATATGAGAGTGACACGAACTAGGAGAGTCATGCCAGCTCGGACGTTGCCTGGATTAACAAGGTCCGTGCCAGATGTTGGGGAACCAGGACAATCTGACGATAAGTGGGCTACTGGAACAAACCATGCATGGACGAGACAAGAGAACCTGGAATTGATGGAATGCTACTACAACAGCAGACCTAATGAGAGGGGATATATGAAACGTATGAGGGAACTATGGATGGACAGAAGACCTACATCCACACTAACTGAGAAACAGCTAGTTACCCAACGCTTCAACATAGTAAAGAGGCAGCTGCTCTCACAACTGGAGATAGACCAACTGCACGTTACCTCCCACACTCAAGAAGAAGCCCCAGAAGAACAACTAGATGTGCAGCCACCACCTGAAGCTGGAACTTCACTGCCACCCCCTCCATTACAGAACACAGCAGCTGATATGAGGCATAAGATCATGGATAAACTAGCTACAGTCAACCCTCGAGACCGATTACCAAGGCTCGTGGGAGAAGTACCATCAGATAGTATGCTAGAAGATGCCAATAGAGCCCTAATGACAATTCCTACTACCACCATCACTGAAACCAATGAACTGGTATATGCGACAGCCTCTGTAATCCTGGAGATGCTTGGCTACATGATCAAGAAGAACAGCAATACATACCCTCCCTGGAAAATGAGGTTGGAGGATAAGATCAAGGCAACCCGGAGAGAAGTTAGCCGGCTGGTGGAACTACAGAAGGGTGTAGAGATTAAGGATAAGACTCGGCTACTGAGAAAATACAAGGGCCTGACTCCATCTGAAGCCCTAGAGACTGCTAAGCAAAGGCTCACAGCACTGGCCACCAGGCTAAGGAGATACACTAGAGAAGCAGAGGCCAAAAAGATAAATGCCCTGTTCTCCAAAGAACCATCCAAGGTGTACTCCCAACTGCAGTGCAACAACACAATAACAGCAGAGCCACCAACAGCAGAAACTGAACAGTCCTGGAAGAACATCTGGGAGAAAGAGAAGACTCATAACACCAGTGCAAAGTGGCTGCAGGACCTGAGAACAGACCACAGCAATCTCCCAGAACAGGAACCAGTCACCATCACAATAGCCGACATCCAACAGCGGGTCAAGAACATGAAGAGCTGGACAGCACCTGGACCGGACATGATCCACACCTACTGGCTAAAGAAACTAACAGCAGTGCATGAACGCCTAGCAGCACAGATGAACCAGCTGCTAGCAGCAGGCTCCCACCCAGACTGGCTAACACAAGGAAGGACAGTGCTGATCATGAAAGACCCCCACAAGGGAACAGCACCATCCAACTACCGGCCAATAACCTGCCTCCCCACAACATGGAAAGTCCTATCAGGCATCATAGCCGCCAAGCTACAGGACCACGTGGGCCAGTACATGAGCACAGCTCAGAAGGGCATTGGGAACAACACCAGAGGCTCAAAACACCAGCTGCTCATAGATAGAGCAGTCACCCAAGACTCAAGGTCTAGACAGACCAATCTGAGCACAGCCTGGATTGACTACAGGAAAGCCTACGACTCAATGCCGCACACATGGATCTGTGAATGTCTGGCGCTATACAAAGTCAACAGGACACTAAGGACCTTCCTCAAGAACTCAATGGGACTGTGGAAGACAACGCTGGAAGTCAACTCAAGACAGCTTGCACAAGTGGCCATCAAGTGCGGCATATACCAAGGTGATGCGCTGTCCCCGCTGCTGTTCTGCATTGGCTTGAACCCCCTCAGCCAGATAATCACAAGGACTGAATATGGATACAAGTTCAAGAGTGGAACTACCATCAGCCACCTCCTCTACATGGATGACATCAAGCTGTATGCTAAGAATGAACGAGACATCGACTCGCTAATCCACCTGACACGGATCTACAGTGAGGATATTGGGATGTCATTCGGACTGGAGAAGTGTGGCCGGATGGTAGTAAAGAGAGGAAAGGTAGTCAAGACTGATGGGGTGGAACTACCAGCAGGCCACATAGCAGACATACAGACCAGCTACAAGTACCTTGGCATCCCACAGTCACATGGGACTCACGATGAAGATGCAAGGAAGACAGCAACTTCCAAGTACCACCAAAGGATAAGACAGGTCCTGAAGAGCCAGCTCAATGGGAAGAACAAGATCCACGCCATCAACAGGTATGCCCTGCCAGTCATCAGATACCCTGCCGGTATAGTGAGCTGGCCAAAGGAGGACATGGAGGCTGCCGATGTGAAGACCCGGAAGCTCCTCACAATGTACGGAGGTTTCCACCCCAAGTCCAACACCCAGAGACTGTACACCAGCCGGAAAGAAGGTGGGCGGGGTTTGGTCAGTGTCAAAGCCACTGTCCTGGATGAAACCCAGAGCATCCAGGAGTACATCAGTAAGATGGCACCCAAAGATGAGCTGCTGAGAGAATGCCTGAGGCAGCAGCAGCAGACATGGGAGGAAGATCAAGCAGAAGAAGTGCCATGGCAAGACAAGACCCTGCATGGAATGTACCATCGACAGATAGCAGAGGTGGCTGACATTGGGAAATCCTACCAGTGGCTGGAAAGGGCTGGACTGAAAGACAGCACTGAGGCACTGATCATAGCAGCGCAAGAACAGGCACTGAGCACCAGATCCATTGAAGCAGGGGTCTACCACACTAGACAGGACCCAAGGTGCAGACTGTGCAGAGAGGCCTCAGAGACAGTCCAACACATAGTGGCAGGATGTAAGATGCAGGCAGGAACAGCATACACTGAACGGCACAACCAAGTAGCTGGCATTGTGTACAGGAACATCTGCACAGTGTATGGGCTAGACCCTCCCAAGACCAGATGGGAGATCCCACAGAAGATCGTGGAGAATAACAGGGCTAAGATCCTGTGGGACTTCCAGATCCAGACAGACAGGCAGGTACTGGCCAATCAACCAGACATCGTG